>CAWUFW010007440.1:0-600000 GCA_963921515.1 Calotriton arnoldi | reverse complement strand
GTGAATGCATGGGTGAGTGAATAATCTGAGTAAATGTGTGTATCAGTCTGTCAGTTGGTATGTAAGTGGCCGCATGGGTTGGTGAAGTAGGTACATGAGTTTCTATATGGGTTATTTATTGTTTAGTTTTCTGAGTACCTGTATGGGTGCCTGAGTGTCTGTGTGGGTGGATGAGGGGCTGTGTGACTCCCTGCATGGATGACTGAGTGGATGAATCCCTGGGTGTATGCGTTCATGATTCTGTCTCTGAGGGACGGTGTGGTTGAGTGAGTGTGTGTATGGCTTTTTCAGTGAATGTATGGATGTCTCAGTGGTATTTGGGTGACTAACTGCATATGTGAAAGGCAGTATATGTGAGTGTTGGAATATATAATTGACTGTTTGTGTGAGTGAGTGAGTGTGAGAGTGACTGTATGGATGAGTGTGTGCTTGTGTCAGTGATTGTATAAGAGAGTAAGTATGTGTTAGTATCTGTATGAATAAGTGAGGTGGTGTGTGTATAACTGTATAGTGAGTAAATGACAGTGTGATTGATTCTTTGGGTGTCTGACTAGGTGTGTGAGTAACTCTATGGGTGAGTGGCGGTGTGTGAGTATCTGTATAGGTGTATGAGTGCATCTATCAGTGGCTGTATTGATGAGTGACTGCATGTATGAGTGACTGTATGGGTGAGTGGATGTGTGTGTAGACCAATGAATCAGCGGGTGGGTATGTGTTAACTGGTATTGGTGTGTCTATGGTGTCGAGAATGGTAGCCTATATTTTAGAGTATGTGTATGAAAGGTTATATTAGGGTGTGAGGAGGTGCATCAGATATTAAGTGGATGATGTCATTAGTGATGTCATTTGAGATGTCATCAGTGATGTCAATAGTGATGTCACTGACCATGTCATGAGTGATGTAATATGTGATGTCATCAGCAGTGCATTGTGGGGGCGCGAGTTATAGTTAGCTCAACTAACTATAACGGCCACATTTCTCTGGTTTTGTACGAGTAAAATGTCCAACTAACTATAACGTCCCTGAAACCTGTGGTTTTTTCAGTGAATTTCTAAGGTTTTTTAAATGCTAATTTCTAACTATAACATCCCTGAAACCTATGGTTTTTCAGTGAATTTCAAAGGTTTTTTAAATGCTAATTACTAACTATAACGTTCCTGAAACCTATGATTTTTTTCAGTGAATTTCTAAGGTTTTGTAACTTGTTTTGAAATTTTTAAAGTGGAACAGCAATGGCACTTTATCTTCAACAATTTCTGTAAAATTGCAGTGTGTCCAATTTACATTACGGAATAAAAATCGCTTGTTCTAAATTTTTAAGCTTTTATAAAGGTAATGTGATTTTTTTATCCTTTTTAAAATATGCATTTACATATTTATTTATTTTAAAAACTGAGATTTGCGTACCAATCACGTACCGCTCACAGTGGGTGCGCGACTTCAAGCATCCTGCCACCATATTTGTTATGTTGTGCACGATGCGCGTACGGTGTGCGAAGGGTGCGCGGTTCTCATTTTTCATGTTTACAAAAAATAAATACTTGATATATACTATATATTTATGAAATCAATCGTATATGCTTTATTGAAAGAGTTATAAAAGTGATATTAACATAAATAACATGAATATTAAACTTCTTATAATGAAGTTACGGAAGCCGCGAAAGTCCCATGTAACCTTGCGTACGTATTTCCGGGCTCGCGTCAGGTACGCGAAACCAGCACAAGTTATTTAGTTTTAAAAGTATATACATATAACTTTATTATATATATTATACCAAGAGATTTATATACAAATTTGTAAATTTAATATATTTGTAACTGGAATAAAGATATATTATTGTTAAATATATTTTTCGGGAATCAAGTGTGGTGCGCGCTGATTGCGCGTCGCGTACGTGAATCCCATGTGACTTCAAAAGAAAGCATTTAATTGGTTAAGAAGGTTTCTATTGTAGTACTTGCAGGACCCACCCATTTTTTTCATTCTTCCAGGAGCACCTTCAGAAGACACAGCTCTTGTGTTTTCTGCTCCTCTTTATTTAATTTCTTTGGTGTTTTTTTTATTCACTGAGAAAATGGCGTCTGTTAATACACCACAGGACATTCCTGCAGAAGAAGAGGAGCTGGAAGAACCAATCAAACGATGCAAAGAAAGTATTGTGTGGGCTTTCTTTTCTATACCACCTGGAGAGAAGAAGGTGAATGCACAGAAGGTGACCTGCACTATTTGTGAAAAAGTGCTATCTCGGGGATTCGAGAAAGAATATTCCTGCGGAACTTCATCAATGATGAAGCACCTACAGACCATACACCCGAATCGTCTTGCGCGAAAACAACATCATCGCCAACTTCAACAAAGTGAGCAAGATGATGAGGTCACAGGGCATAGCACTTCGGCAGGGTCTTCCGCATCCACCCAAACTGGACAAATCATTCCAGAGTTCGCTGGACTTGAGCAGCACTGCATAAAGTCCAAAAAACTACTTTGTGCTGAAGAGCAATCTGTTGAAGCTGTTGTGGTTGCTGCAAAGAACCACCGCTTTTAATTTCTTGTTTTGTTTTCGCAATGACTTTATATTTGCAAAATGTTTGGGAAAGTTTTTTCAGTTCATTCAGTTGATTTTTTCATTTTTTTGTTAAAGAAAACACAAAAAATGAATAAAAGAGTTAAAAAAACACCAAAAAATGTAAAAAGAAAATAAGAAAAAAAATGGTTCTTTTTAGAATTGCCTATTTGGTTGAAAATAGACAAACTTATATGTGTTGTATGAATTGCTGCAAGTGTAATATGTGAATCATTGTATGAGTGCATGAGTACTGCCTGAGTGAATGAATGAGTGCAGCAGTAATGCGTGGGTCATTGGATGAGTGCATGGATAGTGCCTGAGTGAATGGATAAGTGCATGGGTAGTGCCTGGCTGATTGCAGAAGTACAAGAGTAGTGTCTGAGTAATTGTAGGAGTGCATGGGTTGTGCCTGAGTGCATAGATGAGTGCATGGGCTTTGCTTGAGGGATTGGATGAGTGCAAAAAGACTGCCTGAATGATTGGATGAGTGCTGGGGTAGTGCCTGGGTAATTGGAGGAGTGCAAGGGTAGTACCTAGGTGATTGGAGGAGTGCAGGGGTAGTATCTGGTTGATTAGAGGAGTGCATGGGTAGGCCTGGGTGATGACATGGGTGCAGGGGTAGTGCCTGGGTAATTGGAGGAGTGCATGGGTAGTGACTGGCTGATTGCATGAGTGCAGGGGTAGTGCCTGGGTGATTGGAGGAGTGCATGGGTAGTGCTTGAGTGCATGGATGCATGCATGGGTAGTGCCTGAGTGCATGGATGAGTGCATGAGTAGTGCCTGAGTGCATAGATGAGTGCATGAGTAGTGCCTGGGTGAATGGATGAGTGCATCGGTAGTGACTGAGGAATTGCATGAGTGCATGGGTAGTGCCTGGCTGATTGCATGAGTGCAGGGGTAGTGCCTTGGTGATTGAAGGAGTGCATGGGTAGTGCCTGAGTGCTTGCATGAGTGCAAGGGTAGTGCCTTGGTGATTGGAGGAGTGCAGGGGTAGTATCTGGTTGATTAGAGGAGTGCATGGGTAGGCCTGGGTGATTGCATGAGTGCAGGGGTAGTGCCTGGGTAATTGGAGGAGTGCATGGGTAGTGACTGGCTGATTGCATGAGTGCAGGGGTAGTGTCTGGGTGATTTAGGAGTGCATGGGTAGTGCTTGAGGGAATGGATGAGTGCAACAGTAGTGCATGGGTGAATGGATGAGTGCAACTATAGTGCCTTAATGATTGCATGAGTGCAAGGGTTGTGTATGGGTGATAGGATGAGTGCATGGGTAGTGCCTGAGTGCATGGATGAGTGCATGGGTACTGTTTGAGGGAATGGATGACTGTAACAGTAGTGCCTGAGTGATTGGATGAGTGCATGGGTAGTCCCTGGCTGATTGCATGAGTGCAGGGGTAGTACCTGGGTGATTGTAGCAGTGCATGGGTAGTGCCTGAGTGCATGGATGAGTGCATGGGTAGTATTTGAGGGAATGGATGAGTGCATGAGTAGTGCATGACTAGTGTTTCAGAGAACAGATGGGTGCAACAGAAGTACCTGAGTGATTGCACGAGTGCAGGGGTAGAGCATGAGTGCATGGGTACAGCCTGAGTGCATGGATGAGTGCATGGGTAGTCCCTGGGTGATTGGAGGACTGAATGTGTAGTTCCTCAGTGATTGCATGACTGCATGGCTAGTGTTTGAGGGAATGGATGAGTGCAATAGTAGTGCCTGAGTATTTGGATGAGTGCATGGGTAGAGCCGGAGTGTATGGATGAGTGCATGGGTAGTGTTTGAGGGAATAGATGAGTGCATGAGTAGTGCATTACTAGTGTTTCAGAGAATGGATGAGTGCAACAGAAGTACCTGAGGGAATGGATGAGTGCAATAGTAGTGCCTGAGTGCATGGAGCAGTGCATGGGTACAGCCTGAGTGCATGGATGAGTGCATGGCTAGTGCCTGGGTGATTACAGGACTGCATGGGGAGTGTCTGAGTGCATGGATAAGTGCATGGGTAGTGTTTGAAGGAATGGATGAGTGCAATAGTAGTGTCTGAGTGATTTAAATGAGTGCATGGGTAGAGTCTGAGTGCATGAATGAGTGCATAGGTACTGCCAGGGTGAATGGAGGAGTGCATGGGTAGTGCCTGAGTGCATGGATGAGTGCATGGATTGTGTGTTAGGGAATGGATGAGTGCAATAGTAGTGTCTGGGTGATTGGATGTGTACATGGGTTGAGCATGAGTGCATGGATGAGTGCGAGTACTGCCTGGGTTATTGGAGGAGTCCATGGGTAGTGCCTGAGAGCATGGATGAGTGCATAGGCAGTGTTTGAGAGAATGGATGAGTGCAATAGTAGTGCCTGAATGATTGGATGAGTGCATGTGTAGTACCTGGCTGATTGCATGAGTGCAGTGATAGTACCTGTCTGATGATATCTGAAAGTTTTTAAATAGTGTAAAGGTTCAACATTATTTTTATTAGAAATAAATAACACATAAATGAATGTTATCATGCATATTATCTTATGTGCTCTTACCTCTTTTAGTAACTTAGATACATAACTATGTTGAACTATTTTAGAATACTATTGTCGTAAATGAAATAAAAACACTTTTCAAACTTTACCATTACCTACTGTAAAGAAGAAAAAAATGTTATATGATGTAATGTATTACAGAAATTAAAATATTACACTTTTAAGAACACCACATAATTTTAGAATTACATAACATTTTCAGTTTCCCTTTTTTGCTGTTCTCAGATTCTACTGAACTTCACCATACACAGTGATTTCAACGTAGTATCATCATACAACAGTGGGGAAAAAACCAATCAATAAGATTGTGAAATAAAACAAATTACCACAAAGCATTATTTCCAATATGTGTAACTATATGTTTACCTATCTACAGTTTCTAAATTACGTCCAACTTGTGCATTAAGTCTTTTATTGCTCTCAAGTACATTTGCTAAAATGTATACTCTCATTTATATCTGGTACAATATAGACAACAAATATATAAACTATTGCTTTTAAAGACAATTTTCCAAATGCAATATCAATTAGCTCAAATAATAACCTAAACACTAATTATAAATAGTAATTGTTTCAATCCTGTCCACTTTCTGTTCAGATCTTCCCAAGAGGCCGAAAAATGTATTCAAAACTTTTGCTTGGTAAAAATCCAATATAAATTTGGTAATTCTTGTTCACAGCTTCCCAATAGGCCGAATATTGTATTCAAAACTTTCGCTTAAAAACATCCAATATAAATTTGTTAATTTGTGTTGACATCTTCCCAATAGGCCAAATAATGTATTCAAAACTTTCGCTTCAAAAATAACAAATATGAATTTGGTAATTCATAAGGTAATCTCGGTTTAATTTCCAAGTGGGCATCATTCCAATGTGTCAATCCTTTATTACACTTCAAATACACAGTATAGTGTCCAGATGTTGTAGTAGGTCCATCATGGAAAATAATAGCCACTGCTATAAAAGTTCTTCGTGAAATAGATATTTGATTTGCAACATTTTTTTTTATTTGTGTCTCCAATTTTCTTTCATTTGCTCTACAACTTTGAAAGATTAAAATGAGATATTTTCCACATCTTTCTATATGTAATGTAGACAACATCTCTGATTTACAATGCGAACATTTCATATCCTGATTGGCTGTTTTTAAAAATTTGTTAAAAGGTACTGATTTGCAATCTGGTATCGTCAAGTATATGAATCGTTCTGTGTCTATTTCAGTGCTTGAAGTAAATGAGCACTCTTCACATTTATGATCCCATCTGTAACTTACTCCAAATAAGTATTCAATCTGTATTCCTTCATGTCCTAATACTCCAAGCATAAAAATTAGAAATTCTTGTGCATCTTGTTGAGCATTAAGAGTAAATGTCAAAGAACCAGTACATATATCCAAAAGATGTCGAAAACCAGAAGCAGTATGGATTTTACTTCTGTCAGTTACCAATTGTTTAAATACATGACGTAATAAAGAACAAAATCTTTTTCATGATTTCCCATAATTTTACAATGAAGCTCTTCTAGATAAAACACAACATTCAAAATCACATTAGCATAGCAATTGATACCTGAACTGTTTTCCAACTGGTATCCTACAATCTCATCAACAGTTTCCATTTTCATTTTCTTTACTCCTTCATGATTCTATTCAATGGTTTTCTTTTTATGAACCTCAATTGAATGCTTGACATATTTCCGTTCTGGACACACTACACATTTTTCATATATGGAATATTCACCTAAATGAGGAGTATAAAGTCCTCTTAAACAATTGTACTCTCTTACACAATTTGCATCTGCACTAACCTTTTTCTCATCAAAATCAATCAAATTCAAACCAGATAATGTTCTTATTCGAGACAAAGCAATTGATGCCATTCCCTCTTTGAACACTGTACTTCCAATATTTACAAAAGCAATGTCTATACTGAAACCTTGAGATTTATGAATAGTTACTGCATATGCTAAAGACAAAGGAAATTGTTTTCCAAGCAAAAAACGTACAACACAATGCCAAATCTGTCTTACCTCTTTCATCTGATCAAATTTTATCTTCAAAAATTCTATTCCATCTTTGTTCTGAAAATTTACAAAATCAACAACTTTCCCCATTGCTCCATTTACTAAACCTTCTTCTACATTCAAATTACGCTGTAAAATTACCCGACAGTTTATACTACATGTAAAGTCTTTTCTAAGCCTACAGTCTTAGATACAGACTTTTCCAAAGAATCCAATTTTGACTGTAGTTTCTCTGTGAGAAGAATAGTCACTCCTTGATGTTCAATTTTATCAATTGCTTCAATTTCCACTATTTGTTGTTTGTCCAGTTTTAAAAGTTCTTGATTAAATGTAGAACACTCTTGCAGTGTAGGCATTAGGCAAACTATAGACTTCTTTTCTCCAAGCTTATTGTACATTATTTCAGCCGCTGTGTTTCCAGTTGTAAACAAGTTCCTCAGTAGCCGACTTTCTAAAGCTTATTTACCATCTTTTGTCAATACACCAATTCTTATATCGTGAAGAATATTTCCATAATGTTCATCACTTGCTTGTCGCATATTCTTAATAAATTCTTTATATTTAAAATGAGACCAAATGTTCACATTTCCAATACTTCCCAAAGATATTCTAGTATCTTCATGAACAAGTGTTTTAAAAACAGGTTGCCCTTTCACAGGAGTAAGTTGTAGTAGATCGCTGAATACAATTATATGTTTTCCTCCAAACAAAACATTGTAATCTGTTTTTAAAATCTGTTGTATTCTCAAGTGTACAAAGGCAAGCATTAAGTTTGAAACCATGCTCACCTCATCAATGATTAGAAGTTTCATTTTCTTCAGTACTCTTGAGACTTCATAACAAGCTTCTCCAGATAGCTTGTGATATTCCAATTTATTTTCATGTTCAACTGGTAGCATGAGTAATCGATGTAAAGTAATCCCTTTAATGTTGTGTGCCGCTAATCCAGTTGGAGCTGTTACAACACAAGATAAATGTGATCCTGTAGTTTTGTATAGATAACTGGTCAAAACTTTAATTAAGAAACTTTTTCCTGTTTCAGCTTGACCACTGATGTGCATTAGAATAGGTTTAAACGATGAGCATTGGCATTCTTTTTTTTCATGTTGCAAACCATGTTGTATCTGTTCTGTCACTTGTAGATATATTTCTTTTTGTTCAATGTTTAGTTGTTCTTCTAACTTTTCCAAATGAATAATATCCTGTTGTGCTTGTTGCATTGCGGTTTCTACTTCGTTCATGGCTATTGCTGCTTCACTTTCAATAAATGGTTGTCCTAGTGGATCTTGACTTAGTGGACCCAAACTTTGACTATCTTGAGAACTGTCTCTAGCTATTTCAGCTGCAATAGTAGTTTCTTGTTCAATCTCATCATTTAACATTTGTAGATAAGTTGGGAAGATTGTGCATTGAATGCTATCTTTACATGCATTAAAAGAATCTTCATAGCAGTCAAAATCTCTAAGTAATTCCGCTTCACTACGCCAAGGCTTGAACAGTTGCACAAGTGCTAAATAGAAAAATTCCCTCTTATCTGGACTTTCACAACTGAGTTCTCGGTGGTTAATAAGATTTCCTTTGACATGTTTTACCAAACATCCGTCACATCCAATTACTGCATATTTTTCTTCATTTATATTTTCTGTAACATTTCTTTTAAAGCTGTAATGTTGAAGTATTTCATAGAGACATAGGTTTTCCAGATGTGGACTCCTTTTGGGATAGTACGTATTCAACATATTAGTTTTAACAATATCGGTACTTTCTGGTTCATTCAATGCTAAGTATTCAATTTCTTGTAGAGATTTCAATACTCTATTTCATGTGGCAGCAAGACCTAGACTTACCCAAATGATTCCTCTTGACTTTGAATATAAACTGGCAGAGCTCAACCGATCCGAACATTCATAGGATCCAATCTCTCGGTGGGAAAGCATTTTCAAGCTAAAGCTGTACAATTTCTTGCTAAGACCCTTTTCCTGTGAAATGTCTTCACACATTTCTTTCAACTCTGTCTTTTCAGATTTGGTTATATATGACGTAACATAGCAAGCAACAGCAATTGAATTATCCGCAACATATTGAATATCCATATTTGCATTCCACATTGTCAAAATCACTGGATTTTAGTCATTAATATACTTTGAATCTTCGGTTCTTTTTAAGTTGTATGTATTCTTCTGAGAATTTCGAGTTATCGTATGCCTTACTGCTGACATAAAACTATTTACTTTTCCTTTAAAAATTATTGGACGTGAGAATCCAAAACAACATTTTGTATAACATTTTCCCTTTGACTTGTATTTTTGTCAACAATATTTTCCACATCGATGACTTTGAAACCGTAAAACCTTTTGTCTCAAGCAGTTTTCTCCTCCTCTTCTTTTGGAATGGCACAGGTAATATACTGTTCGATGAAAGACAAAACACTTTCATCAGTATCAGTTCCAAATGTTGGTGCATTCTTGATCCATAATAGCATGTGTATATGAGGAACACCTCTTGCTTGGTACTCCTTTCTCCAAAAGAAATCAGTAACTTCTCCAAGAGGTGGATCATTTTTATTGCAGATAAAAGACATCATAGCTTGAAACCTATGATTAAAATATCTGCACACATTTACAGGATCCAGGGAACAGACTTCTCCAGCTGTCTTCAATTCAATATTTTCTACATTTGAATTTACTTCTTGTAGAAATTCAAGTAAATCGTCCCATGCATATTCAGCACAGCTAAGTGTTACAAACCACGTAGGGGTACCTAAGTTTCTTAACATTCATTAAGTTCTCCGTGACGACGATACCAATACTCATTTGTACCTCGTTGACATGCCATCAAATTAATTAACTGAGGTTCTAAATTATCATTTCTTTGTTGAACTTTGTCCTTGAATTCCTTTGCAGAAACATGTGTAAGATGAATTCCTGTTTTTAATATGTGGTTCACTGCATATGAAAGTGCAGACAAGTCACTTTCAAACAGAAGATGAAATACATATGGAATGCACTGTCGAAATCTTGGATCTTCTGAGTACAATCTTGTCGAGCAGTATTCTAAAGCTGGAATCTGTACTGCTCGTTCATCATATCGTCCACCTTCTCCAGTGGGGAACAACTGTGGAAAACAACGAGCTTCTAAACTTTTTTCCCATACACTCATGGGAGTTCCCTTTGCTTTCTTCATTTGAAATAATTCAATACTGTTTCCCATCACTTCTTTTGAATGTAGAGGATGTATACTATAATGTTCATAAATCTCTTCACTCCTGTACTTGTCCACTTTTTCTATTTGTCCACTTTGAATTTGTTTCATCTCCTAAACATATTTACTGTTCTTCCACATTTACAGTTTTATAATAAATATTGTTCTGTACAAGATAAAATGTAGCCTTTTGAAGTTTGGTAACATCCACTAACTCTTGCCATATTTTTCGACTCTTTGTTGGTACACCATTAACTAGAATAACTACAGGCTCACTTTCCTCTCTCTCTATACCAACAGTTTCAATATTTTTCTTAAAATTTAAAGGTAAGTACACAACTCTTCCTTTCAGACCTCTTTGTAAATCTGTTGGCGGAAGCTTACCTGTTTTAGGCTCCATACGAACTATGGCCTGAAACGGGTACACAGATTGAATAAGAATGGACTCATATGCATTTAAATCTGACAGTTCCAGAGGTATTGCTACCAACTCTAAGTTGTTATGTACAGCTCTAGCTGGCATTTTGTTCTCTTCTAACTTGTTGTAACAATATTTAAAATTACGTTGATCAGTACCCAACTCAAAACAACCTTCCACCAACAAATAAGCACCAAATTGCTGCCACTTATCATTGTTTTCCTTTTCACTTTTTAAATATACATCAACATTCCTAGTTTGACTTCTATAGTGAGTACATCGACAACAAATACAGTTTGGTTTTTATATGAAACTTTCTTAAACTTTCTAATTTCTTCTGCAAACTTGTTAGTACTAATATCTTCCACCTGTTCTTCAATAGCTACATTTATCAAGCTGTCACTTTCTCTGCACTCCTCCTGTGAACCAAAGAAACAAACCTCTATATCATCACAAACTTTTTTTACAGCCGATACTGAACCATGCAAAAGAGCTGTGTTAATTTCACTTAAAGATAATGCAGGACTTTTTACGTAGTACAATCTCCTTACTAACTTCCGCATTTCTGAGTAATGTACTGCTAACATTCTTAAATGATGAAAAGTACTTCGACACACTTTTCTAGAAAGACAAGCCAGAGAATGACCCTGCAACTTAGTATATTCTCTCACTTTACAAGGATCTAGTCCTTGCAGCATCTTAATCTTCTGTTTAACACTATTTTTTGGCATATTCTTGTCATAAAACTCATAATATATCAATAGATTCATGTTGAATACTACAAATACTACTACAATCCCACTTATACACTGGAGCTTGTGTATGTCTCCCTTGAACTTCTTCAGCTATTACTTCTTCCACATTTCTATGAACCATCTTTTCTTTTTCAATTGGACAACCATCTTTTATCTCATAACTGTCAGAACCATACTGAACTCCCATGCACAAGCTCGTTCCATTTGCTCTATGTATGTAAATAATAAATTACATAGAGGTTGTGGTTCTTATGTTTCCCGATTCTTAAAACACAAAAGAAGGTCCAAGATGGCCGCTGGTGGTCAGCGGTCTAGTGTCTCTGTGCAGAGGAGCAATCAGGAATTTCCAGGTGAAGCGCCCGCAGAAGTGCGCACTTCACCTGACGACTTGGAAGAAGAAGGTTCGACGGTTTGGAGCGGCGCAAAGTTTAGTCAGGGACTTTCGTCGCGCTAAACGTCGACGTGATACCTGTTTTGGCAGCAGTTTCCGGTTATTCGTTAAAGCGCTGGCTAGCGCTAGCAGTAAGCTTATGTGTTGTGAAGTTTCGGAGGTTGGGAGCAGCAGTTTTGCTCGTCTGGTAACAGAGATTTGTTGTGTTTGCGGGCGCAGTAGCGTTCAAATTCTGAAGAGTAATTCAGTTTGATTCCTTAGTTCACTCTTTCATTTAAGCGATACATAGCGGAGTGTTACTGTAACTCCTACACTTAACTCCAGTCATTTTAGTGGTTACAATTTGCAACATATTTTCTCTTCTCCCTAATAATAGAGACACTGTTCCTGTTGTTTATTTTTAGCTCCCAGGTGTTAGGGAAGCGGAGAAGGATAGTTAGTCTTATTTGTTTTTATAAACATTTAAACCGCAACATGTGCCCTTTTAGGTGCAGTGTAGTGTTTGGATGTTTTTTCATATACATAATGCTTATTAGGATAAAGAAATAGAGAGGAATACTTACCCGCGATAGTAGTGAATTTTCACTCGGAGTCTTCTGTGCACCTTGTAGGTAAGGGCCTGTAAAAAGAGAGAAAGATGAGAACAAATTAAAAGGTATATAAATAATAATAATAGTTAACCTAGTTGTGATTATAGTTACAGACAGGGGGCCCGATTCACAGAACTAACTTACGACAAAATCCTAAACTTACTACCATTTTGGTATTCACAGAATGAACTTACTCATTTTGGTATTCACAGAATAAACTTACTCATTTTGGTATTCACAGAAGACACTTACACATTTCGTGTAACTTACACATTTTGTGTAACTTACTCATTTTGTGTAACTTACACATTTTGGTATTCACAGAAGGCACTTACTCATTGATGAGTAAGTGCCTTCTGTGAATACCAAAATGAGTAAGTTAATTCTGTGAATACCAAAATTGTTGTAAGTTAATTCTGTGAATACCCAAATGTGTAAGTTCATTCTGTGAATACCAACATTGTTGTAAGTTCATTCTGTGAATACCCAAATGTGTAAGTTAATTCTGTGAATACCAAATTTGTTGTAAGTTCATTCTGTGAATACCAACATTGTTGTAAGTTTAGGATTTTGACGTAAGTTAGTTCTGTGAATCAGGCCCCCAGTACATATTCGCTCACACAGTAGAAAGAAGAGAGGCACAAGTCACCAAGGAATTGGGTAGGTGTTAGAGAAATAATCATTGTTAATTACTAAACGTGAAATAAGGAAGGTTGCTCTAACCAGAGTTTTATTTCAGTTCCATCCAAAACACTTGCCGGACAAGACTAGAAGATAGCAGGAATATTGAAGACTCTAGAACGGAACCTGAATTCCAGGAGTGGCAGTCTCTTCTCTGTCCCATCCCCTTTCCCCCCTGTGGATTCCTTGGCAGGCCACAAAACAGATAACGTGCTGCTGGGAAGCTATAGTGGGGCATTGGGAAATACTCGTCCTTCTGCTCCTGTGCATTGGAGGTGATAGACAATGCTCTGACAATAACATCGACCACTGGTATCAACTGCATGAACTAATGTATTTTGTTGAAAATAGCTTTCTTCTTTAAAGAAAAGCTCAGTACTAGAAGTGTGCTTCCATTCACCAGAAAAAGTTTTGCAAAAGTTATTTCTATTAACCATTCTTTTTCTTTTGCTTTTCTCCTTCATAAAGTGCATTGTTTTATTCAATGTTTTCATTCTCTACAATACCAATATAAATAATTTTAGTTTCAATTGAAAAGCAGTATCTACTACACTTTCAATCTGTTGCTTCATCTTATATGCTGCTGATCTCTTTTTATACTTTGTACAATCTTTTAATACATTTTGAATTACTCTATTCCGAAACATACGTACACGCATGTCTTTAAATTGTTTCTGTCTTTTTGTGACGTGTTTCTTTTCCACTGTATCTCTTTATTTGCTTCTGCTTTGTTGTAAAAATTTCTTTTCTCCTTTGATTAGTACTTTGTTTGTTTAATCTCTCCACAACGTTTTAAATAAATTGTTTAGCTCTCTTACCAGAAAACACTTTATCCTCAGCAACCTTTTGTTGTTTTTCTACTGCACTCATTTTAGTTTTCATTAAGTATTTCTGTTTCCTTTGTTCTCTTCTCTTTTCATGTTTTCTTGCAATCTTCTATTTATAATCCAATCAAAATATCTTTCTAAAAAACAAATAATAGTTTGATTAGTTTGCTACATCAATTAAAAATGTAAAATTAATAACGTTTCAATTTTGAAAATAACAACTAAGCACAAAATTACAATTAAATTCCTATTGCATTTATAACACATAAAAAGAGAAAAGTGTAAAAATCAGAAAAAGAACTGCAAAAACAGAAGAAAATGTGGTCACACAAAGAAAAGAGACAGGAAAAAAAGAAAGGTTTAGAAACAGCAAAATGAAATATTCAAAGAACACAGTTACTGAAAAATGTAAGAAATGCAGAAAGAAGCAACATATGTGCAGAAAGAGGCAAGAGAGGTGCAGAAAGAGGCAAAAGAAGTGCAGAAAGAGGAAGAAAGGTGTAGAAAGAGGCAAGTAAGGTACAGAAAAGAGCAAAAGGAGTGTAGAAAGAGGCAAGAGGAGTTGAGAAAGAAGTAAGAGAGGTACAAAAAGAAGGAAGAGAAGTGCAGAAAGAAGCAACAGATTTACTGAAAGAGACAAGAGAAGTGCAGAAGGAGACAAGAGGAATGCAAAAAGAGTCAAGAGAAGTGCAGAAAGAGGCAACAGAAATGTAGAAAGAGGCAACAGAAGTACAGAAAGGAGTAACAGAGGTGCAGAAAGACACAAGAGCAGGGCCGGACTGGCCGTAGCGGGCACCAGGAGTTTCCCCGTGGGCTGCCAGGGTGGGGGCCGGTTTTGGGCCCCTGGGGGGGCCGGTTTTGTTACAGGGCCGTTTTTGCAGCATAGCTGCAATATCGGCCCCTGTAACAAAATCAGCCAAAACCGGCCCTGGCAAAGTGCTCGGCCGCACCCCCAATCCCCAGGGGGCCAGCCGAGCACTTTGCCAGGGCCGATTTTGGTTCCCTGTCCGGCCCTGCACAAGAGAAGTGCAAAAAGATGCAAGACTGTGTTTTAATGATTGCATGAGTGCAAGGCTAATGCTTGGGACATTAAAAGAATGTATAGGTAGTGTCCGAGTAAATGGTTGAGGTCAAGAATACTGCCTGAGTTATTACATGAATACATGGGTAGTGCCTGAGTGAATGTATAAGTGGAGAAGTACTGTTTAGGTGATTCGATGAGTGCATAAGTACTGTCTGACTAAGTTTATGACTTAAGAATAATGTCTACGTGATTAGATCAATGCATAGGTAGTGCCTGAGCAAAACCATCACTGTAAGAATAATGCCTGGGTAATTGGATGACTGCATAGGTACTACCTAAGAGAATAGTTTAGTGCAATAGTAGTGCTTGAGTTATTGTATAAGTCTACGAGTAGTATGTCGGTGATTTCATGAATACAGGAGTAGTGTATGGGTGATTCCATGAATGCAGGGGTACTAACTGGATGAGTGGGTAGGTACATTGATAGTGCATATGTGAATTCATGAGTGCAAGAGTAATATGTGTCTCCTTAGTTCATTCAATAGCTAGTACTTGAGTACAAGGATGACTCAAAAAGTAATCTGTAGTTCATTGTATGAGTGCAACAGTAGTACCTGAGGAAATGGACGAGTGCATAGATATTGTCGGAGTAAATCTTTGAGTGCAAAAGTAGTGCCTGGGTGATTTCAAAATTGCATAGGTAATACCTGATGTATTGAATGTATGTATAGGTAGTTTCTCCTTAACTGTATGACTGCATGAGTAGTCCCTGTGTAAAAGGATGAATGTAAGAGTAATAGTAGGGTCATTGGATGAGTGAATATGTAGTGCCTAACAGAATGGATGGCTGGATGGGTACTGCCTAAGTGAATAGTTCAGTGCTAGAGCAGTGCCTGGATGATTGAATGAGTGCAGGGATACTGCCTGGGTGATTGGATCAGTTCATGGAAAATACCTGAGAGAAACTATGAGTTAAGACTAAAGCATGGTTTATTGCATGAGTGTATGGGTAGAGCTTGAGATAATGGATGAGTGAACGGATACTACCTGTGTGATTTTATCACTGCAGAGGTAGTAACTGGATGATTGTATGAGTGTATGGGAAATACCTGAGAAAAAGTATGAGTGTTAGGGTAATGCTTGGACCATTGCAAGAGTGCATTAGTAGAGTCTGAGTGAATACATGAGTGCATAGGTACTGCCTGAGTGAATGTTTGAGTGGAATAGTAGTGTCTGGGTGATTATATGAATGTATGGTTCATGTCTGAGTGATTAGACGTGTGTATTGGTAGTGCCTCCTTGATTGCATAACTGAATAAGAATGCCTAAGTGAATTCATGAGTCCAAGAGTGATATGTGTCTCTTTTCATCAGTGCACACCTAGTGCTTGAGTATAGAGATGTAATTCTCACTATATTCCTGAAAGCAAGCATGCATGTGTCTGTACCTTTTCCTAATGGCATCATATGTAAAAGAAACATACAAATACATGTATACCAGTGTTTTATACCTCAACCACCTTTATAGGTGTAAGACATGTGAGAATACATGTGCAAACAGACACATACTTGAGTTATAAGACTACAAAGTCCCTTAACCTTGACAGGCTGCACTTTCCATTTCAAAGAGACACCTAAAATTATGGGGCGTATTTGAAGTGTACATTTCCATAGACCAATACGAGCTAACCTAATCACTAATCCTTCTACCAACAAGTCTTAAACCTCACTTTTGTGCTGCAGCTTCACTATTCAGCAACTAATGAGAGTGTTGGGCCTAGCAAAGCAGCAAGTTTTTCAAAGTGTCTGTTAAAAGTCTCACTATACTCCTAAAAGCAAGCATGCATGTGTCTGTACCTTTTCCTAGTGGTATCATATGTAAAAGAAACATACAAATACATGTATACCAGTGTTTTATACCCCTATCATCTTTATAGGTATAACACATGTGACAATACATGTGCAGCAGACACATACTTGAGTCATAAGACTACAAAGTCCCTTAACCTTGACAGACTGCACTTTCCATTTCGAAGAGACACCTAAAATTATGCGGCGTATTTGAAGTGTACATTTCCATAGACCAATACGAGCTACACATGAGAAAATACAAGTGCAAGTACAAATATACCTCAGTCACTACACCATAATGCACTTTCAATTATGCGGCGTACTACATCTGCACCTTTCCACACACTCATACAAACTACCATACTCACTAATCCATCTGCCAATCTACACATGTTACTTTGCATAAACTATTTCAAATATAATTTCATTACAATAAAACAAACTACAATAGACATCTGCACATTTAATAACATATTTCAAAGATTACACTACAAAGAGAGAAGCACTGCCTCATAATACATAACACACCTTATAAATTTCTTACTCACCTTTGAAATAGTTTTGCAGAATATCAAGTATCACAAACTCATTAAAGATTTTCTTTTGCACACAATAAATGTCATGCAGCACTCTCACCAAGGTGAAACCAGTAATGACAAACTTTCCCTCTCACTCTGCACACACCTAAATATAAGTAGCAAATCACATTGCTTCCTACATTATTTCAAATTGTGAAACACATTTCTATTGGTTAGACATATTAACCCTTTCTAACTATCTTCAAATAGTGCTCAAACTGGTCCTGTAATTTTCTAGAGTCGAGACTCCTTCGCGGTGCCGCAGTGTAGTGTCGCGATGGAGCCACGAACCCTTACGGGAATTCAAAAACCTATTCCTAACAACACACTAGTTCTACACATACAAATGACTTAGAAAACCTTAATTTAGTAACATATCACTTATATCTAAAGTTTCTATTTCACATTTTAAATCCACTGTAAAGTTTCGAACCCTTCCCCATTCTGATGAATCCCAGTTTCCATAGTAACACTTTCTGCAACATTCAACTGTACTGGCGGGTCACAAGTTCACCATATTTTCAGGTTCAGCACACAAGCTTACAAATGTAAACAGCAGGTGTGGTTGGCTTCTGCAAAATATTACCTTATCCTATCTACTGTACCTTTCAAACATTTTTTAATAACCAATCAGAAACATGCTTCTTTAGGAAAGTAACATGCATGCTATTTTTGAGTGTACAATGTTCATGAACAGCCAATCACTTATCGGCTTTTTCAAAAACAGCATCTTCTCCACTATTTTAGAAACCTCTCATTCTACCAACTGACTACATCAGCTACAGACATCTTTTCATTACTTCCAGACATCCCTTCAAGATGCTTACAGTATGGATTGTAGGGCACATCTATGTTTTCTGGTGCAAAAGGTATGTTGAACACAGACGTATTGACAAAGACCTAGCTTTGTCAAATGTAGATATTAATTGGATTGCACAGAGAGGATTAAAATGGCATCAATTGATGCCTTTGGTTAAAACCTTTTTGCATCTCCAACCCCCTGACCTCATGATTGTGCACTGTGGTGGCAATGACCTAGGCACATTGACTGGGGTAGGTCTGGAAATGCTAATGAAGGATACCTTTGCACAATTGATGTTGCTTTTGCCTCAAACTGTCTTTGTATACTCTAATATATGCCAAAGACAGAAATGGAAGTGGTAAAATTAATTCTGTCCACAGATTGAGAAAGCTAGAAAGAATGTCAATAAAGCTGTTTCTGCTTACCTCAGAGACCATAGGATGGGTTCCATCTATAACAACAATCTACATTATGATATGGATGACATCTACAGAAGTGATGGAGTACACTTCACTGATCAAGGGAACAGAGTCTTTCTCAACAACCTTAAGCTGTGTCCGCACTTACATGTAGCTACAACAAACTCATAATGAAAACAAGGGCTCTTTTTAGAGCCACCCTATAACCCAACAGTGTTTTTTTTTAATAAAAAAAACATATATTCTTTTTTTTTTTTTATTTGTGAACCCATCGCAGATTTGCAAAATAAAAGAACAAATTCAATAAACTACAACACAATACACTTTTCAAGTTTAAATTTAAAAAAAATATTACTACTAACTCAAATCGCATTTAATGTTATTATTAACTTCAGTGCAAACACACGGGGATGATGGACGGAGAGCTGAAACTTTTCAGACACTCACCCCCAGTCACAGATCTGGGTTGAATCCATCATCGTTCTTTAGCTCACTTCGCCACCTCAGTTCAGACACAGCTATATGCAAATCAGTCTTGACCCTGTGCCTCTTGGGAACAGTCCAGCCCGAACTGCCAAACCAGGTCTTCCCTGAACTGGAAACAAGCATCCTGGGACCGGTTTCTGGGTAACACCCTTCATCAGCCAGGCTAGCTTGAATCCAGTGGCAAAGTGAGCAAGGGACCCACGTGTGGGCATACCCTGCCAACTTGGCAGGGTGTGCCCAGACGTGGGTCCCTTGCTCACTTTGCCACTGGATTCAAGCTAGCCTGGCTGATGAGGGCTGTTAGCCTGAAACCGGTCCCAGGATGCTTGTTTCCGGTCCAGGGAAGACATGGCTTAGCAGTTCGGGCTGGACTGTTCCCATGAGGCACAGGGTCAGACTGATTTGCATATAGCTGTGTCTGAACTGGGGTGGTAAAGTGAGCTAAAGAACGATGTTGGATTCAACCCAGATATATGACTGGGGGTAAGTGTCTGAAAAGTTTCAGCACTCCGTCCGTCATCTCCTTGTGTTTGCTTTGTTCGCCCTCAGTTGGCAGGGTATGCCCAGACGTGGGTCCCTTGCTCACTTTGCCACTGGATTCAAGCTAGCCTGGCTGATGAGGGCTGTTAGCCTGAAACCGGTCCCAGGTTGCTTGTTTCCGGTCCAGGGAATACATGGCTTGGCAGTTCGGGCTGGACTGTTCCCATGAGGCACAGGGTCAGACTGATTTGCATATAGCTGTGTCTGAACTGGGGTGGCAAAGTGAGCTAAAGAACGATTTTGGATTCAACCCAGATCTGTGACTGGGGGTGAGTGTCTGAAAAGTTTCAGCGATCCGTCCATCATCTCCTTGTGTTTGCTTTGTTCGCCCTCAGTTGGCAGGGTATGCCCAGACGTGGGTCCCTTGCTCACTTTGCCACTGGATTCAAGCTAGCCTGGCTGATGAGGGCTGTTAGCCTGAAACCGGTCCCAGGATGCTTGTTTCCGGTCCAGGGAAGACATGGCTTGGCAGTTCGGGCTGGACTGTTCCCATGAGGCACTGGGTCAGACTGATTTGCATATAGCTGTGTCTGAACTGGGGTGGCAAAGTGAGCTAAAGAGCGATGTTGGATTTAACCCAGATATGTGACTGGGGGTGAGTGTCTGAAAAGTTTCAGCACTCCGTCCATCATCTCCTTGTGTTTGCATTATTAACTTCAATCTCATTAACTCTATAAAGCAAGTTCACAAATGCAACACTACCTTCTAAATTATATACTGTTAAATTATTTATTTGAAGTGGAACCGAAAAACCAACGCAACGTTACACGGGGGGCCGCGCTGAGAGATGCGATGGAGTCACGAGTCCAAACACGACAAATAAAACTACCCCCCCAGTCTTATTACTCAAAGTCTGCCCCGGAGACCCCATCCCCCAAGGCACAGCCATTTAAAAAAAAAACGCTTGCCCCTTATCCCGGGCAATTTTTTACCCTGGGGCATGCCCTCATGTTGGAGGCCACGGGGAGCCCCAATGCCCCCGTGGTCCCGGCCGGCTCCCCACCACCTGCGGGAGCCGGTATTGCTTTTGGACAAAGGGAGCTGCTGACATTCAGCTCCCTTTTCCCAAACACAATTCTGCTTTGCTTCATGGAAGCGAGAGCAGGTTTCCTGCTCTCGCTTCCATGAAGCAAAGCAGTGTTTGGTATGGCAGGGCAGGAGCCCCCCCCACACTTATTAAAAATATAAACCCCGGGGAGGTGGCAGTCCCCGGGGCTTGGGGCGCCTGTGAGGCTCCCCCACTGATAATAAAGAAAAGCCCCGGGGAGGTGGCAGTCCCCGGGGCTTGGGGGGGCCCGGGGCCTCGGTTCAACCGAGTCACAAGATGGCTGCCAAAACTTCCTGGTTTGGAGTGTTGGCAGCCAATCAGAGTCAAGCTTGTGATCGGGAGGGTTTGCGGATCCACTGCGGTCACCAGATATTAATATGTTTGAATGTTTGAATTTCTCAGGAACTACTGAACGGATTTACACCATTTAAAGCAAGCAGTGTACTCTGAACCAAGAGCTACCTCTCTGCCAAATTTGGTGTAATTCCATTCAGCAGTATGGGCTGTAGCTGCGACAAAAGTTTCATATGGAAATTAACATGGAGAAAACACATTTTGGGACCCCCCCTTTTTTCTCGGCCCCTGCTTGACGAATCACCCGGAACTGTCAAGACAGGAGCTGACCGGAATGCCCCATTAGTTTTGAAAATTTCGCGAAGATTCGTCAAACGGCGCCAAAGATATTGGCAAATCCAAAAAATGCTTTTCCTATGGAAACTAGGTCCAAACTATAACTACCTACTGGCAACTGCCAGTAGGTAATATACATATATCTTTATATATATATATGTGAACAATGACAAAAATAGACTCACATTGGGTGAGGAACTAGATTTTTTAAGTTTGGACAGGCGACAAACTTTAAGGCCACGGAACCCTCCAAGAGTGCCAGAAAAAGGAGAAACAAAAGGAGAAGAGAAAGGAGGTGCTGCAGGAAAGCCAAAAAAACTAAGGCAACAATGGAGGAAATGAGGATGGACAATAAAAATACTGTTATCAATATGTCTGATATTACATTAACAAATGAGGAAAATCAGATTCTTTCACTTGGTTTGTCTTTTTGCCCTGTAAATGATTTCAGTAATGTATGTGTAAGAATAGGGGTACCCCTGATAACATTTCCTAAATCAGGGAAAAGATATTGAGTGAGAACAAAACAATTAGGAAATAGATTTCAAAAGTGGACCTTAACCGCTTAACCGCGGCAGCAATTCCGCCGCAGTGCGGCGGTTTAGCGGAGTGGGCGGGGCCGCGTCGGCCAACGGACGTTCTCAGCACTACAGAGGTAGTGCTCGCGACGGCCGTTGGCCGACGGGCGCACGCAACGGGTTAATATTTATATAAACAGTATATAACTTCCCATGTTTAAGGTATCAAAAATATTTTTTATTATTTATATAAACAATTTTGTCTTATTATGAATAGAAAAAAGAAAACAGATAACAACATTGTCTCCTTAAATGCAATTATACAATGTGCACAATGATGATGGTTTTAATACATTCAACTACATTGAGAGGCCATGTTTCCTAAAGTAAATATTCAGGCATGCTGATACATTTACAAAGTACCCTTTAGTACATAGTATCTAAGAGTATCAAACAGAAGTTCTGTATTTTTCTAGGAGAGGAAACATGGATTTATACAAAACAAATCAATTTATTTCATTAAAGGACAGTCATATGTGGCATGGCTCTTACAAATCTGTATCCTACGCGCGTTTCGGCGATGCGCCATCATCAGGAAGCCATGTACTTGTTACTAATGAGACCTAAACATGGTATATACAAAAATTCATATCAGTATCATATCATATCAGTATATACAAAAATACATATCAGTATCATCAATTGGTCCTACTCAACATTCTGCTCTCAAAGGGAGTCAGAAATAACATTTAAAATTAATAATAAAAGTACTTGTCACAGAACAAGAAAAGTGCACTAGAAAATAGTGAATTCACACTAAAGGGAATCAATCTAAGCATTTCAAGTGTGACAAACAAAGCTGTCTCACGAAAGTTCCCATCACCAATCACCATCCTGTGATTGAAGAGTTTGAAACGTGAAAAGATAAAGAGCATAGCCAGAATAAAGGCTTAAAATGCAACTTTCTAGTTGCTATTATAGTGGATAGCAGGCCACTAGTTGCATGCACATGTAAAGGATACACAAGAGTGTTACTGGTGCATGTAGAGTAGATGTACTAGTAAAACTGTAATGTAAGTGTTACCTAAATAGGTACAGGGGAACATCCAACCATTAGCCGTGGTTTGATGGAAAATTGTACTGATTGTAGATGTTTTAAAAAATAACCTATTTGTAAATGACAAATGAATTTGAACAAAATATGTTTAAACAGCTATAAATGAAGAACCTGTTTCTTTTTTACAAGAAAAAGAATGAAGTCAGATAACTTATATGCTAAGCGGCTTACCTTCAATAGTTATAGCCGAGAATATACATCAAATCAGGAAACCTTTTGGTCAAAAAATGCTGTGATAGGATGTTCAGTTGATGGCCATAATAGAAATTGTAAATGACCAAAAGTGAGGGTGCAAGCCCACACTAAAAGGAAAAAACAATTCAATCAGTATAGTATTATGACCCAAAAGGTGTCAGTAATAAACCATATTTGTCTTGTAACACTTGTCGCATGTATATATACAGAATTGAAAATAAACATTGTAAAGGGCAAATAATTGCCCAAAGGCTTATGGTTGATACTACTAGTGCGATCTTTTGATTACAAATCTTAGACCTTATATTAAAAGGGAATAGCCACCTATTGTTCAACAACAAGAGGAATGATGATATTACATACTGCTGTAGTAGAATATTTAATAGAAGACCATAACCGGAATTTACAGATAAACTAGTGTAAAAATACATACCCTCACTTAGGGGGGAGACATAGTCAAATGTATATAAATTCCAGCCAGACTGATGTCATTAATAAACGAATTTTTACCCTATAACATTGATGACCAGGTCATGAAAAGACCCCTAGTAGGTCGGTCAGATAATAGTATCCTAAAGTGCACAGTTCACCAGTTATTACTGCAGTCCATCTATTTACAGTGGACGCTACACATACTTAGATTTTTGAGTAGGGCATGTTGGCAATGAATTCACAGTACGTGACGCTTGCGCGTATGGACGCCTACCTGAGTCGTAAATCTTTACGATGAAAACAAAACTGCCCTCTCTCTTGGGGGTACCAGGAGGATGCCGCTCTCCTGCATTAAAAGAAATAGATATAAAGAGCAAAAGGGATTCCTAAAAAATCGACCCTATAAAGATGAAATAAATTCACGAATAACGTGAATTGATAACATTAAAATAGCCAATGTATATAAGATACACATTATACACGGGAAAGGTTTTCCTCATGTGGGCCGATAAAGCATAAGCTAAAAATAATTGAAAAAGTTCTTACCAAATAACAGAAGCAATATGAGTCTAACCGGAGCTCAGCACAATCGTATTCTTTGTAGATAAAAGGGTCCCGGCCTGCAGTTCAAAAAAATGGATATGAAAATAAAGTCCAAACGGTCTGCGCTGCACCTCGCCCACGTAGTGGAGTGCGTAGATAAAGTCTGCCGTTACCGTGCTAGTTGTGGGTAATTAAGTACCTGCCGATCCAGGAAAACGCGCCAAAATGCAAAAACTGCAGAGAGGGTTTAACCGGATGTCGACAGAAAGTCTGACAATGGGCGTGTCAACAGTCTTTAGTTCACAATCTAAGGCTAAATAGTTGGAACTGGCGGCCATCTTATAGTGTATACAAAAAATGCTATTTGTAATGAATGGGGAATGCATAGCTTGTGTTTTTAGTGGAAATGTAGATACAGATATGCAGATGATTATTCTAGATAATGTAATTCGAATAATTTGTGTTTTTTATTTATACTAATTAACTCCCCTTGATATTTATGTTTTCAATACATAATCAGAAAATGACAATACAAGATAAGATCGTTGGCTGCCAAACCTTTGTAACTAATGTTCTCATGGATTCGCATGGGCCAATATAAAGATGTCCGTGGGGCCATATTTAAGTGTTGTTTTGTCTGATCACTTGGTCCCATGGGATTTCGTTATTCATCCCGTTTTTGTAAGTATCAAGTGAAAAAATCCAATATACCTCTCTGCATTTGCGTACATTGGTACTTTTGTTCCCTGTGTTAATTCGTATTTTTTCCAAGATGAGCCATCGTATATCTTTGGTGGTATGCTGTGCTTCCATATAGTGTTTAACCAATGGTGCTTGAGTCTTATTAGTACGGATAGCTGACCTGTGTTCCGTTAGTCGGGTTGTCATAGAACGTGCAGTTTCTCCTACATATCCCTTATTACAGGGGCATAGAAGGAGATAGATAATGTTAGTAGTTTTACAATTGGTTAGAGTATTCAATTGTAAACTGACATCATTAAAAGTGAAGGTATTTCTTTCAATGGCAAATTGGCATGCAATGCAAGACATACATCTGAAGTTTCCAGTGGGGAATGTATTGCCTAAGACTGATGTTTGAATAGTGTCTTTGGGATTTACTGGCATTCGAGATCTCACAATGAGATCTTTAAGGTTTTTATTTTTTCTGTACGCAAAAAGAGGTTTAGGTATACAGGTTCCACTTTCTCTGGTCGCGTTTAGGATATGCCAATTTGAGTTGATGATATGGCGAATTTTCTCATTCATAGTAGAATGACGCATTACAAATACCAGCCTAGAATTGGATTTCTGGGTTTGTTGTGTTAGTAAATGTTGCCTATCATAGTATCGTGCTCGTTTGTATGAGTCACGTACTAGTCGTCTAGGATATCCCCGGGCCACAAATTTTGCCTTCATTTCTGTTGCCCTGGTATCAAAATCTTTAATATTGGTACAGTTCCTACGTAAACGTAGGAATTGTCCAAACGGAATGTTGGTTTTCTGTACCTGGGGGTGGTAGCTCTCAAAATGCAGCAACGTATTGCGAGCAGTTGGTTTGGTATATAGATCCACCTCTAAGTGGTCTACTTTATTCTGGATTACAATATCTAAGAACTCCACCTTATCATTGCTCGCATTGAAAGTAAACAAAATGTTAGTATCACACAGGTTAAGCCAGGATACAAATTCAGGGATATCTTCAGGAATAGCTGTCCAGATAAAAAAGACATCGTCTATATATCTTGACCAGTTACTTACTGATTCACTAAAGGGGGCAATCTCGTTGTCAATATAGCGTTTTTCGAACAGGGCCATATAAATATTGGCCACAGTAGGAGCACAAGATGCCCCCATGCTTACTCCCTTTATTTGTTGGTAAAGGGACCCATTAAATTCAAAAGTATTTTCTGTAAGGACCACTCTTAGACATTCAATGACGAACTCCCGGGAACAGTCAATGTCAAATGTGTCCATGAACCAGGTGACTGCTTCAATGGCTCCTGTTTGTGGGATATTACTATAGAGTGCTTCTATGTCCATCGTTATCATAGTGTGTGTCAAGGCATTAAAATGTAGAACAGAGAAAGTGGAACCTGTATACCTAAACCTCTTTTTGCGTACAGAAAAAATAAAAACCTTAAAGATCTCATTGTGAGATCTCAAATGCCAGTAAATCCCAAAGACACTATTCAAACATCAGTCTTAGGCAATACATTCCCCACTGGAAACTTCAGATGTATGTCTTGGGTTGCATGCCAATTTGCCATTGAAACAAATACCTTCACTTTTAATGATGTCAGTTTACAATTGAATACTCTAACCAATTGTAAAACTACTAACATTATCTATCTCCTTCTATGCCCCTGTAATAAGGGATATGTAGGAGAAACTGCACGTTCTATGACAACCCGACTAACGGAACACAGGTCAGCCATCCATACTAATAAGACTCAAGCACCATTGGTTAAACACTATATGGAAGCACAGCATACCACCAAAGATATACGATGGCTCATCTTGGAAAAAATACGAATTAACACAGGGAACAAAAGTACCAATGTACGCAAATGCAGAGAGGTATATTGGATTTTTTCACTTGATACTTACAAAAACGGGATGAATAACGAAATCCCATGGGACCAAGTGATCAGACACAACAACACTTAAATATGGCCCCACGGACATCTTTATATTGGCCCATGCGAATCCATGAGAACATTAGTTACAAAGGTTTGGCAGCCAATGATCTTATGTTGTATTGTCATTTTCTGATTATGTTTTGAAAACATAAATATCAAGGGGAGTTAATTAGTATAAATAAAAAACACAAATTATTCGAATTACATTATCTAGAATAATCATCTGCATATCTGTATCTACATTTCCACTAAAAACACAAGCTATGCATTCCCCATTCATTACCAATAGCATTTTTTGTATACACTATAAGATGGCCGCCAGTTCCAACTATTTAGCCTTAAATTGTGAACTAAAGACTGTTGACACGCCCATTGTCAGACTTTCTGTCGACATCCGGTTAAACCCTCTCTGCAGTTTTTGCATTTTGGCGCGTTTTCCTGGATCGGCAGGTACTTAATTACCCACAACTAGCACGGTAACAGCAGACTTTATCTACGCACTCCACTACGTGGGCGAGGTGCAGCGCAGACCGTTTGGACTTTATTTTCATATCCAATTTTTTGAACTGCAGGCCGGGACCCTTTTCTCTACAAAGAATACGATTGTGCTGAGCTCTGGTTAGACTCATATTGCTTCTGTTATTTGGTAAGAACTTTTTCAATTATTTTTAGCTAATGCTTTATCGGCCCACATGAGGAAAACCTCTCCCGTGTATAATGTGTATCTCATATACATTGGCTATTTTAATGTTATCAATTCACGTTATTCGTGAATTTATTTCATCTTTATCGGGTCGATTTTTTATGAATCCCTTTTGCCCTTTATATCTATACCTTTTAATGCAGGAGAGCGGCATCCTCCTGGTACCCCCAAGAGAGAGGGCAGTTTTGTTTGCATCGTAAAGATTTACGACTCAGGTAGGCGTCCATACGCGCAAGCGTCACGTACTGTGAATTCATTGCCAACATGCCCTACTCAAAATCTAAGTATGTGTAGTGTCCACTGTAAATAGATGGACTGCAGTAATAACTGGTGAACTGTGCACTTTAGGATACTATTATCTGACCGACCTACTAGGGGTCTTTTCATGACCTGGTCAGCAATGTTATAGGGTAAAAATGTGTTTATTAATGACATCAGTCTGGCTGGAATTTATATAAATTTGACTATGTCTCCCCCTAAGTGAGGGTATGTATTTTTACACTAGTTTATCTGTAAATTTCGGTTATGGTCTTCTATTAAATATTCTACTACAGCAGTATGTAATATCATCATTCCTCTTGTTGTTGAACAAGAGGTGGCTATTCCCTTTTAATATAAGGTCTAAGATTTGTAATCAAAAGATTGCACTAGTAATATCAACCATAAGCCTTTGGGCAATTATTTGCCCTTTACAATATTTATTTTCAATTCTGTATATATACATGCGACAAGTGTTACAAGACAAATATGGTTTATTACTGACACCTTTTGGGTCATAATACTATACTGATTGAATTGTTTTTTCCTTTTAGTGTGGGCTTGCACCCTCACTTTTGGTCATTTACAATTTCTATTATGGCCATCAACTGAACATCCTATCACAGCATTTTTTGACCAAAAGGTTTCCTGATTTGATGTATATTCTCGGCTATAACTATTGAAGGTAAGCCGCTTAGCATATAAGTTATCTGACTTCATTCTTTTTCTTGTAAAAAAGAAACAGGTTCTTCATTTATAGCTGTTTAAACATATTTTGTTCAAATTCATTTGTCGTTTACAAATAGGTTATTTTTTAAAACATCTACAATCAGTACAATTTTCCATCAAACCACGGCTAATGGTTGGATGTTCCCCTGTACCTATTAAGGTAACACTTACATTACAGTTTTACTAGTACATCTACTCTACATGCACCAGTAACACTCTTGTGTATCCTTTACATGTGCATGCAGCTAGTGGCCTGCTATCCACTATAATAGCAACTAGAAAGTTGCATTTTAAGTCTTTATTCTGGCTATGCTCTTTATCTTTTCACGTTTCAAACTCTTCAATCACAGGATGGTGATTGGTGATGGGAACTTTCGTGAGACAGCTTTGTTTGTCACACTTGAAATGCTTAGATTGATTCCCTTTTAGTGTGAATTCACTATTTTCTAGTGCACTTTTCTTGTTCTGTGACAAGTACTTTTATTATTAATTTTAAATGTTATTTCTGACTCCTTTGAGAGCAGAATGTTGAGTAGGACCAATTGATGATACTGATATGTATTTTTGTATATACTGATATGATATGATACTGATATGAATTTTTGTATATACCATGTTTAGGTCTCATTAGTAACAAGTACATGGCTTCCTGATGAAGGCGCATCGCCGAAACGCGCGTAGGATACAGATTTTTAAGAGCCATGCCACATATGACTGTCCTTTAATGAAATAAATTGATTTGTTTTGTATAAATCCATGTTTCCTCTCCTAGAAAAATACAGAACTTCTGTTTGATACTCTTAGATACTATGTACTAAAGGGTACTTTGTAAATGTATCAGCATGCCTGAATATTTACTTTAGGAAACATGGTCTCTCAATGTAGTTGAATGTATTAAAACCATCATCATTGTGCACATTGTATAATTGCATTTAAGGAGACAATGTTTTTATCTGTTTTCTTTTTTCTATTCATAATAAGACAAAATTGTTTATATAAATAATAAAAATATTTTTGATACCTTAAACATGGGAGGTTATATACTGTTTATATAAATATTAAGGTCCACTTTTGAAATCTATTTCCTAATTGTTTTGTTCTCACTCAATGATTTCAGTTATGGTCAGACCAGAGTGGACATTTACAAATTTATTAGAAAGCTAAAACTCAGCAAATTCTTCACTATTAAAGAAGGTTGGCAGCAAAACACAGAAGGGCAAACAGTGTGCAACACCCAAGGAACTATGCTGCAAGGATCAGACGCAAATGTATTATTGACTATGTATGATTTGGCAGGAGAATCTGGGAAGTCAACATTGCATGAAGAAGGCAATTCGACACAAATTAGGCTTCAAGATCTTGGAGTAAATACAACCAGTACTGCACAGAGCCCATTTAAACCGAAGTCAACTTTTTGTCCAATAATGCCACATGACGCCATAGATATTTTTCATGATTGTGTTATTGAGGGTCTTAAGAAATTATATATGAGTAGCAAAAAACAAGTGAAGAAATGTGAATATAGTCAAAAACAATATGGTAAGCTAATGAAGAAGTTAAGAGACAATTAAGACATTATTATCAATAAGTCCGACAAAGGAGGTAATGTTGTCATCTGGCCTAAGGAGCAGTATATGGAGAAAGCTTTCAGACAATTGAATGATAAATTATGTTATGAACGAACAACAAATAAAAAATATCTTACTGCTAAAGAGAAATTAAAGAAGGATTTATTGCAATGGAAAAGGCAAGGTCTAATCACTAAAGAAGAATACAACTTTTTACATGACGAACATCCCATTTTGCTCATAATGTATTTATTACCCAAGATCCATAAGGTGACTCTCCCTGTGCCAGGAAGGCCAATCATCTCTGCCCGGAATAGTATATCTGAGAAGATATCTCAATATGTTGACTTCTTCCTGCAAGAATTCATGCAAGAATTGCCCTCTTACATCAGAGATATGGGGGATTTCATCGAAAAACTAAAAGGCATACCATGGAGTGAAGAATATACTTATGACATTAGATATCACCTCGCTCTACACAAGCATTAATCATTTAACAGGGCTGAATGCAGTACAGCACTTTTTAAATATGAGACCTATTGGCTTGTTGAAGCATAATGAAATGTTATTAGGCCTAATAACCTGGTGTTTGTACAATAACTTTTCTTTTTGGTAAGGAATTATTCAGACAGATTAGAGGTGTAGCTATGGGGGCCTGCTTCTCTCCCAGCTATGCATGTTTACATGTAGGCTGGTGGGAGGAGCAGGTCCTCTGGAAGGCACACTCTGTCTTTTTTTTTTATATAAACTGTTTTTATTAAACAAAAGATTTTGGTTGTCGCTTACAATTACTCATTGGTTGCAGCAGTATCACATATTTGAAAATCAAGTATGTGCATAGCATTCAATAGTACATATGGCAGGATAAGAGGCTCACTGGTCATGCATGTCAAGGCGATAACGGTTCGTCTGGGGCGGGGACAAGTGGGGGTTCACAGATATTGCCACGATACACATTCCAATTAGACCAAATTGCTATCCATTTTCGGGGGCAGCCACGTGCTACATATACAGTCTTTTCTCTTACCATACACCAGTCCATATCTGCCTTCCAGGCATTCAGCGTTGGCGGTGCGGCTGCTCCCCACAGACGGGCAATGTTTCGTTTAGCCACCATTTGACCAAGAGTTGCCCAAAGTTTACCCTTGGTGTTAAGGTCCGTGGGCATCTCTTGGCTTCAGGCCGGATTACGACTCCCCAGACTGCACTCATACATTCGTGTATTTTTCCCCAGTATTCTTGAATCAGCGCACACTCCCAAATAATATGCATAAAGGAGCCCTCTAGTCCACATTGTCTCTTACACCATCCTTCATCAACCCTACCCATCAACACCAGCCTAGGGCCGGAGATGTAGATTCGATGTAACATTTTCAACTGGACAAGCCGCAGTTTGGATGAGATAGCAACCTCCTGAGGAGAGGACAGTGCTTCCTGCCATTCTTCATCATCCAACTCGAGGCCGTCCCACCCCCATCTTTCTCTCAGTGATATTAAGGGGTACGGGGTGTTGTTAATGAGTTTTTTATACGTGAGGGTGATGGCTTTATCCGGCAAATACCCATCCAGCAATCTATCCTCAAGAGGGGAGGACTCTGGAGGGGAGGACCCGGTGAGGATGTTAGTCTGGAGGGAGTGCCTGATTTGTATGTATCTAAAGTATTCCGAGTCCGCTAGCTCATGTGTCCGTTGGAGTGAGGCGAATGAGACCACCCCGTTTGCTCCCCAAAGATCTCCAATGCGGGAGAGCCCAATTAGGTCCCATTTATCAAAGCCCCTTGTCCGCACCAGGGTACATAACACTCGGAATCCCACAGTGGAGTGGCCAGCGTGAGCTTTTTGGCCCAGCCTAGGCTGCGATTGACCGTATGCCAGAGTTGGACTGTGTGCTGTGTAGGTCCTGTTAGTGAGTATTTGTTGGGCCTGGAGTAGAGTGCCCTAGTGAAGCTGGCCCCTGGGAGTATCCATTTGTCCATTCTGTAACCCGGGTCATCACCAACGCGGTAGGTGCAGTGGTTTATGGCTGCAAGGTGTGCCGCCCAGTAATACTTTTTAATGTCGGGGAGCCATCATACCATCCGAGCGTGAGCTTGTGGAGCGCTATGCGCGGTCTACCATCCCATAGTAGATCCCTCTGAGTGCTCTCGATGTCTCTGAAACTTTTTGGCGGAACTAGGTCTGGGAAGTTCTGGAGGGCATAGAGAAAACATGATAACGCCATCATTTTAAAGAGCGCTGCTCGTCCCAATAGTGACAGTGGCAGCATCTTCCAGGTCGCAGTGTCTCGTTTGAACCTCTGTAGAGGGGGGAGCAGGTTACGCTCAAAGCAGAGTTTAACGTCGGTAGTGATGAAAATACCCAGGTATTTAAATCCGTCTGTTGCTGTCAGGATGGGGCAGTCCCCTGGGAGGGGGGGGGATCTCCGTGCAGAACATATAACAACGACTTGCTCCAATTGATTCTATAGCCAGAGTTTCTCCCAAAATGTGTGAAGATGTCTAGAACGACTGCCAACGACTTCCGGGGAGAGGCAAGATATAGGAGGATGTTGTCTGCGTAGAGGGAAATTCGATCCTCCCACCCCTCCGCCCACTTGAGTCCCCTAATGGAGGGGTCTTGTCGTATCCAGGCCGCCAATGGCTCGAGGGACAGGGCAAAGAGTAGGGGCGAGAGGGGACATCCCTGTTGTGTTCCCCTGTCAAGGGTGAATACCTCGGAGACTTTATTGTTTACTACAACTTGGGCCAATAGTTCTGCGTAGAGGAGCCGCACCCACCCAATAAAGGCAGGGCCGAAGCCCAACTTCTTGAGGACCGCCATTATATACGCCCATTCAAGTGTATCAAACGCCATGGTGGCGTCTAGTGAGACTACTATTGCGTCTTCCTGAATGGTGGCCTGGCGCCCCAGCACTCCGTGTAGTTGTCGCAAATTGAGCGCGGTGTTGCGATGTAGCATGAAGCCCGATTGATCAGGTTGGACCAGTTTGTCTATCACCTGTCTTAGCCGGTTCGCCAGCAGTTTGGCCAGGATTTTGGGCTTGGCATTTAACAGGGAGATAGGTCTATAGGAGGAGCATTCATCCTTCGGTTTCCCTTCTTTGTGTATGGTAACTAGCGTGGCGATACGCTGGTCACGTGGAAGTAGGCCACGTTCTTTACTGTCCTCAAACATTTTCTTGAGGTAGGGGGCTAGCTTGTCGGGTTGAAGCTTGTAAAGTTCAATGGGCAGATCGTTAATGCCCAGGGCTCTCCCAGGCCGGAGACTTCTTATTGCTGTAGCTAGTTCATCGTTTGTCAGCGCACTATCTAATGAGTCCCTATCAGAGTCAGTGAGGATGGGCAGTTGGATGTCTACAAGAAGTGCGGAGGAATCCTCCTCCGGTAGTTCCGAACTGCTCTGATACACCTGTCTGAAATGATTAGCAAATTCAAGCACAATGTCGTGGGGTTCCGTCAAGACAGTGCCAGTGCTACTCTTGAGCTCTGGCACCAGCCTTTTTGCCCTCTCTTTTTTGTCCAGCCAAGCGATCAGCTTGCCTGCTTTGTCACCTTGGTCGTATAGGCGTCCATCCCTGTCTCTTACGAGGGTTTTGACAGCGTCAGTCACGACTGCTTTGTATTCTGCCGTCTTCAGTTGCAGATTATGGAGGGCGACCCGGTCTTCCCCGTCTTTTGCCGCCTCCTCTAGGCGGAGGAGTTCATGCTCAATACAAGTCATCTCTTTGTCTTTTTCTTTGCGCAACCCGGCTATAGCTGAGAGAGCATGGCCCCTAATGACTGTTTTAAACGCCTCCCAGAGGATGATAGGGGAGTCGACTGTGCCTATATTGTCCTGGAAGTAGTGGTCAAGAGTTTGTGTGAGTGTTGCTTTGACTTTGGGGTTGTGGAAATACCACGGGTTAATAGGCGCCACACAACCGACCCGTTTGTTTCCGACTGTTAGGTGGACCCACAGTGAGGAGTGATCAGAGATGCCCCTTGCCAGATGTCTGATTTCTTGTATGGTCGTGTTCTGTTGCGCAGGCATAAGGATATAGTCAATTCTGGAGAAGGTACGATGTGACCCCGAGTAGAAAGTGTATTGTTGGAGGCCAGGGTGGCGCACCCGCCAGAGGTCCGTGAGGCCGAAGGCCTCTAGGAAGTTTGAGAGCCAATTGCTCCCTGTACTGGTATCTCGTGATGGACATCGGTCAAGTAGGCCCGATACAACTGCGTTGAAGTCCCCACCCAGTACGAGTTGCCCTTCTGGAAGGGAGAGTATGAAGAACCCCAAGTCCTTGTAGGACTGGGTCTGGAGTCCCCGTGGGATATAGACTGCTAATAGTGTGAGAGTGTGACCCTCCCATTGCCCCGAGACCGCCGTGTAACGCCCCAGGGGGTCGGTCCAGGTATGTTTTATGCTGAATGGAAAGGAGTGTTTAAGTAGGATGCCCACCCCCCTGGAGCCGGAGGTGAAGCCGGCGTGTGCCACCATTTTGTACCCCCATCTGTTTAACGCCTTACAGGTGTTACCCGTTAAGTGTGTCTCTTGGAGTAAGGCAACATCTGGGGCTTGACGTTTTATGTACTGGAGCACAATACTTCGTTTTACCTTGTCCCCCAACCCATTAATGTTCCAACTTAGGAGCTTTAGACTTTTATCCCACTTCGAACTCATTGTAACAGACGGGATTGATGTCGTACTTTTTAAACATGCAATGCAACCACGGTAGAGAAGTCTTGTTTGTGCGCGACCAGTAACTGCCCCCCCCCCACGACCCACCTCCCCCCAAAATTCCTGGAAACTGTTTACAATAAAAATCACATACAAGTAAAATATGACATCAAAAAGATAACCCTTGGAAAAAATACCCCCACTCCCTGCTACCCTGTTTCGTAGGTTTAAAACTACCCACATCCCCAACTAGCAGAGCGCCTGTCGCCCATTAAACAAACCAACTAGTGAGTGGGGTGCTGGGTGGCGTCGTCTTGAGGCCTCCAGGGGCCTAACTCCAACCCCAACCCCACTACCAAAAGCGACGACGCTCGTGCCACCCCCTTTTCGGTGCCCACCCATCGTCTGCAGGCCATTGCCTGCGTATCACTCAAGCATTAAATCTTACTGCCGTTACTTCATGTCCTCAGTTCCGGTGTCTGTTGAGGAAGTTCAATCTCCTTTGTTCTCCGGGAGTACTGGACTCGTCAATCTCGATCTCCAGGAGCGTAGGGCTCGTGTATCCAGGCCCTCGCGACCACTTGGGGTCTCTCAATCCTCTCCCATGGAGCGGTCATTCTGTCCGTGAGCCCTCATCGTCCAGCCATGACTGCACCTCCGCCAGGGTGGTGAAGAACCAGGATTTCCCATTGGCCATGATCTTGAGCTTTGCTGGGAAGAACATCATATATTTGATACCTCTGTCTCTGAGCACTCGTTTCACTCCGTCAAAGGTGCGCCGCTCTTGTTGTACCATGAGGGTAAAGTCCGGAAAGAACCTCACAGTGGTGTTCTCGTACTGAAGATCCCCATGGAGCCTGGCGGCCTGCAATATGGCATCACGGTCTCTATAGTTAAGGATATTAGCAATAATTGTCCTGGGGTTTGCTCCTGGTTTTGGCGGGGGAACCGGGGCTCTATGCGCTCGCTCCACTGCGAAGTAATTGGAGAGCCGTTTCGGTTTGAGACGGTTTAAGATAAGATCCTCCAGGAAGAGATCCATACTAGGCCCTTCCGCCCCCTCCGGGACCCCCACCACGCGGATATTATTGCGGCGGGCCCGCCCTTCCTGGTCCTCCAATTTCAGGGCCACTTGCCGATGCTGTTGAACAAGTTGTTGAACTTTCACTTCCAACTTACGTGTGGCGGTTTGCAGTTCAGTAATGTTAGCCTCCGTCTGTGTCACACGCTCCGATGTCTTATTCGAATCTGCTCTGAGCAGGTTGAGTTCAATCGAGACCTTGTCTATTTTGGTTTCTAACGTTGTTCCCTGAACTTGGATGGCCGCCATAATTGAGCTGAGTGAGGGTTCCGCGTTGTCAGTCTGGCCACCTGAGGCCCCTTCCTCAGTGAGTGGCTGTTTCGGGATGGCATACTTGTCGAGCTTGTTGGTCTGTACCGCTGCGCCCGACTTTGGCTTCATTTTGCCGTGGTGGTATCCGTTATGTGTGAGTTATAATGCAGTCTCGTAGATAAGCGGCGAGGCTGTGCTGTGCGTAGGGGCAGGGCCGAGGCGCGGCCCGGGCCAGTGCCAAGCAGCCAAACTTCGTGTCCGACAGGTGATCGCTGTCTCCGGCCTTCCCCCACCCAGTCAGAGTGTCGGGTCCTCGCATACCAGTGAGTTGTTCACTTGCAGTGAGCACCTGTGTAGCTCACCTGTGGCTCAGCCCTTTAGTTCCAACTGTTTTGGGCCCTGAGTACAGCAAGGCTTGGAGGTTGACTTATCTGTCGAGCTGGGTCTCACCCACCAGAGGATTGGCGCCCCAGGGCCAGTGGTGCCCTGGATTATGGCACAGTTCTGCGTTGTCCCAACCAACTGATATAGCGCTGCCACTCTTACAGTCTGTTCACTCGGCCCACTGGGTATTACTCCGGTTTGCGACTAGGGTGGCGGGCCCTGTTGATCATTACCTGCGCAGGCCTCCCCTGATCGCGGCCAACAGTGTCTCGGCGGCCTGCACTTTACCCTGCTGTCTCTACGACGCTCTGGGCACCGTCCCCCAGTGGATCTAGCCGCTCCTCAGACTTAATAGCACACTCTGTCTTAATGAATAGACATGTAAAACAATGGATAAGGTTCATCGATGACATTTTTGTAATTTGGCATGATGATCTTTAAAGTGCTAAACAATTTGTAAAGACTTTCAATGAAAATTATTTCAATCTTGAATTTACAGCCAATATCAACAGTAAGTCAGTGGACTTTTTAGATGTCACTGTGTATGTGGCGGACTTAAAACTAGAAACCACCTTGCACCGTAAGACAACGGCAGGGAACTCAATGCTACATGCAAATATTTTCCACCCTAGGCACCTTATCCAGAGTATACCTTACGGAGAGTTATTGAGACTAAAAAGAATATGTAGCACCGAGACAGAGTTTAGGAAGTGTCAGAATGAAACGTTGACCACATTTAAACAAAGAGGTAACAACCATAAGATATTAAACCAAGCAGTAGAGAGAGTTGCCACTAATATACCTATTATTGAACAAACCTCGTTGACAATGAGCAACAATTCAGTGCTGACATACCCAAAAAATCAAAAGGGAATAAAGACAATGATAATACTGTGAGATTAATAACCACATACAGTAGGCAGGAGAACCCAATTAGGAGTATCATCAATAAGAATTGGCCGATCGTATTAACAGACACGATAATGGCACACAAGTTTCCTAATAAAACAACACTTACCTTCAGGAGGGCACCCTCAATGAGAACTACTTTGGTGAAAAACAGTCCGGAAATTGCAACAGGCACTACATGGTTAAAACCCAAGAGTGTTTTTTTTAAATGTAAGACATGTAGAGCGTGCAAATTCGGTATTAATACCACAGAATACAGGGCTCCTTTCAGCGCAGAGCCAATTCTTTTGAAAGAAAATTTTAATTGCCATATAGATCACGCAGTTTATGTGCTGACATGCACCTGTGGCTTATGCTACGTTGGCAGCACAAAGCTACAGGTGCATGTAAGAATTCTTCAGCATCTGCGAGCGATCGTCAATTCAGACCAGACGTATCCTGTGGCAAGACATTTTAAAAGCATACATCATAACAGTTTAGATTGTCTCACATATTTTGTAATTGGCTCTATACCTCCACTTAGACGAGGCGGCAATAGAGAGAAGTTGTTGAGAAGATTGGAATCAAAAAGGATTTTAGAACTAGATTCCAAATCTCCGCATGGTTTAAACAACAGTGATGAAATGTATAACTTCCTGTAGTTACCATGGAATGACAAGGAGGAAGATGTGAATAATTGATCGGACTATTATCACATGAAGTTTGTCATAATTTTTTATAGGAATTTTTCATGGAGGAGGAATCAATAATTTCCTTTGGGATTTTATCGGGATTTTAGAATATATTTATGATTAATAACATTTATATCTGCTGCTTAGATAAAATCTTTAGCACTATTTTCCCATTATAATCTTATAGTAATGAAATAAATTTTATAGCATTTTAGAATGTTTATGTTTGATTTTTAGCCAAAAATCCATAATTATTTATGCAATTTTTTAAACATTACTGTGGTGAATTCCTCTTATGTGTATTTATGTATTTATTTATGCATATTTGCACATGTAGAAGCAGATATAGGCTATCACTTCTCTCCCTGAAACCTTCCAGCATATGAATTTTTTACACATGAATTTCTTTGTACAGAGATGAGTTGCTGTTGGACTTAGCCCTTTTTGGCTAAAGTTCCTTAAACTTCTTGCCTTCCTCCTAGACCTTTTTCTGACATAATGTTGCCGACTTAGATGCTTTGGGCACTTTGCCACTGCTGATCAGTGTCAAAGTGCAAGTGCTCCCTGTATAAAGTGTTATGGTAATTGGTTGTCCATAATTGGTATGTTTGCCTTACTAGTGAAGTCCCTAGTAAAGTGCACTATGTGTGCCAGGGCTGGTAATGCAAAGGCTACTTGTGGGCCTGCAGCACTAATTGTGCCACCCACACAAGTAGCCCTAAAGAGAGATCTCAGGCCTGCCACTGCAGTGCCTGAGCGCAGTTTGCTAACTGCCTTGTTGTCCTGACAAGTGCACCCACTTGCCAGGCCTTACCTTCCCTTTTTATGCACATCAGACACCCCTATAGTAGGCCCAAGGTACCCCCCTGGGCAGGGTGCAGTGTATGTGAAGGGTAGGACAGGTACTGAGGTGTGTACCATGTCCTGACAGTGAAATACTGCCAAATTCATTTTTCACTGTTGCAAGGCCATCTTGCCCATAGGACAGAATGGGGAATGCTGTGTCCCATGTTTCCAGCATATCTTCCCATAGGCATAAGATGGAGAGATGGAGTTTAGTGTGCCTGAACTCAGAATCTAATAACACATCTTTTTGTGAAGATGGTTTTTGAATTGTGTGTTTAGAAACCACGCTTTAAGAAGTGGCTGGTTTCTTGTCTTAAACCATCCTGTGTGCCTCTGCCTGGTTGTATATTGCCTGCCTGGGTTTAGACGTGACAGGGTCTGGGAAATATCCTGACCCCGGGGGGGAGAAGGTGAGACAGCAACAGTCTGGTCTGCATTTGATGTGAGGGGGAGGAGTAGCCCCCTGGATGTGAAGAGGGCTGTGTTGCTGCCACAAAAGGATGGCTCCACCTCCTGCTGAGCTTCTGGGCCCCAGACCCTGACTATCAAAGGAGGAGGGTATGCACTGGCAGGAAGACACCCAGGTCTGGTTTTGGACCGAGGTCAGCGCCCCCTGAACACAAAGACTTCAAAAGCATTTAGGGGTATAAATGTAAGAGCTGAAACCCCTGAACTCAAGACTGAAATCCATATTGAAAAAGGATTGAACCTACTTGGTGCTCAAGAGGACCCTCTGCCAAAGAAGAACAGCTGAAGAGACTGAAGAGAAGGACTGCCCTTGCTGTGTGTTCTGGGGCTGGCCTGCAGTTTGCTGGTTTGACTAAGGAGAGGACAAGGGACTTTGCTGTGTGCTGTGTCCCCCTGCTTGTGAGGACTTTGCTGTGTGCTGTGTACTGAAGTAGCATGTCTCCAAGGGCCCGAGGAGAGCTGGTCCCCTGTTGTGGAAACTCAGGAACACAAAAGTTTCCAACCGTGTCTTGCACGCCTGAGACTGCTGTGTGGTCCGTGGTACTGTCTACGAGGTGCCCCGTGATCACACTGCCCCCGCAGCGTGAAACATCATCCACGCTGCTGCCTTGCTGTTGTGGCCCTAGCCGTCATCGTACCTGAGGCTGTGAGGAAGGATCACCGCCGCCGGCCCGAGCCGCAACGTGCCAAAGGATTGTGTGAAGAGTAAGAACTGTGTCTCAGCGACGCTGTGTGCGTGGTGCTCTTGCACGCCTGAGACTGCCGTGTGGTCCGTGGTACTGTTGACGAGGTGCCCTGGGATTGCATTGGCCCCGCAGTGTGAAACATCGTCCACGCTGCTGTATTGCTGTTTGTGGCCCGAGCCGTCATCGTAACGGAGGCTGTGAGTAAGGATCACCGCTGCCGGCCCGAGGCGCAACGTGCTAAAGGATTTCTTGAAGCTAAGGAAGCTACAAGGTGAAAGAGATCGGGATCGTTGTTTGTCGAAAGAATTCTGCCCAAGATCATCAACGACGGAGAAGGCTGCGTAGTAACCTGTCCGGCTACAGCGTCGCCTAGCAACAGAGCCGCAACGTGATCGGGATCGCCCAGCGGGACGTCCGACGAGCGGGGAGAGAGAGAGAGAGCGAGGCAGCGCACCCCCCCCAGGTAAGGCTTGGACTCTGGTCGGGAGCCGCAAGCTTGTGTGGCCTGGGGAGGCGTGCAGGAGGAGTACAGGAGTGCTCCGAGCTCTCTCCCGCTGCACCGCGTTAGATGCGCTGAGTCCCCGAGCAGCCCAGACATGCCCAGCAGGACTAGGGCCGCCCCTGTAAGTCTATGACCGTTGTCTCTGCTGTTGGGGCCTAGTGGTGCCCGAGTTGACCGTGCATATTGCATTACGAATCGCATTATTATTGCATTGCGAACTGCCTGATTCTTGCATCACGAACCGCATTATTATTGCATTACGAACTGCCTGAGTCTTGCATTACGAATCGCATTATAATTGCATTACGAACTGCCTGATTCTTGCATCACGAACCGCATTGTTATTGCATTACGAACTGCCTGATTCTTGCATTACGAATCGCATTATTATTGCATTACAAACTGCCTGATTCTTGCATTAAGGTCTGTCCTAGTATTGCATTACGAGCTGCATTACGAACTGCATAGCATTGTATTAGGACTGCATTAGAGATCGTAAATTGCTCATGAATACCGCAAGAACCTACAAGTGATTGCTGGCCTGATAATCGGCCAAGTGAATTATTACGAATATGCATATGTTGGTTTTCTATCGATTGGTCTCATCGTATTCCTTTTTATAAAGATACTGCTATTTTTATGAAACCAGTGTGGTGTCCATTTGTGGTGTTATCACTGTGTCACTGGGAGTGTGGTTGCAAATACTTTACACATTGCCTTGGAGATAAGCCTGGCTGCTCGTGCCAAGCTACCAGGGGGTGAGCAGGGGTTATTTAAGGGTGTGTCCCTCCTTACCCTGACTAGAAGCAAGGGTTCCTATTTGGACTAAGGTACATACCTCAGCCAACTAGAGACCCCCAGTTCTAACATTGGTGGTCAGCGGTTGCGGATTTGAACGTGTATTTGCAACTGACTCACAGTGATTGGTGTACATCACTAGTTTAGCTCAGACCACGACGCAACCACATAGGATCACTGACATAATATCGACAACAAAAATATCGAATATACAAAATATCGGCATCATAATATCGACTACAATAATATCTACTACCAATACTTATTTATAAAAATACAAAAATATCGAGTACACAATATCGTATCTAAAAATATCGTACACCACAATATCGAAATTCAAAATATCGTTACATTAAATATCGTTTAAATTTTAATAACATACAATATAACAAAAATATCGAATACCAAAATATAGACATCAATATTATCGACTTTTTATAAATATCGACTATAGAAAAACTGCTCAATTAAATATATCTTTAGCACCAAATATAAATTCACATTATAAAACAATATAAAATACTTAAACAACATAATAAAATAATTTGCAAACACATCAATATATGAAACAAAATATTTTCTCTAAACAAACAATTACAATAATAAAATATAAACTGTAAAATATATAATGCTTGCATCATTTCACATTAAAAACAATGTTTAAAATATTTACAAACAACAAAACGAAAAAATATTTACTTTCTACTAACAGTTTCTTAATTAGCGTTTCCCTTATATGGAAACAAACAGCCAAAACAATAAAAACAATTAACTTCACCCAATAAAATACTCACATTTTAAAATACACCAATAACAGAAAGCAACCAATTAAATAAACACTATATAAACATCAAATATATACATCTCTTTTACACTTCTAACCTACAAAAAAGAAGAAGGTGAAACTCTGCCCAACTGTTTCCTGAAAGAAAACTTTCATTACTGGAGAAATATTTAAAACTGCACTAAGGGGCCCATTACGATGGCGGGCGGAAGCACAACCGCCGTGCTGGCGGATGCAAAAAGCACCAGTTACCGCCGGCACGCAGCAGTCCACACGCCCGCCCAATTACGATGCGAAAAGCAGGCCAAACACCGCCGGCAAGCCAGCAACACCGTCCGCCATCAAAGTGCGCCCGTTCACGTAGCGGCGCAGCACAACTGACACACACCGTCCGACGAAACACGTCCCGCCCGGGCGCATAAATTACGATGCCGCAAACAAACGGCTCCCACGGCTAAGAGACACTGCACGTGAAAGAGAGGCGGTAACACGGACGCAGAGCACGGACAACGAAGAAGCGGCACCCCGAGCATGAATCCAGCACTGCATGCCCTTCCCATGCTTCTGCTGATGCACCACCAAGGACGCAACGTACCGCGGAGACGCAGGTAGGCACACACAGAACAAGTGCACGCAAACAGCGCACACAGTGCAAGGGCGGAAAAGCGGACAACCCCCACCAGCGCGTGTACACTACACATCCACCATTGCATCCACATATGACACACAGGCCAAATCGTAACATCGCGGAACACATGTGTACACACCACCTGGGACCAGGAACCAACCACCCCGTCACGGCCCCAAAGCGGCGATGACGCCGCCACACATGCGCACAACGCAGAGGCCAACCGCAGCGCCATGCATGCGTCGCACACAGACACAGGGACACAACCAAGCAGCACACACATCAGCCCCACCCCGAACGCACATGACACGTGACAGGCCTGCCACAGACATGTCCCCAACGCCCAATTCACGGACAACACCCAACGCCACACAACCGACGCACACATGTCAGTGAAGTCACGCAACAGCAGGACACACCCCAGTGTAACAAACATGGCGTAGCACACAGCGGCGGCAACACCAACTAGGAGAAGCAGGGCCCCTTCGGGAAGAGGAACGCCAGTACCACACTGAAAAACCCATACCACCCTGCACATATGAACAAGACATATAAAACGGAACACCAAAGAGCACGGGGACCGACAACAGGTGGCCCAAGAATAATATTCACACACAAGGCCCAACGCAGAGCGGAAAGGCAGCCTGCCGCCCACACAAGGGAGAGCAGACAGCACTGAATGACCTTCCATTCCAACACCGAAACCACAGCCCTACGACAGAAGCCGGTGAATACAGCCATTGTCCAAGAATAGACCAACACAGGCATGCCGAGGAGACCGACCACAGGGCAGATAGCGCATATCACAGAAGCACACAACGGACGGGGAAGAAAGAAGAAAACACTCCCCCATGTCGGCCACATGCAAGTTAATTGGAAGGAGTCACACAGCACTGACCTTGAACTGTCTGAGAAGCATGTGGGAAGAGGGCCCGTGTCCTCCAAACAAGCCAACAGAACACAAGTCCTGTCTCCCTACGACTACACAGAGCTCACAGCAACCCCGGAGCGTGCACATTGCAGACTGCACACACAGCCGGAGCACGCCACCTCAACGAACCGCTGCGAAATGGCAACCGCAACACACCTACCCAACTACGCCGAACAGCTCAAGCTGTACAAAACCAACCTGTGCCATACATTGGGATGCGATCTCCTGTCCCTGCTGAACGTAAGTTACCGACTGACTTACCGCATCACATTGTTCAGCTGCGTCATGCCCGTCTTCTACTGTCGGAGGTGTCCCTACCAGCATCCCGTCGAGATATGCCTCTCCAACCCGGCATGTCTGAAGGCGGACCTGCTACCACTACTCCTCCCTCTGGACGCACACGACAGGGCCTGCTCTGCCTATGGGGGCATGGCGTATGTGGCCAACATTGCACCCGCACTGAAATGGGACCACTGTGCCTCCACACGACGGATCATCGATAACAGCTACATCGAATGTCACCCAGCATGCCCCATCATGGTCCTCCAAGGGACAACCTACGAACAACACCTTGACAGCCACCATCCGCTACATTGGCTGGCAAACATGTACACCACCAATGACATGGAAGCCCTGCTGGACGGCATCGCATACCTGACAACCTGTAAATACGTCGGACCACAACGCAGGTTCCCCGAGTGACCTATGATGTCCAACCCCGCACCCATGCTTAGCTTCCGCATGGACTGGCCAGTCACCACCACAACAGCCATACCAAACGACCGGCAACTGTAACCACACCATCAACGACATCGCCATGACATCGGATATGACCGGGACATGCACACTGTTCCCCATCACATCCAGGAACACCGCATGCATCGTGGGAGGCAGTGGCATGGGCTCTGTGTATCGCACCCACATGGACGGAACTGCACGAACAACCAGGACACGACATGGATCCAGCGCCCATGGACACACACACCGCTCAGTGGACATGAATAGGTCGCCTGGAGTCTGTGGGTGCTGCACCCCTCCCACCCCCGCCCGGGAATCCCATACCAGGACCTTTGCATGGACGACAAGTGCATACAACAACAACACGACCCCAGTGACTGTGACATGTCCAGTAACCACCACAGTGCAACAACAAGTGGCACGCCGCTGCATGCACGCAAGCACATGCCCTGATGTCATCTCACATGCACGCGTGCATGAGGAACAACCGCAGCAAACCTGTCACATGGAACTGAGATGGACTGTGCCCATGATGCCAAGCGGTCTGGTAGGCTACATGTATACCGTCTGTGTCAAAGTCCGCAGCTCCGCAGCTATACGTAAATGTACATTAGCACAGCCTTGGCCAAGCAGATGTCACTCTGAAGCCCACATCCCACATGCAACAGCCAATCACATGTAACCCCACACCCTATCCCATTTGCTATCATGCTCAGTATATCCTCAACATGTATTCCGCTGCCAGTAGTGTCCACTATACTGCATCACAGAGGACAGAAGACTCAATATAATGTTTGAAACCAAAACTGTCTCCGCTGACTCATTTCACAAGTACGAATGAGAGAGGATGAGAGTATGTGAAGTACACGGCAGTCGTGACATGACCATGTAGTCCACTGGTATTGGATGTCAACGCAAATGAGTAGCACAACTGTGGAAGACACACATGTGTCGTGTGAAGTCGTATGGACGCAGTGCTCAGGTGGGTGGGTGTGACGGGTAGATGCGCACATGCCAAGTTGGAGCACGACGTGTTGGGAGGGGTCATGAACAGTACACCACCGCTTCCCTGGGCATTGTGAGAGGACACCTGTCGGGGGGAGTGAACACGTGTGTGCACAGCAGCCGGGCACACGTACAAAGCGGTACCAGGCGCACCTCAGCCCACCCTCTGTGGACAAGCTGGATCCTGTTGTGCGCCCGCCATGCCCCTTGACAAGGCACACACAGCCCCAGTCGACCAGGTGTAACCCCAACATAGTCAATCCGCACAGGCGATACAGGGCACGGGATGGCAGTGGAGCATGGTGTGTGAGAGGTCTCCTCGCGCTCCTCCTGGTCATATCACGCAGGCAATAGAACCTCAACGTCTAGCATGGCACAAGTCAAATGGAAGTGTAGGGGGACGCACCACAGCACGAGCAGCACTGACGTCACGGGAGGTGGCTCGCACCATCCCATCCATTGCCCATTATACCAACCACGCCACATGCCATTGCGACTAAGTGCAAGCGCGTGCGCCACCACCCCGAGCCCTCCCCAGAGAGGCCAAAGAGTGAATGTGTGGGCCATCAGTCACAGACGGACGCGGCATGGCCGCAAGGGCAGCCACAGCCACTGGGTGTCGCAGGTGGCGGATCCGGAAGGCGAAGACTGTGATGCATAGTCCATGCAGGCCGGGTCTCCATTTGGGGCACCACGCAGGTGGACGGCGTCCCGCCACACATCATACCCTGAGACAGCCCACTCGTGCAACTGGACCCACACATACACTCCTTGCCCTCTCTGGTGCGAGCTTGGGGCTGCCTGTGCAAGCGCTAGCCTCGCAGGTGAGCATGCATATTGGGGGGCGAGGGGTGGACATGAGGGCTGGGGCGAAGATGACTGTATCACTGTCAGTTAGTACAAGGGATGACCCAGATGTGGAAAGGAAGAGACGTGTCCCGTGTGTACTGCAACTAGTCGCCAATCCAACTACCCCCCATGTCCGGAATGTAAGCCCGCACCTAGGCCCGCCCATCCGCCACATCGAACATACCACCAGCACGACAACCTTCCCATTCGAAACACTGACTGGGGGTGGCGACCAGTGAACAATCATGTGTAGCCTACCCACGCGTACATGTGGGCCCTCCATGATCCATGTCACCTGCAGCAAAGACATGACATGCGCAATGAGGGAAGTGAGGAGAGCTGTCCGCCCCACGCACAGAAGGTGCATCAGCTCCACAGACCCAGCTGCGAGTCCAGCAGGGGTCACATGTGCAGGGGCAGCTGTGCCTGGTGTGAAGGCACATGCATATAGACAGCACATCGACCAATGTGTAGTCTGCCCACATCCACAGTCCATCATCATGCGGACATAGGAATTGAACACAGGGCAACACATCTTAGTTGGTGCACCCACCGTGACCAACAATGCGCAATCATCGACGTACCCGCCCTGTGCATGGCCCCCCACCCAACGGAGGCACATCCAGTGCCACCATCCCACACACACAAGCCTTCCACGGAACATGCTGTGTCCAATGGTCAGTACAGAGTCAGCGCCCATCTGGTGGATCCTGAACAGGAGACACATGCACACACATGCCAGCTCCCACTATGTACGTCTGCCACCTGGCACGTGCAATGTAACCTCTCACCTGTGACGTGTGACTGCAAGCACACAGCCGTCTTGGCATGGGGCTGTCAATGTGGACACCTGTCAATGTTTCGGGAGGTGTGATCCGTACAGTGCTGTACATAGGGTGCAGTGCTGACACCTACTACTGTCTCATATCCCCTCGTGCCACAGGTCCCACTTGTTTTGGCCGCTCAGCCTGTGCCCACATCGTCGTCGTGCGTCGTGTGCCATACTCATCCAGCCTCGGAAGCAGTTCCATGCTCAGCAGACACTCATGTTGCCGTGGCGTTGCCGCTTGACGAATATGCAGTCAGTCCCCATCAGCACGCCCCGCAAGTCATTGGGGCCTAGATCCCCATGTGCATGCACATGGCAGTGGTATGTCTCACTAGCCATTGCCATTGTTGGGAGACCTGTGTAAGTGTATTGTGGCCGTGCCGTCCCAGCTTGACAGCTGGGCTGTGGCTCATGTGCTTGCTCAGTCATGTCAGTGATGTGTATGCGAAATTGCTATGTGTCGTGTTGCTTTGACATGTGTCCTCTGCAATTTCCCTAGGCGGAGACCGAACATTGACCGCCCATACCAATTGCTGGTGGACATGGACGATACAGAGGTTATTAGGAAGTTTCGGCTGGACAGGCCAACCCTGCATCGACTGTGTGCCATGTTAGAACCCCATCTCCGTCCCCGCAGGGTGTATCCGACTGCTGTCACCCCCACGGCTAAGGTGATGGCCGCCATGCATTTCTTCGCCACTGGGTCATTCCAGCACACAGTGGGCAGTGGAGGAGGGATGTCCCAGCCCATGTTCAGCAAGGTGCTGAGGGATGTACTGGCAGCCATGATGCTGTACCGAAACAGGTACATCCGCTTCCCCAGGGCTCGTGAATTGGCCGCAGTGAAGGGTGCATTCTATGCCCTTGGCAGAATCCCACACGTCGTTGGAGCCATTGACTGCACACATGTTGGCCTTGTTCCACCACAGGCCACTGAGCACCTGTACCGCAACAGGAAGCACACGCACTCCCTGAATGTGCAAGTGGTGTGCCTTGCGGACATGGTGATCACCCACGTGTGTGCAAAGTTCCCAGGCTCGGCCCATGACGCACACATAATGCGCAACAGCATCTTGCCACGACTGATGGCCAATCTGCAACAGGATCGTGGCTGTATTGTCGGTGAGTATGTGGAGTGGTGTAGCGTGCTGGTTGTGCAATGCTGTCCCCTGTCCAGTTGGAATAGCAACGGTTCTCTGTGTCCCTCACACCCAGGTGACTCTGCGTACCCGAATGGGGCATGGCTGCTCAGTCCATTGAGGAATCCTCGCACCCCAGCAGACGATCGATACAATGAGGCACATGGGAGGACCAGACGTGTGGTCGAGCGTACCTTTGGCCTCCTCAAGTCCAGGTTCAGGTGCCTGGACCGCACCGGGGTGCACTGGCGTACTCCCCACAGAAGGTGTGCCAGATAGTGGTGGCGTGCTGCATGCTGCACAATCTGGCCATTCGGAAGCAGATCCCCCTCATTGTGGATGACGGAGATCAACCAGGGCCCCAGCCCGCAGACCAGGACAGCTCGAGTGAGGAGGACAGCGGAGAGGAGGAAGCTGGGAATGTGCGTCAGCAGCTCATCGCCCGCTACTTCACTTGACGGTGAGTGTCCATGTACGACGGCTGATGTGGCTGTATCTGTGCAGGTGTGTGTGTGCTGTGTCAGGGTGGCCGTTTGTTCACTACGTGCTGTGTGTCAACGCTCCATGGCCAGGGTAGTATGCCACTGTTGGTGACTGTGGCATTGTGCCCTATTGCTCTGTGCGATGTGTGTACATTGCCTGTAGTTGTTGACATGTACTGTGTGATGGGTGTGTGACACACTCATTGAATGTGCTCCTGTTCTGTCTCCCACCCCTAGGTCCCTACAGGCCCTCCGGATTCCATTGCCATGCCACGCATCAGGTGCCTTTCCGCCCAAGGTGGCCGTTGTATTCCGTACAAATAAAACACAGGGCACAAACAGCAGTTAGTGAAAAAGGTGCATTTATTACAAACTGTGACATGTGATTGTGTGTAAGGTGATGACAAAAGTGGTGCGTGCAGTGACAATGAGCTGTCGGTCATGGCTGCGTGATGCTCAGGGTGTACCCACTGGTTCTATGTCCATAGTCCAACACACACATGCCATCCAGATGGCTGTGTGGAGTGGGATTGTAGTCCAAGTCAATGCAGTGGCTGGTCAAGGAAGGCTGGCGGAAGGCTGGCTGGCTGCCTCACTTGCGACTGGAGCGTGCGAAGTCCTCCCGGGAGATCTGTTTCCTCTTCGGACAGCCCCTTCCACGTTTGCGAGGGGGGGTGCCTGCTTGCGACATGCTGGTGGTTGAGGTGTGCTCACTGGCTGTGGACGCAGGGGAACTGGACACTGCTGCTCGACCCTGCGCCCCGGCAGGTGGTGGCGGAGGGGAGCTGCTATCCCTGGCCGTGTCCTCACCGCCACCACCAGCTGGCCCATGAGGTCCACGAGGTTGACCTATACGGGCGTCCATGGACCTCAGCACCCCCAGCACCTCCCGCGTGTCTGAAGCAGACCTGACCCATTGTTCTTGGGCCTCCTCATAGGCCCCAAGGACTCTGGCCATTTGAGGCAGGGCATGGCTCCCAGGGGAGGCTGGCGTTTCCCTGACCCTGCTCCTCCTACCAGTCCTGCTGCCACCGGCCTGCCCACTAGCCACATTGCTCACCACGGTCCTCGCTGTGGCTCCCAGGGTGGATCCAGTCGGCCGGGCCACCACCTGCGCTGGGGCTGGTGCCAGCGAAGACGTGGTGGTGGTGGCGGCGGTGGTGGTCGGTGCGGCGATGGTGGCGGTTGCGGCAGTGGTAGTGGCCGCAATGACCGTGGGTGTGGCCGCAATGACCGTGGGTGTGGCCGCAACGACAGTGGCAGCAGGCGGCTGGGACTGTTCAGCAGCCCTGGATGATGGGTTGGTGGGTAGGAGGGGTCCTGGGGAGCGGCTGGGCCCTGCCACACCAGATGGGCCTGCTTGGTGGTCCGTGTCCGAAGAGGAGGTGAGATCCTCCACATCCGTGTGTCCTCATTGGGGGCTTGTGGGCTGGCTGTGCTGGCTGCTGTCTCCATCCCCAGCATCCGGCAGTTCGTCACCTGTGGAGAGAATGAGATTTGTTATTGTGTTGCACCTGGCGAAGTATGTATTTGTCGTCTGACATTGGCAGTTCGTGCAATCTCGTACATGGGTTTCCCGGAGGCGTGTGTGTGGCTGTGGCATTTGTAGTTGTGTGTGCTTGGCAATGGGACTGTGTGCTGTGCACATGTGGCATGGGACGGATTGGCCATGCCGATGGGTGTGTTGCTGTGCCCCTACTCATTGTGACTCTGGTGTATGCGGGCTCCTGGCCCATCCTGGGTCTGGTTTGTACTTTGCTTTTGGGGTTCAAATGGAACGCTTAGGAACGCATATGGCAACATGGGGGCCATGCCCCAGATTCGCATTTGGGAGGGAATATGCTTTTGGGGTACAAATGGAACGCTTAGGAACGCATATGGCAACATGGGGGCCATGCCCCAGATTCGCATTTGGGAGGGAATATGCTTTTGGGGTTCAAATGGAACGCTTAGGAACGCATATGGCAACATGGGGGCCATGCCCCAGATTCGCATTTGGGAGGGAATATGCTTTTGGGGTACAAATGGAACGCTTAGGAACGCATATGGCAACATGGGGGCCATGCCCCTGATTCGCATTTGGGAGGGAATATGCTTTTGGGGTTCAAATGGAACGCTTAGGAACGCATATGGCAACATGGGGGCCATGCCCCAGATTCGCATTTGGGAGGGAATATGCTTTTGGGGTACATGCTGTGAGCCATGGGTGCTGAACGTGACATGTGTTGTGGCAGCATGACAGTGCATGGTTTGAGGTGTGTGCATGCTTGACATGGCCTGCATATTTGCTGTCTGTTGTGATTACTGGACATGGCATTGGACGCATCGTTATGAGTGACTGATGGTTGTGTGTGAAAGCCAACGTATTGCAGTTGTCCCATCTCCTTGGTGTGCGTGCTGCCCTGTGCCATGTGCATCACTGCAGTGCTCGTGGGGGGTGTGGCCCATGTTGTGTGTTGTTGCTCACAGTGTGACGTGCGCTTCATTGACTTCTGGCACATGGTTGGTCATGGGCATGTATCTTAGCGTGACTGCTGTATGTGTGGCAGCTGTGCGGATGACATGCCTTTCATGAGACTGGGGCTGACGGATGGGATGGATGGTATGTTGTATGTGCATGGTGTGTCTGTGTGTTTGATGGGTTCAGTGGTGTTCGTGTGCATTTCTGTTGTTCCGCTCTGTTGCGTCTTGTGTTGTTTGTCTTACATAGGCGTAGTTGTGGGGTGTGTGGTTGACAGGCAGTAGGGGCTACATGGACAGGACTTCAATGGTGTTTCGGTTGTGTGTGATGAGTTGCACAGTGGCTGCCGTGTGGTACTATTTTCAGTGTGGCTTGTGTATGCAGACGTGGCTCCTTGGGTGTTGCTATGTCTGTGATGGGTCATGTGGGGTGTGAGTCTGTTGTTCATGTCCGTGTGCACATTGTTCACTTGTTCGTGACGGTGGGCGGTGCTGCGTTTTCGTCTGCTACGTGACATGTCCCATGTGTTGGTCGTGTTATGGTCCTCATGCCTCCAGTACTCCAGCCCTGTCCAGTTTCCCACCTGCAGGTTGTTCGTGCGTGCACTGTACTGGATGCCACATGGCTCTAAGCGGGGGTGCTCCATGTTGCAGGTCTGTGGGGGTGGGGGTGGGGGTGTTGTGGGTCGTGGGGGTGGCTGGACACCCACTGACACCGATTGCTGTGGACCGTGATGTCTGCCTTTCGGCTGTCGTTGTGCACTGCGGTGGCTGACACGTGGCTGTGGGGTGTGGGGGATGCTCCTCCTTGCTGTGCTGTGGGACTAGGGGCCTGGTGTGTGTTGTACTTGTGCTGTCCACCGTCCCACCCACTGCACTTTGTGTTCCTGCCACTTACCTGTTACTTGTCGGTTTGTGCAGCTGTGGCGGACACATGGGTGTGGTGGGTGCTCGTTGTGGCGCTTCTGGCATATTTGGGGACCTGTTGGTGGTTACGTGGCTAGCTGAATGTACACATGTCCCCACGCATCTTACAGTTGTTCTGTTTGGGCTGTGTGTGGTGGTGTCTGTTGCATGTGTGTGTCGTGTATTGTGTGCTGGACATGGGGGTGTTTGTCCCTGGGAGCTGTGGCATGGTGGTAGTGCATGTGAGTACATAGCGGTGTGCTGGTATACATTAGTTTGTACTTACCAGCCTCCACTCCCCCTGCTAATCCGGCGAGGATCTCGGGATGTATGATGACTCGCACCTTCTCCTCCCACGCTTTGAAGGTCTTGAAGAGCGCGGGATTCCCTCCGCCAGTGACGGCAGCCAGCTCTCTGTTTTTGCCCTCCTTCTTCTTGACCAGGCTCTTGACGTCATTCCACCGTTTGTTAATTTCGACTCTGTTCCTGGGCAGGGTCCCGACTGCATTGACCTGGTCTACGATCCGGTTCCACATTCTGTTTCTGGTGGCTAGTGGTGTGTGCTGGACCATGTTCCCATAGATTTGTGGGTGCACCTTGATGATCTCGTCGACCATGACCGTCAGCTCAATGGGCGTGAACTTGGGCATTCTTTGTGGTGCCATGGTGTTTGTGGTGCTGGTGCGGTGTGTGTTGTGTAATGTGCAGGGGGTTTGTGGTGCCGGTGTTTGGTGGTGGTGGTGGTGGTGGTGGTGGTTGTGATGTGTGCGTTTCTGTGGTGTGCTGCTGTCCTTGCTGTGTCACTGTGTCCTCTCCTCTCCTCTCTGGTTTGCACTGTAGCAAGGGGTTGTGGTCTGTGGGAGTGCTGCTTTTGTACTCACCTATGTGGGTGTGTCCTCATGGTCTGTTGTTTTCAGGTGTGTTGTGTCTGGGGTTCTGGCCTTTGTATTTTTTGTTTGTCCGGGGGTGTTTTCGGGATATGTACTGTGCTTGTGTATTTGTGCGTGCCTTGCTGTGTGGACTTGTTGGCCATGTTGTGTGCTATTGGTTTTGTGTGCGGATGGTTTCTGTGCAGGTACGTGGGCGCCATGGCTTCTGCCGTGTCGATTCTCATCGGCGTTGTTTGCGCTGGCGGGCGGTATCTTTGTGGTTTTCCGCGCTCATGTCGGTGCGATCGTAATTTCACGTGCGGTGTGTCGGCCGTGAGGGCGGGCGGTTTTGTGTTGTCGTGCGTGTTTCCGTCCGTGGCGGGCGGTTTGTCTCCGACTCGGACGTTGGCGGGCGGTATTTTGTGTGCTTTTTCCGCCGATGGCGGTATTCGGTTTGTGTAATCGTAATGGCGTGGTCGGTGTTCAGGCGGTGTGTGCGGGCGGATTTTTGCCGCTTCCATGCCTGGCGGTATTTTTTGCGCCGGGTATCGTAATGTGCCCCTAAGTAAGTAAAACTATATTTAAAATATAACAATACTACTACCCTTCAACAATAATTATTTCTGAGACCTAATTTACTATTCTTTCATTCCTTACTTTTATATCACCTCTACAGATATCCTACAAAGCCAGAAAATTATTTTTAAAATCCTCACCAATAAAAGAACAATAAATGTAAGTATATTCTATTTTTGCCAAACCTACCTAAAAATATTTTTCAAACGTTATTCACTAATATATATTTTCTTTTTATCTATCTCCTCTGCAGCCAACAGCAAAAGCTTCCAAAATAATTCTACAACTACTAACCAACTAAATACAATTAAAAAGTAAGTATATAATTTTCAATTATTAAACAACGTTAAATACCCACCCAAATAACCCTTTTCCCCTAAAATCCCTATCATCTACAAACAATATAATCAAATTATTAATATGTTTGTTTTCTCTTCTCAACAGAAATTACATCAAGAAAATAGAAAATAAAGCTTGAAATCATTTCCTGGACAATTTTATTTACATCAAACTAAACATTGTAAGTATATTCACTGAAATGTAACTGTATTTAATAAACATGTGGTATTTATTATATTAAAAATATTTTTCTTTATTTTCCCTAGCATAAAACAAAACAACATGACTGAAGGTGCAGAATTTGTAATGTCACAAAAAAATAAAATGCTATTATGTTATATGGGGTATGTGTATACTAGGGGTGGGCGGAATTTGCGTAGTCGCGCTACGCAAAGCTCCGCGAAACGGTAAAAAATCTCCGCCAGCGTGTGCACCTGCGGCAGCCTTGGTGATGAGTGTGCCGTTTGTGTCCACACCAGTTCCCATTGATACCAAGACAGGCAAGCCATTTAGAATCCCCAAGAAGTGGAAAGGCACCCCTCCACTATCTCCCTCCCACACTGTGTCCCACGTCGGCCTGAGTCCACCTCCACGTGCCACTACACCACCTGGTCCAAGCAGCCCTCCAGCGTCCAAGGCCACTTATAGCTCTTCCTCAGCTGGGCATCTCACTCTCCAGTCAAGTGGTCCAACTGTGCCCGACACACAGTCAACTCCCAGTCAGACTGACAGCCAAGTATGAATGTTGATCAACGTCACAGACCTATCTCTCCCACACCGGTACCTGTGCTGCCCACCGTGACACACCAGACTGTGTTGCTGACCATGGTGGAGTTTGGTGACACACATTCCCTGTGCAGCTTCTCATTGACTCTGTCAGCACCTTGGACTGGCCACTGGCCTTGCAGTTTGCCCCCTGCCTGTGCAGCTTCTCATTGACTCTGTCAGCACCTTGGACTGGCCACTGGCCTTGCAGTTTGCCCCCTGCATGTGCAGCTTCTCATTGACTCTGTCAGCACCTTGGACTGGCCACTGGCCTTGCAGTTTGCCCCCTGCCTGTGCAGCTTCTCATTGACTCTGTCAGCACCTTGGACTGGCCACTGGCCTTGCAGTTTGCCCCCTGCCTGTGCTGCTTCTCATTGACTCTGTCAGCACCTTGGACTGGCCACTGGCCTTGCAGTTTGCCCCCTGCCTGTGCAGCTTCTCATGTTCAGGCTCTGCATCTTGTGCCTTGGTCTTGTCTGATATTGTTGCCTATCAGTGCTATTTGTGAATAAAAACAGTTGCTCATGTTGTCAGTTGTGTCATTGTCCTTACTGAATAAGGCTTTTCCTGTATGTCTAACATTTACTGGGCCACATGCTCTGTGTGCCACTTCAACTGTGCCACTGGCTTGTTTAACTTATTATTTTTACAGGGGTGACGGGGACTTCAGTTCTTCATGACTCGGATACTTGTGGGGTCAGTGATGTTGTTTTCGGTGACATACCAGACTCATGTTCCTTCCTTGTTGCTGTTGGCTATGTTTTACTGAATCCTGGTATGTGGGCACTGCAAACACATAGAGGGGTCAAATACACGGGATTGCAGGCAGGCTGACCAGGCTCAACATGTATGTGCGTTCTTGCTTTCATGTATGCCTTGCAGTGTAGATGTGTAGTCATGTTGTGATGGGCAGTCATCCTAGTCACAGCGGTTACTTACAAGGTGTGCATTTGGGTGGTCAAGGGTTGTACGGTGTGTTGGTTGTGGCTTTGTCGTGTGTGTTGATGTGTGTGTTAATGGCGTGTGACTCATGGCTGTGTGGGACTGTTGTGTGTTTGTGTGCACACACTGCTTGTTGTGCATTCAGTGCTGTGGGTGTATGTTGCCTTGTGCTGTCCTAGTGTACATCCCCTGATGTACTGCTGTGTTTGCTATGTGCTTTGTGGTGTTGTGCATCTGTTGTGTGTTTGATGTGTCTGTGTTGTTCTGTGATGGTGCACTTCTTGTCTGTGTTGTGGTATGTAGCCTATGCATTTTTCCTGACTGATGAGGTGGTGCACTCCTGTTGTTTGTGTGCTCCCATTGCCTTCCCCTAGTTTGGCTGCACAGGTGATGTGTGTTATTTTTGTGGTTCTGTATGTGTTTCTGTTTTGAATTGTGTTTGCCATTTTTGTTTTGGTGCAGACGTTGGTACTGGCATCCCTGTGTGTGTGTGATGTTTGTGGATGCCCCCAGGGGTTTGATTGTTTGTCTGTCTCTTGTCTGGACATTATGTAGGCCCTTCTGTGTGTCTGGCATTGGGGTTGTGTGCTGCAGATATGAGGGGGTATGTTTGGGAACTCCTACTTGTGTTTGACAGTCATTGAGTGTGCCAATGTGCCCTGTGTGTTGTGGTGCTGGCATACTCATGTGTACTTGCTGTTCACTGTTTGACTTGAGGTCCTTCCTTTCATCCCTGTCCCTATACATGGGTTACCTTGCTGTCTCCCTGAGTTGTTGCACTGAGGTGACTGTTGTTTGACTTCACTCACTGTGCCAGCCATGTGCTTGGATGGGGTGTGGATGTTGTTCTAGGTTCCTTGTCCTGCATGTGTCTGTTCACCTGGTTGTTGGTTGTCTCCTTGCCCTCCCATTTGTGTGCACATCATTTTTGCTTTCCTCTATGTTGTGCTCCATTGCTGGTGGCATGTAGTCTGTGTATGTGGCTGTGTGTCGGTGTGGGGTATGTCTGTGTGAGTTGGCAGGGTGTGTCCAGTAGTCTGTATGTTCCTTGTGTGTGTGGATGTTAATTTTGTGCTTGTATTCAGCTTTCTTGCCATGTATGTGGTGTTGTGGTGTGTGTGAGTGTTGCCCTGGGCCTGTGCTTCTGTGCTGTGTGTTAATCTACACCCAATGCTGCTGTGTCTGTCTCCCTAGGTGCTAGTTGTGTGCTGCTGGGTGTGGATTTAGCTCGCTTGGTGTTGGACATGGGGGTGCACAGGGGGGTATTGGCATGTTTCTTGCTGTGTGCGGCGGAGCTGTGGGTGGTGGGTGGTGGTGGTGGCCTGTGGTCTTTCTGGCCTGACCGTTGCTGTACATGCATTCTGCTTTGTGCGATGGATTTCCTGCATACTCACCGCTGCGGTGTCGTCAGCAACACATTACATTATGATCGCGGTAATTTGGTGGGCTTGATGCAGGGTGTGAATTGGTGCCAGATGAGACATGTGTGGGTACACTGATGGATGTGTTCCTGTCCACACCAGTGTGTCTGGTGTGGCCAGGTGCCCTGTTTCAGCCCGTGGAATTTGTGTTCTGTTTTGTGTTGTATTGTGTTTTATTACGTACCTGCGGCGGCGTCCGCGGCGGGCGATGTTTACCTGGTGATGTATCACGTACAGCACCGGGAGAACGTGTAGTGCTGGATCCATGGCGTTCGGCTCCGGGTGGAGGGCTCCGGAAGTCTCGTTTCACGCTCTGCTGTCGAGATTCCGCCGTGTCTGGAAGGGCGGTTTCTCCCCTGCGGTTCGACTGGTTGTTTGGCGCATCCTAATTTGTTGAGCGGACGGGACGTCAATCCGCACGGCGGTGAGTCTCCATTGGCTACCACCGGCGCGGTGGCGGGCGCAATTTCATGGCGGTCGGCGTTGCACCGCGGAGGTCGGGAAATGGGGCATATTTGCCCTTCATAATCTGGCGGCCGTGAGGACCGCTGCTGGCGGGCGGTAAAAGGCATTTTTCCGCACCGCCGGCACCGCGGTACTGACACCGACCGCCATCGTAATCGACCCCTAAGTCAGGGAAGGTGCTGGACATTAAACATATATAAATTACTATTCCCACTCCAGTAAATATTAACTCAGGGAATGTGCTGGACATTAAACATATATAAATTACTATTCCCACTCCAGTCAATATTAACTCAGAGAAGGTGCTGGACATTAAACATATATAAATTACTATTCCCACTCCAGTAAATATTAACTCAGGGAAGGTGCTGGACATTAAACATATATAAATTTCTATTCCCACTCCAGTAAATATTAACTCAGAGAAGGTGCTGGACATTAAACATATATAAATTACTATTCCCACTCCAGTCAGTATTAAGTCAGGGAAGATGCTGGACACTAAACATATAAAATTACTATTCCCACTCCAGTCAAAATTAAGTCAGGGAAGGTGCTGGACATTAAACATATATAAATTACTATTCCCACTCCAGTAAATATTAACTCAGGGAAGGTGCTGGACATTAAACATATATAAATTACTATTCCCACTCCAGTCAGTATTAAGTCAGGAAGATGCTGGACACTAAGGGGCCGATTCCGATTCAGGCCGGAAATCTCTCCGACCGAGCCAGACCCGGAGAGATTTCCGACCGAATCGGACTCTGGCAGTCCGACCGAACGAGTACGATGCGCACGCATGCAATCGGACTCGAGTCGGTCGGACTCCCATTGAGTCAATGGGAGCCGGACGTACAACGCGTACGCGGGCTCCCATAGAACAAGGGTGCCCCCTACAGCGGGTACGCCTCGAAGTGACTTGCGGCATACATGCACAGGTAGGGGGGACCCATGGGTCCCCCCTGTGTGCGACTCGCGCGGCTACGCGTACAGGGGGGTCCGACACGGACCCCCAAAGTGCGGCTCCGACTGCTCTTTTGAGCCGGACGGCGCGAGTCGGTCGGACTGCTCGCGGCGCGCATCGTACTTGCCCGGCCGGGGAATGACTCCATAGCGTGGTGCGAATCGTGTCCGTGCGAGTCGGTCGGAGCGCTTCAGACCCGCGAACAAGTCGGCCGGCGATTTCGCGTGAGCTCGCATCGTACTCGCTCGGCCGGACGCACGTACGAATCGGTCGGGAAAGGGGGCTCCGAATCGGATCCGTTTAAGCCGAATCCGATTCGGTGCCCTACCGGCCGAGATCGGAATCGGCCCCTTAATATATATTTTTTACAATTTTAACAACCTCACCATTTTCCCCTAATAACCCAACATCCCAGTACTAAAAACAACCTATAATTTCTATTTTTAATGAACTTTATTTCTTCAAATAAATTTCAATTTTTTAATTTCAATTTAATAATTAATTTTAAAATAATATTTAAATAACACTCTCCACCCTTATCCCCTAATAACACATCATACTTATAAAAAAAAAAAATTCCTTTTTATAATTTCACTTTCAATTTTTTTAAATTTTCTATTTAAAGTTTTGTATTTAAATTTATCAATTCATATAACTAATTTTAAAACACTGCCCAACTTTCTCCCCTAATAACACAATATCCCACTGTAAAAACAAAAAATAATTTTTACATTTTAAATTTAAATTTCATATTTTAAATTATTTCCAAAATTCGAAATTTTCATTTCATATATCAATTTTATACTAATATTTTTAAAATACTACCCACCCTTATCCCCTATTAACGCAACATCCCACTCCTAAAAAAAATACTTTTTATATTTTTATTCTAAATTTCGATTTTGTAAATAATTTCTAATTTAAAAAAATGTAATTAATATGTAAATTTTATCCTAGTATTTTTAATACACTACCCACCCTTATCCCCTAATGACCCAACATCCCGCTCCTAAAAAAAAAAATTACTTTATATTTTTTATATAATTTCCTTTTTCAAATTAATTTCTAATTTACAAAATATTAAATTATTAGCTAAATTTACACTAATATTTTTAAAATACTCCCCACCCTTATCCCCTAATAACCCAACATCCCGCTCCTAAAACAAAACATATATTTTATATTTTTAATATAAATTTCGTTTTTTAAATAATTTCTAATTTAATTTTTTTAAATTAATATCTAAATTTATACTAATATTTTTAAAATACTCTCCACCCTTATCCCCTAATAACCCAACATCCCGCTCCTAAAACAAAACATATATTTTATATTTTTAATATAAATTTCGTTTTTTAAAATAATTTCTAATTTAAAAAAATGTTAAATTAATATCTAAATTTACACTAATATTTTTAAAATACTCCCCACCCTTATCCCCTAATAACCAAACATCCCGCTCCTAAAACATATGTTACAAAAAAAAATGTTGTACAATTTAAAAATATTCAAACAATTAAAATAATACAAAATTAATAGCAATACAAAATATTTAAATATTAACTAAAAAATGATATTTTACATGTTCTATACATTTTTGTCGATATTTTTTACTACACTAACAATTCGATATTATCTACTGACAATATTACTTATTCGATATTTTATACTTCGATATTTTTTAAATAAAAAAAGAAACGATATTTTTGACTACGATATTCATGTATTCGATATTATGTGACATTCGATATTACAACTTCGATATTACTGCAATTCGATATTTGCAATTCGATATTATGTCTATTCACCAACCACATATTGTGTTTTGATCTTTGGTTCTATTTTTGAGCGACCTTTAAGCCACACATCATGTCTCAAAGGAGTCAAGTAGCCAGTGAGGCTGCAGAATTGGAATTCGACGTTGAGGCATTGCTTACCTACAATGTTGTTCTATTGAGGCAATTCTGCAGAGCTTTGGGATGTCCCATGAAAGGTAGCGCCAAGAAGGAGGAGCTGCAAACGGCCTTGAGGGCCTGGTGGGAAGCCAAAGAGGCTCAGGAGACAGGTGATGATGAGGTGGATGAGGATGACCCAGGGAATGGATTTGGTCCATATATACATATACATATATACATATGTAGGGGAAGAGAGAAAGAGACAGACAGAGGGAGAAACTATTTTGTTATTTGGCTCATGGTATATTTTGAATAAATGTTACCTTATAAAATGACAACAAAGAAGCTTCATAGGTGACTGCAAGGTAACTCTTGTAAAAAATGTAGTTATATATTTGCAATATGAAAGGTATTGACTTTCAATTTGGAAGACCCTTGCAATTCTTTGGGATTGAAAAGATCTTTAAGTAGGCACAGGACCAAGATGATAAGAGGACAGTTACCGACCATGACAAGTATTGCATAGGTGACACTTTTGAGAAAAGTGAAAATGGAATTCAATTAGGCTTTATATGTTACTGGCAGGTGACAACAAAATCATTTAGAGCAGTGGCAGTTATCCAATGGTCTGGGGTCCCCTGAGGGTCAGCGAAGCCTACTCAGCGGTCCACAACTGCTAAGACAATTAAATAATATTAGCAGATTAATAAATTGTATTTAAATAAAGAAGTAAATGTAAAATTGAAATTTTTTAAACGTTCTGTGAATGTGAAGGAATTTGAAATTAGGGGCTAAAAATTAAGGGTCCGATTCCGGCCGGAAATCTCTCTGACCGAGCCGGACCCGGAGAGAATTCCGACCGAATCGGACCCTAGCAGTCCGACCAGACGAGTACGATGCATTCGCATGCTATCGGACTCGATTCGGTCGGACTCCCATTGAAGTCAATGGGAGCCGGTCGTACAACGCGTACGCGGGCTCCCATTGACTCAATGGGTGCGAGGCGACAAGGCGCCCCTACAGTGGGTGCGCGTCGAAGCGCATCGTGCCGTACAAGCACAGGTAGGGGGACCCTGTGTGCGACTCGCGCGGCTCTGGCGTACAGGGGTCCGACGCGGACCCCAAAGTCCGGCTCCGACAGCTCTTTCGAGCCGGATGGCGCGAGTCGGTCGGACTGCTCACGGTGCGCATCGTACTTACCCGGCCGGGGAACGTCTCCATTGCGCGGTGCGAGTTGTGTCCGTGCGAGTCGGTCGGAGCGTGATGAAGCCGCGTTCGAGTCGGTCGGCGATTACGCGGGCGCTTGCATCGTACTCGCTCGGCCGGACCCGCGTACGATTCGGTCGGGAAACAGGGCTCCGAATCGGATCCGGTAATGCCAAATCCGATTCGGAGCCCTACCGGCCGAGATCGGAATCGGCCCCTAAGTTGCATCGGCAGATTGATTCGTGAGACAATGCAAGTGACTCAAACAGAATATAGTACGGACAATGGTTTCCTTTAATTAAAGTTAAAAAAAACCTCCAACCCTCGCATTAAAATATAAATTGTGATTTGTTTTTATATTTGTGAATTAAATAAAATATTTCCTCATTTATGTATTGTGTAATCATTAAAATTGCTGAGGCCGTAGTCCCCGGCTTCCAGTAATGACTTAGGGGCCGATTCTGATGCGGGTTGGAAAAGCTTCCCGACCGAATCGGTTGGGAAATGGTGTCCGTCCCACTCGGATCGGGAAAGTCCGACCGGCGGAGTAGGATGCATCCGGATGCTTCCAGATACGATTTGGTTGAACTCCCATTGACTTCAATGGGAACATTTGTTCCTAACCGCATCAGAATTGGGCCCTCGGTCGGGAAGACACGTTCCCGATCTGATTTGGAAGGAGCAAATGCTGTTAGGAGGCCTTCCTAACCGCATCAGAATCAGGCCCTCGGTCGGGAAGCTTTTCCAACCCGCATCAGAATCGGGCCCTTAGTGGGGGTCCCCGGAGTCCAATAATTATTTAGCAGGGGGCCCACTGATTCCAGTGATGATTAAGTGGGGGTACACAGAAGTCAAAAGGTTAAGAACCACTAATTTACAGACAAGGAAGTAATGATGAGAGAAAGAGAGAATAGAGAAGAGACAAGTTATTATACTGTTTGGGTCATAGTATATTGAAGGGAAATGTTTCACGAGAAAATGGCACAAAAAATAATCAATAAAAATGTCAACTCTTCTTTCATTACCCAAACAAATTGACATATTGTTGCTTTTAGAAAGCCATTAACTTTTTATTGACTGGGGAGATCCGTGAAATACCATGTGATGAAAGTGACCTTCAGGCAGACACAAAACAATGGCAATAGCTGGACGTAAGCCGTCAAGTTGGATGTCGGAGACCTTACCCACTAGGAGTGATGCTGTCTTAAGCTGGACGAAAACATAGTTATGATATGCAATACAAAAAGTTTAACTCAACAAGGCTGCCTAAGTGATTGCATAGTAACTCTTTGACCTTTAACCCTATAAGTGTGGCCGTCGGCCAATGGCCTACGGCCACACTTTCTCCGTAGTGCGTCTGTTGGCCATTGGCCAACACAAGGGAGGGTTACAAAGGCCACTCCGGTGCTCTACACCAGAGGGAGTCCTCTATTTTTTTTCAGCAGACAACTAGAAAAGAGCTTACCGAACAGTCTGACCTAGTTGTCGGCGGAACTTCACTATAAATATGCGCGCTGCGCGGGCGCAGGCGCCTTGAGAGGTTTGTTCCGCCCACCTTCTGCCGATCTTCACCTTATTTTGTGTTATTTGCACATTTTGCTGGCTGCTATTCTTTAGACCCTCATAAATTATTTTAAAACTATTTTAGGCTTTTTAACTTGAGCTTTACTATTGTACTGGATGAATTTGTTGTTCTGACTTCCCCGAGGGGTTGCTACTTCCTGTTTCTCCCGCTCGACAACGAGAGACGCCATTTTGGGGCAGTGTGCTCTCTAGTTGTCGGCGGAACTTCACTATAAATATGCGAGCTGCGCGGACGCAGGCGCCTTGATGGGTTTGTTCCGCCCACCTTCTGCTGATCTTCCGCTCATTTTGAGTTTTTTGCACATTGTGCTGGCTGCTATTCTTTAGACCCTCATAAATTATTTAAAAACTATTTTAGGCTTTTTAACTTGAGTTTTACTATTGTACTGTATGAATTTGTTGTGCTGACTTCCCCGAGGGGTTGCTACTTCCTGTTTCTCCCGCTCGACAACGAGAGACGCCATTTTGGGGCAGTGCGCTCTCTAGTTGTCGACGGTACTTCACTATAAATATGCGCGCTGTGCGGACGCGCGCAGGCAAGCCCATCTGTGCCCGTCAGCGTCCCGGAAGCAGCCAGTACCAGCCACGCTGCCCGTCTCGCTCCCCAACCTTAAGGACGGTGGCGCTCTAGCAGTGAGCAATTGCAGACACTCCACCCTCGTCCCTGTCCTCATCTCAGCAGTTGGGATGTGTTTGTGCTTCACGATATCGTTTGCCCAATATGTGGCTTCGGTTTGGGCTCTGGCCCTGTTGACTCAGCTCGGCCCAGTTCTTCTACCAGTATGGGTAAGCAGGGGCCCTTAATTCACGCTGCCATGATTAACACTCGCTCACTAAGGAAGCACCATCAGGATGTTTTTGACCTCCTCGTGGACAAACCAGTTGACCTCCTGTTCATTACGGAGACATGGGGGCCGATTCCGATTCAGGCCGGAAATCTCTCCGACCGAGCCGGACCCGGAGAGATTTCCGACCGAATCGGACCCGTGCAGTCCGACCGAACGAGTACGATGCGCACGTATGCCATCGGACTCGAGTCGGTCGGACTCCCAGTGAAAGTCAATGGGAGCCTGTCGTACAACGCGTACGCGGGCTCCCATTGACTCAATGGGTGCGATGCGGACAAGTGCGCCCCCTACAGCGTGTACGCGGCGAAGCGATTCGCGCCGTACACGCACATGGGTCCCCCCCTGTGTGCGACTCGCGCGGCTACGCGTACAGGGGGGTCCGACACGGACCCCCAAAGTACGGCTCCGACAGCTCTTTCGAGCCGGAGTGCGCGGCTCGGTCGGACTGCTCGCGGCGCGCATCGTACTTACCCGGCCGGGGAATGTCTCCATTGCGCGGTGCGAGTCGTGTCCGTGCAAGTCGGTCGGTGCGGTTCGACCCGGGCTCGAGTCGGTCGGAGCGGTCGGGACGCCCGGACGAGTCGGTCGGCGAATACGCATCGTACTCGCTCGCCCGGACGCGCGTACGAATCGGTCGGGAAATAGGGCTCCGAATCGGATCCGGTTAAGCCGAATCCGATTCGGAGCCCTACCGGCCGAGATCGGAATCGGCCCCATGGTTGGATGAATTTTCCAATCCCACTGTTACGTTGGCCATTCCTGACGGCTACAGGGTCTCTAGAGTCGATTTGCAAAGGGGGAGGGGTGGCCATTATATATAGAGACAAGTGGGTCCTTCATCGGGGTGAGGCTATACCATGGGGGGAATGCGAAGCTTTGGATTTTAGTATCGGCATTTCGGCACATTTTACCTTGGGAGGCTCTTCGATCTATAGGCCCGCGGGACCTGCAGGGGCTTTTCTTAAAGCACTGGGGGATGTCATTGTTCCCCGGGCACTACGCTTCTCCCACTATATTGTCCTTGGGGATTTGAATATACACCTTGACCAGGCAGCTGCTGGGGATATTCAAGAATTAATGGACACATTGAACCTTGCCCAGCTCACTCAATGGGTCAGCCTCCTGAAGCATCTTGGGGGTCATATTCTTGACCCAATTTGTTCTAACTTTCCCATCTTGGTCGAAGACCCCCTCCCGGTGCCTTGGTCTGACCACTTCTTGACATACTTTTCCTGGGTGGCAGCAGATATTCATTCCCCGGCCCGGACCAACTGCAAACCTGCTTTCGCCAAAAACCTGCTTGTGTTTAGCCAGGCCCTTGCGGCTTCCAGACCCGATCCCGCCAATGACCTGGAAGGGGGGGCTTGCTGGCTTTACAAGCTGGATCTCAAAAACAATGGATCTCCTATCCCCTGCCCCCCACCAGAGGCATTCCAGGGATTCTCCTTCGAAACCGTGGTTAACGCCCAATTTGAAAGAATTAAAGCAGGAGTGTAAGAAATTGGAGCAATGCTGGCGTAAGGAATTCTGCCCTTTGGCAAAGCTCATGCTTAGGAAAAAACAAAAAATGTACTACACCGTCCATGCAAAAAGCCTCTACTATTCAGCCCGCATTGATCTAGCCAGGAACAACACCAAGGAAATTTTTTCCATTGTTCAGAGCTTCCTGGCACCCAAAGTCATTGAGTACGCTCCCATCCTCGAACTCCTGGTGCGAAAAACTCTCCAGTTTTTTTGGGATAAAATTCGCACTATACATGCGTCATTTACTTCCTGCAGCAAGGACACGGTTGTGCCCTTGCTTTTGCTTTTGGGGCTCTGCCCGTTTCTCCCCCCCACTCTTTGCCTGCCTTTGAACCTATCGACCTGCCTAGCTCACTTAGAATCCTTAAGGGCTTGAAATCAGGCTCTCCATCGGATCCCTGCGCTGCCAGACTTTTGGCCGCAGTTGCGGAGACTGTTAACCCGGAAGTTAACAGATTCATTAATAAGTCCCTTCAGGAGGCTCTTGTCCCGGCAGTCTGGAAGCAGGCCAAGATCTTACCTTTATTAAAAAAAACAACGCTTGACCCTCTGAGCCCAGTGAGCTATCGTCCCATTTCCCTTTTGCCTAGTGTGGCAAAAGTCTGCAAAAAAGTGGTTAATAAACAGCATCGAAAGTTTGGGCCTTTTGCATCTGGCCCAGTCTGGGTTCAGGGCCTCCTATAGCACCTCGTCAGCTCTAGTGGAAGAGGATTTGTGGGCCATAGTTATTGCTTATGCTGATGACACCCAGCTCTTGTTCATGTGGGGAAAAAATGAGTGTTCCACATCCTCCGCAAAAAATTGTCTGACCACAGTTTTTGATTGGCTGGCCTCGGCCCAACTTAAATGCAATGAGGAGAAATCTGAAATCCTCCTTTATGGAAACTTTCCCCCTCAGTTTAGAGAAACACTCTGGCCGTCTGATTTTGCTATGCCACCTCAACGGGGCAACCCGCTAAGAATCTTGGGATCTGGTTTGAGGAGAACCTTACGTTCTCGACCCAGATCAAGAAGCTAGCCGGGAACTCTTTTGGGTTACTTAAAACCCTCAGGATATTTCTTCCACTTCTTCCCAGGGCCGCTAAAGAAATGGTCACCCGAGCCCTTATTTTATCTCGAATTGATTATGCCAATGCCCTGTATGTTGGCCTCCCGGGCTACCTGCTTAATAAACTACAGGTAGTCCAGAATGCGGCGGCCAGGCTTCTCTTTAACATCCCCATTAGAAGCAGCGTGAGACAACTCCTGCGCACACTTCACTGGTTGCCCGTAGCAGAACGGGTCAAGTTCAAATCTCTAGTCATAGCACACCGCGCCCTGCATGCCACAAGTCCAATTTACTTACGAAAGCGCTTTTCTTTTTATACTCCTTAGAAACAACTGCGCTCTGCTTCACAACTCCTGGCTCATGTCCCCCGTTTCTGACTGCAAAGGATGGATGGCAGTTCCCTTGCCTTGAAAGCTGCTCTAGCATGGAACTCACTGCCTCTTGCTCTCCGTAGCATTCAGGACCCCATTCTTTTAAAAAAAAAATTGAAAACATTCCTTTTATCTATATTGGCTCTCCTCACTCCTCAAGGCTCGCGCCGGGACACTCCTTGGAGTATCTGTGCGCGCTACAAATACAAATAACATAACATTTTTATTTTTACAATAGGTGCACAGGGCGCGCCCACTTCATTACAGTAAACTGAAAGTAAAATGAGCTGATAGACTTGTTTTACTTTCAATGAATCAGTGCTCATGGGCATATCTCAGTCCCTGAACACTGATTCTCCTGGAAGAGTTAGTGTTGGAAAGGGGAGAATCCCTCCTTTCCAATGATACCTCTGCCCAGTGGATGTCTGCTTGGGAATTGCTGCAGGAGAGCGATCCCCAATCAAGCATTCACCCACTACCCACCAGGGATAGAGGCAGTGGCCCCTGGGGCAAGGGCTTGTGCTCTGCCTTGACAATTTAATTATTTCAGTGTTTCTGCCCCCCCCAGGGAGCAGATGGGGGCAATTACCCCTGAGGGGCAGAGAGCCCAATAGATACCGGGGATTATTTTTCAAATAAATATATAGGAGTTGGGACTGTCCAGCGTGGGCATGACCATGCCCCCACTCCAACTAAATGGGGCAACAGTCTTTCTGCCTCCCAGGGGGCAGTTGGAGGTAATTACTCTTGATCTGTACCCCAGTGTGGCAGAAAGCCCAATAGACACTAGGAACTGAATTCATGCAATATTTTGGGGGGAGAGCAGCCCCTTCTGGGCATGGGCTTGTGCTTCCCCCACCATGGGTGTGTAAAAAAGAACAAGGGAACCCTGTAAGTCAGAAGGGACCAAGGGTAGCAGTATATTATTAGAGACAACGGTCCCTGTCATGGGAAATATAAAACCATAACCACAAAACTGCAATCAGAGTTGGGTGTACTATTGTCCCAATGGAATGTATTGTATTTATTTACATATTCAATAAACAAGCGTAAACATACAGTAACATATAGTGAGCAGAAAGTGAAGCGGTTCTGGAAATCAAAAGATTTCCTGTCATCAGGCATGTAGTGGTAAAGTGACTTTTAAGTGATATAGGGAATACAGTAGTCACGATAGAGAGAACATCTTGTACTCCACAACAATCAAAAATTAAGAGTTGGAGTTAAGATGTAGTTGTCGACGACGTTTCGATCCCCAACAGCGGTTATGGGATCATCATCAGGACAAGTCAATCTAAATGCCTGAGAGGTAGCTTTAATAAGGCAGAGAGTTAGGGTGGAGAGAGGGGAGAGAACGACGGGAGGGGGGAAGCTTTCAGCATTATTGTTATACTTCACATCCCCGTGTAGACCCGGGTCCACGGGCGGGGCATCGTCCCCCTTTACACTGGAATTGCGGTCCTCAGCTTGGACCCACAGAAAGTCTGTTCCCTAATCACCAAACTGCCCCAACACTTATTATCGTACGGCCTTCACGTCATGCACGACATCTATATGAGTACACAGCAATATATCTCACTTCCCAGGCCCAGCATGCCATCACCCACACATGACTACTACCTCATCTTTGGATCACTAGGGTTGGGCCATTTCCTGCAGTGGGCACTAGGCTTACCCACACAAGTGAGGTACCATTTTTATCGGGAGACTTAGGGGAATGCTAGGTGGAAGGAAGTTTGTGGCTCCCCACAGATTCAAGAACTTTCTATCACAGAAATGTGAGGAAAATGTGTTTTCAGTCAAAGTGTGAGGAGTGCAAGCGATTCTGGGTAAGAAAACTTGATGAGAGCCATGCAAGTCACCCCACCCTGTATTCCCCTGGGTGTCTAGCTTAAAAAAATGTACAGGCTATGTTTCTCTAGGTGCTGGCTGAGCTAGGGTCCAGAATTGGAAAAAAAAGGTCAGTTTTCAGTAGAAAATGTGATGCATCCATGTTGTGTTTTGGCCCAATTCCTGTTGCGGGTACTAGGCCTACCCACACAAGTGAGGCACCATTTTTATCGGAAGACATATGGGAACATAGAATAGTAGGACATTTGTTATTACCAATTGGATTTTGCTTCATTTGTGCCATCCAAGTGTAAGAAAGAAGACATTCTCTAAATTATATGGTAGTACTAGTACCCACAAATTCAAAGATGTACAAATAACCTCTGCTCTGAAACTCCATATTATGCGCAGATTTCCGAAATACATAGTTTTCCATGATACCCATTTTTCACTCTACACATTTCACCATGTAAATTCGTCTATACCTGGTACACAATGAAAAACTATTGTACGGTGGAGCTCAGTTGTTGGCTCTGGCTACCTTGGATTCTTGGTGAACCTACAAACCATATATAACCCTACAACCAAAAGGTCCTAGTGCACTTAATGGCATATTTATTTTGTAAATGTACAGATGAAACCGTAGAGTTAGTTTCTTTGAGAAAACCTTGAGGGATCTACATATATGACCCTTTGCTGCATTTTGAAGTTATCTACCTTTCAGAAATCCATAGTTTTCCTGGATCACCCGTGGGTTTCACACTGGTTTCCACCACAAACTTGAAGTAGGTTGAAAGCACAAAAAATAGGAAAAATGGACTACCTCCGCTGGAAAAATGCTAAATTTGTGGTAAAAATTATCGTTTTTTTATTCACCTCTGCATGTTGCTGAAAGTTGAGAAGATGGTGACTTTAACACAGCAAACGATTCGTTGATGTAATTTTTAGGCTAAAAACAGCACTTTTATCCAGAGCACTTTTTTCCTATTTTTCCCAAAATAACTCAAAATGTAGCTATATTTTGGCTATTTTCTCGGTCCCCTCCAGGGGAATCCACAAATCTTGGGTACCTTTAGAATCCAAAGGATATTGGAAAAAAGGACACACATTTGGCATGGGTTCCTTATGTGGAAAGAATGTTATGGAGCCCTGAGTGCAAACTACCCCAAATAGCCAAAAAGGGCTCCGCACCCAGTGGAGGGGGTAGCCCCAGCAGTTAAGGGGTTAACAAGAGTGTATACATTTTTCATTTGATTTAAGAATGAAACAACAACATCGTTTATGCTTTATGTCATTTCATGGAAATATAAGCAACATGTTACATATTCAGGTTGTTTCATTTGGAAATAAAAGTGCAGGGGTCAAAGATTTTCTTACAAATCCACCAACAGTTCTGCCAAATGCGAGGGTTGTCAAATGGCAAGACTGTTTAACTTTGATTCCACTCATGCCTCTTTCTTCCACCCTCTACTCTACCCATCTCTTTGGCTCACTCTCACAGGTTCCCTTTAAGCCAGCTCTCTTCTATTGTTACAGTTTTCTTATTTTTGGTTACTCTTTCATTCTCCCTTTCCTGACTTTCTCTCTTTTGTTCTGGTATAAAAACTATCAGAAAGAAGTAAGGGGCATAGGTATAAGGGGATTGCGCTACAGAACGTCACTTTTGCTGATGTTCCGTTGGTGCAATGCTCTGCTCCATATTTAAGCGGTGTAAAGCCACTTAAAGCTGCTTTGTAAATATGGTACCCTTTCATGCAGGTATCTACATGAAAGGGGCATGCAATGAGTGCTGCTGTGGGAGTTCCACCGAAACACCCATTGCTTTTTGACACTGAGCCACATTTACAAGGATCTGTAAATTGGAGGCAGCACCAAAAACTGACACCATGCAAAAGCAGGCATTAGATTTGTGCAACGAGGAGAAATACTTTTATTTGTCCTTGTTTTTGCTTTTTCGATGTGTGCTGCATTCTGCAGCACACGTAGAAAGAGCAAAACGTCATTAATAAATGTTTTCGTGCAAAATGGTGTCCATTCATGCACAAAATCAATCATTAAACAATGGTGATTTGCTTCTTCTATGTGTGTCATAGAATGCAGCACACATAAAAGTAGCAAATCGCCATTATTGATTGTTTATGTGCAGGAAGGGACACCTTCATGCACATAAACAATCATCCCTGCAACGTAGGCACCCTTGTACTATGGTGTGAAGGTGTCTGTGTTGGCTCTAGGCAGCTATTTTTGCGCCAGTGCTAGTGAAAGCACAGAGGTGCTCCGCATTCTTGTAAATACGGCGCACCCCTGCGTTTTGGAAATGGCGCAGTGTTGCACTGCAAAATTTGCCGCAGCGCCACTCCGCACTGCACCATTTCCTTGTACACATGCCCCTAAGTTTCCCCAAAATTAATGCCAGTGCTCACCACCAGCAATCACCGCACAAGAAAAACATAGAGACACACAAGACTTAGGGGTCGATTCCGATCTTGGCCGGTAGGGCTCTGAATCGGATTCGGCTTAACCGGATCCGATTCGGAGCCCTATTGCCCGACCGATTCGTACGCGCGTCCGGGCGAGCGAGTACGATGCAAAATCGCCGACCGACTCGTCCGGGCGTCCTGACCGCTCCGACCGACTCGTTCCCGGGTCTAACCGCACCGACCGACTCGCTCGGACTCGACTCGCACCGCGCAATGGAGACGTTCCCCGGCCGGGTAAGTACGATGCGCGCCGCGGGCAGTCCGACCGAGCCGCGCACTCCGGCTCCAAAGAGCAGTCGGAGCCGTACTTTGGGGGTCCGTGTCGGACCCCCTGTGCAGCGTAGCCGCGCGAGTCGCACACAGGGGGACCCATGGGCCCCCCCTACCAGTGCGTGTACGGCGTGAGTCGCTTCGCCGCGTACACGCTGTAGGGGGCGCCCTTGTCCGCCTCGCACCCATTGAGGCAATGGGAGCCCGCGTACGCGTTGTACGACAGGCTCCCATTGACTTCAATGGGAGTCCGACCGACTCGAGTCCGATGGCATACGTGCGCATCGTACTCGTTCGGTCGGGCTGCACGGGTCCGATTCGGTCGGAAATCTCTCCGGGTCCGGCTCGGTCGGAGAGATTTCCGGCCCGAATCGGAATCGGCCCCTAAGTTGGTAAACATTGAGGGGCACGTTTATCAAGCTTTCACGCAGTGCAGTGCAGCAAGCCACCTTGCTCTGCTTCCTGAAAGAGCAGGAATGCGCCAAATGTAACATTATAAGGCGCATTCCTGTCCTGTCCTGTCCTCTCACTGACCCCTTTTTTCTGCCTAGTGCCAACACAGGCACTTTTGCGCCGTGGTGCAAGGGTGCCTGCGGTATAGGTAAGATTGTTATTGTGCAGGTAGGAGTGCCTTCCTGCACAAAAACAATCCTCAGAGGCATTTCTTCTCTTTATAAGTATGCACCAGCATACAGCATACTTAGAAAGAGGAAACAACAAGGAGAAATAAAGATTTTCTCATTGTTGTGCCTCCGCTGGGAAGGTATACCATTTTGACGCATTCCCAAGTTTACCAGTATTGGTAAATCTGTGAATGTGCCAAATCCCATGGGCGAATGCATGGGAACACCCAAAGCCCCACCTATGGATTGCCTCCCTGGGACAGATTAATGCAACGCAGTAATTTGCGCTGTGTTGCGTTCTCCAGATTTGTCAAGCCATGCAGGGCTAGGTAAGGTGGGCTCGCGAAGCATAATGAATCTAGCTTTAGTGTTGACTTGCACTTTCCCCCTTGAGCCACGCATGCTATTTCCCCCCAAGTGTAACAACACTTGCCTGATCCAAGCAGCTGCCTTAACCATGCATATACGTGGTTAAGGCAAATAGCGGTCTAGTGTCCGGATGGACGGGGAGAGGAACAGGAAGCATAGGAACAGGAAGCTGCGGACAGCTAAGTGGAGCTGGGGTTGGTTTGGGGAGTAGTTTTTAGAGGTGGGGTCGGTTTTAGGGCTCAGGGCGGGGGGGAGGATTGTGGCAGTTTAAAGGGTTGGGGCTGAGTTGGGGGTCGTTTTTAGTGGTGGGGCGGTTTTATGGCTCATTAGTCTTTTTAAAGGGTGGCAGGGTTTTAGGGCTCGGGGGGGTCGGCTAGCTTTAAGGGCAGGGTGGGGGTACATTTTAGGGCTTGGGGGGCAGTGGTCAGAATAGATTTTGGTAGGGGGCAGGGCTTTCGTCTCCAGGGCGGGGGAGGGGAAGAGGTAGTTTTAAGGCCAGGGTGGGGTCAGTTTTAGGGTTCAGGATGGGGTCCTTTTTTTTGAAGGGGCAGGGTTTTAGGGATCAGGGTGGAGGGGAGGGGAGGGGGTACTTACAAGGGAAGGGCGAGGTCGGTTTTAGGGCTCAGTATGGGAGGGTCGGGGTAGTGGTAATTCACCATGCATATTTGTTTAGCACACATGCCTTTACAACGACATTCGTTGCAAAGGCTTGTGTGGTAAAGGCATTTGTGGTAAATGAATGCGTGGTTAAGACGCATTTGTTGTTGCGACCGCATTGTAGAGGCACTTGTGGTTCAGCCATGCATGCTTCTGTCATACAACCAAATGCAATACTTTGATAAATATGCCCCTGAATTTGAGTTGAATGAGAACTTTCCGTGGCAAGTATTATCCTTTATGCTTTTTTTCTTTACTTAAGTCAGTGCAGCTGAAGCAAATCAGGCTGATTGTGATATCTCATTTTCATCTTCAAAGGAATATGTACAATAGCGTTTTGAATAAAATGTAGCCTCTGGATAGATTAATAAGGCAACTGTCGTTATAGCAATTCTAGCCCGCTAACACGGAAATGTTAATTTAAGTGACTTTGCAGGAAATGAAAAAGGGTGTTGTAATTTTCTTATAATGTGTGCTTGGTAAACATTGCTTACAAGCCGCTGGGTTAAGAAAAAGCTTTGGAAATATAAGAAAATCTGTAATGTTTCACATCTTTTTGGGTTTCAGACAGGTACCATACGACAGGGCCAGGGTTTCTCAGACTAGCCTTGAAGGTAGGAGAACAGGCTTTACATTTAGGTTTTATTTCTGTTTAGTCTAAGTTTGAGCAATCACACCCAATAGTCAGTTCCTTCTCCCAAGAAAGAATTAATAATTCACAATAATGACTCTGTCCACAGTCCCTACTTTCCTCACGATCTGGGTGCTACCAAATTACATTAAAAATTGTAACCGAAATACTCCACCAGATGTGCTAATGGTTTCATACAGATGTGAAAATGAAAGGGAAAGGTTTGAATTATGCAAAATACCACAGATCAAAGGCTGTTAGGAGGATGTGCTGGGGGGTCGAATGGTTGTGAATTACTGGATGTTCAACTGGAAGGAAGTGATCCAAGTTTAGGCTGAGCCGGAAATCTCAATCTCTAGTCCTTGAAGCAATTGATGATCTACACTGTCAAAGGTCACACAGAGGTACAAAAGAACCAGGATTGCAGCCTTGTCACCTTCTCCTGGCCTTCTTAGGTTATCTAGCCGAGCTAATATCAACAATACGTTCCCATTCATGGTCTAAAGTCTTCCTGTTGTGTATATGTGTTTGGATGTGGCACACATATTGGATTAAATTAGTCGAAAAGCTAATGAGCACAGCATAGGGTCAAAGGCAAAGATAAAGTCATCATGTGATTGGAATGGAAGCTGGCTTTTTCGAGAAAGGTAACTGTTACTTCCAAATGCAAGGTCTGACAACTTCCCTGTTAGTTACATCTTTTTTTGTGGCAACACCCTATTAAAAGTTAGAAGTGAAATCTGTACAACACACACACACATATATATATATATATTTTTTTTTTCCGACTCTTTCCTCTCCAAGCAAGGATTACGACGCCGTGCACAGTTGGAAATTATTTATTCAGCCACTATCGAACGCGTTTCGTCTGTGCAATAATTTCCAACTGTGCACGGCGTCATCATCCTTGCTTGGAGAGGAAAGAGTCGAAAATTGCACGGACCTGCTCTTGTGGGGTCCCCAGAGGCGACGCGACTGTCGATCAGGTGGTAGTGGTATACACACAAGAGGGAGTGTGGAGAATATATATATATATATATATATATATATATATATATATATATATATATATTATCTACTGGCGGTCGCCAGTAGATAGTTATAGTTACAACCTATTATCCATAGGAAATCCACGACATTCTATTTGAAATAACTCTCTTGCCGGTTGACGTATCTTCGCAAAATTTTCAAACTTTGTGGGGCGCTCCGGTCCGCTCCTACCCTGAAAGTCTCGGGGGATTTGTCAAGCGGGGGCCGAGAAAAAGGGGGTCCCAAAACGCGTTTTCCCCATGCAATTTTCCATAGGAAACTTTAGACACGGCTACAGCCCGAACTGCTGAACGGAATTACACCAAATTTGGCAAAGAGGTAGTTTTGGTTCAGAAAGAACCCTTTTGTTAAATGGTGTAAATCCGTTCAGTAGTTGCTGAGAAAATCAAAAGTAAAAGATAGATATATCTATGGCCGAGTAGGGTCTGCGTACCCTCAGCGCACCCTGCGTGCACCGTCCCGATCCACGAGCTGCATGTTAATTGGCTGTCAGCTGGCTGTCAACATTCCGATTCAGGAAATGTTGGCAGCCATTTTATCCTCGGTAGAACCGAGGGACAGAAACTAAGTGCGCAAAGCGCACAAAGGGAGCAGGGTAGAAACACCCTGACCCCTAGGTTTGCTCAGGGGTCCCACAAGGACCCCTGGGCAAAAAAAAAGAATTTTTTTAAAATCGGCAGGATGCGCTCAGGGTGCGCGAATCCTGCCAGAAAAAAAAAATCGAGCGCGGTCTCCGGCGCTCGATTGCATTGCCCGGGTGGCCCAAGTCCCGGGGGCATGGTGAGGTGGGTATATTGTTTGTATGGGGGCCTCAAGGGCCCCCAAGCCCGAGGACCACCACCCCCGGGGCTTTATAAAAATGGTGCGGGAGGGCTCTCCTGCCCTCCCGCAGCCCGGGGACCGCCACCCCCGGGGCTTCTTTTTAAATAAATAAGGTGTGGGGGCTCCAGCCCCACACGCCTTGAGACCACCACCTCCCGGGGCACTTACAAAATAAATGTGGGGGTCCATTACGGACCCCAGAGCCCGGGGACCACCACCTCCCGGGGCTGTGCAATGTAGGGGGAGGGCCGCGCGGCCCCCTCCTGGAGCCCTTGATGGCCCTGGGGACTGCCACCCCCAGGGCCGGCTCCTGCAGTGTCCCGGGGTGCCTACCCCGGGACACTGTAGTTTGCTATGGCAGGACCGGGAGCCTCGCGGCTCCCGTCCTGCCATAGCAAACTGCTTGGATATTGGAAGAGAGAGCAGGAAACCTGCTCTCTCTTCCAATATCCAAAGCACATTGCTTTCCACATGGGGAGCTGCATCTTAGCAGCTCCCCATGTGGAAGCAATGCCGGCTCCCAAGGGACGCGAGGAGCCGGCGGGACTGTGGGGGATTGGGGACCCCCACAGTCCCCAACGGAGAGGGCCAGCCCGGGGGATGGGGTCCCTGGGGCAAGTAGTGGCCCGGGAGGGGAGCCACGCGGCCCCCTCCCAAAAATAAAAAATAAAAAATTTAAAAACGGAAAGGCCGGCCCGGAGAAGGGTCCCGGGGCCTTAAATGGCCTGAGGAGGGGGCCACGCAGCCCCCTCCAAAGAAAAAAAAAAAAAAAGAGGCCATGCCCGGGGGATGGGGTCCCGGGGCCAATACAGGCCCAGGGAAGGGGGCCACGCGGCCCCCTTCCCGTTTTTTTTTATTTAATTAAAAAGGGGTAAGGCCCTGGGGGATGGGGTCCCCAGGGCCCAAAAACAGGAAAAAGGAAGGGGGCCACACAGCCCCCTTCAGAGGACAAAAAAAACGATCGGGCCCGCAGGCCCCGCCCCTTCCTTCACCACTCTGCAAACGCGCCCCTGGCGCGTTTGCAGAGGAAGACAATTCCCCTTGAATACTGGGGTGCCTGGGGGCCAACTAGCCCACCAGGAACCTCCAGTATGCGCCAGAGGCTGCGTTGCAGAGAGGTGTACAGAGGCCACGCCCCTTTACACCTCTCTGCAACGCAGCTCTGTGGCGCTTTTGGATATACCTGTTGGGCTAGTTGGCCCCCAGGGACCCTCAGGATTCAAGGAAGTTAATCCCCCGACTTAAAACGCGCCACGGGCGCGTTTGCACAGTGGTGAAGGGAGGGCGGGGCTTCAGGTGACATCTGTGCAAACGCGCCCCGTGGCGCGTTTTAAGTTGGGGATTAAATCCCCTTCAATCCTGAGGGTCCCTGGGGCCAACTAGCCCAACAGGTACATCCAGAAAGCGCCACAGAGCTGCGTTGCAGAGAGGTGTAAAGGGGTGTGGCCTCTCTACACGTCTCTGCAACGCAGCCCCTGGCGCATATTGGAGGTTCCTGGTGGGCTAGTTGGCCCTAGGGACCCTCAGGATTCAAGGGACTTAATCCCCCAACTTAAAACGCGCCACGGGCGCGTTTGCACAGATGTCACCTCAGGCCCCGCCCCTCCCTTCACCATTGTGCAAATATTCTTCTAAAATCATCCGAAATACGAATTCCGATTTACTCACCTGTTATAAGGAGAGACCTCAGTGCTGTATCTTTCAGTCCAGTACTGGTCCTGAAAAGTAATTTTAACCGTACTTACCAGTAACTTGAATTTCCTTCCATAGGATATCATTGCCTGCTTTTTGCTGAAAAAGTTTCTAAGTGTTGATTTTTGAAACCTACAAATATTCCTCTAAAATCAGCCGATATACGAATTCCGATTTACTCACCTGTTATAAGGAGAGACCTCAGTGCTGTATCTTTCAGCCCAGTACTGGTCCTGAAAAGTAATTTTAACCGTACTTACCAGTAACTTGAATTTCCTTCCATAGGCTAACATTGACTGGTTTCACTTGGAAATTCTTCTAAGTGTGGAGTTTTGGAACTTTAAAATATTCCTCTAAAATCAGCCGAAATACGAATTCCGATTTACTCACCTGTTATCAGGAGAGACCTCAGTGCTGCATCTTTCAGCCCAGTACTAATCCTGAAAAGTAATTTTAACCGTACTTACCAGTAACTTGAATTTCCTTCCATAGGATATCATTGCCTGCTTTTTGCTGAAAAAGTTTCTAAGTGTTGATTTTTGAAACATACAAATATTCCTCTAAAATCAGCCGAAATCCGAATTCTGATTTACTCACCTGTTATCAGGAGAGAGCTCAGTGCTGCATCTTTCAGCCCAGTACTGGTCCTGAAAAGTAATTTTAACCGTACTTACCTTAACTTGAATTTCCTTCCATAGGCTAACATTGACTGGTTTCACTTGAAAATTCTTCTAAGTGTGGAGTTTTGGTACTTTAAATTATTATTCTAAAATCAGCCGAAATACGAATTCCGATTTACTCACCTGTTATCAGGAGAGAACCCAGTGCTGCATCTTTTAGCCCAGCACTGACCCTGAAAAGTAATTTTAACCGTACTTACCAGTAACTTATCTTTTCTTCCATAGGAATCCATTGTCTGGTTTTCAGCAGAAAAGTTTCAAAGTGTCAATTTTCACAAACTACAAATATTCCTTAAAAATCGCCTGTATGACTTAAACGCATTTTTTCAACTGTTTACAGGAGATGCACCAGTGCTGGATCCAGGATCCAACACTGAGTAAGAAAAAGTAACGATAAGAGTTTTTACCTGCTAAGTGAATTTCCTTCCATAGGATAACATTGGTGATTCTATGAGGAAAAGTTTCTGTGTCAACTTTTAAAATACAATAATATTCCTTAAAAATCACGACTGTAACCAAAACGCTTTTACTCAACTGTTTACAGGAGATGTCCCAGGACTGAATCTAGGATCCAGTCCTGTGGTTAGAAAAGTAATCCATAAAGTAACCAATTGCATTTAACTAGAAATTCACATTGAGCTGAATGTTGCATTGTGTTTGAAAATGTGTTGCCCATTGCAACAACTGTAACTACTGTACTTAAAAGTCTATTGCCTATGTGCTAAGTATTTAAACTAAAGTAATTCATTCTGAGAAAGTATTTTTGTAATGTAATGTATAATGTAATTACAATGTAATTTAAAAAATAAAATATGTAAAAGAAATTGTTGCTAAAAATGTAGTAAATCAGTATGAAAAAAATTAATAAAAAAATTAATACATTTAAAAAATGTCATTTAAAAAACCTTTGAAATTCACTGAAAAAACCGTAGGTTTCAGGCACGTTATAGTTACAAATGAGCATTTAAAAAACCTTTGAAATTCACTGAAAAAACCATAGGTTTCAGACACGTTATAGTTAGAAATTAGCATTTAAAAAACCTTTGAAATTCACTGAAAAAACCATAGGTTTTAGGGACAGTTATAGTTACAAATTAGCATTTAAAAAACCATTGAAATTCACTGAAAAAACCATAGGTTTCAGATATGTTATAGTTACAAATTAGCATTTAAAAAACCTTTGAAATTCACTGAAAAAACTATAGGTTTTAGGGACAGTTATAGTTAGTTGGACATTTCACTCGTACAAAACCCGTGAAATTCCCCCGTTATAGTTAGTTCAGCTAACTATAACTCGCGCCCCGCAATGCACTGCTGATGACGTCACATATTACATCACTCATGACATGGTCAGTGACATCACTGATGACATCACTGATGACATCTCAAATGACATCACTGATGACATCATCCACGTGATAATCTGATGCAGCTCCTCACACCCTAATATAACCTTTGATACACCCAATCTAAATTACAGACTGCCATTCGCAAAACTATAGACACTCCAACACCAATAACTACATACCCACTCACTGATTCTTAGGTCTACACACACACATCCACTCACTCACCCGTACAGTCACTCATACTTATGGTCACTCAGTACAGGACTATCATATGCACTCTTACTCCTATATAGACACTCAAACACCGCCACTCATCCATAGAGGTACTCACACACCTAGTCAGTCAAGCAAATAATTAAACACACTGCCATTTACTCACCTATACAGTTATACACACACCAGCTCACTTAATCATACAAATACTAGCACATTGTTACGCTCTTATACAATCACTGATACAAGCACACACTCATCCATACAGCCACTATCACAATCACTCACTCTAAGCTTATAGCTATTTATATACTCCAACACACATATATACTGGCTTTCACATATGTAGTTACTCACACATGTACCACTGGGACATACATTCACTCACTAACACACTCTTACACACACTTACCCACCCATACAGTCTATCACAGATGCACTCTTGAAACCATCCACCCAGTGAATCACCCACTCACACATCTATGCACAGAGTCGCACACACCCCACCCACACAAACACTCAGGCACCCATACAGATACTCAGACAACCAATCAATAACTCATATAGACACTCATGTAGCTATTCACAAACCCATGCAGCCACTTACACAGCAACAGACAGACGGATACAGACATTCACCCAGTTTAGTCACTAACCCATGCATTCAGTAAGATACGTTAAATCACTCACTTATAGAGTCAGTCACGCACCTACTAAATCATCCATAAAGACACTTACACACCCACTCATTCTTCAATACGTCTTTTCCTATATATATTAAAAATATTTAAACTTTACAGAAACACACAGTCACTGGATGATGTCATCAGTGATGTCATTTGAGATGTCATCAGTGATGTCATCAGTGATGTCACTGACCATGTCATGAGTGATGTAATATGTGACGTCATCAGCAGTGCATTGCGGGCGCGAGTTATAGTTAGCTGAACTAACTATAACGGGGAATTTCACGGGTTTTGTACGAGTGAAATGTCCAACTAACTATAACTGTCCCTAAAACCTATGGTTTTTCAGTGAATTTCAAAGGTTTTTTAAATGCTAATTTGTAACTATAACATATCTGAAACCTATGGTTTTTCAGTGAATTTCAATGGTTTTTAAATGCTAATTTGTAACTATAACTGTCCCTAAAACCTATGGTTTTTCAGTGAATTTCAAAGGTTTTTTAAATGCTAATTTCTAACTATAACGTGTCTGAAACCTATGGTTTTTTCAGTGAATTTCAAAGGTTTTTAAATGCTAATTTGTAACTATAACGTGCCTGAAACCTACGGTTTTTCAGTGAATATATATATATATATACATACATAAATATATATATATATATACATATATATACATATATATATGTGTGTGTATGTATATATGTGTTGTTGTACAGTATATATATATATATTTTTTTTCACATTGAGAGTTACTACGCGCAGTGTGCAGTGATAAAGGAGAGCTGCTTTATCACTTTACAAAATTATGGTAACCGTCACAATTGAAAATGCTGTTTATTGGCATCTATATGTTATGGTCACCACACCCACACACATCAGAGATGTGCACCCACATGCCCAGGGCCATTCCTCAGAGACCCCAGTTTGCATAAGTACTTAAGCTCAGCAGGTTTAATAAAATGCAGTGTGTATACGTCTGAATTTTCATAGTAACGGTTTGTTAAGGGTCTCATTTTGTGGTTGTCAGGCAACCTGCCAGTCTACCAGGTAAGCATAGGCCCTAGCTGTACTTTAATAGCAGAGGACTACTTGTCACTTAGAGATCACTGCCTACCTGGTGGGCATCTCTGTGACTTCAGGGCATCTGCCACTAAGGTACGTGCATTGAAGGCATGCATGAATGCTGTGTGGGCCAAACATTCAAGGTACCTGCATTTTTGTTTATCTGAAACAAACGACCAAAGTGAAGTGTGTTTCAGCAAAACAAAAATAGAACACAATGGCCTCGATGAGCAACACGTTTTCTCCATGTGCTTTGCGCCCAATATTTATTTTATCAATTCAATTCAATATTTTTATTCAAGATTTGGAACTCCTAGGAGGTCCACATAAAATTACGTACATTGTATTATAGATAGCAAAACATAATAAGGCTCTTTCCACATACCATTATAAAATTTGCCAACGCGGCACGTAAACAATTCGACTTTAAATAGCATTTAAAATTTTTAACATAAAGGAAGAGATAACAAACCGTATCCTGTAAGTGCATAGGACATCTAATAGCTACCCGTTCATAGATTTTATAAACCCAAAATTCTAATTCAAATAAAACAATTAAAAATTATTTATCAAGCAAGGAGGAAGCAAAGCCTCTCTTACAATGTGCAAATGTGCAAAAGGGAGTAAAATATCCACCTAATAGCAGCATGGAAACAGAGTAACTGAAAATAGCCAGAACTGTGCGAAAGCCAATTCAGTAACAGCTAAGTTATGTGCAAAATGCATGCAAAATTTCACTTCGATTAATTTTAAGGAATAACCGTAAGGTCAGGGGAACATATACTCAACATATCCCTAATGTGCAAAATGGCAATAAATAGTAGCTTGGATGTGCAAAATTCAATTTGAAGAACAAAATACTAGTCCTTCGTGAGATTTTCTTAAACGAGGAAATTAACTACCCAAATAAAGTAAAAATATATATCAGATTTAAAATATATACATAAATTCTTTAAAATAGTAAAAAAGTTTTACACATACAGATTCATTTTTTGGACAAAAAAGATAATCTCGGGCTGATGCTGCATTTTTACACTGTTCTGTAGAAACATCGGCCTAAGCCAACGATGACGACTCAAGACCAATGCCGGACAGGCAAACAAAACATGATCTAAAGTCTGAATACCCAGGTTGCAAAAATTACAAATGTTCCCATTATTCAAATTCTGAGACCAGTTTACTGTTAAATCGTTTAGGGGTAGGAGATTCATGCGACATAAAATTAGCAGGCGCCGGAATCCATGTTCTAGATTCCAAAAATACATATTTTTGTGGGGTTCTCAGTACATTAGTCCTAACTATTAGTTTTAGTCTTTCCTTAGAATTACAAAATTTAATATCTTTATTAAAACAAATTTTACCACATAAAGTTTTTAGGAGAGATTTAAATCCTAAGGGTGGGAGTGAGAACCCTAAATCATCTTGTATACCAAAAGTTTTCTGTGCCAATAAAAAATCCTGACAAAAAGAAAAGTTACCTGCCTTCACATTAAAAATTTCGCGACATAGAAGATCTCTTAATGTATCCGGTTCACTGTTTTTTAGTTGATATCCCCAACGTAGAACCCGGGATAAGCCTTGAATATAAGAGCTTGTCAACCCAAATTCTAATCTAATTGCTGCCGTTGGAATTACTGTACCAAAATTGCAAATTTTGCGTAATATTTGGCCTTTGGTCTTATCTAAGAAATTCCAGTCCTTAACAGGGATTGATTCAATCGCATAAAGCAAAGTTGGTGGAATTCTTGCCTTAAAAACCGTCAAAGGTGCAAGAAATGTCTCCTGCCCATAGCCTGGTAGAAAATACGCAGGCCATTGGCATGAGACATTGCCTTACAGGTGCTATGATCAATATGAGGTTTATTCTTTGAACTGCCTGTTAAGAGTTTCCCTAAGTAGAGGTAAGAATCTACCACCTCCAACTTTTCAGGACCAATTTGCCATTTAAAATTACAAAATTTTCGACTTTTAAAACTTTTCATAATTAAAATTTTACTTTTAGAAACATTTATTTTCAAGAAATGATCTACTGTGTATTTCTGTAGTGATGTCAGCTTTCTATTTAGCCCGATAGGGGTTAGGTCTATTATTACAACGTCGTCTGCATATAGAAGACAAGCTAAAGATCAAGAGCCTATCTTAGGAGCGTCTCCACTAATTTGGGTGAGACAATCGGGTAGGTCCGCTATGTATAAAGAAAATAGTAGTGGTGCTAGCAGACAACCTTGTTTCAGGCCATTTTCTGTGGGGATTATGTCAGAAAGACCTTGGTTTCCTCCCATTAATATCTGGCACCAAGTTTGGGAATAAAGAGCAATAATTAAGGATAACAGAGGAGGGGCAGACCCATTTTTTGCAACTTTCTCAATAAAAGCGGTCGATCTACCTTATCGAAGGCTGTAGAAAAATCTATAAAAGCCATATATACATTTGATTTACGAGTAGATGTATATTTTTCCTCAATTAGTTTCAACATAAATATATTGTCTAAAGTGGAGTGAGTTTTACGAAAGCCTGCTTGTTCTAAGGGGAGGACCTTCATCTCCGTCACCCATTCAGTAAGATGAATCAGGATACTACGTGCAAATATTTTTCCTACCGCGTCCAGTAAGGCGATTTGCCGATAATTGCCTGGATGTGATCTAGAGCCCTTCTTGTACAGTGGAATTAAAACACTTCCAGACCAAGAGGGTGGGGTCTTCCCCTGAAGGTAACAGGAATTAAATAATGGAGCCAGATAGGTAGCCCACAAAAGTGGCTCTTTTTTAATAACTGTCATTGGGATTTCGTCAGGGCCCATTGCTCCTGAAGATCTCATTTTTCTTATAATTCTGGTCACTTCATTAACTGAGGGTGCATAGTTGGATACGAAGGTATTCGATTGATCAAATGCCGCGATATATGATTTTAAGGAAATAGGGTTCGCAGAATACAAATCTAATAAATAAGATTTCTAATCCTCTTCTTTTATTGGTATCGGGAGGGATTTTATTCTAGTACCGCAGCAATCTGCAATAATTTCCCAATACCTTTTGGAGTTATTTTTAGAGGCTGCCACCTTTAGCTGCATCCAAACACAGTCCTCCTTTATTTGTCTTAGCGAACGTTTCTTCCTCTGTTTTTCCTCTTTAATAGATTTATTAGATTGTTTCTTTCGCTTGAAAAATTCAAAAACTGGGCCCTCACTAATTTATTTATTTCCCTGTTTAAGGTGAGTAATACATTAAAATGTGGTCTCTGTTTGACGGGAGCACAAATTAATTTGCGGGATTTAGCCAGGTGACCTATATTGACGGAGAAAGGGGCAAGTAGATCACATTGTAAAGGATCCCCTCGACCGATATTAAGTGCTGCTGCTCTCTTATTAGGGTTAATAAATGTGTTTTTAGTTTAACGGTAGCTAGAGTATTCCAATAAATTCTGCCATTTGTTACATTAAACTCTACTGTATCACCTTTAAAATTCCAGGGGTCTACCCTGGCGAAGGTGAAATCGAATTTAAAACAGATCAGCATATGATCACTAAAAACATTTCCCAGAACTTCCATACATGTAAGTTTGTGAAAAGAATTAGCAGAAACAATCAAATAATCTATAATGGATCTTCCAGTTGGCGCATTATGAGTATAATTAGCAGGAATATCATTATCTAGCCTTCCGTTAACAATTAAAAGGTCTAGACTTCTCAAACCTTCAAGTAATGAAACTCCTCTTTTATCTGTCCTACTTTTTCCAGGAAATTGTGCAAACGGAATCTTAAGGGCTGCATTTTTTTCGGTATTGGAGAAAACCCTTATACTATGGGATGAAACTTTAGAATTCAAATCTCCCATCAGTAATACCGACCTACAGTCTTCGTTGTCCAAAATGGAGGAAATAAAGAGGAACAGCTCTTTTAAAAGATAAGAATATGAGGCATCGGGGGGCAGGTATGCATTTATAAGTAACATAGAGTCTAGGGAAGCTTGGTCCTCCCTATGAACTAATTTGATCGCCTGCATTAGGTTAGAGGGATGAGAAATTTCCTTGTATGACCAACTAAGGCTCGTACTTAGTAATATGGCTATACCTCCTTTGGCGTGACCTCTATTTACAGGTAACGCAGGCCGGCTCAGCACTATGTAATCATCAGTAGACCAGTTCTTAGAGTTCCAGGTCTCTTGTAAACAGATTACATCGGCATTTTGTTCTTTCAATAGTAACAGCTTATTATTGTTATTGCTTAAGCCGGCTGCGTTCCAAGATATCACCTTCAATTCCTTGCTAGGAGGAATTCGCACATTTTAAGCCTGAGGGCCTATTTGAATTTAGAACACCTGCCACCCAGCCCCATTTCTTATCTTCCTCCTCTAAAGGGGGCTTATAAGGACTATTTTTCCCTGTGTGAATCAGCACCCTCCTACCTTCTTTACCAAGAAAAACCTGCATAGAACTGTCCTTCTCTAACAACGGTTTGTCACCTACACTGGTTTCTAAATTTAAAAAAAGGAGGCTTTTTTTGAGCCGCTATTTTTAAGGATGACATTACTTCTGGTATTAAGACATCAATGCCACAACTACGTAATTTATCGCTTTGGGCCACTATTAAGTGGGAAATGGCCTTAGAAGCGAAGGTTACTCTTGCTCCCCGAGGGTTGTTATATTTTTTAACCTTAACCAGCACAATATCGTTACTTTCGATCATCCGTAAACCTGAGATCTCTGCAAAGAAACTCAACAAGAAGGACCTATTCATAAAAGGTTCATGATCAAAAATAAACGAAAAATCCAAACTATAAGAGGAGGGCTGGGAGTTAATATCCATAATAGGCGCCTCGGAGATGAAATTTTTGGAATTATAAATAGTATTGTTACCTAAACAGGAAGCAAATAATGTAGCATTAGGATTCAGTGCACTTTGAGCAATGGAAGGAACACATTTATCTAATGTCTCAACTGCTTTAGTAGAGTTACAAGGACCACCTGAGTTTAAAATAAAGGAGCTAGGGCCCAAATGGTTAAGTTCAGTTTGTCCATTTTCTATATTTGTGACAGTTACATCTGGCTTTGGAGACATATTATGGATAGTGGTAGGATCAAAGCGTAACTGATTAGACCTTTTTTTGTTTATCCTTCTATGTTTTTCCTTTTTTCCCTTCCGCTTTTTCTTGCAGATGAATTTATTTTTGGTCTTAAGTTCTGTTTCCTTGATAGGAGAACTTCCAACATTATGTCCTTCCTTTGTGTGCTGTTTTGGTGGTTTTATGCCTGTTTTTTGGAAGATTGGAAAAACCTTTAGACTTGGGTTTATATTTGTGTTTTCCGTCATAAGGAATGGGCAGGATGGAGGGGCAACCGCTGTAACTAGAGACTCCGTATCAAAAAGTTGTTGTAAGGTAGAAGAATGTAGCTTATCGAGTATATCTTCATCTCCTTTCTTTTAACATTTATTATTTCTGCTGAAAAGGAAAGGCTTACCAGATTGTGTACCAAAGTCTCGCCCTTTGACTTGTGGAAAAGAATTTGTTTGGATAAAGTTTAGTTTGTTGGGGTCATTCATCGGAAGGGGACTATGTATTCCCTTCCCATCCTTTGAAGTACTGGGAGGAAGTGCACAGACCTTATCCAACAATAAGTTTTTATCAATTGCAATCATTTTTGTCAGTGTCAAGACAGAATCCAAAATAGAGTCGGAGTTACTTACTGACTTCTCTAATAATGTTAAAATAGAGGCCAGCACTCTTTCTAAGCAAAGTAACGAATCCGACAACAACATTTTTGACTCCGGATTATTAATTAATGGGGGAAAATTTAGGGATAATTCGGGGGTTAGTGATCCCCGTGAGTCTAATAAACTTGCTTCGCTAAGTATACTGCTAAACAATTGTAATTTCACAGGAGGATCCTTAGAAAATAGTGGGGTGGCAAGAGAAAGAATCCTAGACGATTCTAAATTAAGTGCATAAGACTTCTTATGTGGAAGTTCTGGGTTGATATCAGGCAGCGTAAAATCTTCTGCTATACGGTCATCCTTTTCTTCCCCTTTTTGAGATGAATGAGCAGATCCTACAGGGTCGAAAGCTCCAATTACCGTAGAATGAGTAGTTAGATTTGCCAAAAGGGAGTCAACTACTATCCTAGATTCCATGTGATGGATGTCTATCGGACATGAGTCCCTGATTTTGGACAAAGGAGAGGGAGATACTACTAATACTACTGATACTGATTTTCCAGGAGTTGCTTTAGCCACTTCATGGTTTTTTTCAGGTGATTCCGGCATCTCTACAAGTTTAAAGCTTGTTTCTTTTTCGGAAAAAGGAAGGAATGGTGTTAAAACTCTTCAGGGAATTGATTTGCAGAGACTGATTCCTTAAAGGGTTAGCTCTAGTTTTTTTACAAGCTCTTGTATACACAAATCTGCCAGAGCAAAGTTTTTTTGCAGTCATAGCTTTGCTCCTAAGCTATATTATAGAACCCTTGCCATGCAGCCAGCATAAACGGAGAAGAATGGCTTCGAGGACCCCAATACGCTAATGCGCCCGAACAGCGATGCGCCGCTTATGCTACACCGGGCTCTGAACGTAGAGCTGAATTTCCTCTCTCCAACATACAATTCTTGCAGGCACAGCCCTCAGTTCGCAGCCCCCACGTCTCACGACCGCTAAAAATTATTCACGGGCGGATTTTAAGCTGCCTGCAAAAATAACAGGCAAAGCTTCCGTGAAAAAAATGCAGCCCAGGTGAGTCGCTAAATTTGCTGAAAAGGCTTAGCTGCAATGGCGCCTACTGCTGGCAGGTGATGAGATGCGATGTAAATTCAATGCTGCAACTCCTTCTATATCTGTAACAAACTTTGTGGCTTGGGTTCAGTAACAGCCTAATAGGTGGATCACCAATTTGAGGGGGTGGGGTTGTGTGTTGTCCTTAGCAGAGTGGAGCAGCAGAAAGTGGTGTCACCGATTTGGTTCAGGAGGAGGTAAATATAGGGGTAGGGAGGGGGTGATGGTAGAAGGGAATAAAACAGCAACCGATTAAAGCTGTCCAAAGCAGCAAGATGTTGGAGGTGGTCGGGAGGAGGCCCAAAAGGGAGTCAAGCCGCCCCGCACCAAGGCCTGGCTGGCCGCCTCTGCTGGGGCGGAGGGGGGCAGGGGAGGCTGGGCTCACTCCCGATGAGGCCCTACACTCAGCACACTCGGCACAGCTCACCTCACTTCCAAGTCGCTTTCTTTAACTTGCGTCTCCCCTTTCTCTTCTTGGTGAAACCAAGCTGCCTCTGACAACCCCACAACCACTCGACGGTCTCTGCGGCTTACGGACCGGGTCCGAGGTCCTGGTCCAAGGGGGGGCTCCCCCCGCATCAGCAACTCTGCAGCTTGCACTCCTGGTCCAAGGCCCGGGTCCAAAGGGCGGCTCCCGCCGAATCTGCAGCTCCCCGTCCGCTCTCCCTGAAAACCGCCTTTCGCTCTTCACGGCCGCACACCACACGCCGCAAGTCTCCTCCTCCGCTGGGCCAGTGGAGCTGTGGCACGGCACGGCACAGCCGCTCAGCTGGGCGGGCGGGTGGAAGCGAGAGAGCAAGAGAGCCGCAGCGGCGGCAACAGGGATCACTGGCTTGGGCTCGGACTCGGGCTCCTGCACGTGCTCTGTACTCCGTACTCCGGGAAAATCTGGGGTGGGATTCCCCCATCCTACATATGGAAGGGATAACAGCACTTTGTCCTATCAGCCACATTAAGGATTTCTTAGTGTGAATCCAACTGTGCCTCTTCCATCAGAAACACAGCTGCTTCCTTGACTCTAAATGATGTGAGGGAACTACAGGTTTGAAGGGATGGGAGCTCTACCAAATTTTAAATCAGTACCTCAAAAGTTTGTCCTGAGACCATTCGAGGTTTGCTCATCACCAGTTTTCTTCTACTTGAAATGAGACAGTGAAATGCAGTTGGCTCGTGCATCAGTTGGATGGAACCAGAGCTGGTCTGTATGTGGCTCGTTCTTAGGAGAGAGAAGTTTTCCAACATACTAAAAACTTAAATCATTTATCCATAACATGTAATGTTCTAACAATTACCCATCAAAGAACCTTTTTGTGTGAGCTTATAACCAGGGCTTCTGTTAGTTGGATGACCACTCTCAAGGCACTCCCTTGATGTCAAGTGCTGGACAGTGGCTACTAGCTAAATATTCCGCTGGTCTGGTTCTATTTTAAGAGAGCCAAAGTCAACATAATTATATGCCATCCTCCCGCTTCGATCAGAGTAAGGTTTCGTGTTTGTGGGGAATAATTAATAACTCATAGTTTTTGCAAGCTTTCTTGCGCATGTACCTTTTCAACTCGGAAAATTGCTTTCATCTAAAGCCCCTGACTTAACACTTGATTACTGTATAAATGATGCATTCAACCTTATTTGCTTTTATTCTCTGATTCAACTCCAACGAACAGTTGCCAGCCCTTTATAATTATTTTTTGTAGGAGTGAAAGGTACATTTTTTAAATTGCAGTCTTTGATTATAACCAAGTGACGGACTAAAAAAAATGCATGACAGTTTTGCACCTTATCGAAATAGAATATGCTAATATGAGTTGCCAAATGTAACGCAGTGTATTTGATTTTACATTTTAAATTTCCATCAAGTTAAGCATTTCATTTATTTCAATCATTCTATTTAATAATCTGTTCTTTCTGTTTTATATTAAACATTAACACTACTCTTCCGCTACTTGTCAATAGGTCTCCTGTAGTTTTCATGTCATTTCCCCCTTGAAACTGAATAAATACATGTATTATAAAGTCCTGTACTTTACAACAAAATAAATGAAAAATAAAATAGAGTGGACAAAAGCATTTATAGGCCTTTATGAGGAGTGGCTATCTAATTCTGATGGGGCCAGAAGCAAGAGTTACTTTCTCCTTCGGAATTAGGAGATCCACGGGAACACCACAGATCTGTTTACTTTCACCTGGAGGTCTTGGGCTTTGAAGGCATCTGCAAGGTACATGTATGAGAGAAAATATGATCCAAAATGAGGACCTGCTGGGGCAATGAGATCTGAAATGAAAGATTCCGCCAGTAATTGCACATTTCTCAGTGGACTCTAAGCATCCAACTCTCAACCCCTCAAGTTACCGGTACCTAGAGTATCAGTCTATTGGGGTTGAGGAACTAACAGCTCATTTTTGCAGGGCCCCTCAGAATGTAGGCCACAGCAGGACTGCTTTGGATATGGATGCACTGTAATTTTTTTATGCATGTTTGGTGAACCATAACTTTCAAACAATTTTAAAATGAAGCACCACCTCTGCCGATCACCTGCCTCACAACACAGCAAAATATGATAGACCCTCTTCAAACAAATAGACAATGGTTGTCTCTATTTGATATATTTTCCTCAACAATGCAGGCTACATCACAAGACCTTCTTCTTCAGAGTCTTTTGTGTAATACTGACTTGACCTTACTGTAAAATCCTGGCTACTCACCTTTGTTTTAGGGGTCAACAGAATGTTTCATTCTGCGCGTGGAATTGGTGTAATTTTGTTACAAAAATAATGTGGAGTTCTGTCCAAATTGTGCCAATCTCCGCTTGGCGGAATTTTTTTCACAAGGCTCTAGAATTGTGAGCCAGGTTTAGCGTCCCCTAATGGGAATGTCTAACACGGACGGTCACGAGCGGTTACTGGGCTGCTTCTTGAGTAGATGTGCTGTTGCTCGAGGAGATTTTCTACTCAAGCGGCAGCAAAATCAGCTCGAATGGTCGTGCTCTCTTGTGCACCGCATGGTGGCATTTGAGCTGATTTTTCAACCCTGCTCACGCTAGTGGCGCTAAATAGCAGAGGGAGTAGTGAGACATGCATTTTTTCCACCTCTTGGTGGAACTCCGCGAACCTCCTGAAGTTTTTATGTAACTCCGTGGAATTCCATGGAGTGAAACTCCGTAAGTTCCGCCCACCCCTGCTTTCTTTGATTGACTTTGCCTGAAGTTCAAGTTGTTGGTTTGGCAGTTTATCTCATTCAGAAGAGCTAATTATGGGTAGACTTCCTTGTGTCGGCAAATTGGATGCAACAAGAAGACTCAGTAGGCCTTTGCAGAGCAACTTTCAGATGTTTGTATTCAACACATAGACAAGAATGAATGATTGAATGAATGAGTAGTAGAGTCATAGATAGAGAGATAGATAGATAGATAGATAGATAGGTAGATAGATAGATAGGTAAATAGATAGATAGATCAATAAGAATCAATAAAAACAGTTTCAGGCTTAAATGAAAGGGGTAGTAGGTGGTTAGCAACACATAAACCACACCTTCTTTGTTGGCAGACAAGTAAAAAAAAAGATAGTTCAGGCTGTATATGCCATATGTTGAGGTAGAAAAGCACTGTGCAGTGTTCATGTGATAAATTGCACCTCAATTTTACATTCTAGCAGACCTGGTATGATTTCTTGAACAGGAAACCTATGCCACACGTCTCTTGGTGTGTGCTCTACATGACTATGGTGTGTTGTTCAATACCAGTTCTACATATACGAAAATTTGGGGGCCAAACAACAGTGAGACTCTTTTAAACATGGGTGACTACTGCCCCAAAGAGTAGGCTGCTTCAATACCAATGGTTCATGGCAACTTGTTAGAGTACTGGAGTACAGGCTTTTTTTCTTGCCCCCCATCGTGGAGGCTGCTTACCAGCTCGTATTTGTAAATCAGTGTAACAGGTGATTCTTGGGCCCCTCCATTCCCCTTGATTGGTTATACATAAGAATATCAACAAAACATATTGTATGACTTCAATACTGACGTCTAAAATATCATCTACAAAATATTGCTCCATTGGGTGTAGATCTCCTATTAAGTTCAATATGGTGATATTTTTGTAAGCAATATTTAGGACACAATATTTTCATAGGTCAATATTTGGGCCTCGATATTCTGGTACCATCGTTCCTGATTGTGTGCGCAACTTATATGAGCGTGTTTTTGGAAAACTATAAGGTGGTATACTTATGTCTGTGGCCTCCAAAAATACAGAACTCACAGGTCCATAAGGTGCTCCAGAGGGTGAGAAGTACCATGCACACCCTCATTGCAATGCACTTCTCAGTTCCATTTCCCTCTGGAATATTTTGTACAGCTAATTGAAACTGTTCAACTCATCAGAGTTTTAAGGTAGAGCTTAGGTAAGGACAATGTGAATTGCTTTGAATGGTATACAGACCAGATTGAATTTGAATCTGGCTTCTAGTGGGAGCCAAGGTAAGTATTGTATTGTATTGTAATTGTATCTAAATATAAAAGTATAAAAGTATCTAAATACTGAGGTAACATGGACTCATTTTCCAGATCCAGATACCAGGCAAGGAGGCGAATACTGTTCATTCTGGAATTAGCTAAGACTTATATCACTATCTGGATGTCACTTGGTGGCAAAAACTGTTTGAGGGTTTTTTTCAGGGTGAATAGTGTTCCATGGTAGATATTACAGAGTGAATTATCTATGGGGGCATTGGTAGGGAGAGATAATTTCAGAAATCAAGTGACTTTACTTAATTTGATAGAAGGACATTTAAACCATTTAATTTTAGTTCATGTACCCATTCTTTGCTAACTTGTGTTCTTGAATTCTCTGAGGAAGAATTAATACAAATTTCTCAGGACTGAGAAAAGTTAATCCAGTCAAGAAATCTTTCAACACAGACTTTCGGAATGAGGTTATCTTGGAGGGAGTTAATTTCTAGGTAGACCTGGGTGTTATTAGCACATTGATGGACCTTTACATCAGTCTCTTCGATTAGATCCTTAAATATAACGAGTAGTTTCCTGCAGGCATGGCAGAAGATCACCACTGCACTGACGGGCTGGCGGGCTGCCAGTCAAGCTCTGGATGAGTCGAAATTGCTTGTGAGAATAACATTATGGATCAATAAAGTCTGCATAAGTGACACGCTTTAGCATTTTTGTGTTTTGCTTGCAAGATAAGGCAACTCATTATACTATGGAAGTTATTTGGCATTTCTGTACAATGGAGTACTTGTAGAGTGCATTATATTACTGTGATTTGTTCGTTTCCTTAAGTAATATTAATTACTTAACTGTATATGGCAACTTTTAAGGTCTTCAAAGATGTTTGAGAGGAACCCCAGTGTAATATATTCAAAGGCAATTGAGGGTCATTTTGAGTTATGCTGTAGAAATACAACCCAAACATCTACCAGGAATATACTCTCTTACACAAAAAAACAGATTTATATTGTTCTCTATTGGCATTTCATTGGCCGGTCAGGCAGCTCCATTCAGCCAAAGCACCATCAACAAAACTCTGGTCATGGGAGAGTCCAGTATTGTGCCCTTCAATAGTGTCACGTGTGATTATTCAGTCAATTTACATTGCCCCTACTCATAATTTGGAGCATTGTGATGTTTTGACTCTACCTTATACAATATATCTGTGATAATAATAATGCCATTTAGCTTCACATTTTAAACTTTTAAGTGTGCTAGAAATGATAAAGAAAGCAACAATAGACTCTGGAATAAAGACAAGCAAAAAGCAATAAACACATTGTAATGGCCACAAAAAAACCACACACATTTCTCTTAAAATATACAAATTATATTTTGCATGTAGCGCACGTTATGGGATATAAGTGTAGAATAGAAGTGAAATGATTGGTTTATATCCTAGACCTGTGTGTTTTTAACCTGTGTTCCGCTGACCCCTGGGGATCTGCAACGCCTACTCAGGGGTCCGCAAATGTTTAAAAAACGGAGTAATATTAGCAGACTAACAATGTGTAGAGGACTAAAGAAGCAATAAAATGTAAAACCGAAAATGTAAAAATGTTTTGTAAATGTCAAGGAATTTGGTATCCTTAGCTTGATTTGTTGGTGTGCACAAATACAGCAAACAGAATATAGTATGGGCAATTGATGGTCTCAAATGAAATGCAGACAAAAAGAAAACATGCTTTCAGAAACAATGATATGCTAGAGTCAAGCATTCCAATTTGTCTTTCGGAATTAAAATCTGAATTAAGAAAAGCTCCAAACTTCCCATTAAAATTCAAATATTTAGATTTTCTGCGTTTGTGCATGAAATAAAATATGTCATAATTTCTGAATTTGTTTGATGTATATTTGTTTCTGTATTTTGTGCATTGTTTTAAGGTTCAAGTCATAGAAAATGCTTAGGACTGGTTTCTAGTAATAATTCAGTGGGAGGCCTTGGGTTCCAGTAATGATTCAGTGGTGGTCCACAGAAGTCAAAAGCATAAGAACCACTGTCCTAGATGCATGCCAATCATGGCAGTAGAAGAAGCTAGGGAGTACATCCATGAGAGATAAGATGGTTTAGGAGTTGCTCTCTGCCCATCATCTACCTCATCCTACTTCATAGAAAGTTATCAAAGAAATATTCATTTTTAATAAATATGTCAAATGCTTGATAGCAACCTTTTCAATACTGGAAGCAGCAACAATTAAATAAGCGTAAACATTTTGCATTAAAGCACATTTTCCAGTAATTGACCCCAAATTATTCAGATCATAGTTTTATCCATGTCTCATTTACTAGCGATTTTCCTTGGACCAAAATAAATTGAGAATTAAATAGTTAAAAAGGAGTAAACTGGAAGCTATGGTACACAATATTTGAAGATAAAAGGCATTTCAAATAGCCACAGGAGGATCAGAAGACAGACCAGTGGTACCCAACAAACCTGTGGCAGAAAACATACCCTGCCTCACTGCCATGTAGAACTCTGGGTTTTTCACAATTTCATACTCTTCTGTTAAGATCTTCATCCTCACCACACCTGGTAAAAGCGCACACCCAAAAGGATGATGGACGGGGGCAGCATTCCCCTCGAGTTGCCTGAACATTGGAAGGGAATCTTATGTTGATGTTGGCCCCTCTGCAGACTCACAGACTCCAGACTCCACCTCTGCAGCCAATGAATGAGTCACTGCCCCTCTGGCCCTCAGATTCCCAGACTGAACCATGTTTAACTTAGGAGGAATGTACTTCTTAAAAATTGTGTTTACCATGTAAGACGTGGAAAACGTTGACAAAATGTGATTAAAATGATTATGGGGGTAAAAAGATCGGAACTAATTGTTAAGTGAGACCAACCAAATAACATCAAAGCTTCGTCTTGCAAAATATCCCAGGTCCCTTGGGTGCGGGGATGATTGCACGAGGAAAAAGTCACATCATGCATCATCGTAAAAGAGAAAATTGATTCAGTTTATTGACCATACATCTCACACATTTATAGTCTTTGTGCCTCTTCTCGAGCCTGAGCCTGTTTGAACAATTGCACCAGTAGCGGATTCCTCAAAGAGTAGAGTAAAGTTTGATCAGAAACGTTTGTTGAGGGTTACTTGATATTTTGTGGCTGTGGCAGTGTTCTAATAATTGTAAGCCTGGAGAGATCCATGTGAATAAAATTCCAGCTTGCTGTGAAGCAGCTTTTCTGGGAAACTGTCCTCTGTCGCAGCTTTTGTAAAAACCTTCCTTTAAGCCCTCAGCTCTAAAAGACACAACCATGTAAACTTTCACAAATTAATAAAACATACTAAAGCAAACAATGTGAAACAAACACAATACATTGAACTTTCCCCAGTGAAATGTAAAATTCAATTCGAAAAAGTAATGCTGCTTCCTGTTTTGTCCCCAAAAGTATTTAAAATTCTCCTGCAGTTGCAGGCCGTCCTCAAACCCGCAATTGGAGTAAGGCGTTGCCGAGATAATACATGCCTGAGCTCAATTGTAACACTTTTAAACTTGTTTACATCTCGACTGAATGGCAGAACTTACACGAGAAGGTCAAGTGGTCTCAAAGAATCTACCAGGCAACATCATGGGAATTGCGAGGAACTCTGAAAATGCTTTGGCAGACCCAAACAGCATTTCTGTACTCTGGGTACGTTCATGAAAAGAGCTGATGATGACTATAACGACCTAACTTAACAGTAGGGTAGCAGCTGGTCAGAAAAAAATGTGGACGTTTTCACATAAAAAGCTGAGGAATCATGCATAGAACTTTTTTAAGATACAGAGTTGGAAGTGCAGGTGTAACACAGCCACAGGGGCACAGATTTAGCTGTTTAGACAGACTTAGATACATTACATTTGTACAGTACAACCCAGCATTAAGCGAAGACCAGATGAGAAAAGAGCTTCTTCAGGGATCATAAACTGAAACAATCATCATTCATAAATATCATTCTCTAGGCCTTCATCAACAAGTCATGGTCAAATCTAAACTCATGGGGGCATATTATCAAGGGCTTTATCGCCGATTTAGCGGCACTTTTTGCCGCTAAAGCGGCGATATTTTTAATGCCCTATTAGCAAGCTGTCGCTAACAGGCGTTAGCGACAGCTTTCAGGCGTTAGAGGCCGGGAATTACATCGCCTTGCAAGTCAGCGATATTTATCGCTAATGACATGCAAGGTAGGCGTTCCCCACTAAAGCGACTGTAAACAGTCGCTAACACCACTAACCCCTATTATCAAGGCAGGCGAAGCGATAAAATAAATCGCGCTAAGCGCGTTTTCGCTAGATTTTAACACCTGCTACTGACTATGACTTACCTGTTTAAGGTATAGGAGGTGGATTCTAATGCTGAATCCACCTTAGCGTTAATGCAAGAATATCGCTGGTTTTCCAGCGATATTCTCGCATTTTGCCGCTATCGCTGGAAATATTATCGCTATGGAGATAAACCTTACTAATAGGGTGTTATCTCAGCGATATTTTCCAGCGATAGGCGGCGCTAACAGGATTCGCGCTAAGCGCGTTTAGCGATAAATATCGCTATTCCTTGCTAATATGCCCCATGGTTCTTTGCATAAGGTGATAGACCATGGCTGTCAACAAGGGAACGTCGCTATAAAAATAGAGTGAAGAATTTGGACCTAACTGTAGTGAAGTTCAAATTTAAACAGAGCACATTTCTACAGGAGAATGTGTCTCTTATGGATGATCATGAGAGCGAGAGACTTATTAATAGTGGTTCAACATCTCCGAAGGTATGCAAAATGTATGCAAGACCATGGAGGTCTGAAGTATACTCTTGACCATCGGAAATTAAGATTTAGAGAGGAAAAGAAACTGTTAATAAACGAGAAAATAGAACAGATATAAATCAATTAAAGTGTCTTCCTCTGATATCTGCCTAAGATTTATAGTGAACAATATATGGTCAGCCATATCAAACCTGGCTGGAAAAATGAAAGAAGATTAGCTCCCAAGTATTGTCTAACTCAGACTCTGGCCATGGTCACTGTGGTTAACTACTGCTTCTTGCAATTCACTGGTATTGCATGGAACAACTCGAGTACTAGTTACCAGTGAGTTTAAAACAATCAATAGTTAAAGTGAATTTTCAGTGTCTTCCAACATTGCTGAGACAAGTGTTTTTCAGTAGGGGAAATTTACAGATTTCTGTTGTCATAGCGTGGGTTAAAGTCCAGTGAAATCTGAAAAATTGGTGTTCCTTAGAATTGATTGAATCCGTCAGAAATGACTAAAATCCAAGATGGGATTGTGCAGAGGCATAGCAAAGTTGCACTTGGCTCTACTGCAAAAAAGGACAATAATGTTCCCATTGCCTGATGCCACATAAACATTCAGTCCCTTCTTTGAACTTGTGTGTTTTTGGTTTCTCAACTTGTAGTTGTTTCATTTCTTTGCTATTCTGTAAGCTTTGGAAACTTCTGACAAGTGGTGAATGTTAAAGGTCTCTCACCATGAACATTGCTGAAAACAGAGAAGGATTTAGGGATAAATTGAAATGGTAATTTTGGATGTCACCCAAGGAATTCATTTTTGAATTGTTGCAGTTAAGGGTGCATTTATGGGCACTGTGAAAGTATAACTGTTCAAAACTGACTAGAGTTTCAAGATTGTGGTAATTGCTTTAATATTAAACTTAGGCAGTAACAGTTGTCCAAAATGGATATGATTTACATTTTTATTCTTTAAGAAAGCTAGATTGTCATAGAAAATATAGTGCATAGGTTACAGACTCAGGCCCTGATTTACAGGATTTTGGTGAAGGGCAGCACAGCAAGTCACCTTTCTGCACTGCCCTACACCAAAGTGAAAGGGCAGGAATGCACCGTATTTATGCAATACGCTGCATTCCTTTCCTTTCTCCCTGCGCTGGCGCCATTTCGGCAACATAGCGCCAACATAGGCACCTTTGCCCCATGGCGCAAGGATGCCTCCGTCGTATGCGGTATTGTTTTTGTGCAGGAAGAGGCATTTTCCTCTTTCTATGTGTGCTGCATAATGCAGCACACATAGAAAGAGGAAAAGGAAAAAACAAGGAGAAATAAAGATTTTTCTCCTCGTTATGCCTCACCTAGGGCGGCATAAGGATTTGGCGCTTCCATGGGTTTACATAATTTGTCAAATTTGGGACAGCGTCAAAATCCATGGCTGTTGCATTGAAACACCCACCGCAACGCCTTTGGAACGCTTCCCGAGCGCAGAGTAAGGTGACACAGTGGTTACCCCCAGGTCCCTTATGTCCTCGTCCCATTCATTTACAAAGTGGAGATAACCATCTCCCGACAGAAAAAAAGACAAGAGGAATGCTGGGACCCTAATACTGCCCCTCCCACCGGGAGTACATAAGCAGTACTTACCCAGCATCCCGCCTGTTCTTTTTTTCTGTCTGTCGACAGAATGGACGTGGATGTGCTGGTGCTGCTCCTGCTGGAGTGGCTGTCTTCTCTCCTCCCCCCGCCCGGCTGCCTGGCTGTGCGGGTGCGGGGTTTCCTGGACTGTCTCGTAGCCTGCCGGGCTTGCTGGGAGTCAGTCGGTGTTTTCTGCTGGATTTCCTGCCTGTCCGCCCGGCCCTTTGTGGCTGGGGCATGGGGACCCGGTTCCTTCCGGGTCGCGGGCACGTCTCCCTGAGCCTGGCCAGGTGGGACGTGCCGCGCTTGAGGTGTTCCTGCTGTTCCCTCTGGCGATGGCGGTGGGGGCCTGGTTGCTGGTGGTGGCCCCCACTCTGGGTGAGTTCCGCTTGGCGGATTTTCTTTTGCCTGGCCTTTTGATTCCCGTTTCCGCCTCCTTCACGGTGGTGGGCGCGGCGCTGCCTTTTTTTCCTTACAGGGTGGCGGCAGTTGCTCCGGGCTCTGGCTCCCGCCTCCGCATGTGCCTGCGGAGCTTGCAGTGTTTCGGCTGTCTCCTGGATGTGCTGGCGGTTGGGGTAGGGGCCTTGTTTCTGGTGTCGGCCCCCACCCCGGGTGAGTTCCGCTTGCCGGTATTCCTTTTTACTGTGCTTTGTGCTGCCATGCTGGCGGCTCCGTGCTTCGGTGCCGTGCTCCTGGGGAGGATGGTTTGGCTCTCCTTTGCTGGGTTCTTGCAGTGGTTGTGCCCTTGGACGCTCGGGGCTGGTACGGGCCAGGAGCCGCGCTCTGGCTCCGCTCTGGTCCTCGTGAGCCCCCTTGACCAACTCGCTCCGGTCCCAAAAAAACTGTGGGGTGCCGGGTGATGTATGGTGTCCGGCCCTGGTTGCTGGCGGCGGGGCGCCGCTTTGCAGCGTGGCGCCTCGTGGCGTTGGGCCACCCGTCCCTGTCCCGTTGCGGGTGGCGGTTCTTTTGCGTTTTCTGCTCCCCTTTCGTGTTTCGGGGTGCTCGGCTGGCGAGGTGGGTGTCCGTTTCGCTGGTGGGGTTTGTGCGTGCCTCTGTTTTGGCGTTGGGGGCCGAGGACCTTGTGGCTTCCCGGGGTTCCCTACGCATGCCGGTGTCCCTGGGGGTTCAGCTGTGTCCGGGCTCCTCCTGTGACTGCGTGTTGCGGGGTGCATTGTCCGGTGTAGGGGGTCCTTCATCGGCTGCGGCTCTTCTTTCCTCGTGCTTGCCCTTCCCTGGGCTCCTGGTCCTGCCGGGGTCTGCACCGCTCTTTCTGCTATTCCTGCGCAGTGCTCCTTGTGCAGTTCGGGCTCCCTTTTGGGTTGCCTCCGCTTCCTGGCTTCTGCTTGGTCAGTCGGGATCGGTGCACGGGGGATTCCCGGTTCCTGTCCGTCTCTTCGGGGCTCCTCCTTCTTTCTGGTGGGGTGCGGTGTCCGCTTCCTCTCCTGGTTCCCGTGGGCTGCGCATGGTTCCTCTCGGGGCTTGGGGGTGTTGTGCCTGGTGCTCTGTGCGGCGCTCTGTCCCTGCTGCCTTGGGGTCCGGTTTGTGCTCTTTGCCTGCCGTCGTCCCGTTCTGTGGACTGGCCTCCCTGTGTTTCCGGGATTGGAGTTTGCTGGGCTGCGGCTGCTCGGTTCTCCTGGCGCCGGTTTGGGGCTGCCGGTGTTTGTCCCGGGTCCTCCTGCTGGGTGCTGCTGTCTTGGTTTCCTCCTGGCTCTGGCGCTCTCTTTGCGCTGTTTCTGGCTTCTGGGGTTTCCTTGGTTTGGTCCTTGGGTTCCCCTGCTTCTGCTGCGCCCCTGCTCTTTTCCTGTGCTTGCCTTTGGCTTGCTTCAGTGGGTCCTAGCGGCCCTCCTGGTTCTGCTGGCAGTGCTGGGTTGAGTGTCTGGTGAGCCTGCGGGGTGCTGTGGCTTGCTTCCTTTTTCTGGCCTGGGGCCCTGCGGCCTTGTCGGCCTTTGGTCTCGTCTGCTCTCGGTCGTTGAGTGGGGCCGTGCCTGGTTGGTGCCTTGGTGGGGGTCCGCCTGGGCCTGCCCGATGCCGGGCTTTTTGGTACTGGTGTGGTTGGGCTCCTGCTCTTCCTTTCCTTGGCTTCCCCCCGGGGGGTGTTCCCGGTGGTGGTTCGCCTGTTTGGTTTTTGGGATTCGTGCCGCTGTTGTTTGGGCCTGGCTGTCTTCGCTGCTGCTGTGTCCTGCACGTTGGCCCCTGTTTTCCCCTCTTCTGTGCTGCGGTTCTCCTGGTTGGGTGTCCCTCTTGGCTCTGGGGGCTGTCGCTCCCGGGGGGTCCTGGTCTCGTCTGGTCCCCGTCCTGGTTGCCTGGATGGGGGTCCGCTGGGGGTTTCCGGCTCCTGTGGGTTTTCGGCGCCTGTTGGTCGCATTCTTCGGTCCTGCGTCAGTGCCTGTGCGCTCTCTGGGTGTCCTGGCTTGGCGCTCCGGTGATTTTCGGGCCGTGTCCTGGTGTGTCCTTCTGGGCCTTCTCCTGCCGGCGGTTCTCTTCCCGGGCCTGGTTCGCCTCTGGTTGGGTGTCCATGTTTCTGCCTGTTCATGGGGTTTCCGTTGGGTGCTGCGGGGCTTCGGGTTTCCCCCATTGCCCCGGTGCTCCTTCTTCGTTGGCCCTCCTCCCTGTTTCCCCTGGGCTGCGGCTGCCTTGTTCGGGCCTGTGTGGGGTCGTGCCTGCCAGCTTCCTGCTGGTTCGGCGTGGCCTCTGTCTGTGCCTCCTTGGTTTTGCTGGCTGTGCTGTCGCTTCTCTGCCAGCTCTGGGGTGTGTTCGGCCGGGTGTTCCCGGTTCTTTTCGGGTTCCGGTGTCCTGGCTCACTCCTGTCTTCCACAGCTTTCCTGGGCTCTGCTCCTGGTGTGTCTGTTTGGGGTGCCCCCCCCTTCTCTTGTTGGGGTGCGGTTCTGGGGTGTTCGTCTTGCCTCTGTGGGTCTCCTGGCTGCGGTTGGTCCAGGGTCTCCTGCTGCTTGGCCTTCTGACTTCTCTGCTTCCTTTGGTTTCTGCTTTGGCGGTTTCCTCTGTTTCTTTTTCTTCCGGCCATCTGTGTGGTCCGGCGGTTGGGTGCTGGGGGTCTCTGTCGGCGTTCCTGCCCTTTGCTTCGGCCTGTGCGCTGCGTGGACTCCTTCCGGGGGCTGGTTGGGCCTGGGGGTCCTCCTGCCACAGCAGTTGCTTGGCTCCGGTCCGGGCTTCCTGGTTCCTTGCAGTTTGTTGCCCTGGTTCTGGCTGTTTTCTTGTCTCCTCTCCGGCGTTCGCTGGGGTCGGGCCTGGTGTGTTCCTGGGCGAGGTGCTGTGCGCTCTGGGGCCTTTTCCGCTGCTCCTGCCCTTGCTGCTTGCTGGGTCTGGGTGTTGGGTGCCTGTGCGGTCCTTTGTCTTCTGCCCCGGCTTTTGTTCCTCTCTGGTCCTCCGCCCTTTTGGCTCCTGTTTTTCTGTGGTTCAGCGGCTTCTTGCCTGGTTGGTTCCTGGTTTGGGGTCTGCCGGGGGGTTCCGTTTGCCCTGGCCTTGTCTTTTTCCCTCCCTTTGGGGTTTTTGGGGTTGTGGCCGTTGGCCCTGCCCCAGCCTTGCTGTGCCGGTTGGGTTCCGGGTTGTTGGTTCCCGTTCTTTGCTGGCCTCTCAGTTGTATGGTCGGCTGTCTACGGGATCTTTCTGGGGGCGTCTCTGGCCTGTGGTCTTTTGGGGGTCCTCCTCTGCCCTTGTGCTGTGGCGTTTTGTGTCCGGTCCTGGTTCGTTTTGCGGCCTCCCTCCCTGTGGGGGCTCTTGGCCTCCTGGGGTTTCTGGTCTTTGGCTCCTTCCCTGTCCTTTTCGGTTTGGTTGAGGTCTGGCTCCTGTTCGGCTCCTGGGCTCTCGCTGTGGCTCCTCCCTCTGGGCTGTGGTGTTCTTTGGCGGCCCTGGTGGTGCTGCCCTTCTTTTCTGGGGCCTGGGCCTCCTCTTCGGGGTTTGGTCCTCTGGTCTCTCTGGGGGTCGGTTCGTTCGGGTTGTCCGGTGTCTGGTTTATGCTTCCCTCCCGTCTTGTTGGTCTGGGTGCTTGTGTCTGCTCCCTGTTGGCCGACCTTGCCTTCTTTCTTTGGCCTTCTCCGGGGTGGTCCGGGTTTGCTCCTTGTCTGTGTGGCTGCCAGCTTCTGTGTGCCTTCCTGGTGGTTCTGGGCTGGTCGTCCTTGTCCGGTGGGTTTCCTTGGCCATGTCCTTTTTGGTTTTTTGGCCTGGTTGCTCTGTCTCCGGTTTTTTCTGGTTGGCGGCCTCCTTGTGTGGCTCTGGCCTTCTGTTTTTTTCTGGGTTGTTTCTGGGCCTTGTTTGTGTCCCTGCGGTCCTGTTCTGGGGTGCTGCTCGGTTGCTTCCTGCGGATCCCCCTTTCTGTCCTCCCTTGGGTTGCTGCGTTTGGTGTGGTTTCCTGGGTGGGCTTGTGGGTTCGGAAGGCCGGTTTTCTGCTTTCGTATTCTCCACTTTGTAAATGAATGGGACGAGGACATAAGGGACCTGGGGGTAATGCTCTATTACTTACCGGTAATCTTCATTACTCCGGGTCCCGTTGTCCTCGTCCCATTCATACGCCCCTCCCTCCCTCCCGGGCGGCCGGCCTTCCTGTGTGGGCTTGGTTGTACAGGCGGGATGCTGGGTAAGTACTGCTTATGTACTCCCGGTGGGAGGGGCAGTATTAGGGTCCCAGCATTCCTCTTGTCTTTTTTTCTGTCGGGAGATGGTTATCTCCACTTTGTAAATGAATGGGACGAGGACAATGGGACCCGGAGTAATGAAGATTACCGGTAAGTAATAGAGCATTGGTGCTGCGTCGCCTTACTCAAGATTTATGAAGCCACTCAAAGCCATGCAGGAAAGCTTTGCGTGGCTTCATAAATCTTATTCAGAGCCCTGCTTCACTCATGTACACTTTGGGGCCGATTCCGATCTCGGCCGGTAGGGCACCGAATCGTATTCGGCTTAACCGGATCCGATTCGGAGCCCTATTTCCCGACCGATTCGTACGTGCGTCCGGCCGAGCGAGTACGATGCGAGCGCACGGGAAATCGCCGACCGACTCGTTCGCGGGTCCGAAGCGCTCCGACCGACTCGCACGGACACGACTCGCACCGCGCAATGGAGACGTTCCCCGGCCGGGCAAGTACGATGCGCGCCTCGAGCAGTCCGAACGACTCGCGCCGTCCGGCTCGAAAGAGCAGTCGGAGCCGCACTTTGGGGGTCCGTGTCGGACCCCCTGTACGCGTAGCCGTGCGAGGCGCACACAGGGGGGACCCATGGGTCTCCCCTACCTGTGCATGTACGCCGCGAGTCGCATCGAGGCGTACCCGCTGTAGGGGGCGCCCTTGTTCGCCTCGCACCCATTGAGTGAATGGGAGCCCGCGTATGCGTTGTACTTCCGGCTCCCATTGACTTCAATGGGAGTCCGACCGACTCGAGTCCGATTGCATACATTCGCATCGTACTCGTTCGGTCGGACTGCCAGAGTCCGATTCGGTCGGAAATCTCTCCGGGTCCGGCTCGGTCGGAGTGATTTCCGGCCCGAATCGGAATCGGCCCCTTTATATGGTGCAAAGGTAAAGCAAGGCTCTCATAAATAACCCCCAGAGTGCTTTCTCTTTCTTGAATTTTTGCAAGCCCTTACACTTCCTAAAAAATAGTTAGGACAGTTCGCTAAAAAAGCAATTTCCATTACGTCTTCAACTTTATTTGGAAATGATTCATATCAATCTAAAGGCCACTTCTATAGAAACAGCGTTGATTACTTTGATCGCCAAGCCAGATACAAACATTACAGGCTGTAAACATCATAGCCCCACCTCGTTAGTCGTAGGATTTCATTTTGTTAGCTGGATTTATGTACTGCTTCTGAGTCTATTAAACCTAAATTGATTCACCCTTCCCAAAGCAGTATTTTTAGGGACAGATATGAATCTTCTATAAAATCGCTGATTACTATAATTAATTTAAATAGACATTATATTCAGTAACAAAGGCATGCATAAATGCTCTGTGGCTTAGCTTAAGATTTCTTCTCTTTTCACCTATCAGGAAAATACATGGATGTCCTCTTTCTCCCATCGTTTTCACTTTCATGTTTGAACTACTGGCACTTGCTCTGCGTCTTGATGAACATGGTACTGATTTATAAGAAAGTGAATTATTTATCATCGTCATGAAATTACTTTATTTCGGTTGGGTGACCATAAAACTACGTAAAATCATTACACAATAGTAAAACAAATTTTGGGAAAGTATGTAAAATACTGCACAAACATAAGTGTAATAAAAACAGTAATAAAGTGCAAATGAAGTTCATTCAATGGCTCCCAAGAGAACAATAGATCTATTGCATATATAATTTCTGGGAATAGAACCATGCATTTCAAAATGGTGCTAAAATACAAATGTAATAGTACAACATGATTGACACACGAGGAACACTGTTCTTAAGACTAGGACAATGCCTGTCATAAGGAGATTACAGTACTTCGCAATAAAGTGATTGGAAACAATTCTACACAAATCGGCAATTAGGACACACAAATAAAAAATCTTAAAGCTAAAATGTAGTATTTGAAATTTAGGTCAGCCTGTTTCTGATCAACCAAGCCGAGAGCAAAAATTTGGTGAGGGCAAAAACGAGTATCATGAAAGTGTCAGACTTAACATTCCTAAGAGCAGGTAAATAATTCGTTAAGCCTAGATTAAGACATAAAGGGCGAATCCACTACTGTCTAGGTTTAATATAAAAAGGACAACAAAGCAAAATGTGCTCGATATTTTCAGTTTTATTCGGGCAATATTTACAGTACAGGGAGCCTCGATTTGCAATTGACCATTTAGCAGTAAAGGCATTTAATGGTAATGTTCTTAATCTAAATTTGATAAAAAAAGATTTTGCCAGAGGTGGTACATTTTCATCTAAAAAGACCTCAGATTTTGGTAGGGGTTTATGGGTGAAAAGCAAAACAGTGAGAGACCCAGTGGTAGTTGATTGGTGCCATTGGGTAACAACATGAGCCAAGTATGTGGTGATTACATGGGAGAATCACTTGATTTTGGTAATAGTGTCCAGACTTTTAATTTTGAGTAGTTCAGACCTATAGGAATCCAGTTCATGGTAAGAACAGAGTCTCACTCAGCACAGAGCCGCAAGATGGTTAATGCCTTTAAGACCAGAATCAAAAATTATGGGGAGAGTGGGCAAACCAGAGGGATGATTGAGGAGTAATTTGAGAAATGTAAACTCTTTTCCTACCAAAGTACCTACACTAGCAATACCCCATAATTCAGCCTCTTATAGGGCAGCTGACTGTGCTTCAGCCCTGTATACTTGTAAGGCTAGAGAAGCAGCTTTACACTGTGAAGATCGGTACATTTTTAAAATGGCTGCAGCCTTACGTTAAATAAGTATCTGTTGGGACCATGTAAGAGAAGTGGTGACCCTTATGCATTAGTAATCAAAAGATTTAACTACTTCAAGCTTGTCATCTCGTAGGCAAGGGTTGCTCGATCTATTTTTGCATGGTCTAAAAAGCATGAACTTAGACTTTTGAATAGTAATCTCCAATCCTCTGGTGAATTTTTTATTGAGGTGCATGGTAGACCTCCACAAGTGATAATGTCACTTCACCTGTTAGGTCCAGACAAATGTTTCAATAACTAAAACCTGTGCTCATCCCTTGGAAGCTATGGCACATAGCTGATAGGCTTAGATTGGACAAAATGTATAAAGCATTTAGAAGTACCAAAACAATTAAAAAGTGAAAAACACAATACAATAAAAATCCCACTCCAACTTATAAAAAAATAGAATAATGTAATAATCTAATTGACATCAGAATGACAAAAATTAAATAAGGGGACAGTAGATTAGAGTTTTAAAGTTTTAAGGCAAGAAGCGCCAAGAATAAATAAAGAGCCAAATACCAAAAAAGGGATTATTAGCATGTGACTCGTACCTAGATGCGATTTGGACTAACCATGATGGAGCACGGGTCAGATACACCAAGCAGGTTTGTCCTGGTTAAAGTTTTTACCTTCTGACTTGGGGCCTGATTACGTGTTTGGTGGTCTTATAGCAATACTGCCTTGCGGAGGTCCCAATTGCACTGCTGAGTCGGTGTCTCTCGCTCGCTGTATTACGATGTTCCTGCTTGCCCAGTGTCAGTGTTTCTGACATTGGGGATTTTTTTTCATATGTTTCGATGCAGGTGTGTACATTTTGACTGCAGAAGTTTTAAATGTAAACATATGCATGACACATGTGTAAAAATACCTAGTACTAGTACTTTGCCATTGCTGGGGTCAGGACCATATGTGCCTAGTCAAGTCAATGGGTGACAAGTGCGAAATGGACTTACCTGGATTTCAGCACCGACAGGGTCGTTTTCTTCAGGGTCAAGTTGCTGTCGTGTAGGGGGGCCCTGGGAGAAGGGATCAATGTGGAAGACTGAAGAGAAACAAAGGAAATGGGTGAGTTTGCACCCCATTTCCTTCGATTCCGCTGGCTCGAAACTGGCGGTCTCACCACCATGGTCGTCTCGAAGAAAAGGCAACTCATAATCCAGACGGCGGTAACCTTGTCTGTACCACCCTCTGACAGCTTCTTCCCCCTGCCGCCATCATGGCAAGCTGCGAATGGCTGGTGGTGTCGGCAGTACACTGGCGGTCTTCCCTCCAACAACCCATCAACATCGTAATTCAGCAGGCGGACCGCCAGCTGTGCAGGCGGGAAATCTGACACCGCCATGACAGCTGGACCATCACCGCCAAACTCATAATCCGGCCCTCAGTCTCTGAAATGGAAGTCGAAATCCTCCAGTGGGGCAAGTTTGCAGACTGTATCGGAGGAAGTCTTCTCACAGCTGGATGGTCGTTGGAGGAGGTTCCACTGAAGCCCCCGATTTTGGCAGGAAACGTTCTGAATGGGAAAAGTTCAAATTCTGCAGCCATGGAAGCCCTCTCACCAAACTGATACTTTTTGTGCCTTTTGCCAGCTCCAGATTTGTTTGTTCGGACTAAGTCTGTTTTTTTTAGCTCAGTTTTCTTCAGCTGGGCAAAGCAGCAGAAGGCTGCACCAAAGTCGGATAGGCTTGATGCAAGGATCCACTTAACAGATTTTTCAAATGGCAAAAAACACCAAAAAGGACCAACTTGATTTTCTTCCTCAGTGTGGTTGCGCCTTGGGTGGATTAACTTGGGGGTTTGGTCAGGGTCCTCCAGAGGTCTGCAAGTACAAAATGTTTCGAAGTCCCATCTTTTCAGAGGCTGTTGGAGAGGATCCAGATGGACACAGCTTAGGGTCCCAGGGCATCAGTACAGAACTTACTCCAGCAAAGGCCATGAGCAGGGTCCAGTCCAGGTCCAGTTTTAACTGGTCAGGTTAACACTTAAGGAAAAAATACTCTTGCAGCTTGCCGTGTCCCTGTAGCCACACAGGAGGTCAGCCAACTGACTCTTGGAGTCCACGGGTTTGAACTTGGAACAGGTCAGAGCAGGTCCAGATATTCTGGTCTTCAACAAGGTCTCAAGCAGCAGGTGCAGTCCATCTTTTGTTCTTCCACTGGCCCAGAAAGTGTTCTGAGGAGGTGAGGTTAATTTTTGTATAGTTCAGTAGCCACTTGGTGGGCGTGGCTCCTTGAACCTCCCTAACCAATGGGGAAAAGTTCCTGGGGGCAACCCTACCCACTTTTACTGCACAACCTGTTTGCCTTACTGCAAACTGCTATCCCCGAGTGCATTTGTCAAAGGGAATCCAAAATGGCAAAGACTTTCCACCCTAGGAGGGAGCTTGTGTGCCAGTTGTGGATGTGTTCAGGAAAATGATCAGTTACCTCCTAAGTTAGACCAAACTTAACCTGGGACCACCTCCTTCTCCCACTGGGACGATGCCAGGCTGACCACCACATGTCCAAGGATCAAAGAGTTTCCCCCTCTTACACTAAACTATGAATAGGTAGAACTCACTTCTGCTGCTTTCAAGTTAATGAAGTCCATCCCCTCCTGCCCTTCCTGTGCTGATAACGACCACAAACCCCACACCCACTTCATCCTGTCATAAGGCCTGAGCCTTTGCCCTGCTCAGGGAGCAGTTTTTACACCTCATTGAGGTCATGCAATGACAGGAGCAGCTGATGGCGGGCTAATGCAAATTAGCCTCTAGGAGTTTCAGCAGGGAAAAGGTAACATTCTAAAAGGTACTTTTTCTAAATCACTATTAAAAATCTAACTTCACCATTGAACTGGATTTGTAATAAATATTAAAAATAGTGGTTGAACTATTTCTCTAACTTGTGCCAAACTGGAAATAGCTAAATTAATATTTTAATCTATACTATAGTATTCCTTGAAGATCAGACAGAGCCTTCCACAGTGAAAATAGCTTTTAGGGGCTTGTCACTGTAGGGACATGCTAATATGAAAATCTACATGTCCCACTTTTAAATACTGGTTATACCTACCATATGGGCTTCAGGACCTACTTAGGATGGGGGTTATTAATGTTGAAAAGGAACCTTTTTTCCCTGTCAAATCGATTATTTTGATATGTAGGACTGCATGTTTAAACTGCAGCAGGCTTAAATTTCAGGCCTACATTGGTAGGCTAGAAACCATGTTTTTCTTGTCACAGTAGTGGATGGCACAATACGTTCTGAAGTCCACCAATGCATTTAACTTTCCATGCCATGTGTGTATTTTCAACACCATATACTATGGACAAACAGGGGAGGTAGATATGCCAATCAAGAATTAGCCAATTTTAAAAAAAATTAAGGGTCAGAACACATACGCTAGTCACTGGACATTGGTGGCCCAGGTTGCAGAGTGTAAAACTCAACAAGAAAATTCAGCAAGAAAATGGGGGTAACCATACAAAAAAGGTCATTTTCTCACATGGTGCATCTTTGTTTGGAAAAGGAGATATGATTTTTATTTTACATTAATGATAGTCTACGGTTATTATCAGATCTAGAAGTGTTTTGAAGTCATGCCTTGAAGTTAATTGGCAAGTACAATGACACCCTGAATATAAAGTGTTGCTCAAAAAATCATAATGATCTCAGATTTTGGACACGTGTTTTACAAAAAGGAGTTTTATGTATTAAAATTATACATGCCTTTACTTCGAAAGCAATTATATAGACCTTAAAGAAAATCTAGTTAAAATGAAGAAGGAGTTTGACAGGTTGATTCTTTTAAACTTGGGATGAGGTTTCGCAATAAATATTGATGAGTCTGTTGACAAAACTACTGCATATATTTCCTAATATTCCTACTTTTTTCCCCAAAGAAGTCTTTAAAAGAGGCCTATAGTTGCTTTGGATTATTTCTCTGCGGATTGAAATTTTTTTAATTCTTGAGGCTTTATGCTAAAATCAGAAGCTTTGTTTGGGGATTTTAGTTTACGTGTTTAAATATCAAAAGCATTCAAGGTTATAAAATATCATTAAGACAAGAACAATGATGGCAACATTAAACCCATGTGGATGTCATTGAGTAAATATGTATTCTGTCTACATCTTAAATTGGGAGTTCACAGGATGTATAAAAGCTCTCTTTAAATCCTGGCATTATTTATCTAAAATTACTATTATTCGTTTATTTCTACTGACAACTCTACATGGAAGAACTCTAATAGTAAATATATCAACAATATATTATACTGTAAGCTGTAAATATTGAGGACTTTCATCAGTCTCTAATTTCACTAAACTGTTGAAAGGACAATTAACAAGAGATGATCTCCGTAAGAATAAAGTAACTGGATAGTAAGTATATTGTTTGTCTCTCAGATACACAGTGGCTAACCATCTAAAAAAAAGTGGGCATGCTATTCTCCTGGCATGGATTTACAAAGTAATATTATAGAAATGTCACTTTAGAAAATATTGCACAACAGAACGATTTCAGAGTTGGGGACTTCAAGATATTGACCACTGCGAGGCTTGTGATAAAGGTAAGGGTACCCTTCTACAGCTCTTTCCCATTTGTTATAAACTAAAATCATATTGGAAAGAATTTTGACAGAGGATCAATTTGTGCCTCGAATATTGATTTAAAGTGATGCCTATTTGCATTTTATTCCATGTTGATTGTATCCTCAGGAAGCTTGTGAGGAGTTTCTCTTTTGGGCTTTGCTTATTGCTAAGAAAAGTATTTGGAAGCTGTGAACATCTACTAGATCTCCTTCAGTAAAAAACTGAAGGCGATATAGTAAATATAATATATTTGTAAATTTGCTATACAAAATCCCTATTTTAAAACAGGATTGTCCAGACAAATATGATTCAATTTTGAGGGAATTTGTATTTCTGTATGTTTTGATTTCCAGAACCTTTTTCTCGTTCCTCTGGATTCATTTGTAAATTTCTATGTAATCAACAATTTTGTGTTCATGGCTACCTTGATATGTATTGGCATACACAATGCCCAAACCTGGAACCCCAGATTAAATAGGGATGAGGATATTTTCCACATTTCGCCAAACACTCAACCAACTCCACAGAACTACTGTGGAGTTACACTGTAGGCGTGGGGCAAGGGGAACAGAAAGAAACAGACACTGGACATCGTCTGATGTCTAGTCACACAGCTGGGCTTAGTCTGTATTACCTGATTGCTGGTATCTAAATAGCAAAGTAGAGTTTTGGTACAACTAAAGTTTTTACATTGATATTTTAACTTGAATTGTTGCCTATGATAAACCTGCTGACACTCTATGTATTTCTGATCTCTATAACAATTTTAAACCTACCCTGTATCCTGAGCTTAAATACAATTACATTATGTTATAGTAACTGAATAACCATTAGGAATAGAATACACTTGTTTAGTAAATAACTTTTTGTGTTTGGTTGCATTCAAGAGGAAAAGTTGATAACTGTAACATAAAAGCATTCATTAGTACTGCATGTGTAATTTCTAATCCTTGTCTTAACTTTAACTATTTTAGATCTCAGCATCCCATACAACAATACTTTTGTGTTACTATACTTCGATTGGAATTACCAATAGTTAGAACAGAGTCCATATGTTATGGATGACTCTATTGAAACTAACAAGTGTTAGAAATTTGTAATTGTGATGATTGACTCTATGAAACCAACAAGTGCAAGACTATTCATTGCAAGATACTTCTCTAGTTCCAGTGGCAAAGTGAGCAAGGGACCCACGTTTGGGCATACCCTGCCAACTTAGGGTGAACAAAGCAAACACAAGGAGATGATGGACGGAGCGCTGAAACTTTTCAGACACTCACCCCCAGTCACAGATCTGGGTTGAATCCATCATTGTTCTTTAGCCCTCTTCTCCACCCCAGTTCAGACCCAGCCATATGCAAATCAGTCTTGACCCTGTTCCTCATGGGAACAGTTCAGCCTAAACTGCCAAGCCAGTTCTTACCTGGACTGGAAACAAGCATCCTGGGACAGGTTTCCGGGTTACACCACTCATCAGACACCACTCATCAGCCAGGCTAGCTTGAATCCAGTGGCGAAGTGAGCAAGGGACCACGTCTGGGGATACCCTGCCAGCTTAGGGCGAACAAAGCATACACAAGGAGATTATGGACAGAGCGCGGAAACTTTTCAGACACTCACCCCCAGCCACAGATCTGGGTTGAATCCGTCATCGTTCTTTAGCTCACTTCGCCACCTCAGTTCAGACCCAGCCGTGGAAGGTATGACCAGGCGTGGGCCCCTTGCTCACTTTGCCACTGGATTCAAGCTAGCCTGGCTGATGAGGGGTGTTACCCCAAAACCGGTCCCAGGATACTTGTTTCAGGTACTTTGCTGGGGGGCCCCCTTAAGTTTCATTACACCACTGTGCCACCTCCAAGGAAATGAAGTAGACCCAAACAGCAGAGAAAGCGCAAAGGACGTACAAAAAAGTATTGTACCACCATAACTGAATGGATCTAAAAGAATCAAGAGGTAAACTCTCCTTTCATTTCGGGAATGTCCAAATGCCAGCTATTGGATGACAGCCCAGATGAAACCCTCAAGAGTATTGAATTCCAGAGAAGAAGTAGAAACGCAAAGGTCAAATTATTAACTAGTGAGTGAATTCTAAATACATGGAGAAAAATATTACGCTGCATTTTGTGAGAACAATCTATGAACGTTACTTAAATAAGGAAAGACTGATACCGTCAGAGAAACTGAAAGAATATACTATGTGCATGAGGTCGTCTTTCCCCAAACACTAGGGCTCCTCCATATACACCCTACTTCAGAATGAGTGTCATGTATGAAAACATAATTGATGCACGAATTGTTTTACCGTGACAAATTAGGTAAATTAACTGAAAGGGAAAAGTGGTGATATTGATTACAGTGTGTAATAGAACATGTGTTTGCTGAATGTGTAAATAAATGTACCACTGAACTAGTCAGGTCGCCTCTACATTCAAGAAGCAAGTAAATGCAACAGTAAGCAAAATGCTGATGCAACAATTAAGTCGGAGCACCAGTATGACACAGAATAAGATGATCTTTGGCTGAATGGAGCCTTCTTTTCCCTCAACTACATGTGTTGTGCTAGTTCTCACTGACAGCAAGCGTTCAATGCTAAATGAAAAAAATGCAATTGTGCAAGCATAGGCTATTAGTGTTGTTATAACTGCAAATGCAAGTCAGACCTGTAGGCTTTGCCAATGCTTTGACTTTACTCAGGGCAGCATGATCCTTGCAAATATGACAAGTGGACAGCCTCAAAGAGTCAAAGAGACTGACATGGTATAGGCACAATACAATGACTTTAACACCCAGTGGTCAGCGCTACTGTCAAGTTTACACCGGCCAGTCTAATTGTGCACTGGTCAGGTTCTGAAAAGTGGTGCATAAATTTACTACCCAGAGTAAAATTATTTAACTTGTACTAGGTAGAGATCATCCCTTCTTTGCATATCACCTCCAATACTGCTGGAGGAAGACGACTTCCATGATAAAGGATGAGATTCGAGACTCCATGACTCCCATTACAGTCACTGTGCAGACTCCATGAAGTCTGCAGTTTGGGTCCTGCTTCTCACAGCTTTTGCTAAATACCAGTATGGCCTTTCGCTCAATTTCAGAACTAATTATTTTTGTAAACCTCCACACAAACCCAGCAACAGTTGAAAAATACTTTTGGCTCGGCATTTAATACTGCTTGACAAGATAATGACTAGCATATGTTTAATATTCTCATTTTTTACATATGTGATCGGCTACCGACCCTCGGCTTCTAACTTCCAAATTAACAGCTGATTTCCATGGTTACTGGATATTAAATTGCATGTTATTTTCCGCTCTCTTACATCAGGTGGTCTACTGATGCTTTTAACCCAGAGATGGGCTACATACCGAATTATTTTCACAGAAAAAATATTTCACATTGAAGATGCAGGTAATGTACCGTGCTTGATCTCCTCTTATTTTGCTGGCTTCATCTTCGCCATCTCTCAATGTGATGAGATCATATTATTGTTACGCCACCTACTCCTTGCTTGTGAAGTAACAGGCACCATATTACATTGTTCCAAACATCACTGCTGTAATGCTGAGCCGAATGACCCTTTCAGCACCTCATATTGCAGTGGTGGATGTTGCATGAAGCAGCGCGTACATGGACGGAACTGATAAACAGTAACTCCAAACAATGAAGTTTGAAGGATAGGTTCCACTGACCAGAACAAGGTCCCTGGACCGTAGACCATCTCCTTATTTGCTGTTTTCCTAGAGTTTGGATGTTGCTGGTCCTTTAATAGTCAACTAGTGGTCCTCGACTTTCTCATTTAGGTGGTAGTGTTTCCCCTTCATGGTTTGGAACGCAAGCCTGGGAGGCACAGCCAGACCAGTGGGGCCCGTGATAAACCCCTACCGGGGGCAGGAACCGAGCAGTGAGCCCGGGAAAATGCCAGGCGCCAATTGGTCTGTGTGGTTTAAAGCAACAAATCAGCGGGAGGCCCCCTGGGTATGCCACAAGGTAAAAGGGCATAGTGGTCCCCAAAAAAGCATATGCCTTTGACCCACCCACCCAGGTAACATGGGTGTCATAGCAGCAGATTGCAGATGGGCTCAGGCAAGGCGGGGATAGCACAAAGGGACAGCAAAAGGAGATCAATAGCCAAAGGTGGAGCTTCTCAAGCACTTGCCCTTGGGTTGCCTCACAGCTGGGGCACAGGGAGCAGGCTACAGTGCAGCATGGGGTCAGCAGAGAGCGGACACAGCACTTGCAGCCCTGGTCAGACACGAGGGCCGCCCACAACACTTGGTAGCAAGGTGTAGCCTAGACGCTGCAGGAGAGGTGCTAGACCCCAGCTGGGAAAGGGCTTTCGCTCAGGGCACTGTCACAAGGTGCTGTTATGGACTCAGGACTACTGTTGTTGAGCTACAGATAACCTGGGCAATGTTGACGTTATGCATGTTTTAAAATAATGATCTGTGAATTTTGCATATCAATATGTTAATAAAGAGGAGCTGCAGCGGTTTTGCACCATCCAAGGTGTATTTTTCATTTGTGCCAAGAAAAGGAAAGTTGGGGTGCAGTTAGCGGCCGGGAAGCTCGAGGGCACTCCCCCTCCTGGGAGGGGTTGTGATTGCAAAGATGGAATAGCTAACATTTGCCTTTTGCCTGTTAAAACACTGTGGTGCATATTAACAAGCCCCTATCGCCACCACAGTGTCACTTTTCACGATGTTGTGGTGGCGATAGGGGCTTCTTCTTCTTTACAAGGCAGTGTTAAGCCACTTAACGTGGCTTAACGCTGCCTTGTAAATAAGGCATTCTTTCACACTATACTTAGCGTGAAAGGGGAGGGCAATGAGTGTTGCGCTGGGCGATCCACTTCAACACCCATTTATTTGGACGCTGCCCCATATTTACAAGGGTGGCGTAAATAAGGGCAGCGCCAAAATTAAGACCAGGGAAAACCTGGTTTTACCCTGGCGCAATGAGGAAAATTGTTTAATTTCTCCTTGTTTTTGCTGGTTCCATGTGTGCTGCGTTTTGCAGCACACATGAAAACAGCAAAACGCCATTGATTGCTTATGTGCAGGAAGGTGTCCCTTCCTGCACATAAACAATCATAAAAAAAAAAGTTGTTTTGCTACTTCCATGTGTGCTTCATTAAGTGGCACACATAGAAGTTACAAAACACCATTTAAAGATTGTTTATGTGCAGGAAGGGACACCTTCCTGCACATAAAAATCTTCCCCTCCAAAGCAGACACGTGCCTGCGTTGACGCTAGGCAGCTAAATTTAGTGGCAGCACAGGGGGAAACGCAGGGCTGCACCATATTGTTGTAAATATGGTGCAATTCTTTGTTTCAGAAGTGGTGAAGCGCGGCGTTAATCCAAGAAGGCTAACGCCGCGCTCCGTCACTTCTATTGTAAATATGCCCTTGGATATCTATTCAGGAAAAAACGAAGCGTTTGATAAGTTCTTTTTTATGGAAAATACTACAAAAACACTGGTTGGTCTTTGTGAAAGTATACATTCCAAGGAAAAATTGAGGCGATTGTATGTCGTTTTAATAAATGTTAATAGTGCTTCGTACAACGCTGCTCAAGGTCACTCGGAGACACAGCCTTAGATCTTTCATCCTATTTAAAGATTGCAGGTTTCTTGACCATTTACACAAATAATACTCTTCGGCATTTACATGATGTTATCTGTCTGAGACACTGCATGAGCGAAAACATGTGGTGGGAACAGATCTAGGTATGTCTGTGAGGGCAAGTGATCCACTCGCAATATGGTAATTCCGAAGAATTGCTGTCTATGGGTCGCCAAGCCAGACAACGACTCTTCCACCAGTCCATCCCTAAAGGAGCTGTCATCAGGAAGGCGAGGGTATTGTTGTTTCATGAATGTTTAAACAGTTTGAGGCACCTCTGTACTTTTGATTGGTATCATTAGGAAACACAGGGGCTTATTTATGGGATATTGGTGTAAAGCAGCGCAGCAAGACACATTGCTGCACTGCCCCACGCCAAAGTGAAAGGGCAGGAATGCACCATATTTAAGCAATATTGTCTGTTCCGGTCCTTTCTTGCTGCGCTGGTGCCATTGTGGCAGTCTAGCGCCAAGGGTATCTGCGCTGCATGCAGGATTGTTTTTATGCAGGAAGGAGCAGCTTCCTTCACGAGAACAATCCTGCGAGGTATTTTCCTCTTTCTATGTGTGCTGCAGAATGCAGCACACATAGAAAAAGGAAAAAACAAGGAGAAATAAACATATTTCTCCTCATTATGCCTCACCCCGGTAGGTGTACGGATTTGGCACTTCCCCAGGTTTACATCACTTTGTAAATCTGGGGCAGCATCAAATTCCATGGGTGTTGGGTGGGAAAACAAACCGCAACGCCCATGGAACACCTCCTGGGTGCAGAGTAAGGCGACGCAGCGATTTGCACTGCTTCGCCTTACTCATGATTTATGAGGCCACTCAAAGCCACGCAGAGTGGCATTGCGTGGCTTTATACATCAAAATGAGAGCCCTGAGTCACGCATGTACGACGTTATGTGGTGCAAAAGTGATGAGATCAGTTCGGGCAGTGTCAGTGGAGGGTCAAGTAAGATAATGAATGGGTCTTGATTTAAAAGCAAATAGACTAAACTAAAGCAAAATAAAGAAAACATAGGGGCCGAATAGAGTAAGGGGTCACAGTTACCAATTATACAGAAAATAGCTTCTCACATCTTGATATAATTTTCTCTTAGGGACCTGGCAATACTTCATTTGCGCTACTCGCAACAGTAAATGTTCACTTTCAGAACTATATTGATTTCATCTGCACACTGGGAGTTGGCGTCACACCTGCTATATATTTGTTAAGAAGGGAACAATCCATGACATCATGAAGCTCCACAGAATACTTGTGATGTTTCTTTATGAAATTTTGAAAAAATTGACTCCCATACGATCAATCAAGGATCATTGACCGGGCATAAAGAAATTTACTGGGTCTTTACCTCATGCAATGCATGTGCCAAAACCTTGGTGTATATACTCACTATTTGTCCTTTTTAAAAGAGAACTGTGATCTAGTTATTAGACAATTGTTTGTAAGATAGAAAATCTATGAGGTAAATTCGGCACTAAGGATTTTATTTCGTTCTCTCACTATAAATATTTGCTATTGTCTTTTCAATTTTTTTAATTGTTTTAAAATATTGTATAAGTTTGGTTTGAAGATACAAATCCTATGAAACCAGAATAGGGAGAGGTTTATCTCCTTCAGTCAACACAGTGCAATGTATGGTGTAAGTGACTCTGTCCCTTTGGTCGGCAGCTCTCCATCCTGCTGGAGAAGCCCTCAGTCTACAGAAGAGAAGTAAGTTTCCTGACTGGTCGTCGGTAGAGCTTGTTTGAATCTGTCATCCCCTTTCTCATTCCCATCTTCAGCGAGATCCCAGATAAATGGAAGAAAGTCTAGTTGCCAGTTGTCCAACTCATAAACGAGCACACATCACTTCAGCAACTGCCTCTTTTTAATTTAAAAGATCTAAATGGTGAAGTCATATATCTCAGTTACTTGACAAATGGAGAAAGGAAGACAACTCTAGACATTAGTATTGTCTACTACTCCCTCCCCAGCTTTTCTAGGCGAAATTGACATCTCCATTTTCAAAAGGGGTAACATCCTCATACAAGCCGCAGAATCCCACCTCACCATCTTTGAGCACCATTTCAACTCCTTGTCTCTCCAACTATACAAAACTATTCCTAACCCTCTGTCTACCCAACCTCACAACGCCCTGTCGTTCTCCCCCTTACCTCTGACCCCATTCTCCCCCTCCCCTGACATCCCAATAGCTAATGCCATCTCCCAAACACCGACATCCAAATATTCCCTCCCCCAATGACCCTCCCTCTTCCTGACATCTCAACTGCACACCCCCTCTCCCAAACCCACACGCACTCTAACGGCCGGTCCCCTCCAACCCCTAATACTACCTATACCCCCTCTCCTTCCTCCCCTCCCTGAACCCAAGCCCCCCCCACCCTGAATTCCCTACTGTGCCCCCTCCGGCCCCATCATCTCCCTCAATGAACCCATTATCTCCCTCCCTGAATTACTCACCACTCCTGAACCTTGATGCGGTCTCTCTCCACACTCCTCACGCCCTTTCAACTTCTCAAACCACATCTCCTGAGGCCATAAATCTCTTGTCCTCACCCTCACCACCCCGCTCGCCCAACAACCTGAGCACTCCTCATACCCCCCCTACTGGCCTCTCACACACCTCACACGACAGACTTCCCTCCACGGTAAACACAGAACATTCCCTATCCCCCTCCTCATCCCCAATTGTGTCCCCCCTCACTCTAATAACCCAGACTCTACTCAACATAGAGAAGGGAAGTAATAGGTACTCTTGTCGTGTACTACTCTAATTGTGGGGGGCAGTGTGTCCTCATCTTGATGCCCTCACACACCCCGAAGGATGTCATGCTTCATCATTGGGCTTTTGTTCCTCGTCGGGCCGGCGCTGCAATGCCCTACAGGTCCCCCGAAGGGTCTCTTTTTTGGAGATCTTTTGATGAAGCCGTATGGGTGCGTGGGTGTAAGTGGCAGTGAAGTCCTAGAAGGTGTATTAAAAAATGGCTGGAGGGAGAGTGATTCATTTTTATTAAGGTGATCCCTCTGTCATTATTAAAACAAAGTGTATGGTGCTGCTTTAAGGGGTATTATGTCCCTTGGTAGCTGAGTAACTATATGTCCCTAGTGGGCATATGTTCTGGTCAACATGTTTTGCGCTTTAGTGGTCTCAGGGGGAGAGTAAGAATGTAATGTTGTATATACAGTGGTCCGAAGTTTTCGGTGCCCCCGGATAAACGGAGGGAGTAGAACTTCTGAAACGACAAGAGTCAAGAAACAAAGATACAGTTTGCCATTGGGGTATCTATACCAAAGGAAGTTTTGCTAAGGTCTGGGTTCTCCATTGGAGGGCCAGGTGCTTGTAGTTTGTAGCGTGATCATTACTGCTAACGGTCGCGTTATATATACGTGAGCTAAAGGTGCTGTGGTCATTCTAAAAAAATTTTAAAAGGGAAGTTATAGCTAAGTGACAGACAGACAGACATATAAGATCAATGATTAGTGCTGAGAGAATGGTGTCAGTGTTATAAGTACAAGCCAGTCGCGTGTACATCGCCAAGCTCTTTGGCTCCAATCCTTCCTGAATATTATGTCCTCTAGGAATATCCGTGGTGCTACCGTCACGATGAGGCCATTTGGAGCTATATTGACCCGCAGATATTCCGTCATGATCGCTCCATGCATCGCTATTTTTACCTGTTGTTTTTTTAGGGCGGCTATGTTGTTCCAGTCACCTTGCGTGGTACTTGTTGAGGCTGAGCCTTCCATTCCTAATAGGCTCGGTGTCCTCAAGATTTCAGACACTATGTCATCATCAAAGCTTAGACCTATCTGTTCTGTCATTGTAGAGTTAGATAGTTAAGGACACCGAGCCTATTAGGAATGGAAGGCTCAGTCGTGACGGTACCACCACGGATATTCCTAGAGGACATAATATTCAGGAAGGATTGGAGCCAACTAGCTTGGCGATGTACACGCGACTGGCTTGAACTTCTAATTAACACAGCCAAACGCCTATCAGAAGCCCTAGTAATAAAAATAACCATAGCAGAGAATGCACTGAAAACAACCATTACATTCTCAACCTGGAAGACACGCTTGGCTGAGATAAATACCGAAATAAATGACTATAAAAACTACCTCCTGCAGAGAAAAATCACCAAACTGCAAAAAGATATAAAAAAACTTTGAGAGGGATAAAGTGTACCCGTACACTAAGGAAGACTACGTGACAAATAACCAAGACACTTCATCCGACGATGAATCAACATCCTCGACAAGATCAAAAAGATCTAGCAGTAATTCCAGTAACGGAAGTTGGAAGAACTTCCAAGGAGGTTCGGGACTACTACCAACTCCTCCAATGTTCAACTACCCAATGCCAGGCTATCCAGGAGCACCACCACCATGGTATCCGGGCTTCCATGGACCACCACCGCCTCATCCATTCTATCAACAACAACAACAACGCCCTCCTTTTTGGAACAGAGGCAGGGGCAGAGGAAGAGACAGGCAAAAAAACGACCAAAGACAGGTGCAATGGCCAGAGGACGAGGACCAACGCAGGACACGGAGTCAAACGAAGAAAAACTAGTGGTGAACCTATCTACAAGGACCCTGACTATAACAGAAGAATCCGTCCTACAGAGAGGATTGGGTTTTGTCCCAACACCGAAAGAAGACTCGTTCAGACTCACTGGTGAACTACACGCGTTCTTTCAAAAGCTACATCTGCAATCATTTTTTCAAACACAGGATACCAGCAGGAAGGATACGGATACCACAGACACATGCCTACGTAATCCCTCAAGATTCACGCCCACCACAGCAATGACTGCCAGTGAGATACTGACCTATGAAAAAGCAGTCTTACAAGACATTAACAAACTACAACCCAAGAGAACATATGACAATTTACCTACAAAAGAAAGGAAAGCCCTTCAAGACCTCAACGACGATCCAGCAATTATCATAAAACCTGCAGACAAAGGTGGAGCTATCGTCATCCTTAACACCGACGACTATAATAATGAATGCGTAAGACAACTAGCTGACACAAAATACTACCACAAAAAAGACACAGACCCCACGGATTCTCTCACAAGAAGAATCAGCATCTCAGTGACGGAAGCACTATCGAATGGTTGGATCACCAAGAACGAAGCAGAGTACCTAGTGAACACAAAACCAACAACGCCATATTTTTACGTCTTACCAAAGATCCACAAAAACATCATGCCCCCACCCGGCAGACCAATAGTGTCAAGGATCAACTCCATCCTCGAGCCACTGAGTCAATATTGTGATAGTTTCTTACGGCCACTAGTTCAAGCAACGCCGTCATACCTCAAGGACACCAAGGAGACCATCAACCTCATTGAAAACATCAGAGGACCTGAGGAAATCACTTTACTGGTAACACTCGACGTGGAGGTATTATATACCAACATTCCACAAGAAGCCACACTAAGAGTGGTTGAAGAAACCCTGAGAAACAGTGATCCTCCCACACAACAACCCATTAACTTCATCCTGGAATGCGCAGAACTTGCCATGAAGAACAACTTCTTCAAGTTCCATGACCAACACTATCAACAAATCCATGGTACTTGTATGGGCAGTACATTTGCGCCAAGCCTAGCATGTCTATACATGGCCCATTTTGAGGCCCAACATATTCTACCTGAAACTAACCCCTTCAAATCGGAAATAAAAGAGTGGAAACGGTACATAGACGATGTACTTATGTTGTGGACGGGGACAGAGGATCGATGTAAAGAATTCCACTCCTGGATCAACCAACAGGACCCGTTCCTCAAATTCACACTATTAACCTCAAGTGAAGAAATACCATTCCTGGACTTACTAATTCTCTTCAAAGATGGAAAACTGTCGACCACGACATACAGGAAGCCTACAGATCACAACAGCTTACTGCCTTACGACAGCCATCACACCAAAGCCTTGAGACAAAATCTCCCCTTCGGCCAATTTCTCAGGCTGAGGAGAACTTACAGTACTACCCAGGACTACGAAATACAGGCAGCAGAACTTAGCAAAAATCTGGAAAAAAGAAACTACCCACAAAAAATCATAAAGTCTGCAAAGAAACGCGCACGGAACAACCATCGAGGAGCGCTTTTAGAACCACAAGAAAAGCGCAAAGATGAAACAATTACATGTGTTACAACTTACACGCCTCAATCTAATCAGGTTAAAAAGGTCCTATTAAAATATTGGAACATCCTGAACACAGGCAAAATGCAATTGCAACGCCCAAGATTCTCTTTCAGACGTACACAGAAAATAAACGATATCGTTGTCCACACGAGACCACAGAAAAAACAGGGGGACAGTCACAGGACATTATGGGACCAGCCGACAATAAAGGGACACTATCCGTGTGGAACTTGTAATGTCTGCCCGCTCACAGCACATACCAAAACACTCCACTTGAAGAACCAAGAGTGGACACAAAAGAGACATACCAATTGCAATACAAAAAATTGCGTCTACATGGTGAAATGTCCTTGCAACCTACTATACGTAGGGATGACCTCCAGAGCTGTAAAAACAAGGGTGAATGAGCACAGGAGCAACATCCGGTGCAGTAGGAACACCACCAAAATGAGCAGGCACTACATTGAAAAGGGACATACACCAGACCAAGTCAATTGGACCGTCATTGAGTCCAATCCCCTTTGGACAACAAAAACCCTTTTCCAAAAAGAGCAAAGATTGGTCCATCGCCTCCAAAAGAACGCCCAGGATCTTAATGATGAAATACCTTGGATTGAGGTACTATAGAAACCAAACTCTTGACATCGACCTCACAAGAGCGACATTCATAAACACTATAGTGATGACTATGTTAGCACACTTCTCAAAAAACACTATGAAAATATCCAAGGTGCACCACCCACCGCAAAATGATGCACCAACTGTAAAAACTGACAAAGAGGACACTGATGTGCCGCAAATAACACCAATAAATGCCATTTATTGCTACTCATTAGTCCACCAGGGATACATTACTTACCAACATCTATCGAAAGAACCCACTCCAAAATGGCGACCGAGACATTTCCCATGCGCGCCGCACTAAATGAAATAAAATATCAATATAACTTTAAGCACAATACATGCATCGCCTCCCCTTGAGAAATATCACCATGCCAGCGACACAAAAAACTATCAGCACACAAATATCCAACAGCCCGAGAATATTCCTCATACGAGATTACTATAGAATATACCGTTCTAAGATGCTACCCGTAGTAACAACAAAAACTTGCCAATCAATCCAGTGATTAAACAATCAACGCCCAACCCGTAAGCAGGCTACTCCTATAAAAAGAGACAGGGCTTTCACTTCCCCAATGGCGGAGACAGCGAGAGGCACACAAGTGACACAGCCCAGATGCACCGAGAGAACCATGAGTAACTAAGATGCAAGATCGGTCCAGGACAGATCCTGCACATGGCTGCATCCCCTCCCTTTATTTGTAAAACCAGCTGTGGGTTATACCTTAGAGCCTTAGGAAGCCCTCCAAAATGTCATATGTGGTTTTCTATTTTCTTTTTCATTACAGCTCTCAAGTGACCCTCACTGATCTCATGGGATCTTACCCTACCTACTATGGGGTGAGATATATTATCTATGTATTTGTGCATATAAACACAGCATCTTGAGGTTTGCCATCAATGGTGGGGCTCTACGGTATTAATTACCTAGATTTAAAAGGTTCACGAGCTTACTGGATAATAGAACCTTTTCACTTTTGAATTTTGATTTTATTTGTACGATTCACATCTACTTGATAAGACCAGGACATGTTTACAAATAAAAATAGTGATACAGAGAGCAACCCTGACACCATTCTCTCAGCACTAATCATTGATCTTATATGTCTGTCTGTCTGTCACTAAGCTATAACTTTTTAGAATGACCACAGCACCTTTAGCTCACGTATATATAACGCGACCATTAGCAGTAATGATCACGCTACAAACTACAAGCACCTGGCCCTCCAATGGAGAACCCAGACCTTAGCAAAACTTCCTTTGGTATAGATACCCCAATGGCAAACTGTATCTTTGTTTCTTGACTCTTGTTGTTTCAGAAGTCCTACTCCCTCCGTTTATCCGGGGGCACCGAAAACTTCGGGCCACTGTAGATACAACGTTCTTACTCGGTGCTGACGAAGTGCCCTGGATCTCCCCCTGAGACCACTAAAGCGCGAAACATGTTGACCAGAACATATGCCCACTAGGGACATATAGTTACTCAGCTACCAAGGGACATAATACCCCTTAAAGCAGAACCATACACTTTGTTTTAATAATGACAGAGGGATCACCTTAATAAAAATGAATCACTCTCCCTCCTACACCTTCTAGGACTTCACTGCCACTTACACCCACTCGGCTTCATCAAAAGATCTCCGAAAAAGAGACCCTTCGGGGGACCCGTAGGGCATTGCAGCGCCGGCCCGACGAGGAGCAAAAGCCCAATGATGACGCATGACATCCTTCGGGGTGTGTGAGGGCATCAAGATGAGGACACACTGCCCCCCACAATCAGAGTAGTACACGACAAGAGTACCTATTACTTCCCTTCTCTCTCTCTCTACTTAGGAACGGTGACTCCCTTTTGGTATAAGTTTAACTTCGGGAGCACGGGTCACAGGACCTTTTGAATAGCTCCTAGAGTACCCCTCTTTTGATAAATAAGAGTCTACTCAACATAGAACACAATCTCTCCACTTTGACGATGGAACTCACTCGACTTAGAGAGGATTTTAATTCCCAAAGCTCCAGAACCCCCCTCAAGCATTCAAATTCCCCCTACTCTGGCTTAAAAAACCCCACTAACTACAAACAGTGGAGAACTACTCCTCTCCGCTGCCGTATTCATAGGCCTCGCCGCACCTCGAGCCATCTCTCCCCTTCCAACCTTATTGACCTATGCAACTCTTACCATCCTAGTTCTTCAATTAACGATCCTCCCCTCCCCTACTCTAACATCCCCGTTATTCTGGGGACTAGCAGAATCCCCTCCTCTCCCGCCTCCCCCAGACCCCATCTCAACTCACCACTATCCACTCCTGCCCACTCCCCAAAAGCAACCCTAAACCCCTCGCCTGCATGCTTGTGAACTGTCGGTCTGCTGTCTGACATGCGACTGAAATTGCTGAAACCATCCTAAGCGAAACCATTGACATCGCCTTCCTCACGGAAACCTGGCTCAATGACCACTCAACGAGTATACTTGACTTACTCTCTCCCCCCCCCCCCTGATACTCTATCATCAGAAAAGACAGACCTGACAGAATAGGGGGCGGTTTAGCCATAATCTTCAAAAATGAACTTCAGCTCTCCCTTGTTAAAAACTCTGATCACTCTACCTTTGAATACCTTGAAGCTGAACTAAAAGTACAGGGTTCCCACCCAATTCGTCTACATAATATCTACCACCCTCCTGGAGATCCTCTTCCCTTCGCTGAGGAACTATCCGACCTTCTGACACAATCCTCCATATCTAACTCAAAAAATCTCTTCCTTGGAGATCTTAACCTCCACTGGAACGATATTGATGACTCCACAATCACCCTCCTCACCAATCTTCTTGAGATTAATGACCTCAAACAACTGTGCCAGTCCCCAACTCACACCAAAGGAGCCATTCTTGACGCCATTATTACCAACAATGATTTGGCCTTCCTGTCCAACATCATCCCCATCGACTGGTCTGACCTCCACCTCATACTCTTCACCATCGCTACCACGGCTCCCCCCCCCACTAAAAGCATTAAACCTATGAAATGGACCAGAAATCTAAATCATATCCCCCCTGGAGAACTGGAGTCTAAACTCCAAGCCCAACTTCTTCTCACCCCACTCTCCCAAAACGCAAATGAGCTTACCGAACACTTTAATAAAGCTGTCACTGATGTCCTAGACCAAATGGCCCCGCCTAAACTAAAAAGTCAAAGAAGTATCCCATCCAAATCATGGTCCAACTCAGAGGTCAACAACGAAAGATGCTCACTAAGACTGATGGAAAGAACATGGAGATAGCACCCTTCTCCCTCACATCTGGCACTCCTCAGATTAGCAAGATCTTCATACAAGAAACACATTTTTAATGAAAAGGCATCCTTCTTCAGAACACAACTTGATCAGGCCAAAAATAGACCTAGAGAACTGTTCAACATTGTTTGTAACCAAACATCCTCCGCCCCTCCAAAGCCGACGGCCTCCACTGCTAAATGCGAAGAAATTGCCAATTTCTTCTCTGAAAAAATTGCCAAAATTGATCAATCCTTCCTTTTAACGCAGATCCCAACCAACTCCCAATATATTGCTGACATCACATCAAAAGCTCATACCTTATTTTCCCTATCCCCTGATCCCGCCTCACACTTGCCCACTACTATACCTACCCCTAACTATTCCTCACACTTACCTACTACTACACCTCCCCTTGACTACTCCCCACACTTACCTACAACTACACCTCTCGAAACCAACCACTCTAACTCACAACTAAAAAACAATGCCTCCTGGCATAATTTCCACCCTGTTACTGAGCTCGAAGTTTTTAACATCATTGCTAAACTAAAACCGTCTTCTCACACTAAAGACCCCCTCCCTTCTAACCTTATCCAAGACCTAAAGCACATCGTTGCCCCATCTTGGACTACAATCATCAACACCTCCCTTGCAACGGGGTGTGTCCCTATCTCCCTCCAACTCGGACAAATCACTCCTACTATTAAAAACCCCAATGCCGACTCTAATGACCTAAACAATCTCCGCCCCATCTCCAACCTCCCCCTTCTTTCCAAAGCCCTCGAAAAATGTGCCCTGCTCCGACTAGACAAACACATCGAAAACTTCAACTTACTGGACCCCTTCGATCAGGCTTCAGGAAAGGCTGTAGTACCGAAACTGCCATGCTAAACATAGTTGATGACATTCACCACTCCCTCGACAATGGCGAGACCTGCCTACTTATCCTCCTTGATCTCTCCGCAGCGTTTGATACAGTTAACCACTCTTCCCTACTTAATGTGCTCAGAGATCGCTTTGGCCTCAGTGGTCCTGTCCATAAATGGTTTGTCTCCTATCTCCAACATAGAACACAGCAAATCAAACTCCACGACTGCCTATCAAACCCCACTCCGGTCTCCCTAGGGGTCCCCCAGGGATCTATTCTCTCTCCCTCTCTCTTCAATCTCTTTATGGAACCCCTCACCCTCATTCTAAAACAAGCTGGAATTAACTACCACCTCTATGCCGATGACACCCAACTCTACTATAAGATTAAATCCCACTCGGATGTCCTACACCTTAACAACACCCTGACTAAGATCCAATCCTGGTTCCATTCAAATCATCTCAAACTCAACCCTAAAAAAACTGAAATCATTATCTTCTCCCCCAAAAATAACCCTCTCCCCATCCAAACTTGGATCTCCGACCTTAATGCCCTCAACTGTTTACTCTCCTTGTATAACTCAGTAAAATCTCTTGGGATCTCCATCGATAATAACCTAACACTCAATGTCCACATAAAAAATTCGGCTAAAGGAGCCCTCTTCACTCTCCGTCATCTCAAGAAAATTAAACCCTTTATTCCAACTGATGACTTCAAATTAGTAGTCCAATCACTGGTCCTTTCGCGAATTGATTACGGCAACGCCATCCTCACCGGAATCCCCAAGGTCCACCTAGCCCCACTCAAATCTGTGCTCAACCTTGCAGCCAGGCTCATCACCGACTGCAAATGTTTCAACCACATCTCCCCAGTCCTCAAAACTCTTAAATGGCTTCCCATCGAAGGCAGATCCTCCTACAAGACTGCTTGCATTACGCACAAAGCCCTCCATCAAAATACTCCTCTGTACCTCTCCAATAAACTCAGCAAAGCGGGCAGCTCACGGCCGATGAGAAGCACCAATGCTCTCCTCCTCGTCCCACCTCTGCTAAAAAAGAAAACCACACAATCTCGCTCCTTCTCCGGAAATGCCCCAAACATCTGGAATGCACTCCCCAAAGACCTGCGATGTAACCCTTCCTACATCAGCTTTAAAAAAGACCTCAAAATGCACCTACTCAATAAATATTGGGGGTCATAACCGGCGCACCGAATTCCCCCTCCCCCTCCACCTTTTAGGTTCCCCTCCACTCTCCTACTGTCTCCCTCCGCACCCCTCCCCTACCTCTATATTCCACTGGCTCACTTGCTCCCTCCCCCATTGTTCTCCTCTGCTCCTCTGCTCCTTCTCCCAGTCTGTCCCATCCCCTTTCATACCCCCTCCCCATCCAAAATACCCCCCTTCCCCCATCTGTTTCCTACCCCCCAGATTAACATCTTACTACTTAATACCTGTAGCCCTTTATGCCTATCTCCATCTAGTATCATAATACAAAATCTGATCTCCCATATCCATGTTATTTATGTATATAGCTTTTGTTCTATCTGTCTATATATTCGTTCTGTGTAAACGTAAGCTGTTTCTCCTTTGTTAACCTGTTGGAATTCCACGCTATTGAAATATTGTTTTATACCGTTACTATCTTCACACTCATGTAAAGTGCTCTGATACCTCCGGGTCTAGCCAGCGCTATATAAAACCTTTAAACAAATAAATATTGTTCCAGGCTCTTGGCTGAGGCAGAAAGAAGAGAGAGACACCCATGCGGCTAAGACACCAGACAGAAAACACAGAATATCATTGGTACCTGCTTCCCAGCTTAGCACACTCTCAGTATGCTAATGTGAAAACGGGTTCCTCTGAATCAAAATTCTGGTTCAAATTTAAATTTATTTTCTGAAATCTTTGTAGAACTATTATTTCAATTCAGTAAATGGTTGCATTTAAACTACATTACAGTAGTCCAAGTCATCCACCTCAAGTTTCAACAATACTAAAAATATCTCCATCCATATATTCATCATCAATACCATATTTTGAAAATGAGTGTTTAAATCCACATCTTACCTGGTTTGTAATTGGAATGCTGAATTTAACACTTTGCAGTTCAGATGTCAGAATGTGTTATAAAGTTCAGACTGAGCTGCACAATGGTTTATCTCAAAATTAGCAAAGGGCTGAAGGGATAATACACTGTGCTTGAGGTGCTCCTAACATACTGCACAACCATAGCAGTAACAAATCATTGTGAAAAGAAAAATAATTTTCAGGCTAGCTCGTGTTCAATAACACTTCTTTAATTGTAATTAAGTCTCTCGCTCCTCAAAATCAAATTTTTCTCAAAATCATTAAAGTAAGACGAACTGCACATCACTCATATGCAAGAGGTTTATGTGATATATGTTTGAGCAGTGTACTAAACATTCTGTTGATAAAGACGATATATTACCAAAGACTGAATGCTGTAATTTCTCATTTTGGGGACGGAAACTTTCTGAGAGTATGGACTTTTCATTTATGAAGGTCTGGCACAATGTGCTGAGAGCCACCAATGAAGGCAAGCAGAAAGAAATCCCCAGTTTGCACCACTGGAAATTTTTTGCCTCAGTTATCAATGCTGAAGCTGGGTATGGACCCGTGTCTGGTGTCTTTTTTTACATTCCGCCCACAATGATACCACGGCGGCGGTAAGGTTTAAGGAAGATGGCAGCATGACAGACTCCTGGGAGGTTAAGTGAGGGGTCTGTCAGGGGTGCATTTTGGCCCCTCTGTTGTTTACACTTTATATAAATAAATTAGGGGATCTCCTCTCAGGCAGTACTAAAGACATCCCAAGAGCGGGGGCCAAATTGATCCCCACACTTTTGTATGCAGATGATGCAGTACTGTTTGTAAGGACCGCTGTAGGTCTCCAAAACCTTTTAAATGTTTTTATTGAGTTCATGGAGTCACTTGACCTAGCCACCAATTTCTCAAAATCTCATACCATGACCATGGGCAGTAAAACGGCTGCTAAGTGCAAGTTTTATTGTAAGGGGGCAGAGCTGTCAAAAGTGTCCACCTTCCCTTATCTGGGGTTGTTGTTCGATGACCGTGGGACCTGGGCTGCGCAAAGAAAGCTAAAAAAGAACATATTGGCTAGAGCAGTTGGGGCTGTGCAGGATTTTGCTAAAAGGTTTGAGTTTAAACCAATACCTGCCCTACTTAAGGTTTACAAAGAAAAATGTATCCCTATGGCCACATATGGGTGTGATGTATGGGGCTAAAAGGACGTGAGGGACATCCAGGGGGTTGAAAACAAATTCATACGTGACCTTCTTGCTGTCCCCTCAAGTGCCTCTGCCTTTATTCTGCACAAAGAGCTTGGCGTGGGGTACATCTCTGACTATATTGCTGCTGTGCCATTGATACGTTGGTTGAGGATCTGGTCGAGCCTAACCACTACATTGAATCAGTTGGTTATAACGGACTGTATTGCTCATGAGGGGGCCTCACGTATTCCGTGGCTAAAATATATTAGGGAGCAAATGAATCGGTTGGGCTGCCCTGATTTGTATATTAAACCAAGATTCCTAGGCCCGGCAGCCATCAGGGACTTCAATCTGAAGTTTCAGGCCAGGCAGCAGGCGATTAGGGAGGGCACAGAAGTAGCCAAGCCGTCAGTGAGAAGGCACGTCACTATAAGTCTGTCCCCACAGTTACAGCCCTACCTGTCACTGGTCTCTAACGTGCAACATTGCTTCGTTTTAACTAGATTTTGGCTAAACCAGGTACCCTGGATATTAGCCTTCCCTAAGGGATATTCATTGCCGGGTGCCCTAAAGCCGTGTCCCTGTGACAACTTTTCGGAGCAGGATACCTTGCATTTTATCTTTTTTTGTGAATTTTATACCCCCCTGCGCAAAACATTTGTACTGCCGTTACTTAGAGAGGCCAACTTTGTTTAAGTAAGACCTGCATTATTTTTTTTACAGATGCTATCCTCTCCCTTGGTGTGCTTTGGGGTTGCGAGCTAAGGCCCATAAGAATCAGGAAGAAGATGTCCCTGCAGTAGTCACGCTACATTTATTTAAACATGGTTACCGCATCATATGCACTCCTGAGTAGTTTTTTAAATGTTCAATTATACGGGTCCTTTTTAAGAAATTACATTTATGGCATTTTATTTGTTGTATTTTTATGAGCGTCTCTGTATTTGTTGCTTGATTCTCCGTAATGAGTTTTAATTCTAAATGTTAAGTGATTTACCTTAGGATACACAACACTTGTATAATGGGCTATGTGCAATTTCTTCTTCTCAAATGTATTGATTGGCTTTTAAAGTCTTTTAAAATGTTTTTAACTGTCTGCTTTTATGGCTTTTATTAGCCGAATAAAGTATTTTTGACTGACTGACAATGCTTAAGCTTCACCAGGACCTCAAACACAAGATATCTGGCCTTGTGTAGGCCAGCCTGGCAGGGGCTCCAGACTTGCCCTGCTGACAGAATTAAAATTCCAGACAAGTGTCTAAATCATAATGCAAATGGCAGCGGCAGGAAAGTGTAGCAAAGTGGCCCTGGTAATGAAGCAATATTGACAGCTACTTTTTACAGTGTTGTCTTCCTCAGAGCTTTTTTCAGCTAAACTCAAGGCTTCAGTGGGACCCCAACATTAATGTATGCCAACCAGCATGGCCTTACTTAGCTGCAACCTATCCCATTGCCCCACTCACACATTTTGGCATTCAGAAAAGTGGCAATGCACAGTGGTACCTCTACAGACCTTACCTTACATCGGTGCTTTACTGGTCCGCCGCTAAGGGTACGTGGCCTTACTCAATGACACCCCAAAAGAAGAATTGGATTTTAAGATTTCTACACTTTTCTTTTGATGCTCTTTAATACGCACATAACTCATGACACCTAAGCCCTACTTTTGTTATTTTGATATTTTTCATCATTCAATTTGATTCTTTTTTTACTAAATTGATTTAAAGTTTTTCTTGGTGAAGGCCTTTCTGCTTGTGTCAAGATTCCAAGGGAAAGATTATGGTTCCACACAGAAAAACTTTATTTAATTATAGGTGCTAGATTGCTTGCCTGTGTGGAAGCTAGGCCATAATTCATATCTAGACGGACACCTTTCTCCCCCAAAGTGTAACAAAACAGTTTCCTCTACTAATTATGTTGCTTATCATTGAAATCCCTCAATGTGCAACATAAGTGTGTATCTGAGGTTGCACACCAGCTGTTGCATCTCAGTATTACTTCTATGACTCAACCCTCGGTCATTTTGGAGCAACCAACCAAGCAATCTATCTAACCTTTTCCCTGTGGCACACCACGTGATGATAGTTTTCTGAGCTATGTACATAGGTTCATAGCTTGCATCTTCTGCAAACCTTTTTTTATGCTATGGTTTCTGTCACCATACTTTTGTCACCAAATATATCTTACAAACCTTCTTCCTCCTCATTAGCTTCTATTGCTTTATCCAGATCTAGTTAGGTTGTCCTAAGCATCCTACTCATTACACACAGGCACACCCATGGTGGTAAACATGGGAAGGGAGTGTTGGGTGGGGGGTTTTCTGCCCCTTCTAAAGACAGCTCAAAGTTTATGTAGTTTAATTTTCTGTTTACTTAAGTAATCCATGCCCTCTCATCACATCTGCACAGTTATTTTCTTCTGTCATGATTTACCTGGGAGGGGTCCAAATTGGGTTGAGGTCGGAAATGGGGCACCGGGGCCTGTCTTTCGATTGCAGCTGTATGGATTTGCACATCAGCGCAGCATTTCAATGGATTATGTGTATTTTGGATCAGCACAGACCTTGTATAAGGCGCATGCCGCACAGAACAGGGATCGCCAGAGCTGTGGCTGTCCCCAGATCCCCGAGGTTAATGAAAACAGGAGCGGCAGAGCTTCAAGAGAGAGAGAGAGAAAGAGAAGGAGGAAGGGGAAAGGTAGAGAGAAAGTCGTCATACAGAGAAGAGAGATGGGAGAGAAGGAGAGAGAGACTGGATGGAAGGAAGGAGAGAGACTGAGGGAGAAGACAAAGAGAGTGGGGCTGGTTTGAGCATTTTTGCCAGGGCAGCTTTTGGTTCCACAGTCCGGGCCTGGCTCCTCCTTTTCTTTCCTTCTCTCCGTGCATTTTCTTGTTTTCCTTATCTACTTCCATCTGCTCTCTGTGCTTCTCTACTTTCCTCCCTTGTCTGCTGCTCATCTACCTCTTGCCCAGTAAGCTCTTGAAACTCATAAGACATCTTCCAGATGGTCTCACATTTTGAGGTCACCCTCTTTTCTTTCTGCTTTTTGGGGCCTTGGATGAATCGTTGGTTGGCTATTTTAATCTTTTAATAATTAGGAGGAATTGGTCTCGTGTGGTATCTGTGCCATTGTTGCACATACATTCAGAACTAACCCATGCTCGCACATAGTTTGGTTCCTATGTATATGTGCAGGGATGTTTCATATTCTCTAGTAAAATGGCTCAGAGAACTAAACACTCATGTAAGCTTAACAATTTGTTTTGCTAAGCACTGCAAGCAAAATGTTATTCATACAGATTTTAAAGTCAATCAGTTCAGAGATCAAACAAATGAAAGAATGATTTGGCCTTGCTGGTATTTGGAAACAGTCTCTGAATTTCACAGTGCATAACCAAGGAAAGCAGCCATCTTGCTAACTCAGTGACTTTCACACTAGGTACTGATAACTATTATCGTCTGCAGGACATATGTTTGAATCCCTACACTGCCAACTCGGTCTTCGATCCTTCTAAGGTTGAAATGGAAAAATAATTACAATTAAAGTGGCACAAAAAATACAGCGCCTAGAAATGAGAAATAAAACTTGCCCACTGACTGTGCAGGTAATATCACTCCCGGAACGATTTTTCTTTCTCCATCAGCCATGCCCGTGCCGGTGCTCCCCAGAACATTCAACAGCCTGACAGCAGCGGGTGGCTAATGGCGGGCGTTTAGCTACGCGTCCCCACGCTGTCCTGTCCTCGGTCACGCTGTCCCTCGTAAATGGGACTGTTATCTTCCTGTCATAGGCGGGTCTTGGGGTAGATTGATTTCTGCACTACGCCTAATATAAAGAAGGAATTCCTCCCTCTCCATACCGAGACGCTCGGGAGACAAGCAAAGTGGGAGACCTGTGACATACATCTGGTCAGTAGACTTCCTAAACTGTGGGGGAGATTTTCAAAACCTTCACGCTGGTTTAGCGTCACAAAAGTGACGCAAACCAGCACAATTTTTTTTTTGCTATTTTCTTTCCAGTGCAAAACTTGTTTTGCGCTGGAAAGCACTCTTTAAGTAGCGCAAAGCAGCGCGAAGTACTGCTTTGCACTGAGGGGGCGTTACATGGGTGGTACATGGGCGTTCCCATGCAACCACCCATGCCTTTTGACGCAAAACCATGTTTACAAATATTTGGAAACATGGTTTTGCGCCAAGAGTTAACACCCCTTCAAAGGAGGCGCTAACAGGAGAAATGCTTTTATTTCTCCATGCTTTTCCGACTTTCCATGCGTGCTGCACTGTGCAGCACGTATGCAAAGTGGGAAAAGCTTTGCACCGTGCCTTGCATAGTATTTTGTACAGGAAGGGTACCCTTCCTGTACAAAACCTATGCTACACTCATGCACACACCCTAACGTTGCGGCGCTAAGGTGTGTGCATGGCGCACGGCAGCTGAAATCAGCGCCGGCGCAAGGGAAAGGGGAGGAGAGAGCCGTATCTCTGAAGATATGGTGCTCTCCTGCCCCCTCCCGTCGCGCAACACGGCGCAGCCTCGCGGGGGGCTGCGCTGCATTGCGCGACTTTTTTAAAAATCTCCCCCTGTATCTCTTACTGCAACGAGCTAGGATTAGCGCTGGCGCAATAATGGCTTTCAATTTATTATTGTAGATTTTTTTCCTGTTCCTGGGGTATCTCTTTAGGACCCTTTATTGTGGCATCCTCACTCCCTTCCAATCAAGGGGAGCTCCTATCGCAGGTGAGCTGTCCCCCTATTTATTACAGTTCAATCCACCAAGAACAATTTCTGTGCATCAGGTCATGAATTTTTTTTCCAAGAACAAAATCACACTTTTGAATATTATTCTTGAAAACAAAAAAACATTGCAAAGTGGGCATATCAATCATGGCACCCACGCGGTAAAGCTTCACTGCCTTCGATGGAGCAGCGAGATGTCTTCCTTCTTGTCAGGGATATTTAAGAATGGCAGGCGGTCTTCCACCAGGAAGGCAGAGGTGACGGCCTCTGCCAACTCAGCAGATCCCCACACCATACTGTAAGCCACCCCATGGGTATTCATCTAGATTTTTTACATGGACCCAACATTGCATCCAGAAGGCTGCACATACTTATTCTGTCTGGATCAGGTACTTTGAGGTGAATCATCCTGTTCTTTGCCCATCACTTACCTGAGTATGGTAAAGATTTGGGAATAAAGAGTAGAGAAGGTTTGTCATCATTGGTCTCTACCTTCAGGTCAAAATGTTGCTGAGCATGCCATATTAAGGCCGTTATACTGTGCATTGTGTTGCACCAACTTTTAAGGATACCTACGAATGACAAGTCCAGAACATACACATATCCCAGACTGGTCAATTACTGATCCCAGCAAAGTGTTTTCTGGACAAAGGCAATGCACTAGCACACATGAATATGTACATGCTTGGACATGTTGCAACCACCAGTCTCTGGTCACACAGGAAAAAGAGTCACTTTCAGACGCAATGTGCATGTTTCCTATTATCATAAATATGTTTTTCATCCACACTTACATTAACCAGATTATTTGAACTCTGTGATTTTCAGATAGAATGGGACACCTTTGCTTCTCTCTGCCGAGAGTATGACAGAGAGAAATAACTGGTATGTCCATGGTAAGAATATCGATTACCTATTTAAAAAGAAAACGCTCAGATTAGAACCACTAGGCTCTTCCAGGCTCTATGGGACAGATGTGATTTATGATCCAGAAAATCACTTATATTAAATCAGTGTTTGATTGTCAGATTTAGTTTGAAACAAGAAACCTAATTGTCACATGGAGGCTGAATCAGGAAACCTAATTGCCTCTGATGAGGAAGATATGCAGACATCAGGTATGAGTGAGCCTGTTTTAATCTTTTTTTAAATAAAAGACAAATTCTTTAGTTGTGTGCAATTTTGTTTTTGTTTGAAACATCATTGTTCTGCTTCAAATCAATAAAAATTTACTTTAACATTCAATCAATAGCTTTGTCGTGTTAAATGTCTCTCAAGCTATTAGATGACTCAATTTCACGTCAACAGGGTCCTGGGCTTTGATTTAACAATTTAGGGCGTTATGATTTTAGGACTCATGGATGGTTTTAATTTAATTGAAGAAACTGAACTATCGCACCTGGCTTGAAAAGTGGCTTACTGAGGTAGAGGCGTGTTACTGACATCTTGTGTGATACACAGGACACACATTTTAATCCCGCCAGGGCCAACTTAGACTGCACTTCATTGTTTTTCTTAAACGGTGTGGTCTTCAGTCCCACTATGGTCTGAAACTGTCTGGAGTGAAGCAGAATAAGTGTGATAATCCACAAAAATAAACTTTTTAAAAAGGAATGCACTAAAGAGGCACCTGCATGTAAAATGTACAATATTGTATTGTAGGTGCATTTATATAGTGCGTAATGCTCCTGACGAGGTGTCAAAATGCTTTGCAGATGGGTTGTGTTTGGCTGGCACAGTGTGGGCTGGTAGTGGGGCTTCTATGGGATGTGTTTAGGTGTTCTGTTTAATGACCATAAGTGAGCTCATACTCTGCTCCTTAATGTGTAGCCCAGTGAAAAAAGAGGTGAGATATAGTATGCAGAGCTCTACAAGGTATGTTGTGGTGGTTGGAAAAATGTAAAAACTGCAATGCAGCCTTTGCAGGAAGTGATTTGTTGTTGAATGAATGATTGTCAGAGGTTGCACAAAAAGTGGCAATAACAATGTTTTGATACAAACATTTTGCTGCACTATGCATGGAGTGTAGAAAAGTTAGAGATACAATTGTGCATGTGTTCTTATATACCAACCTGGGTCTGCTGGCATTCACCTGGGCTCTAGAATCTTTCTGTCTGCTGATTGGTGGAACCCTTCGTCATCTGTTGCAGGATGACTCTTCTATTTCCTGCCTTTCTGCATTGCAGGTGTTCATGGATGTTTCTCGTCTTTATGTGAAGAGATTTCCATAGGTCTAAGAAGGAGGTTCCACTGAGACATCAGTCCTTGTAGAGGGGACAATCATGTGAGATGCCAGTGTAGAGTAGGAGTCCTGTTCTGTAAATAAGTTTGCAGTTGTACTAGAATGAATGATGGGCCCTTCTGATGGTTGAGCCTTTGGTCATAGCAGAGTTCCTTGAAGGTAGAACTTCTAGCCTAAGATAGTCAGTAAAGAGGTTGGAGGACTTGTGTTGCTGCCCCACATGGGAATATTCAGAGAAGCAACAGTGAGGTGACTAGGTAATACAAGGACAATGGAGGCCTGGATCATCCAGGGAACCATATATGGGAAAAGGTGCATTGAAGAGTTTGCAAATAACAGAAATCACTTCTTGTGAAAGGCTGAAGTCCACGATTACACTCACATTTCATACTTACGTTGATCTATCTGTTGTTGGCTGTGAGTATTTGGAGCCAGAGTATTCCATGATAGTAGTTCTTCCAATCTCAGCTGGTAAGGATCTCTGCTTTGGATGAGTCCATTTTAAGATGATTGCATAGATCAACAGCTTTAAGCAAGTGGTCTAGCCCTGAGTTGTCTGTGTCCTTTGGGCTTCCTAGCTTTATGATGGGCTGTGTGTCTTCAGCATAGTTGTAGTGGGTTACGTTGAATAATTTGATGGGGTCTGGTGGTGGGCTGAAGCAGGCATTGCAGAGGGGAGATGGGTACACCAGAGTCACGGCTTAAAGGTAGTGATGTGTATGAGGGGAGCAAGATGATGCAAGATTTGTCAGAGAGGTAGAAAGACATCCAATTTAGGTTTGTTCTTTTGATTTCATGTTCCTGTAATCTTAGCAGGTGGGTCAAGTGGTGGAGTGTGTCAAAGGCGGGGTGCAGGTCCAAAGGTACAAGTTATACAACTCTCTTTCTGTTCACCATAGTCCTAAAGTAATTCCAAAGGGAAATCAAAAACCTGTCTAAATAGTTTTATAGTGTTTTGTTCCAAACACAAGAAGGTTGATTAAAGGTGATTCTTTCAGTCAATTTTCTTAGGAATGTGTCATGTCATTGGGGATTGTTTGATAGCTTATAGGGTTGCTAAATCACAGTTCTTTGTCTTGAAGAGCAGTCTGATGTGGGAGCTCTTGAATTTAAGGTATTGAGGTCAGAGGAGTACCTGCCTGATAATAGAGTTGTTGAGAAGGACTCGTACTGGGGTCATTACAGTTTTTGAGAGTTGAATGTTCTTGATGGCTTGCGAGCACAGAGGTGATGGCGATCCTGTTGTCCCACTTCCATTGACCATTTCTTTAAACTGGGACACGGCATGTGGATTGAAAGCTGCCAAGCCAATGGGCTGATATTGTCTTAATCTTTGTCTTAGTGCCCTGGATGACAGGTTCTTGCTCCTGAGATGTTGTTCTTGCATAGTTGCTTTTGAAAAGAGGTGGTGTTTGGTGGCTGTAGACAGCTTGAGCGTAGGGAACCTTTGCAATGAAGCATTCCAACTTATATTTAATCACAGCCAGTTTTGTCATTCTTACTTCATTGTACTATGAAATGTACTATTTGCACAAATAGTCTAAGGATTTCCTTGAAGAGATGCAAACATTCACTAGCTAGGCTGTATTTAATTCTCTCTGGTTCTTGCTAGGGCCAGTGACCCAGCATGCTTTGCGATGCTTCATTACCATTAACTGAAATATCTTGTGGTAAACCTCCAAATTCCTTGTAAAATTTTCTTTACATTTTGTTCACTTTTGAACAAAGGTACTGGTTAATGTCCATTATTTGCATAACTGGAGTCTAATGTTCCCTACAAACATTTGTGGAGAGGGTGCCAAACCACCTGTAGAGTTGTGATTAAGCTATAGTTTTGACCTACATGTTTTACAATGTCCTATTTCTCACAACTATAGCCCGGAAGTCTTTCACTAGGAAATAACATGATACTCAATAAATAAAAAAGAAAATGCATAGTGCTAAAGAAAATCACACAAAATATACCATATTTTCTTTAAAACAACCAAGCAAGCAAGCACCCTACTTTCATTATTTTTTTTCCGCAATTGCGGCCAGGCCTCCCCCGAAAGCATTTATTTCTGGCCACCATTCTGGGCATACCTCTCTAGTGTAACAATTAAATATCTCCTCAATTAGGCCCTCACCGTAGACTGACCATTTAATGTGCTCTGCAACAAACAAGGTGATGGATGGAATGCTTGAATTAATCTCAGCTACTGGCAATCGGTCGTTTTTTGCCCACTATGTCACCTCAGTTTGGACCCAGCCATAAGCAAATCAGTCTTGACCGTGCTCTATTGGGTACAGTCCGGCCCAAACTGCCAAGACAGGTCATCCCCGAATCAGACTACAAGCAACCTACGACTGGTTTGACCCTGATATGAGCTTATCAGCCAGGCATAGCTGGATTCCAGTGGTACAGTGAGCATGAGATCCACGTCTGAGCATACCAGTCGCACTTAGGATGTCAATTGGCGCAACAACAGGGTGCTTGAGGGAATGCTTGAATTAATCTCAGCCACCGGCAAAACGCATGGTCTGCATCCCAATCCATTGCTTTTCGTCCACCCTACAACCTCATTTTGGATCCAGCTATATGCAAATAAGTCTTGACCCTGCTCCAAAGGGAACAGTCCAGCTAGACCTGCCAAGTCAGGTCCTACCTGAACCAGAATACAAGCAGCCTAGGACTGATTTAGACCTGATAACGGCTCATTTGCCAGTTTTAGCTCGATTCCAGTGGCACAGTAAGCATGGGACCCACGTCAGAGCATACCCGTCGCACTTAGGGCATCAACTGCAACAACAACATTGATGGAGTGCTTGAATTAATCTCAGCTACTGGCAATCTCTTGGGCCGCATACCAATTACTTTTCACCCACCATGCCACCTTAGTTTGGACCCAGCCATATGCAAATCAGTCTTGACCCTGCTCCAATGGGAACAGTCCAACCTGAACTGCTAAGCCAGGTCCTCACTGAACTGGAATACAAGCAACCTGGCACTGGTTCACTCTGGTAAGGGCACATCAGCCAGGTATAGCTTGATTCCACTGGCACAGTAAGCATGGAATCCACACCTCGGCATACCCATCGCCCTTAGGGTGTCAGCTGCAACAACAACAAGGTGATGGATGGAATACTTGAATTAAACTCAGCCAGTGGCAATCGCTCGGGCTGCACCTCAATCCATTGCTTTTTGGACCCATCCCTATGCAAATCTGTCTTGACCCTGCACTAATGGGAACAGTTCAGCCCAAACTGCCAAGCCAGGTCCTCCCTGAACCAGAATACAAGCAACCTGGGACCGATTTCACCATGATAAGGGCTCATCAGCCAAGAATAGCTTGATTCCAGTGGCACAGTGAACACGAGACCCACGTCTGGGCATACCCATCGCACCTAGGGCGTACACTGCAACAACAACGTGATAAATGGAATGCTTGAATCAATCTCAGCCACTGGCAAACGCTTGGGCCGCATCCCAATCTATCATTTTTCGCCCACCATGCCACTTCAGTTTGGACCCATCCATATGCAAATCAGTCATGGCTCTGCCCCAATGGGAACAGTTAAGTCCAAACTGACCAGGCCTGGCAGTTTGAGATAAACTGTTCCCACTGGAACAGGGTTAAGACTGATTTGCATATGGCTGCGTTCAAACCAAGGTAACATAGTGTGCAAAATAAAGATGGACTGGGATGCGGCCCGAGTAATTACCAATGGCTGAGATTAATTCAAGTATTCCGTCCATCCCTTTTTGTATACTTAATGTGCTCAGCAAGAACTCATGTTATCTCTCAACTGTCGAGCAAAGAAAAATACCAGGTAGAACACACCTTGAATCTACATAGTTGAGATCTGGAAGAGATAGATTTTACCATTTTAGAAGCACTGGATAATGCTGAGATATTGAGTGTGTAAGTATCATTCAGATAAGTGTAAATAAACAGGATTATGGGGTTTTAGGGGTTCTCTAGCTTTTAGGGGTTTTCTAGGGTATGTCATGGAATTGTCTGGGGTGGCATATTTGTATCCAAATTGAAAATCATTTACGAAAACATAGAGGAGTTAGTTTAATGGCCATATACACTCATAAGGTTATCTGTATTACCCCACACTGCACTGTAAACTACCACATAACTGGACTCAAAATCTGCTGTGCATGCACCAAGTCTGACTTCCAGGTATTTTTTAACATTGTTATGTTATGTTACCTGTATTTGTTTAGCGCTCCATCACCTGTGAGGTATCCTGGCACTGTGCATGTTTGTGAGGCTAGCCTTGGGAACATTGGGGGCTTCCTTGAAGAGCTATGGTCTTCAACTTCTTGCAGAATTCAAGGAGAGAAGAGGAGACTTTAATGTGTATCAGGAGGTCATTCCATGCTTTTGGAGCAAAGTAAGAGAAGGCTTGATGTATGGTTCTGCTTTTGTGAATGAAGGGATGTGTGTTAGTAAGACCCCGGCTCAGTGGAGGTGCCTGGATGATTGATGGAAGTGAATGCGGTTGTTCAGGTAGACTGGCCCTGTCTTGTGTAGTGCTTTGTATGTGTGGATGAGGAGTTTGAACTGTGCGTGATTGTCTATCGCGAAATAAATCTTGCTATTGCGTTCTGGAAAGTCATCAGTCTTTTCATGAGATAGTTGGTGATCCCTGTATAGAGAGAACTCCCATAGTCCAACTTGTAGATCTTTCTCAGAATTCTCAGAGTGTGGCAGCAGGGCCTGGTGACATAGTTGACCTGGGTCGCCATGTCTAGCTTGTTATCAAAGATGATCTCAAGATTTCTTGTATGCAGGCCGAGTGTTGGGTTGGATCCAATGTCTGTAGTTCCATCAGATGGAGTTTCATAGTGAAGCATCCTTTACAAAAACACCACTTCTGTCTTGCCGGTGTACAGTTTGACAAAATTGGACTTCATCCAAGTGGCTGCTTTGGTCATGCATGCGATGAATTTGATTCTTGTGTTGGGGGGATTTGTCTGAGAGGAACTGTATAAGTTGCATGTCATCAGCTTAGTAGGGGATATTGATGTCATGGGTGCAGTTGACATCAGCCAGTGGGGTCATGTAGACGTTGAAGAGGGTGTGGTTGAGCAAAGAGCCTTCAGGTACTCTGCAGATGAGTTTTCTGGCTTCAGAGTAGTAAGGCAGAACGTTGACTGTTCCATTTAAGAATCTGCAAATCAACTGAAGGGCAGGTCCCTGAATGTTGGCCTGTGCAGTCTTCTGATCAGGATAGGGTGAGAGATTGTGTCAAATGCTACTGAGATGTCAGGTAGTATGTGAGCTGCAGTTTCTCAACTGTCCTGATTCATCCAGATTTCAACGGTTGCTTGCAATGAGAGCTGTCTTTGCACTGTGATTGGGTCTGAATACTGACTGCGTAGTGTCAAGGCGCTAGTGGTTGACAAGGTGTGCTGTGAGGTGTCTGTTGATGGGTTTCTCTAGGACCTTGGCTGGGTACAGTAGGAAGGATATTGGTCAGTCATTTGCAAACTTGGCCAGTTCTGCTGAGGGTTTCTTCAGTAGGACATTGACAGCGGCATGGTTCCAGGCTTCCGGGAATGTGTCTGTGTCGATGGAGGTGTTGAGGATACTGGCGAGGGCTTGCAAATGAGAGTGAGTCTTTTGTTTGAGGCGTGGTGGGCGCATCCGTTTGAGGTGGCCTCGGAGTGGATGGACTTCATGATTGTGGCATTTTTGCCTGTGGTGTTCCATGTGGTTATGGTGCGATCTTTGTCCGGGATTGGCAGACTGGCTGCAAGGTTGCTGTGGCCAGGTTGAGGATCACAGTTATCATATATGGCAGTGATTCTGTTGCTGAAAGATTCGGAGAGGTCATTGCACAGTTCTTGTGTTGGGGTGATGGTGTGTTAGAAACTGTTAGAAACCTGCATGTACTACAAGCACTAACCTGATAAGTGTGCCCAGCGGGGGCTATGGCGAGAAGACAGTCAGGCCACTATCCTCAGTGTTCTACCAGATGAACAGATAATACTGCTCATCAAGAAGCGCACCCAAGGGAATGGGGGAGTGGAAAAAATAATAAACAACAGCCTACTGGTACTCTGCAATCTGGACGGGCCTCCCTTGTTGTGTCATCTGGACGCTTCTCAAGGAACAGCAAGTGAGGGGAGCCAACAACAATGGTGCCACCTGTAATCATTATTAAGGAGATAGAGGGGACAGTATTAAGACTGTGCTCATATGGTCAATCTCTCCACCCTCACCCACTTGCTCATTCACCTCGCTGACTCACTCGCATGAACAATAAGGCCGTTAGCTGGATTGCAGAGTCAGAAAAGGAGTTTGGGAAAATCACTCCTTATGTGCTCAATAGTGCCTCATTACGGGTTGATGATACTCCCCACTGAACCCTGTGCCAACATGGCGTTCTTTGCAAGACACAAGGCAATCTAGTTTCCAAATCTCTTATGCATAAGGTCAAACGTTCCAGAGATAAGTGCTCTCTAGGGCATAAAAGTCAAGGCCAAGCTTGTGGTTTGTTCTACAGCCAGCTATGAAGGCACATGCATTATTGATTCAACAATTAGTTCCATGTCGTCTTTCATTCCTGGCAGGCTCTTTTCAGAAGGTCGAAGTGGAGCAGTCATCGACATGCGTGATAACGTGGTGCTTGGTAGCGAAGTCGTCGGGAGAAATAATGCAAAGAAAGCTGGTGCCGAAAAGGAGCACCCATTCACCAATCAGGTATGTGGAAAATAGCCCCGCAGGGTACGGGGGCTGGATAAGTCTCAGCGAAAGTGAGATGAAGAGCAATCAGGTAAGAGGAAATAGGCCGGCAGGACCCGGTGGCTGGATACCTCTCAGCGAAAGCGGAATGAGGGCCAATCAGGTAAGTGGAAATAGCCCGGCAGTGCCTGGTTGCTGGAAACGTCTCAATGAGACCAAGATGCAGGACCATCTTCCTTGCAGCTAAATTGCCAAGCAAGGTTGCGGTCAATGGGCATGGCAGATATGCCATTGAATCCAAGATGGCAGCTGGGATATTAGGTCTAGCATGGTCATCTCTTAACAAAAAGGGCTATCTTGGAAACTGAATACTAGTCAGAAGTGCTCTGGACATAATGTTCTGGGCACGTATGTCTTTGCCAATCAAGAGCACTTTCTACTAATCATGCGTTATCAGTCTGTGGCCCAACATGCGTTTCTTGTATCATTTAGCTTAGTCTCACCCACTCATTACATGTGGCATTGATCTACTGTTGCTCACTTCATCTTCTAAAGTGAGCTGAGTGGCATTGGTGAGTGAGTCAAAATGGTGGGAATGGTGCCTTTGATGTGCTTGGTTTCTCCAGTTACTAGAACAGGGAGGGTTATACCAGGAGAGACGCCAGTGTCTGTGCAGGGCCATAACATGGTGCTGGTGGTAGATGTGAGTGAGGTGAAGTCTTTGATAATGGAGAACATTTCTTTGCTGCTGTTGGAGCTGGAGTTGATGTGGTTTGGTAAGACTGTCGACTTGGTTTTCTGAATTTTCTATGGATAGCATCTCAAGGCAGAATAGAAGACGTCCTTGTCTGTGGCTTCTTGGCTCATTCTCAACCTGCATTCTAATTGTTTACAGTGCTGCTTGGTCTTCTTGAGTTTTTCTGTGTTCCAGCTGGACTGAGTTTGTATTCTTGTTGTTTAGCTATTATTGCGTTGGGCCAGGGTGTCAGTGCAGATGGGTGACCAGCCATTTAAGTTCTTGATGTCTATGGCTGCCCAATCCTTCTCTGCTATGTTCTTCCAACAGCAGAAGGCAGGGCCTGCTGTGATTGGTCATCTGTGATGCAAGATGGTGATGTTGAAGCTGATGAGGGCGTGGTCGGTACAGGTGATGGATGCTGGTTTGTTCCTTGTGATGTTATTGAAAGTGGTAAAGACAGGGTCCCGAATGTGTCCGGTGGTGTGGGTTGGGTCAGATACATGTTGGGTGAGTCTGAGATTTCCAAGACTTTCAAGGAGGGTACGTAATTTGGGGTCAGTGAGGTCCTCTAGGTGAAAGGTAAGGTCTCCTTGGCGAATGAAGACGCTGGAGTCGATGACTAGTGGGCCAACGAACTCTGTGATGTTGCTGGTAAAATTGGGATGTGGACCTGGTGGTCTGTAGATTAGGGTATTCCACATGGTGAAGTTGGCTATGATTCACAGCTTGAAAGAGAAGTGCTCCATGTAGTTGGTTTTGGTATTGGTGGTGCAGCTGATGGTGGCCTTGAAAATGATGGTAATTCGTTCACCGGGTCTGTGTTGGCAGTCTTGTCTGACAATCTTATATCTGGTGGGAATGCCAGCGGAGATGTCCGGTGCCAAATCTGGGGTCAGTCGTGTTCCCGTAAGCACGGTCACCAGGAAGTGCCAGATTTGTGCTACATATTTGCTGAGTGAGAGTGAGTTGAGGTGCATGTCTGAGAGTACATAAGAGGGAGGTGTGGGCTGATGTTGGTTTGAACGTGCCTGCATGGGTGATGTGCTCGGTGCTGTTGGTGCAGTCATGGTGGGTGTTGGAGAAGTAGGAGTGGGTGTGAGGGTGCAGGTGAAGGAGCTGGTGGTGCAGGTGAAGGCACCTTCCATGTTGTATGGCATGGTTTGGCAGAAGTGTAGTGAGTGGAGACTGGGGTTGAGGATATGGGGAAATGTGGCGAGGGACCAGTGTGCAAGGGGAAGACTAGGGGCTCTGCCAGTGGGTGCACATACAGACACAGAAAAGTGCAGATGGGCACACCTGCTGCACGAGTCTGCTAGGAGTCTGTACTGTAGTCACCATTAAGTAGGTCTTAGGATGGGGAGGAGCGCAGAGGGTGGTGGGTGGAGCTGTAGGGACCATGGGAGGCAGGAGGCAGAGAAGTGGGGAATCAGGTAAGGAGTAGCGGTGGGCGATAAATTACACTCCGCAAGCGGAGTTGGCAGAGTTTTGGTAACTCCTTTTTCAGTATGTAACGCAGATTTCTAGCCAAATTCTGCCAACCACCACGTGGCAGAGTTATTTCTCACACGCAAATTGCCAATGCGAGTGAGAATTGGCACCCCGTAGCGTGATTATCGGGCACTAGGAGGGCACCTGGTGAGATTTTCTCAATGCAGGGACCGTGGGCAGTCAAGACCATTCGTGGGGAGAAAGCTGCCACACGAGTAGAAAATCGACTCAACCAGCAGCACAGAAGAGGCTCCCTCTGGTGCACCACATCGTGCTGTTCATGCTTACTTTGCAGTGCAGAACAAGCTAGTGGCGCTACAAGTGCTGATTTCCGCCTGCTAGTGGATTTTATATGTAACTCCACGGAATTCCGTAGAGTGAAACTCCTTGAGTTCCGCCCACCCCTAGTAAGGTGTGTTGGGAACGAAAGCGTAGGAACACAGGCACAGGAGAAAGAGGCAGAGAAGCAAGGTAGGAACAACAGAGGGAAGAGGCACAACAAAATGGGCCAAACAAAAGAGGGAGACATGCACACAGAGGGAGAGAGACACACCAAAACAGTTTAAAAAACTATGAGCAACAGTAACAAAGCAAGTGACCAAAAGCAAAGAAAATGATGCACAGCCTGACCAAACCTAAGGAGGGAGAGAGAGAAAAGGGTAGAGAGATAAAGAGAGAGAGAGATATAAATAGAGAGAGAGAGAGAGAGGGAGAGAGAGAGAAAGCGAGTGAGAGAGAGGAGCGAGGCAGGAGCCCCAGGTGCTGAAGCAGGGTCCAAAAGGGCCTTGGTCATTCAGAGGACTGGTCGCAGGTAAGTCCCTAGGGCTAACCACCTACTTAATCATTAACAATTTGCCTCATGAAATGAATGTGTAGGAAGAGTAACATATATTTTAGGTGCACACTGCCCCAACCTCTCCCCAGACAAATCACTTGCACCATCCATACCCACACTTTTAATCTGTAAACATATGAGAGGGTGTAGTTGACACATCAGTCACAGGTACCAAATGGTGAAAAAGAGGCACAGCACCCCCTGTGGAAATGTCATGTCCCTCTTTGTCCCCACCTCTCAGCAGAATGATTCATCATATACAATTCCTACTGTGTAGCAGGTTTCAGACATCTTCCTCTGTTCAGCCACGGGCCACCCAATCAGAGTCTCAGCATAATGTAAGTTTCATCTCTCATCAGAGCTACAATTATGCCCACATCCAGAAAAGAGCAGTGTTGGAACTGGCACTTTCTGGTTAGCTGAGGCGAGGCCCTAGCCAGGCAGAACCTACCACTCCTGTCAGGGGCGGGTGATTACACTCACTGTATAACTGGGTGTAATAACATAAGAAGGAGTGCAGGCAGAGTTGATGGTGAATCCAAAAGGTGGTTTATTCTTTAGTTCAATCAGGAGTATATAGTTACAGGAATTGTAGATTATGAGGTAATTGTAGCAGCAGCAGCCCCACCGGGAGCAGCATCCCAGCTGCTCAGCCCACACACTCCAACTGACATTTCCCTCAACCAGACACACATGAACATTCTATGACATCACTCACACTAGCTGAGCAGCAGGGCATAGAATACAGAGAAAGGAATAAATGTAAAGAAGAGCAGGATACTACACACCTTCCTCCCTTAAGAAGACAATATTAAACAACAGTGCAAATAAGATGGAAACACATCATAAAACAGGCAAGAAAAGAAAGAGGAAATATATAGAGAAAAAACACACGCACAACACACTCTCTCCCCTTCAGCAAAAGGAAATAAACGTGCTCCAAAAGATGGAACAGATATGTCCTAGGAAAGAAGGATGCAATATAGAAAGACACACCAACACGCACACACCTCTCCTTTCACAAATAGAAATAAATGTGCTCCAAAGGAAGCAACAAGAATTCCCAAGTAAAAGATGATGCAGAACCAGGGTGCAAAAGATGCACCCAGTAAAAAGTAAATGAATCATAAATTTGCACATCAAGCTGCACATCAAACAAATGCAATTGGGGAACCAAAGTGCTCCCTCAAAATGGTTTGAGCCCACAGAAGTGACTCATCACCAAGAACAACAAGTAAGAATTGTGCAGCAAGCTGCACATCACAAAATGCAATGGGGGAACCAAAGTGCTCCCTCAAAATGGTTTGAGCATACAAGTAAAGTAAAGTAAAGCCCACCACCAATAAATACACGTAATTGTGCTGCACATCACAAAATACAATTGGAACCAAAGTGCTCCCTCAAAATGGTTTGAACATACAAGTACAGTAAAGTAAAGCCCGCCACCAATAAATACACGTAAAGTTAGGGACACAATGTGCCCAATAAAAAATGATAAGATCTCAACATCACGCTCACCACCATAAAATACATTTAAATAACAGCTAAAATCTTCCAACTCCATGAGTAAATCAGACAAAGTCCCATCACCAGCAACAGTATGAATAGTTTGGGATGCAACTTCAAAAAACCCAGCACTATTAAAAGCACGTAAACCACAGGTGACAGCAGAAAATCAGCAACAATAAAAACATGGCTAAATAAATAAGCAGATAAATAAGTAAAATCACAGCCACACCAATACATGCAGCATAATCATGACAAAATATGCTTTAAAGCATATGCAAGAAGGTAATCAACATGGCAAACATGGAAACATGACATGCCATACAGGCAGACAATCAAACCTAGCATAAAACAAACTTAACAGTGTGACAGCATTGACGGAAATCGAATATTAAGATACAGGGAAAGTAAAGCATGCAAGGAAAATCATGCATGTCATAAATAGAAACCATAAATCCAACTCAGAGGCTCCGGTGGGCGGTTTCCCACACAAAACATACCACCCCACAATATCTACCTAGGAGGCCAGTGATGCCTAGCTTTTCGAAAGTTTAAAATTTGATGCTGGACACTTCCTTTATGGCCACAGACCACCAAAGGCACATAACAGTCCCACTTCGGGTTTCACTGGTGTGTAAGTTCCTCCTCGGCGGCAGCGACATGTGTAAAATGATCCCAGCATCCGTCGCACACTTCTTACACACCAGCAAATGTGAGAACGAAGACATGCTTACCGCAGAATCCCACACAGCTGATCCCAACTCAATAAAACGGCTACTAGAGCACAATGTGACGTAATTTTCTTAAGGAGGTGGAGAATGTTGTGATCTCCTCTCCACCACGATCTTCCCTCAATGATGTCATCCTCCTCGCCCCTGAAAAAGCAAACGCTCTATGCAGACTCCAGAAGGAGGTGACTTCACGAGCTAAAGAATCCAAAGAGAATTTAAATGCTGCACATAGAAGACCACATGTGAGGGAGATAATCACCAAAAGGCATGCGCTTCCAAACTTGTGCTGCCATCAGCAGTACAAGACAGTTACAACATTCTCGCTCCACAGCTCCCGGTAGCGCTCCTCACCATATTAAAAGAACTCACGACACAAGAAGGTGGATAAATACACACATGCACCATTGAGCAGAGTTTTCTTAAGGGCAGCAGCTTGGAAGCAGATCAATTTGTCCTCAGCCCTCTTCAAATGTACGCTCAGCCAACGGGAGTTTCCATCCTCGTCGCCAGTGTAATAACGTTCGAAGGAGGGCAGGCAGAGTTGATGGTGAATCCAAAAGGTAGTTTATTCTTTAGTTCAGCCAGGAGTATATAGTTACAGGAATTGTAGATTATATGGTAATTGTAGCAGTAGCAGCCCCACCAGGAGCAGCATCCCAGCTGCTCAGCCCACACACTCCAACTGACATTTCACTCAAACAGACACACATGAACATTCTATGACATCACTCACACTAGTTGAGCAGCAGGGCATAGAATACAGAGAAAGGAATAAATGTAAAGAAGAGCAGGATACCTCACATGCACTCACCCTTGGGTTGCTTGTCACTGAGCAGTCATCATGTATTTCTAGGCACAAATCACACTTGGAATTATTACTAGGAGTACGAGGCCCAACCATGTTCAATTGACATCAGTAATATGCACACATGGGAAAGATCCTATTTTACACCCCCACAGCGCACTTATGGGGTGCAACACATTGTCCACCCCATGGCCCACACTAGCAATTCTTATAATTCATTACCACACAGTTATAGGATGCACCTCAGGTCACAATGATATAAAAAATATGTACATACAAGGAATTATAACACTTTTTAGCAGCCCCGCGGGCCGAGGTCGCACGGGTAAACCCAATGTCAAACGTAGTGCTCTTCTGTCAAGGAATCAACGTGTAAGGCAACACTGCCGGCCAGTGTCGTGAATCACCTGTGGTTCGCAGGCTGTCACTCCCACACACACACTCACACCGCACTGATACTCAGTGCAATGGATATCAGCCAGGTCTGTAGGTCAATTGATAGCACACTGCAGACCCTCGTGGCCCAAGCCTCCCTCCACCCCTCAACTCACCCCGACTATCCTACACTCACAGATTAGAGGCTAGGCTGCATGCGGCCAAAAGTCACACTTAGTCAGGGTCCTAGGGAAGCAAGTGGGGGTAGGTAGCAGGACTAATTAGGAGGTACTCATCAAAGGGGGGTTTGGCAGCCACTTTAGAAGTTCACCCACAGGATGCGGAGCAGAAGTGGGCTGTGGGCAATAGTCAGTCACTCAAAATAGTTGCACAAGGGCCTTCCAGCACCAGCCCAGTTTTTCGAAGCACAGGGGGGTCGCGCAATCTCTTGACCCGCTTCTGGTTGTTCTCGAAAGCGTTCCTCCAGCCTAGTCAATAACTCTCACCACCTAGGCTCGAGCTGGGCTATGGTTACGCCCCCACCTCCGAGGATCACAACCTGTGAATCGGACACTGCGTGCAATGAGTATTCAGTCGGCGTGTTGCACGAGAGAGATGCGGCACGATCAACGAAGCGAGTCAAGCTGGATCCCTCAACCGGTGAATCCGCTCACCACCAGCAAGACTCTTATGCATGCCAAGGTTTCCCACGATGCGGGGGCCACATGCCTTAGATGTGGGCAAGACTTTGGAGCATTGCACAAGGCAATCTGGTCTCCAGGCGCAGTTCTTAATTCCACACTCACACCGCGCTATCAGTTAGGATCCAGCAGACGATGTGGGCATTTGAGAGGGCACCACTCTCCAGGTGTCACAAGTAGATTGTGTGGGTCCCTCCTAGGAGATCTTTAATGTCCCTGAGACCTCCAAAAGAACAGAGGGCAAGAGAACAAGCCCTTGGAGAGCACATTTCAGGGTGGCACCCAGCAGCAGGTAGTCAGCCATGGCCAGCCACTATTCAGGAAGGGCACACGGGCCCCGTTCAATGGCAGTAATCCCCCTTGTGCATAACAGATTCATCTGGCAGTCCAGGAACTCTGGTCCCTGAAGTAATTTTTATCATTCCCAATGTTAGCCTATGGGAAGAGCAAACCTCATAGGTAGTGAAAACACACATGAGTATTCCTCACTAACTGGGCAGGAAACACACGTGTGTATCTGCCCTGCCTTTCACCTACCTCTCACTTCACCACTTAAGACGTACCCTCGGGTGCTCTAGGGGAGTGAAAGGTCCTCTCAGGATGGCTAGGGATTTAGAAAGGCCAGCCTGAGTAGAAACGCAATTGTGCACACACAGACCTGCAATGGCAGGCTGGACACATATTTAGAAACACCATAGGTGCAAATTCGCACACTGACCTGCAATGGCAGGATCAGGTAAGCACTACTTCCTAATGTGTGTAGGAAGGGCGCTCACACTTTCACACTGCATTTACAATGGGAAAGTGCCAGAAGCCCTAAGGCCACTACAAGAGAATCAGCAAAACCGGGGAGGAAAAAGCTAAAAGTTTAAGGAAACGCTACCTAAAGAGTACCAGGTCTAACAAGCAGTCTTTCACTTAAATAAAGGCTGACCAACCAATAGGATAGGTGCCAGTTTCACACATCCCAATGCAGCAAGGGAACCTGCTGTGATGCTTTATGTGAGAACAGAAATGTGCCATAGCTAGTTTGATGTGGATCAGAACCTTGATGGTGGCAGAAATGATGCCCTGATCTTATTAGACCTCACAGCAGCATTTGATACGGTTAACCATGCCGTACTCATTGACTGCCTTTTCTCCTTAGGTATTATCTCTTATAAAATCTTTTCTTACTGACAGAGATCAATTCATTGCCATAGACGATTTCATCTCTCCTTCCTTTTCAGTACCATGTGGGGTTCCACAAGGCTCATCTTTGAGTCCAACGCTTTTTAATTTATGTTACTCCCTTGGCTAGATTGGTAAAATTGTTTGGCTTCTCGTTGGTCTCATACACTGACACCCAAATAGTGGTGTCAGTGGCCAGAAACCCAGAAACAGCTGCATCCAGATTCCAGAATTGTATGTCTCAAATCTGGAGGTGGATGAATGACAAATGTATTAAGTTGAAGGCCTCTAAAACCGAAGTACTTCTATTTGGCAGAAATACTTCCTTCTGGTCTCCATCATGTGGGCCACATGAACTTGACACACCGCCAACCCCGGCAACGAAGGTGAAAAATCTCTGGGTTCTTTTTGACAGCAAGCTGTCTTTTGAAGGCCACATTAATTCCATCATGTTCTCTTCCTTTTGTACAATGAAACTGTTACGGAAAATTCTTCCGTCCATTCCGAAGGAATTGCAGAAATTGGTGGCTGCTGCCCTCATCATCTCAAAAATGAACTACAGCAATGCGCTATTCACTAATATGCACAAAAGATTCCTAAACAAATTAGAAAATGCGCAAAATGCGGCGGCTCGCCTGCTTTTAGGTATCCCCAAATGTAAGTTGGAGGCACAGTCTTTGATCCACCTTCACTGGCTCCTGGTCAAGAAGCACATCGATTTCAAAGCCCTTTGCATTTCCTTTAAAGCATTGCTAGGATCCAGACCTGGATTCCCCAGACATCGCTTTCAGCGTTAGTCTCCTACTAGACTGCTGCGCTCATTTTCTGCCTCCAACCTAGTCATCCCAAAATTAAACTGTGGAATTCTTTGCAACTGGATTTGAAGCTAAAGGCTGACTTACTGGCCTTTAGGAAAGCCTTAAAGACTTGGATTTTTAACCACTAGGTCTTCTGCCAGTTCTCTTTGTCCATACACTGAGGGCAGCTCTTACTCTAAGCAATAGCAACAAAACACATCTGGGTATAAGAGCGCTCTACAAATTGTATTTTCATTTAATTTAATTTCATTTAATGTCACTTCTGCTTCTTCCTTGCACTGGCATACGGTGTGCTGCCTAATGCTAATGCAGGCTCCCTGGCGCCATGGTGCAAGGATGCCTGTGTTACAGGCAGGATTGCTTTTGTGGAGGGATACCTTCCTGAAGTGATACCTTCCTGCACAAAAGCAATCCTAAAAGGCAATTTCCTTGTTGATTGTGCAGAATGCAAATAAACATATTTCTCCTCATTATGCCAGCTTCAGGTAGGCAGTAGCATCCCAGGTAGGCGCTATTCCAGGTATACTCATTTTAGTAAATCTGACAATGTGTCACATTCCATCGATGGATGCACAGGAACTCCAATGTTCCACCCATGGAACCCTATCACCACAGAAAGCAAAGCGCTGTGTTGCGTTACATTCCTTCACAAAGTCGCGTAAGGCAGTGCAAATCTTCCCTTGTGTTATGTTATGTTAAATATTTTTCTAAAGCGCAACAGTTACCCAGAGGTGTCAAGGTGCTACTACGATACAGAAAAAATGCAAGTCCAACTAATTGTTAAAAAAGCCACGTCTACAGAGTCTTTCTGAAGGAGACAAGATCAGGCATGAATTTTATGTGCATACCACAAAACTCCTACCACCCCACGAGCAGTACTTGAATTTCAGGACAACGGTGTACTTGGCGGTCTTTGAGCAGAGAAGCCTGTCTGGAGAATATCACAAAAACATGTCTTTAAGGAATTTCAGGCCTGAATCATGCAGAGCTCTGTAGACAATACACAGAGCTTTGAAGCTCACTCTTTGTTTAATCAGAAGCCAATGAAGTTTCCATAGAGCAGATTTAGCTGAGACAAATTTAGGGATTCCCAGCAGCAGCCTTGCAGCTGCATTTTGAAGAGACTGTAGCTTGTTCACATACTGCGACTGCATATTAAGATAAAGCCCATTGCAGTAATTGAGTTTTGACAAGACTAAGGCTGTCACAACAGTTTTTTGTAAGGATGGGGGAATAAAGGGGAGGATCTTCTTCACTATCTTAAGTGTGTAAAAGGAAGCAGAGATAGTGGCATTTACTTGGTGCCCAAAAATAAGCTTATTGTCCATTAGGACACTTTCATTTTTTACCTCTCTAGCTGATATTGGGAGGGTTCCTAATTCTTGTGGCCAAAAAATGGAGTCCGAAAGGAAGAATCCTTCTTGAAGAGAAGAACCTCTGTCTTTACAGAGTTTAGTTTTAGACAGTACAATTATGAAAATTGTGAATAGTGTTGTCGGAAGAATCAGAAAAGGAAACTACAATTTGCATATCATCGGCATAAGATGTTAAGGAAAAGCCAAATGATTTGATCAAACCTGCCTGGGCCAGTACATAAATGTTAAACAGTGTTGGGCTCAATGAAGACCCTAGGGGACTCCACGTGGCAGGAAAAAAGTTTTAGATTCAGACTCCTTCAAGAACACTATTTGTTCTCTCTCACTCAAGAAGGATCTCAGGAGGGACAAGGCAGCTCCCTTAATTCCAATGCTGTCAAGACGGTCAACCAACAAGACGTGGTTGACCATATCAAAGGACACTGATAGGTCTAAAAGAATGAGTGCAGCGCCCGCCATTATCAAAGATATGCCGAATTGTGTGTCTTGGTAAAAGCAGCCATTTGTGCAGCAGCGCAGTGTAAGAGGACAGGAATGCGCCGTTTCTTATAGATACAGCACATTCCTACCCTTTTCTTTTGACGCAGGACAGCACAGCAAAGTGACGTGCAGTAATGCCCTGCATCAAATTGTTGTAAATGAGGCCATTGTATGTTCCCCATTGTTGGGAGAGGGGCCTAACACCGGGCATCCATGTCTATCATGCTACAGGACATATCACTCTGCCAGTCATTCATAGATCCTCTGATTTCTGCCCTTCCAGGTCACTGTACTCCATCACACAAATCCAATCAAGCAATGAGAGATGTAATACCATGAAGGATATCCTAACCTTAGCATCAACATGAGGAAGTCCCACCATCCCTCGCTGGGCAGGAAGATTCACCCAAAAGCTCATAGATAGAGAGTGGGAGTAAGAGGCAACATTCTCCACCAGCATCTTTGCATGACCCTATCCTTATTAATGCAAGCTACATTGTAAACAATGACCTGCAAGTTGCCTTCTGACTCCATAACTATTGTATAAATAACCTTTTCAGCCACCAAAAAATCACCTTATTTGTAGTCTCTTCCACCCATTTGGCTTAACACTTCCCCAGACACTATTCTGCCGTCTTAAGTGGGCGAGTCTCTGGGAGTGTTGTCTGTTGCTACATGAGCTATCTAATCAATAATTTTCTTCTGTGTTTTTTGTCATACTTGCTCATTCCTGGTAGAGACAAGTCAGTCAGTCAAGTCAATTTTTATGGTACAGTTAATTAAAGCCTTAACAATAAGAATACATAAGACACATTATAGAATTCATTTTAAGATCATACGACATATGTTAAAATTCAGTTTAATAATATTATAAGAGAATAAAATTGAAGACAACTTATTATGGGACTCATATTATTGACTTTGGCGCCCTCTTACAGAGTGGGGCAAGGTGCTTATTGTAACAAAGAGCAAAGTGCAAATTTAGAGAGCATGCAATAGTGGTGGAAAAGAAGAACAGGATTGTGGTTAGCTCTGCACTGCGTTAGTAACTGTCAATTTTTCCCAGCAAGCCTTAGAAATGTTTTATGGCACAGTTCAGGATAGGCCTCATAACATTTGAAAGGCACATCAGGCAAGGTGCATGTTATTACAAAGTGGAAAGTGCAGTTTACAGGAGCATGCAGATGTGATTAATTAGGAGGAGATGATTTTGTTTAACTCTGAGGGGCATAAATGGCAGTCAGCTTTTTGACAGAAAGCCTTAAGAATTTTGAGTAGCAACAGTTCAGAGTAGGGTCCTTAGTGTATAGACTTGCAATTACTGCCTTTTTCCATGTCCGAATCCTGCATTGATTGAAAAGGGTTTTCAACAGTGATCTCCTTTCTTGGAGTAGTCCTGGGCAGAGACATGTAAAGTGTATAATACTCTCTTCTCCAACAGAGCACAGTCTGCAGCAGTCGTTTGGGGCTGACCTTCTCCATACCGTTACTTTCTTTTCCCCATGGAGATGGCCAAAGCGATAATGCATAAAATCCATTTTTAGATAGCTGGACCACCCGGTCTCTAGGTAGGATTGAGGCTTAAGAATCTTATATCCATTTAAAATCGTCTATGCATGTGTTCTCCGAGATGAAAATGATTTGTCTGTTAACATGGAAGTTTTTTTCATAATGTCATTAATCACTTTATTGAATGCCTTTGGCGACAGAGAGTTTTCCCATATAGCTTGAATGCCTAAACCATTGATGGCTGAGTCAAGGTATAGGCGAGCAGGTGCAGTTTCATTTGCTTGCAGCTTATGCCTCAGTGCTTGGCACAGTTGGCTTTCTGGGATGCTTCTGATTCTCTTCCATACTTTTATATAGTCCCCCTTCCTCATGATAGATTGGTTTGGGAGGCCGACCTCTAGCCTTATCTGGGCTGGTGAGGCATTTTTGGGGAGATAGAAAAGTGATCTAAAAGTTTTAGCTAAAATTAAGCTTAGAACTGCTCCTTCTCTTTTACGGAGGGCTTTACTTCCGTAGGAAATGCAGGGGATCAATTTTGCTCCAATTCCTTCAACAGTGGCAGAAAACGTGGGCCGCCCAGAGCTCGTTGTAGATAACTCTTGCTAGAGAAGGTTACGAATGCAGCCTTATAATCTACATAACACAGATCGAGGGGTTACTTTTTGTGCTTGAGATTGCCCAATGCTAAGGATCGTGCCAGAATATTTGTTGACGTACCGGCCCTTTTGGTAAAACCTGTTTGGTTGGGAGGAACTATATGGTTGTCATCGGCCCACTGCAACAGGTCTATGAGTAGCAGGCTCTGTGTCTGGAAGGGTTATCAAGTGATAATTTGTTGGTTGATGGAGGTCCCCGTTCTTGAAAATTGAATGGATTATGGAGCCCTTCCAAGAGTCTGGAATGATTTGTTGTTAAAGTGGACGCCGAATATGTTGGATTTGTTTTTAGTGCTTGTGGTAGACCATTTGGTCCCTGGGAACTGTCTTTCCTCCCCCGTTGGATGACTTTGAATGTTTGTTTCTTCAAGTAATATGTATGGAATGGCTTTCGGGCAATTGAATGGAGTTATAGCCCCCTGCTCCTGTCTTTCTGGGAAAGGGGGAGTCTCTTCAGATGCCTGTTTGAAGTGGTCCTTCAATAAATTAACCCAGCTGCCCTCTGTTCAATTGGAGCTAGTTACTGCAATAGGGGCTCGGTTCAGACTGTTAACCATCTTCCCAAAGTCTCTTGAATTTTCTTTTTAGCGAGATATAAAGCTTTTACCCAAGCGTCTTGTTTTGATGGTAGTTGTTCTTCCCATATTGTTTTCCGGTAAACTTTGTTTAAATGTTTCAGGGATTTATGTATATCAGGGTTGGCTGGATGCATCTTGGTGTATCGTCTGATTCTATTGCGCCCCTTCCTGAGTGCCCAATAGTAGGCAGATACTTTGAGCCTTCTTTGGGGTTCAGGGTCTCCTTTGTTTTGATGGGAGGATGGTGTTCCTATTTTATGTTGGTGGCCTATTAGCTGTTCAGTGAACATTAACCATTTGATGATCAGGTTATAATAGTTCTTACAAAAGCAATGATTTGCTAGGCTTAAAGCTGAATCCGCAATGCTTTGCAGTGTGTTCTCTGACCAGCGGAGCTTCCGGTAGTTTATTTGTATCTCTCGTGGACTGTGCAGGGACAGACCATTTATGATCTTGTTGGATTATTACAGCCAGTAGATTCATATTAAAGTCTCCTGTGACTAAAAGTTCTGGGGATAGTTGGTCTTGCAAGCTGGAAAAGAGGATACTTGAAAGTTTAGATACAGTCATAGCCTGTTTCTTGAGTCTGGATGAAAATAAAGGTTTATCATTAGGAGCGGGTTCTTGCTTCCTCAGTGCCAGTTCAAAAGTATGATTATTAGAATGTTTCCATCTTTCGATTCAACCTGCAGATCCACTGCTATGAATGTGACCAAACCCTCTTTTGAACGTCCGGGTTTCTTAGTTATGGTTGCTGGGTTAAAGTATCCTGCAAAGTCGTCCATAGCGAATGGTTGGTGAGCCCATGTCTCTATAAGCAAATTAAATGATTGCCTTTCAGTATATCTGAAAGATTTTTATCAGGTTTTTTGGACTGTACACCGTTGATGTTCCAGGAACAAATGTTTAAACTCTCGAATTGGTGTGATGCTTGAGATTTATTAGATTTATTATTTTGTGGGGTTCCAGGTGTCTTGAGTGGGTGTCACTGTGTAAGGCGGCAGTGAGCCAGCCTATGTCAAGCTTTATTTTGTCATTATTGATCGAGGATGCTGTTGTGGGAGATTTCTCTGCTGGGCTTCCATAGGATTGAGTACGTTTGTTTGGACACTTCTGGATCCTTTGCACTTAAGGTCCCCGTTCCAGATGTAAGCGGTGTCGGATAAGCAGCGGGGAGGAGGCATTGTTATTCTAATGCCTTATGCCATGAAGCATTCCTTTTCCTGAAGAACCATCTTTTCTGGAAGGCTACCTGTCCAGGTCACAAGGGTAAATTCTTGAGTCTTCCCATCCAAGGCAACCAGGAATTCAATTGATTCCATTTCTTCTGTGGTTATCTTTACGAGGAAGGGTACAACTTGCAACAAGTTGAGGATGTTAACCTGGTTGAGGGTTTTATGCCTCCCTCTCGACTGGTATGTTGGAGTAAAGATCGTTTTGAAAATAGAACAAGAAGAGTCGGAGTCGTGGTTGGCCGGTTACCTATGTGCCTTGGTGGATCCCGTTTCGGTTCGACTTTCTACTCAGTGGCTGGGGGGGGCGGGGGGCAGTTGTTTCACAAGCAGAATCCGGCTGTGGGCTATATCAATCCACTCTTTTGTTGCTCTTTGAAATTACAGTTCTAACTGTGTTATTAGGTGAATTTGCTAGATGTATATGGGCCATTTCCCTCTGATCTGTCTTTCAGAGGGGTCATTGCGTTAAAATACTGGGACCTTTATTTGATGATGGGCTAAGTATCGCCCCATTGGAGAAGGGGGTCTGAGAAGGACCTACACCCCGATGGAACTGCTAGCGTTTTGTCAAATAGTGGGAAAAGCTTTTGCTTCTTTGGGGGAGACTTGTTGGTACTTGTCGATGGTGCTACTGATGGATCTGCTTCTAGTGCAGAGGTGGATTCGCTGTTCCCCAAGTTTGTTTTAGTTGTCTCTAGAGCCATTACTAGACGTACTCTTTTTTTGTTACTTGCTTTACTACGCTTCTTTCTTTGTTTTTTCGCTATATCTCTGGTTGTAGGGGCTCTTGATATTCAGTTTGGGAGTTGCTAACAGCCTCCTCACAGTGTGTCTCATTAGCTGGGTCTTTGTCCTCCACTAAAGATGATGTGTACAGAGTTGAGCCATCTTTCAAGGGCCCATCGGTCTTTTTAGTCCCTCCCCTCCGGCTATTGAGGGGATGTTTGACGTGTATGAATGCAGATTATTGCTATCACCATGGCATTTAAGACTTATTTTTAGGACTCCTATAAGTGTTGTTAGAGCCTCAGTAATTGTTACAAGTTTGTTGACCACCGGGGCACAGGTACAGTCTATAGTGGTTGCAGCTGCTTAGGCTTGGGCGCGGGTAATCAAACTATTTAGTTCGGCCAATTTCTGGTCAATTTCCAGGACTGAGATGGCCATTAAATTCAATAGGTCTACTTGCATGCAGCAAGGGTTAGCAGAGATGTTCTAAGTAGAATGTCCCAAACCATGCCAGAGTCAGTCATTACTGTCAGAGCATGTGTTGAGGGAGTGTATGCAGGTTGCTCCTCCTGTGTTTTTTTTTGTTGGTTTTTTTGAGAGGTTAGTACAAGGCCCCTTTTGGGACCCAGGTTCCCCTGTTGGGCTTCCACAAAGTCAAGTTCTTCTTGCGGTAGGCATGTAGTGACCAAGAGGCTTTGCCCTTTCTTTATTTCAACTGCTACTTCAATTGGCAGGGGCGCTCCGTTTGCTAATAGCAAACTGGCAGACTGCTGAGGTAGGTTAGGTTCTGGAGAAGATTGTGGCGATAAAGACCCCAGTGAAAGAAGTTCCTGGTCACTGTCTGGGCCCCAAGCCGACTCTTTGCTTCCCGCAGGATTTTCTTGGACTCACTATCTAAGGCGCACTCTAGATGGTCTGAGTTTGAGTTGGATGTGCGGGTAGGGCTCCTATTACTTTTTGTTGGTGTGATTGGATCAGGGAGAGCAGTTGAGTCACTTACTGTGGCAAAAATAGCCCAACTGGGTCTTTTAGAAAGTCAAATTTTTCTGTGATTTTTGATGACCTCTCAAACAAGCGTGCTAGCGGTGAGATTAACAACTGGTTTCCCTTGCTGGGTTAGCCTTCAGGCTGTTTGCAGTAAACAGAGATTGAAGTTTCTTATTCCTTCTGGACAACATGTGTGGTACCCTTTCACAGCCTGACCACATGTTGTGGCCTATACACTTCTAGCTATTTAGCAATTTAATAGAGTCTTACTCCTATCCTGCGCTGGCCAGCAAGGAGGCTCGATTATTAGCAATGTGTTGGTGATCTATAGCAAAAAAAATTTAAGCATTTATGATCAAGTCACTAGCCCAGAGTGGAGGCAAAATTATAGTCCAAACAAGAACGGTAGGCTTCTTCGATATTGTGAATCTGAGCTTATGTTTGTTTATATATGTTTATGTGAAATAGCTGGAGTGTCGCGTTGTTAGAGGGTGTGGGATAGCACTCCCAGACGCAAGCTGCACCCTGCCTAGCTGTTGCACCGCCCAAACCTGTCGGCTGGGTGCTGATTGCAGTCCCCTCAGGAACGTCGCGCAGATTAGCGCATTATAATTTGCAATGTTTCAGCAATTCAGGGCAAACGGATAGAATAGTAGCAGGTTTTCAGGTGGTAAAAATAAATTAGCACCCAGTTTTGGGGAGCCTGGGGTCAGTGTTCTGCTCGGCTCGCCTTCCAGAAGGCCAGGGAGAGAGGGTAGGCTGCAACAGGAGTGGCAAGCACCAGAATGTGCACAAATTGCACCAGCCTAACGCCAGCCACTTTCGTGCAGCAGTCAGTGCCTGTAACTAATGTTTTGCTACCCGTTCTACTTTGTGGCTCCCCCCCCCCCAGCCAGCTTACCGCGTCTCTGCTCAAGGCAAGTGCACACCTTCTCTGCTGTTCCTGCTCGTGGAATGCACGATATGTGGTGTGTGGAAATCGTGGGTTTCCTCCACTTTCGCTCTGTAGTCCGCTGCTTCTACTCCTGCCCCCAGGGGTTAACCTGGCGAGCGCAGAAACGGAGCAGAGACCAGTGCGTGGGTCCTGGTAGAGAGTTGGGGCTAGATGTACTAACATTAGGAACTGCGATTTCCAAATTACAGTAATTACCGAATTGCAATTTGGAAATCACAATTGCTAATATACTTAGAAATTATTTTTAAAATAGTGATTCCTAGTAGGACACAGATTGAACTTATTGAGGTAGGTCTCAATTTGTGACCAACTAGGAATCACAGCAAACACAGGGATGGTGGCCTGCTGGGGTCAGCAGACCACCATGTCTGTGGCTGCCTTTTAATAAAGCCAACATTTTTTTTTAAATGCAGCCCGTTTTCCTTAAAGGAAAATGAGATGCATTTAATAATAATTATAAAACCCTGAAGTTTCATTATTTAAGAGTAGGCAGTGGCTCATGGGGTCACTGCCTGCTCTTAAAAAACAATATGGGGCATATTAGCAAGACCCACGTTAAAATTATCGCCGTTTTAGCGGCAGGAAACTGCCGCTAAAGCGGCGATAATGGGTTTGCTAATATGCGTTATGAAATTCAATAGAAGCCCAGGTTAGATGTGCAGGACATCTAACCTGGGCTTCTATTGGAATTCCATAACGCATATTAGCAAGCCCATTATCGCCGTTTTAGCGGCAGTTTCCTGCCGCTAAAACGGCGATAATTTTAACGTGGGTCTTGCTAATATGCCCCAATATTTTTTTTAATTCCTCAAAGGGGAAGGGGTCTTTTGGAGACCCCTTTGCCATTTGCGAATGGGTTACCACCTCCTTCAAGGTGTCGGTAAAATACTAATGTTTTGCTACCGGAATTAGGTTGCAAAACATTAATACATACCACCCTGAATTGGTATTTGGAAGGGAAGCCCTAAACACGCCCCTTCCAAATACCGAATTACACAAATCACAATTGCGATTCGGTAACAAGTTACCGATTTGCTATTTGGCTTTGTACATCAAAAAAGGCATTTTTGAGTGGGAATCAGCTGAGGTGCGACCCCCAAAATGTTTCATACATGGGGCCTTAGTTCCTATTCGTGAATACATTCCTTTTGACCGGCGTCCCTCCATGAAAAATGAATGATAGCCAAATATTCATAGGAGAGGTGATAGTTTTAGCAGAACGTAGTCTCTCGAGTCAAATGCATCACATAATAGGTCTGTCTTGACTTTCCTATTCACATGTATTACATTAGAGAAACATTAAAAAAATGAGTATCTGTGGAATCAATATGTCAAATCCAGGTTGAGCTCCCAAAACGAGTGTCATTCACTAAAACACCGCAGACTTCAGGTATTAATGCTGACAGAAAAGATGGATGCATCCCTAGTTAGCGACTGTGTACGAGTGCCCTGGAGGCGTAATCAGTATTTATCACACACGATAAAATCCAACACCACTGGGTTCTGAATTTATTGGCTACAAAATAACGCCTATTCCAAGTTTTTTCTGAGCTTACTGCATAAAACTTCACATGGCCGGCTAATTACGGAGTCCTTTTGCCACGTTAAAGTCAGGTCATTTGACCAGCTACAGTGTAATGACACTATTCTAGAGAGCTAGGACAAACATTTTCAGGACACTTTTTCTTTCCAGACAGTCACTACTTAAAGAAAAAGTCTGTATAGTGCAAATTATACTGTGTTATTACGAGTCATGCTTGATAAAATGATTAACAAACTAATTAAGTGGTGTGGGCAGGAGTACTCCCCATTCATATCAGAATAACGCAACACTTTACTTTCATTTAACATGTACAAGCTTCACAGCTTTCATCTGCTACTGCGTGCGATCGTCTATTAATTGGAAATTGAACCTGACAGGGTTTCTCCAGTATAGCTGCATGAGCAATTGGTTCAAATAACCATTGTGAAATTAAGAATAAAAGAGATGCATATTTTTACATTAAACCCTCCAAACGCAATATCTATGGTAATACCAGATATCGTAGTCTATAATGCAACATTAAACAGCTGTTTTTTAATAAATCGAGTGTCAAGAAATACATCAACCAGGTTGCTGTAACATGAACACTTTTCAGCTTTTCCGCCCTTATGCACTCCAGATCCGCTGACATTCTCATAGGGCCATATACATCAAGGAAAAATCCGGTAGCAAACGGGCAGATTCTCAGGATCTGCCCCTTTGCGACCAGTATTTTTGCATTTGGGATGCATCATCCCAAAAACAAAAAACGCAAATTGCGATTGCATTTAAGGAATCGCAAATTGCGATGCCTTGAAGGCAGTGCAAGATGCCATTTAAAATAGCAATTTCACTATTAGGGTCCGCTAATTACCGGACAATTATACCTGATGGTAATTAGCGAACACTTTGAAAAATGCACTTAAGTGCATTTTTCAAAGTTCCAGGTTACACACACACATGCCCTTGTGGCATGTGTGTGCGCAACATGTGTTCACATATCAATTTCAGGGTGCAACAGGGTGTCTTTTGGCACCCTTGAAAGTACATGCGCAATTTGCGAGTACCTATTGGTACTCGTAGATTGCGCATGCAATTTCTATTGATTCCTATGGGCGAGGCCCATAGGAATGAATGGGCAACAATTCCTTAATTGCGACTCGCAATTTGCGAGTCGCAATTAAGGAATGTTTAGGAATACGCTATTTTTAGGGATTCCTACATGCATAGGCATTTGCGATTCCTTATTAGCGAATCCTTATTTATCACTAATTAGGAATCGCAAATGACATTTTTGATGCATGTGCCAGTTAGTCTCTCCCTCAGTTCCTAAGTCAGAGCCACGTCATTGGTTGCACCAAGGTAATAATTCAGAATGGTGCAGTGACATCCCTTTGCTTCAACTCACAGCTCTACAAAACCTGTGTGGTCCATAAATTCTATACACAATCGCAAAGTGCAGAATCCAGGGGCCCGATTCACAAAAGTAATCTGAGACAAAATCCTAACTTTACGACTTTCGGTATTCACAGAAGGGATTTAGGAGTACTAAAGTTTGGATTTTGTCTCAGTCAATCTTAAGTTTTGGTCTTAAGTTAAACTTAAGACACACTTAAGTTTAACTGAGACAAAATCCTACTCATAAAGTTAGGATTTTGTCTCAGTTGAACTTAAGTTTGTCTTAAGTTTAACTTAATGAGCTACATTTCGACTTCTGAATTCTGATCTACCCTGCCAGTCCAGGGAGGAACTGGCTTGGCAGTTCAGGCTGGACTGTTCCCATAAGGAACAGGGTCAAGACTGATTTGCATAGGGCTGGGTCCAAACTGGGGTGGTGTGGTGAGTAAAAGAATGATGGATTAAACCCAGATCCTTGTGACGGGGGTGAATGTTTGCATTGTCCAGCATTCCAACCATCAATTGTTTCTTTTGCATAAGTGTATGGCAAATACATGCCATTTTAACTAGCCCATCATCCCGGACTCACGCTGCTTGATTTTTGCTAGAAATGGGGCATTCAATAGGAGTGAATAATTTACCTTAGTGGTGCAAGGCTTTGCCCTGTGGGCCAGGGTGTTCTGTCTGTGGGTGGATTACTAAAAAGGGAGGTCAGACCTGTTTTGTTACTCCACTTGGCAAAGAATATGGTATCTCTTTTGCTTTTCTCTACTAAAAACCTTAAAATGTGAAGAACAAATTAAACACTGATACATAGTATAAGATCATGTGGAAAAACAAGACAACTGAAAGGTCTCTTGGGTATGGGTGAAGGTACAAGGAATCTGACACTGATTAGTTGTTAGGTCAAATGGCTCAAACATCTGAGTTTAGGGCCCACGGTGATTGGCTCATGATCACATAAATGAGGAAGAAAGGAACATCAGACCTGGGGTAGCCTCAGTTTTTGCACGATGTGAGAAGCACTGCAAATCTGGCCTTTGACTAGAGGTCTTCGTAGAAATCCCAAGTGTACAGACAGAGAAACACCAAAGACACAGCAGGGAACCCTCCCACCACAGATGGAGCAGTTTTCAGTCATCTCAGGTGATGGTCCACCTACTTACTCCTAGGGGAGATTTGCCTCAGTGCTAATGCATCATTGTCTCGTAATGCCCAGTAGTGATGGCACCAAAGGACCAGATGTCTGCTGCCAAAGCTGTGGCCAATGTGTAAGAGCAAGTGGATAACTCTCTTGTAAGGTTGGTCTACAGCAGCACTGAGAGAAAATACATCTTCCTGATAATTTTCCATCCATTGTTAAATACAATAAATAGGGCTCAATAGAAGGCAACCAAATGTGAATTGCAAATGTAATATTTTAAAATGTTTTGGGCTGGAAAATAGATGGATATCATTATGGTTCATAATTAATTAACTATTGTTTAAATGTACTGAATAGATTCAACCCTTTGTTGAAGATTTCTGTACAAACAGTAAAAACTCAGGTCCAGTGGTGTTACCTATCTAAATCTCTCACAACTCTTTTTAGCAAGTCAAAGGAACCAGATGATTCCACCTGCTGCGTGCCACTGTTAGCTATTTTAACACAAACCGGCACAAAGTGTTGTGGTGGGATTTACAAAATGCGATTTGCATTGGATTGTAACCATAATGCTCTGTCTTGAGTTGCTTTGTGTCAAGGGGGCATTCCTTGGGTGGTACATGGGCACTCCCATACAACTACCCATAGGTTTAGATGCAAATCCCTACCTACAAAGAATGCAGACAGGGATTTGCATCAATATACTGTGCCTCCTTGAGGCAGGTGAAACAAGCAGAAATATTTTCTTTTCTCCTCTTTTTTCCACTTTAAATGGGTGCTGCATTGTACAGCACATGTCCTATTTCGGCTTATCCTCAGGGTCGTGCCGATGCTCAGAAGGGTCCACCTCTCGACAACCCCAAGTCTGAATTGCTATTGTAGCACAGACTTTTGAAGTGATCAAGCGGGGGAAGGAAAGGTAGGGAACTGCAGGGAAGGAGATCTGTGAATGGAAAGAAAGAATTGTAAACATACACTATGCTGAGATAAGACGTCAATACACTCAACTGGGTAACTATGGATAGATATGCAAGCTATTGATATATCAGGGTACCTGTAAAGGAAAGAAATCAACTCTGTATAAGAGTATACGAGGGTACGTTATCAGGCCACCAACACGTGTACTGAGAAGGAAAAGAAGAACAACATGTAAGCTGATAGATTCGTATTGCAGCTAACAATGCGTAAAATCACTGAAAGAGCATGTCTAGAAGCACACCTACCCTGGTGTGTATTGAGCTTTGCGTCACATGGGACAGGTGAACCATCGATCCAGAAACACTCCACTGACCCCCTGTTAATGTACACAAATGATACCAGCCCGCATTAATTCTTTGTGGTGCACATTCGAATATTCATAGCACAATATATCCAAGTGATCAAAAATAAATCATAACATATAAGCAAGGAAGCTACTGCTTCAAAGTATCAATGAAGACTCTCATACTGAATCCTCAGAAGAGAGAATACACCATAATATTAAAAGAGCGAAAACCTCTTGAAGAAATAGAACCACGGGAGTTCCTTCACTCCACTCTTGCACTGGTTATCCTCCAGGATACGTGAATACCTCCCCCGCATGAGCCGTAACGGTACGGACTCGCCAACCAAGGAGGGTCGGGGCAGCCAGACGCTGTCCTCAAATACTGTCTCCTCCGCAAGAGTCACAGGAAAGCGGACTCGCCAACAGAGGAGACTTAGTCAATACTCTCACCGGAGAGCGACATATGAAAGCCACTGCTTCTGCGGGAAAAGACAAGTTCCTCCCTTCGCAAGAGCCGGCCACTAGGCAGACTTGCCAACGGAGGAGGACGGAGCTACGCTCCCGACACCAGGAAAACGCCGGAGTAAGGTTCCAATGGGAACAGCCCCTTAACAACAGAATTGGTGCCATGAGCACCCTTACCAGACCATGCGTCTCACAGACGCCGGTAATCCCAAAATAATCGGAAGTGCTGCTTAGAGTTCTAACGGCTTGATCGGCAGTTCTGACAGCACACGCACGCTAGCGTGTGACGTTGGTATTGCAAGTCTTGCTGAGAATTGTGGTTCCCGACTGTGTAGTCGACTCATCGCTCCTTCCGATACCCGCAATCCTGCCAGTCAGTGTTCATGTCGGCCGATGAGCTCTGACAGTACACATACAAAGTGGGAAACACATTAAAGCATAGTTAGGAAGGGACCCTCTCCAGCCCAAAATCTATGCTTCCTACAATGCAGAAACCCTTGCACTATTGTGCAAGGGTGTCCGCTTTGCCTCGTGGCAGCCAAAAGTGTGCCAGCACAGGGAGAGAGCAGAACAGCCACACATCTTAGTAGCTATAGTGATGTTCTGCTCTCTCCTGTTCATGCAACACAGTGCAGCAACATTATCTCCTTCCCTGCCTTGCATGACTTCTATGTAAATGTGATCCTTTGGGTTTTCTTCCTCTCATACCCCAGTGAGTGCTACTAACTAGTGCCATGTAGGAGCAGATTTAAATGTGGAGTTGGCTGCTGCTTATGTGTGTAGGAGGGCATGGAAAAGATTACAATTCTGAATGCGCATTGTGATAAAGACATAGAATAGCTAACATGCAATGTGTTAAACAGCACTTGGAAACCTAATAGTCTGGTTTAATGTGTTAATGCATACACTACCCTTGACACATACAAACAGCAATTCTTTATGCCTGCGTTTGCATGTGTAGCATTTTAAATCAAGACCTATTGGCTTTGTCAACGCTTGTTTACATTCAACATTGTTTTTAAGTGTTCACCTGGCTGCAATTATCATACAACTATGCCAAAAAAAAAAAAAAAACCTCCTACAAAAATGACTGCCATCCTGGTTAAAATATGTAGCTTTGTGTCCCATCTGGAAATAAAGCAAAAATTGCTTCTTTCCAATAATTAACAAGCTGTGTGACGAGGATCTCACTCAACTATTCAAAGTTTAAAAAATTACAAAGACGATAATTATGAGTTGATCCAGTTTATGATGAGATAATTATTATCATATCCATAAATTCCGTCAGTGACATGTTTGAAATCTATTAGATCTGATAATTATCACAAATGGTGAAATTTTGTTCCCGGAATGATGCATAGCATACAGATTCTGGTGCTTATAGTTACAAAATCCGCATGTCTTAGTAAATATTGGGCATTTTTCATCCTTTAAATTCTGACAGATTTGGTCTGATGGAATTTAACAGGGTATGCATTTTTTTAGTATGTACCAAGGACGATAAAAACAGTAAGATTCCGTTATGAGCGGTAATTTCGCCTTTGGTACCACGTATTTCCTTGAACATAGACTTATGCTACAAGACAAATGGACAAAGGCTGACTGTTGCACATGAAAACTGCATACAACTGACAAATGTAGCAGCGATATTGAAATTGTTTACTGGCAGCCGTCAAAACTGAAGATAAACCTTAAAAAAAACCTGTTGTACAAAATATATACAACTGAACCTTTTACATGCCAAATGTACTTTGCTGACATTAATTAATAGAATTAATTCTAGTGACTGTGACATGATTATTATTTTGTCCGTATATTTGTTTAACAGTACTAATAGTTCATTTGCGTGAATATTTTAAATAAAATGCATTGAATGTTTTCCTCTATATCACTGGATAGCAGAGTAGGAAATGAGTATGCATTGTGAGATGTTTTAGCGGAAACCTCCTCAGTGACTTTATATATTAATTATTTTATGTGGGGAGGAGTTTTTTGGTATCTTTGCTTCAATGACGGACCTTGCGGAGTCGGAAAAAGCAGTTTGCTGCTCCGTTCTGGGAACTACATGGTCCTGTCTGAAACTTGTCACTCGGCAAATTGAAAACTGCATTGCAATTATCTAGTCCCCGAATAAGTGTTCTCTTTTTTAAAATAGTTTATTGACAGCTTGAAGCATGAATCATGCATCGGGCCAACTGACGTTTGCAGTTTCGAGGGAAGCCAAAATGAGCGTATTAAGAGATTTGTCGCATTTACCCCACAGTGCCAGCTGCGGCCCATGCAGGTAAGAGCGGTGAGGCGGTGGGGCGTTGCGACCTGGTGTGGGGGTATTTCCACTGAGGACGACTAGGGAACATTCATTATTTATTTAATTTTCCCTCGCGGTAGTCTGTCAAATCTCCCCCCCCCCCCCAACACGGCCCCACAGCCACCACTGTTCTTACCTGAACGGGCCACGGCTTCGCAGTGTATCTCACTATGCTTGTTTAGCCGCTAGGAGCAAAGACAAATGAAGCCAAATGGAAAACAAGTTATGAAATGCAATGTAGCTAAGCTTCTAACATTTCCCGGCATGCTCTGAGAAGTTCCCCATCCACATTTTTGTTTTTGCCCAAGGCCCTCATCATGAGTGAGCCTGGGTGACATTTTAAAAAGCAATGCTCCCCCACCTGGGACATGGGCATAAAAGCGACAAGGAGTTTAAAAATATGTCAAGCCCTAGTGATACTGGCAGAGAAACAGCCAAGAGCTGGAAAAATGTGCGTTCAGAAGAGCTGCTAGTCATTTTTCTTCAGCTAAAACACTAACAGTGACTCCTTTTACAACCATTACTGCCAGTTTTTTTGAGACTCTGAAACATGAAGTAGACAAGCCATTTAAGGAAGGTGACTTTTTCGTGAAAAGCAACAAAAATGAAATGATAAACAAAGCACATACTTCAAACAAGAGTTTGAAAACATCCTACAATATTTGTTAGATGCTTTTACAGAAATCAGTCTTTCATAATTTATAAAGTGTTATGTAGCACAAAAAACAATGTTTTCATTGAAAAATATCACCCAACAAATACAATATTTTATTTACCTACTTATTTACTTTCATGTAGAACCTGTTGCTTTTAGTGGGGGGGGCAGCCTTCTTTCCAAGATGTCTTCTCTATTTAACAACTAGTTCCTGCCAACTTTGCAAGAAGGTCCAAACTGCATTTCGTTGGTGTTCCCGAAGGAGCAGAGAACTCGGGTAGCCATCAGAATACTGTACAGTGCATTGTATCACTGATTAAAACACATTCTTGGCAAAGTTCTAGCTGATTTCTCCATAATGCAGGATCATTAGGTCCCTAACCACCGTTCTGCCAATCCTAAATTTCCTCCTATCATACTTGTTAACTTTGCGGATTATCGCATAAAGGAGCAGATTCTTTCAACAGCCATGAGGAAAAAAATCTTTTATAATGGCCGATAATGTGCAGTTTCGTGTTATTTAATATATTTCCGCTTTAGCAGCTCAACGACATAGAAACTTTAAAGGATTGGTGGGACAATTAAAGTCTGCAGGCCTCATGCTTCAAAAGTCAAGCAGTCTAAATTAAAAGATCTGTTCAGGGGACAATTCAGAATGTGCATTGTAATAAAGACATAGGGGGATATTCTCAAGAACGTGTGATAATTATCGCAAAATTAGCTTTACGCAACTTTGCAAATCGCAGTCTATCGTGGGAAAATAACACTTTGTTAACGTTGTATTCTCAACATGGCGATACCATGCGATAGTCTCACGCTAACGCGTCAAATGACCGCGATAAAATTACAGTGATGGCAAAAACGCGAAACACGAACGCGAAAAAGTTGCGATGTGGCCAACCGCGATAAAAAATCAGTGATAATCAGCGACAGGCCTGCAATTCCCACGCGTCATGCGGGAAAATGCACTATAAAAGCACCGAAAAACACAAACAAAATAATTCAAACTGCGTAGCACCATGGAGGAAGCCGGAGCAAGTACAGAGGACGACCAGAACCCCATAAGCCCCCAGGACGACCAGCCTGGGACCTCGGGGTCACGGAAGGGCACAGAGAAGAAGACGAGGAAGACGAGGTTCAGTCCGCAGGAAAACAGGATCATCATCACGGAGGTGATAGAACACAACCAACAAATGTTCGTCACCTCCAACGTGTCATTGGCAAATAAAAATGCAATATGGCAGTCCATCCTGGACAAGGTGAATGCAGTCGGAGTGAGGAGGAGGACAATTGGAGAGGGTAAGAGGCTCTGGAATGATGCGAAGCGCAAAACCAAGAAGAAACTTGCTGACAACCATCAGGCAGCAATGCAGACAGGAGGTGGCAGTCCAGCGGAACACCAGGAGCTGGATGATATGGAGGAAATGGTGGCCACAGTCATCAGTAGGGAGACGGTGGCAGGAGTTGGGGGTCCGGACACTGCTCGACATGACCTGACACAACAGCACCAGGGTGAGTACCGAACAGGGACTGGGGGGACGGGGGGAGATGGGCACAATGGCACACATGCACAATTAAGAAGAGCACACTGCACACCCACAATGACTGGATCATCTCCCTGATCCCCTTGGCACACTGCAGCACACATACAAACAGCAAGTAGGCACTAGGGGCACAAAGGGGTCCCTCCCCACACAGCACCAATCTCACAACCAACCCATGCACACGTATCAAAACCAGCAAAGCTGCGTATCTGTGAGCCACACTGACAATGCAAGTGACACTGCATGACGAACAGCTTGGCTGCAGTCCAATTATCATGACATGGTGCACGCCACGACACTGAGGTGTCTGAGTGTGGAACACATCCGTAAAGGAGCAGGTCACACTCTGACACATTCACCTGCACAAACAACACCTGATGTCAACAACACATCTGCAGATAAACCATGCCCAAGAGTCCAAAATCCGAACTAGAGCCAAAATTAGCCAAGTCTGCAACATCTCAGCACTGTAGAAGCACAGAAGTCAAAGGCACACCGCCTCAAAGGGATAAGGGGCAGCAAAATCACAGCTGCAGGGGCGACTCTCCCACAATGCAGCACACACACATAGCAATAACAGCACATCATCATTGACGACAATGTGGTACAAAGTGCAACATTGTCACTACAGAACAGAGGACACAGCTGGTTCCGCTTGTGCGTAGAAACTGGCCAATCACATCTGGCATAGCAGGAAACTGTGAGATGATAATGTACGTGTACAACCTCACATCCGTGATGTAGTTCAAATGTCCACTGTCCCGCATCAAATAGTCAGCTCCTCCCAAACAGTCACAATGTACATTGTCATGCAGTCTGTATGTAAACTTGAACAATGCGTCAACATACATGCCAACACAATGTTAAAATGCACCTCCCCTTCACATTGCAGAGGGACAATCAACACCTCCTGCAGAGCAGACCAGACAACTCATCAGTGATGATGAAGAGGATCTCCACACCTTCGACACAATGCCCTACAACAGCTCATGGACAGCTACGGCAACCCACCTCCAGGAGCAGGGCAGTCCAGCTGCATCGAGGAGACCCCACCCCCTGCACAGACCACACAGCAGGAAGCATTCACCACCACGGCTGGCTCCCAGCACCTCACCGAAGAACACATCGCATTCCAAGGCCATGTGTTAGACTGCCAGAAGGAGGTGGCTGAACAGGTGCGGGTGGGGTTCGCCCTCAGGGCAGCTAAACTAGATGACATACGTGGGTGTCTAAGTCTCATCAGGGACCACTTACACTCCCTAACGGACACCCACAGTTCACTCCATGATGTCCAACAATCCATGCCCGACATCGCTGGAGTCATGACTCTGAGAGGAGGACAACTGTCTAGTCAGAGTGGCCTCAGCGATGTCAGCTGAGAGTTGGCACAGATGCTGAGGATAATAGAGAACATGGAGCGGATGCATGCGGAAAGAATGGCTGCCACGGATGCACACCAGCGAAAAGTTGTTGGGATCTTCCATGCCCTGCAGATCCTCATCATCGCATTGCTGCCACTAAGGCAGTCGCTGATGAATGCTGTTGGTACTTCTACACACACATCTCCGGCCCCTGATGTGTCAGAGGCACACAGTGCTGCAGACCAAACATCAGCACCCACATGTCAGACCGATGACATAGAGGACGAAGATGCGGTTGATTCCACCTTTGTAGTAAGAAGGAGCCATAGCATTCTTCTCCGCCATATGCCCTGTTTCAGCTTGGTTCTGCCCTCTGCATCATGCCCTGTAACAACACCTCCCACTGTCCCCCGAAACACTCTGCGACACTCACCTTGGACCTCGACATGGACTGCCATATTTTGTTTGCTTACCAATGACACAGCAACAGTGCTTAATTTGTGCCGGTGCTTTCCGGTGCTTAGCACCCGGACTTATTTTTCACCTGAGGGCCACTGCCCACTCGCATGAAGCACTCAACTGCACGTGATATGTCACATTATATATAATTGACTAACTGCATTGTAGTTCACACTCTATCACAGTCTCACAAGTCCCTGGTGAAGAGTGCTGATGTGCTGAGCCGATACTAAATCCATATCCGTGGTTGCCTTCAGTTCAGTGTTGCTGGTGGGCGGGCCGCTCATTGGACAGGATTTGGTTCTGTGGGGTAGGGGCAGCAGCAGCGTGCGTGTGCGTAACCTTTTTTCAAAATTCCAACGCCTGCACCCACGCACTGCATGAGTCACCGCCAGTTCAGCACGACGTATTGTAGTTTTTGAAGCAGCCAGTGTGTCGTGCAGCAGTGTGTGTGCAGCAGCAGGCCTAATAAAGGCAGTGCCACCAGTAAGCTAGTAAGTACCTACACCAACACTGCTTTTTATTGAGCGTGGTGTGACAGTCACCGTGTTTGGTAAAAATACTTTGAGTCCGAGCAGTCATGCCGCCGGCACCATGTGCAATGCTCTGGGCCTGGAGGCTGGAAGGAGGGCAGGGCCTTGTCCTATGGCCTTAACCCTTTTCTGTCTAATTGTTGACATAGTTGTCTTGCATGAAATGCTGTTTTTCCGGTTTTTTTCTATCTCTTTCGCATATACTTTGGTTTTGGTATTTTAATACCTGTTCTCCCCAGTGCTCCTGTTGAAAGTTTATTTTCAACGTCATCAAGCCTCGCGCTCGTGGCTCAGGTTGTTTGTGCAGTGGTGTGGTTGCTGTTGTGGGGTACGGTGTGCACCCTTCACCTGCCAGTAGTAGAGTGATGCTTTACATTCAAGTGAGCACATGGCACCTCCGTAGTGAGAGCAAGACACAACACACACACCCCTTAGCTGTATTTGTTTGCTGGCACTGGCAGTGGCACACACCTAATGCAGTATTCACTCTGTATTTACTTTTTTTCATGCAGGATGAGGTCGAAATACCTGTTGTGCCAGCAGCCAAACCAGTCTCTGGAGCGAGTCCCGGTGAATGCTGCTGGTTTCAGCAAAACGCTGCTCAAGTGCCATCCGCGGGCATGTTTTCATTTTATTTCTGCCCTTGTCCTCGTCGCAGTCCTCACAACACTATCTACACATGCAGTGCCTGCTGTAGAGGTAAATTTGGGTTTACTGGCAGTGTTGCACCCTCTCTGTGCCACGGTGAGGTAACAGTGTGACCCCAGTATGTAATTGGTTTCATGGCCGGCTCTAGGGTAGTACGACGGTACCACCAAACTGGGTGCTGGCTTCAGGGAGCGCAGTGTTTGAGTTCATGGCCTCCAGCAATTTCCAAGCAACAATAAAGATGTCAAGATAACTCCGTGATTAATGTTCTTCATGGAGAGCAATGGGAGTTGTGTCTAGTAGAGGTTTTGACTAATCAGTAGGTAGCGCAGAGGGTTAATATGCCTGCTGTAAAGAATGTGTACCATGCAGATCAAAAGTGCACATAATGTAAATAGGTCAGTGGGTTACTGCTTTTCTAGGAGACATCAATCAATCAATCATGTCACTTATAAAGCGCACTACATACCCGCGAGGGTCTCAAGGCGCTGGGGGAAGAGGGGGGTGGTGCTGCTACTGATCGAAGAGCCAGGCTTGAGGAGTCTTCTGAAGGCCAGTAGGTCTTGGGTCTGTCGGAGGTTGGTGGGGTGGGTGTTCCAGGTCTTGGCGGCGAGGTGGGAGAAGGATCTGCCGCCGGCGGTTGTTTTCCGGATGCGGGGGACTGTGGCGAGGGCGAGGCTGGTCGAGTGGAGCTGGCGGGTGGGGGTGTAGAAGCTGAGTCGTCTGTTGAGGTAGGCTGGTCCGGAGTTGTGGAGTGCTTTGTGTGCGTGGGTGAGGAGCTTGAAGGTTATCCTCTTGTTGACAGGGAGCCAGTGCAGGTCTCTCAGGTGGGGTGTGATGTGGCTGCGTCAGGGGATGGCGAGGATAAGACGTGCAGAGGCGTTCTGGATGCGTTGCAGCCGTCTCAGGAGCTTAGCCGTCGTTCCTGCGTAGAGGGCGTTTCCGTAGTCCAGCCTGCTGGTGACGAGGGCCTGGGTGACTGTTTTTCTTGTTTCGGTGGGGATCCACTTGAAGATCCTGCGGAGCATTCGGAGGGTGTTGAAGCAGGATGAGGAAACGGCGTTGACCTGCTTAGTCATGGAGAGGGTGGGGTCGAGGATGACCCCTAGGTTGCGTGCGTGGTCGGTGGGTGACGGGGCTGTTCCCAGTGATGTCGGCCACCAGGAGTCGTCCCATGCTGAAGGGTTGGAACCAAGGATGAGGACCTCCGTCTTGTCCGAGTTCAGCTTCAGGCGGCTGGTCCTCATCCATTCGGCGACGGCCTTCATTCCTTCGTGGATGTGAGAAGTTGGCCTGGCATATGCTGTCCACTAATTATAGTGGGCACCTTGCACCAGTCCAAATCGACTCTTATGGTAGGTAGGTTAAAGACAACCTTATTGAAAGCTATCCTAGTGGTAGCTGTGGAGAGCAGCCTTCAGGCTAAGTCTTGAAGGAATGTAAAGCCGCTTGTTTTACCAGTCTATAATCTCTTGAGTGACCAAATGAAAGAGCACCACACCAGGTATATATTCAAAATATATGTATTTATTACTAAACACACCCCTCTAGTCTCTTTATGAGGCTAGAGTTCGAAGTACATAGGTTATAAGATCTTAAATCACAGTAATAGCACAAATACACGTTTGGGCCCTAGGGGCGTACCAAACCATATACCAATAAAGTGGTATGCGAACCACGACTGAACTAGACACTAGGCCTAGAGCCTCTAGAAGTGCTTGGACCACAAGGAACCACCCAAGGTAGTGACACAGGGGACCCACGGGAGACGCGTGCAGTGTAAATACACAACCGCGATACGCCGTTAACTTCTATGGAGAAAGTCGGGATCGGAAAAATAGAGGAAAGGGACACTTTAAAGAGGACTAGGACAAAACCCTTTGAGATCTAGGACTTTGAAGAGTCTCTACCCACGGGAGCACCGGAGTACTCGTGTTACCTCACCCAGGGAAGCCGGGTGCATAGGTGCCTTTCGGGGTCGGGTTTCGTCGTCGGTTCTTATGGCGATCTGCTGCAAAGTGCTGCTGGCGACCAGGAGAAAAGTGTCCGGGTGGATCCAAGAGTGGATCGGAGTTCTGAAGAACCTGAAAGCAGAGGGGACAGAGTCTGGGTCACTAGCCAGTGACCAGGGAGGTGATGGACGGATGCCCACCGATGTCGAGTGCTTCAGGTGCGTTGACGGTCGTCTCGTTTCTGCAGCCACGAGGTCCAGGAGGCGTTGTCGGCGACCAGGAGCAGGATTCGGGCTGGTACACGATGTCTGTCGAGTGCTGCGGTGTCGGCGACCAGATTGGACCCAACAAGCCTTGGCAACGGCAAGTCTCGATGTAGCTGAAGATCGTCGATGGTGCAGACCAGCAAGGTCTGGGGAACTCACCCAGCAAGGGTAAGTGAGGGCAGGCCTGGAGCAACCAGACTGCCAAGTAAAGAAAAGATTGGCCTTCGGTAAGGGCTACTAGCCAACGGGCTAGCGACCGCGAAGGAGCCTCGTGACGCCGCACGTGGAGCTGGCTTACAGGACACTCGTGGAGTGGGGGCCAGTGATCTTCGGTGCAGGTGGTGCTGGAGGCTAGGGCTACTCGGAGCCCAAAGCACGACTTCTTGGGAGACCCAGAAGATGGTGCACTTGCAAGTGTGCTCGGTGTCCAGGGGTCACGGTCTCACGTTACCCACGATAGCCACGGGCCTCAGCTTTGCTGGGGACTCAGGGTAGCCTCGGGGAAGTCTGAGAATCCACCTCTGGTGATGCGATGACTTCGGCGTCCGACGGGAGCTTCAGTGATGCGAACCGGACAGATGCTTCTTTGGTGCCTGCCAAGCAGGGGAGTCACTCCTTGACCCCAAGGGAGATTCTTCAGTCCTCTAATCGTGAGTAGAGCGTCGAAGGTCCAGGATTCTGTTTCAGAGTTTCGTCCAGGTATAATCTAAAGTCCTAAGGACTGGGTTCCTACCTTTATTCCAAAAATAGGGGATGGACTACTCTGTGGCCCCACCTATGGGTGGGTCAGGGCAGAGGGGTGGCTACACCCCTTTCCCTTTGTCCAGTTCGCGCCAAAGCAGGGGCTGCAAGCCCCTGATCCGGTTTGAACTGGGGTATGCACAGGGACACCAAATGTGCCCCCAGTGCAGGACTTCAAAGCACCCGAAAGTGCTCCCGCCCAGCCCCAATACACTTTGTCCTGTCTGGGGAGGTGGTCACACCTCCCTGGGACAGGAAACCTATTGTCCAGGCCTCCCCTGCCGGAGTTTCGTCCAGCAGCAGGAGGCCAGACTCGTGTCTGTGGCAGTAGCATCCATTTTGTGATGCCAGGCTCTGGAAAGAAGTTACCGGACTCGTCAGAGTTAACATGCCTTTCCCTCTAGAAGGGTGGAATGCTACCCCCGCCGCCAGAATTGGCGGGGGGTAGTATTCCAAGATGTTTGACACCAAACACGACATGTTTCGGTGCAGCCATTCCATAGTTAGCATTTTACCGCGAGGATATAATGCGTTTAAGAGTATATGGTCAGGCTGCACTACAAACAGCATCAGAGATGGTCTCCGAACGCTGCAGAGGGGCCCTGCTCATGCAGGGGCACCCTCTCACAGAGAAACCATGCACTCTGCCTTTAGGATTGATAAGGCCTGCCTTAGGAGTGACTTATAGGTTTATATGTGTGTATGCATTTAGTGATATAGGTAACCTATACCACAGCAAGGGGTGCATGCACCACCTTACCCAGGCTGCAGTAGCAGACCTGTGGTGTCAGTTTGGATGGCCTACCAGGGGTGGCATAATATATGCTGCAGCCCCTGGCAGGCCTCTGAGGTACCTATGCCCTTGGTACATAGTATACCATATACTAGGGACTTACAAGGGCACTCCAGATCCCAATCAGAGATGTGCCTAAGGCACATGGATACCCTTTTAAAGAGGAAACAGCTAGGCTGGGGTTCTGAATAGCAGGGCCCCAGCCAGACTAATGTCGAAAACCAGTGAAGTATCAGCAAAAAGTGGGGGTACCCCTGTGAAGCAGATCCTACTCTCCTACACAACCCCCCCAAACGTAGGGACATTAAACTAACCTTGCCCAGTTAAGTCTTCATGTTCTAAGTGGAAATACCTAGAGAGTCCATCTGCATTCGCATGGTTACTCCCAGGCCTATGTTCCACTGTAAAGTCCATCCCCTGTAGGGAAATGGACCACCTAAGCAGTTTGGGGTTTTCACCCTTCATTTGTTTTAGCCATAAGAGGGGCTTATGGTCTGTCTGAACCAGGAAGTGTGTACCAAACAAGTATGGCCTCAACTTCTTCAGAGCCCAGACCACAGCAAAGGCCTCCCTCTCTATGGCTGACCAACGTTTCTCTCTAGGGGTCAGCCTTCTGCTAATAAAAGCTACTGGCTGATCCTGACCTTCTTCATTCAATTGTGACAGTACAGCCCCTACCCCCAATTCAGATGCATCAGTTTGAACAATGAACTTCTTGGAGTAATCAGGACTCTGCAGAATTGGAGCAGTGCACATGGCCTGCTTGAGGTCATCAAATGCCTTTTGACAGCTAACTGTCCACTGAACCTTCTTGGGCATTTTTTTAGAAGTTAAGTCATTCAAGGGTGTCACTATTGATCCATACCCCTTGACAAATCTCCTATAGTACCCAGTCAGGCCTAAGAAGGCTCTCACCTGAGTCTGGGTAGTGGGAGCAGTCCAGTCCATGATGGTCTGGATCTTGCTCTGCAAAGGTTGAACCTGGCCTCCACCCACAAGGTGGCCCAGGTACACAACCTGACTCTGCCCTATCTGGCACTTAGTGGCCTTGATAGTCAGGCCTGCCTTTTGCAGGGCCTGTAAAACATTCCTGAGGTGGACCAGGTGATCCTCCCAGGTGGAGCTAAAGACAGCAATATCATCTAGATAAGCTGCACTATAGGCCTCCAGTCCTGTGAGAACTGTGTTCACCAACCTCTGGAAAGTGGCAGGTGCATTTTTCAGACCAAAGGGCATCACCACAAATTGATAATGCCCACTAGGGGTTGAAAATGCTGTTTTGGGCTTTGCAGCATCAGCTAGTCTGATCTGCCAGTAGCCAGCTGTTAGGTCAAATGTGCTGAGATATTTGGCAGAGGCCAAAGTATCTATGAGCTCATCTGCCCTGGGTATTGGATGGGCATCAGTCCTAGTGACTGCATTGAGGCCCCTGTAGTCTACACAAAACCTCATCTCTCTTTTCCCACCACTGGTGTGAGGTTTAGGTACTAGGACTACTGGACTAGCCCAAGGGCTATCTGAGGGCTCAATCACTCCCAATTCCAACATCTTCTGGACTTCAGTCCTGATACAGTCCCTGACATGGTCAGGTTGCCTATAAATCTTGTTTTTAATAGGCAGACTGTCCCCAGTGTCCACTTCATGAGTGCACCAGGTGGTCTGACTGGGTGTCAGTGAAAACATATGTCTAAACTGATTGAGGACTTGCCTGCAATCAGTTTGTTGCTGGGTAGTGAGGCTGCCTGACAAGGCTACACCATCAACTGACCCATCGTCAGGGTTCTGTGAGAGCAGGTCAGGGAGTGGGTCACTCTCTTCCTCCTGCCCTTCATCAGTAGCCATGAGCAAGCCCATGTCTGCCCTGTCCACATATGGCTTAAGTCTGTTGACATGGAGAACCCTGTGGGGACTCCTGGGTGTTCCCAGGTCTACTAAGTAAGTGACCTCACCCTTCTGCTCAACAATAGTGTGGGGTCCACTCCATTTGTCTTGGAGAGCTGCTGGGGCCACTGGCTCCAACACCCACACCTTCTGTCCTGGCTGGTAAACAGTTAGGACAGCCTTTTGGTCATGCCAGGCCTTTTGAAGTTCCTGGCTAGCCTCAAGGTTTTTGGTTGCCTTTTTCATGTACTCAGCCATCCTGGAGCGGAGACCAAGTACATAGTCCACTATATCTTGCTTTGGGGGCTTGAGAGGTAACTCCCATCCTTCCTTCACCAAGCACAGTGGACCCCTCACAGGGTGGCCAAACAGAAGTTCAAAAGGGCTGTAACCAACCCCCTTCTGAGGCACCTCCCTATATGCGAATAAAAGGCAGGGCAAGAGAATGTCCCATCTACGCCTAAGCTTTTCTGGGAGCCCTTTAATCATGCCCTTCAAGGTTTTGTTGAATCTCTCAACTAAACCATTGCATTGTGGGTGATAGGGTGTGGTGAACTTATAAGTAACCCCACACTCCTTCCACATTGCCTTTAAGTACCCAGACATGAAGTTTGCACCCCTGTCTGATACCACCTCCTTAGGAAAGCCCACTCTTGAGAAAATTCCCAGGAGGGCCCTTGCCACCACAGGTGCTGTAGTGGTCCTAAGGGGTATAGCCTCTGGATACCTGGTGGCATGATCCACTACCACCAGTATAAATCTGTGCCCAGATGCTGTTTGGGGATCCATGGGACCAACAATGTCAATCCCTACCCTCTCAAAGGGCACCCCCACCACAGGTAGTGGTATCAGGGGGCCTTTGTAGTGCCACCTGCTTTGCCACTGGCTTGGCAGGTTACACAGGAGCGACAAAACTCCTTACTGTCTTCAGACATGTGGGGCCAGTGAAAGTGAGGGACAATTCTGTCCCAAGTCTTGTTCTGGCCCAGGTGTCCTGCTAAGGGAATATCATGGGCTAGGGTCAATAGGAAGCCCCTGAACTTCAAAGGTATTACCAACCTCCTGGTAGCACCAGGCTTGGGGTCTCTACTCTCTGAGTACAGGAGTCCATCATCCCAATACACTGTATGGGGACCACTAGCTTTCCCAGCAGCCTCAGCAGCAGCTTGCTGTCTGAGGGGTTCAAGGGAGGGGCAGCTCTGCTGCTCCTGGCTCAGATCTGCCCTAGAAGGTCCCCCTGTCCCCAAGAACTCAACCTGGTCAGGCTCAAGTTCCTCTGGGACAGTTCCTTCTTCAGGGCTGAGATCATCCCCCTCAAGGGACTGATCTTCCTCCTGAGCCAAGGGGAAGGCACTGCCTTAACCCTACTACTCCTCCTCTTGGAAGGCACTTGGTCCATTCTTTCAGAATCCAAGGCCTGTTCAGTTTTAGACAGTTTAGCTTGTGACCTGGTCACAGCAAACACATCTGCAGGGATCCCCAGCATTTCTGCATGGGTCCTGAGCTCCACTTCTGCCCAAGCAGAAGTCTCTAAGTCATTGCCAAGCAAGCATTCGACTGGTAGGTTTGCACTTACCACAACCTTCTTAAGGCCAGTTACCCCTCCCCAGGAGAAGTTAACAACTGCCAGAGTATGGTCTGTTCTGACATTGCTAGCATTGGTCACTTGGTACATTTCACCAAGTATAACTTGCCCAGGTAGCACAAGGTCTTGTGTCACCATTGTGACACTTGCCCCTGTGTCCCTAAATGCCAAAGCCTCTCGTCCATTGATTAAAGGCTGTTGTCTGTACTTGCCCAGATTACTGGGACTCACAGTGGAGGTCACATCCATGCCTCCATCACAGACTAACACAGCCTGAGTCAGCTCCCTGACTAAGTCAGAGCCCAACTCAGTTCCCAGGGTGAACCCTACTAAACCCTTTGCTGGAGCACTTCCACCAACTGTACTAGGGGGAACAGGTGCCTTAGGGGCATTGGTGGATGCTGGACTGGAGTCTTTGGACTTGGTGCAATCACTGGTCCAGTGGGTCTTTTGCTTACAGACCTTGCACCATGGTTTTCTTTGGCCTTTACCCTTGGTAGACTGGGAATCCCCACCAGAAGAAGATTTTTGGGGGCCTGATGAAGACTTTTGATCTTTACCCTTCTCCCCACCCTTGTCAGAGTTCTTAGCATCTTGCTTCTTGGTTTCCCCACCTTGGTTCTGTACCTTCTGCTTCACCCTGGTTCTGACCCATTTGTCTGCCTTCTTTCCCAATTCTTGGGGAGAGGTCAGATCAGAGTCAACCAGGTACTGATGCAACAGCTGGTTTTGACAGTTATTAAGAATCTGCTCCCTCATTATCAGATTATACAATCCTGAGAAGTCACACACCTTACTGCCCATCAACCAGCCTTCCAGAGCCTTGGCAGAACAATCCACATAGTCTACCCAGTCTTGAGTCTGTGCTTTTTGGGTGTCTCTGAACTTCAACCTGTACTGTTCAGTGGTTAGGCCAAACCCATCAATAAGAGCACTCTTCAAGACCTTGTAATTGTCAGCATCCTCCTCTCTAACAGTGAGGAGCTTGTCTCTACCTTTGTCAGCAAAGGAGAGCCACAAGATTGCTGCCCACTGCTCCTGAGGGACCTTCTGTACCTTACAGGCCCTCTCTAAAGCAGTTATCCATTTGTGGATATCATCCCCACTCTGGTAGGGAGGGACAATCTTGCTCAGGTTCCTATGGTCATAGGACCTTTCCCTATCTCTAGGGATATGGCTGCCACCATGGGACTCTAGTCCCAACTTTCTTCTCTCTTTAAGGAGATCTAGGGACTCTCTATCTAAAGCCAATTGCTTCTTCCTGATCTCCAGTTGAGTTTCCTCATACTGGACCAGTCTCTTTCTTCTCTCATGAGAGGATTCCCTCCTGTGAGAAGAAACAGAGCTCCCTATTGAGGTGCCAGAGTGGTTAGACTCCTGAGAAGGAGACCTAGACTTTCTGAGCACACTCATAATCCTTCCTGGGGGGACAAAGGTGTGGTTCTCCAGATCCTCATCTTCATCTTCCCCAGAAGGGATTGGGTTTTCCAGGTCAGGGTCATTGTCACCCTCCTGGTCAGTTTCAGAGGGGGGCTGGGGGTAGTAGTACCCCTGGTCCCTTCCTCATCTGCTGGCCCACCCTCTGCTCCTACCCCTTCAGTCTCTGAAGACTTACTAAGATCATAAGCCACCAACAACTCCTGGAGGTGTTGGGTGGTGGGACTTTGGCCTGTCCTTAATTTCCTCACGTTACACAAAGCTCTCAGTTCCAAGAATGGGAGTGTGTCATACTTGGAGGGGAAGCTCAATGGCTTCCTGCAGGGCATCTTTGGATCCTGCTTTTAAAGACATTACTAGTGTGGTGTGGTGTATGCACTACCTACTCTAGTGTGGCCTACTAAACTCTCTTGAGTTGTAGAAAGGGTTGTGCTATCCCTTAACACACAACTCTAAGTTCAGTAGAACTTACTGATATTCTAAGCTTAAATTATATGTACCTCAGGTACCTTTAGTGGTTTTCAGTTGATCAATTCAATTGAGATTATCTGGTAAAACAATAGCAAGCTGGAATCCCACACGCTGCACACCAATGTGAGAAGTTGGCCTGGCATATGCTGTCCACTAATTATAGTGGGCACCTTGCACCAGTCCAAATCGACTCTTATGGTAGGTAGGTTAAAGACAACCTTATTGAAAGCTATCCTAGTGGTAGCTGTGGAGAGCAGCCTTCAGGCTAAGTCTTGAAGGAATGTAAAGCCGCTTGTTTTACCAGTCTATAATCTCTTGAGTGACCAAATGAAAGAGCACCACACCAGGTATATATTCAAAATATATGTATTTATTACTAAACACACCCCTCTAGTCTCTTTATGAGGCTAGAGTTCGAAATACATAGGTTATAAGATCTTAAATCACAGTAATAGCACAAATACACGTTTGGGCCCTAGGGGCGTACCAAACCATATACCAATAAAGTGGTATGCGAACCACGACTGAACTAGACACTAGGCCTAGAGCCTCTAGAAGTGCTTGGACCACAAGGAACCACCCAAGGTAGTGACACAGGGGACCCACGGGAGACGCGTGCAGTGTAAATACACAACCGCGATACGCCGTTAACTTCTATGGAGAAAGTCGGGATCGGAAAAATAGAGGAAAGGGACACTTTAAAGAGGACTAGGACAAAACCCTTTGAGATCTAGGACTTTGAAGAGTCTCTACCCACGGGAGCACCGGAGTACTCGTGTTACCTCACCCAGGGAAGCCGGGTGCATAGGTGCCTTTCGGGGTCGGGTTTCGTCGTCGGTTCTTATGGCGATCTGCTGCAAAGTGCTGCTGGCGACCAGGAGAAAAGTGTCCGGGTGGATCCAAGAGTGGATCGGAGTTCTGAAGAACCTGAAAGCAGAGGGGACAGAGTCTGGGTCACTAGCCAGTGACCAGGGAGGTGATGGACGGATGCCCACCGATGTCAAGTGCTTCAGGTGCGTTGACGGTCGTCTCGTTTCTGCAGCCACGAGGTCCAAGAGGCGTTGTCGGCGACCAGGAGCAGGATTCGGGTTGGTACACGACGTCTGTCGAGTGCTGCGGTGTCGGCGACCAGATTGGACCCAACAAGCCTTGGCAACGGCAAGTCTCGATGTAGCTGAAGATCGTCGATGGTGCAGACCAGCAAGGTCTGGGGAACTCACCCAGCAAGGGTAAGTGAGGGCAGGCCTGGAGCAACCAGACTGCCAAGTAAAGAAAAGATTGGCCTTCGGTAAGGGCTACTAGCCAACGGGCTAGCGACCGCGAAGGAGCCTCGTGACGCCGCACGTGGAGCTGGCTTACAGGACACTCGTGGAGTGGGGGCCAGTGATCTTCGGTGCAGGTGGTGCTGGAGGCTAGGGCTACTCGGAGCCCAAAGCACGACTTCTTGGGAGACCCAGAAGATGGTGCACTTGCAAGTGTGCTCGGTGTCCAGGGGTCACGGTCTCACGTTACCCACGATAGCCACGGGCCTCAGCTTTGCTGGGGACTCAGGGTAGCCTCGGGGAAGTCTGAGAATCCACCTCTGGTGATGCGATGACTTTGGCGTCCGACGGGAGCTTCAGTGATGCGAACCGGACAGATGCTTCTTTGGTGCCTGCCAAGCAGGGGAGTCACTCCTTGACCCCAAGGGAGATTCTTCAGTCCTCTAATCGTGAGTAGAGCGTCGAAGGTCCAGGATTCTGTTTCAGAGTTTCGTCCAGGTATAATCTAAAGTCCTAAGGACTGGGTTCCTACCTTTATTCCAAAAATAGGGGATGGACTACTCTGTGGCCCCACCTATGGGTGGGTCAGGGCAGAGGGTGGCTACACCCCTTTCCCTTTGTCCAGTTCGCGCCAAAGCAGGGGCTGCAAGCCCCTGATCCGGTTTGAACTGGGGTATGCACAGGGACACCAAATGTGCCCCCAGTGCAGGACTTCAAAGCACCCGAAAGTGCTCCCGCCCAGCCCCAATACACTTTGTCCTGTCTGGGGAGGTGGTCACACCTCCCTGGGACAGGAAACCTATTGTCCAGGCCTCCCCTGCCGGAGTTTCGTCCAGCAGCAGGAGGCCAGACTCGTGTCTGTGGCAGTAGCATCCATTTTGTGATGCCAGGCTCTGGAAAGAAGTTACCGGACTCGTCAGAGTTAACATGCCTTTCCCTCTAGAAGGGTGGAATGCTACCCCCGCCGCCAGAGTTGGCGGGGGTAGTATTCCAAGATGTTTGACACCAAACACGACATGTTTCGGTGCAGCCATTCCATAGTTAGCATTTTACCGCGAGGATATAATGCGTTTAAGAGTATATGGTCAGGCTGCACTACAAACAGCATCAGAGATGGTCTCCGAACGCTGCAGAGGGGCCCTGCTCATGCAGGGGCACCCTCTCACAGAGAAACCATGCACTCTGCCTTTAGGATTGATAAGGCCTGCCTTAGGAGTGACTTATAGGTTTATATGTGTGTATGCATTTAGTGATATAGGTAACCTATACCACAGCAAGGGGTGCATGCACCACCTTACCCAGGCTGCAGTAGCAGACCTGTGGTGTCAGTTTGGATGGCCTACCAGGGGTGGCATAATATATGCTGCAGCCCCTGGCAGGCCTCTGAGGTACCTATGCCCTTGGTACATAGTATACCATATACTAGGGACTTACAAGGGCACTCCAGATCCCAATCAGAGATGTGCCTAAGGCACATGGATACCCTTTTAAAGAGGAAACAGCTAGGCTGGGGTTCTGAATAGCAGGGCCCCAGCCAGACTAATGTCGAAAACCAGTGAAGTATCAGCAAAAAGTGGGGGTACCCCTGTGAAGCAGATCCTACTCTCCTACAGTGGAGGCGGGCTTTGGCGGTGTGAGGGTCTTTGGTGAGGGAGAGGATCAGCTGGGTGTCGTCGGCGTAGGAGATGATGTTGAGGTTGTGCTGTCGGACGACGTGGGCGAGGGGTGCCATGTAGATGTTGAACAGCGTTGGGCTGAGGGAGGAGCCTTGGGGTACGCCGCAGATGATCTTGGTGGCTTTGGATCGGAAGGGGGCGAGGCGGACGCTTTGTGTTCTGCCGGAGAGGAAGGATGTGGTCCAGTCCAGGGCCTTCTCTTGGATCCCGTCGTCGTGAAGGCGTGTTCGTAGTGTGTGGTGGCAGACCGTGTCGAAGGCGGCTGATAGGTCCAGGAGGATGAGGGCTGCTGTTTCTCCGTTGTCTAGCAGGGTCCTGATGTCATCGGTGGCGGCGATGAGGGCGGTTTCGGTGCTGTGGTTGCTGCGGAAGCCGGACTGGGAAGGGTCCAGGATGTTGTTCTCCTCGAGGTAGCGGGTCAGTTGTTTGTTGACGATTTTCTCGGTGACCTTCGCGGGGAACGGGAGCAGAGAGATGGGTCGGAAGTTCTTGAGGTCCTTGGGGTCTGCCTTGGGTTTCTTGAGTAAGGCGGTGATCTCGGCGTGCTTCCAGCTTTCCGGGAAGGTTGCTGTCTCAAAGGAGATGTTGATTATTTTCCGGAGATGGGGCGCGATGGCTGTACTGGCTTTGTTGAAGACGTGGTGAGGGCACGGGTCTAGCCGTGAGCCGGAGTGGATGGTGTTCATGATCTCGCTGGTGTCCTCGTCGTTGATGTTGGTCCAGGCGAGCAGGCGGTTGGTGGTTGTGGGGGCAGTGGTCTCGGTGGTTGCCGGGGCAGTCGTGGTGTTGAAGCTGTCGTGGATGTCGGCGATTTTGCGGTGGAAGAAGGTGGCCAGTGAGTCGCACAGGTCTCGCGATGGCGGGATGTCGTTGGTGTTGGAGCTGGGGTTGGAGAGTTCCTTCACGATATTGAAGAGCTCTTTGCTGTTGTGTGCGTTGTTGTCTAGGCGGTCTTTGAGTGAGGCCCTTTTGGCGGATCTGATGAGGTGATGGTGACTGCGGGTGGCGCTCTTGTGGGCGGCGTAGCTGTCCGCTGTCCGTTCGTGGAGCCAGATCTTCTCCAGTTTTCGGCATGTTCGTTTGGAGGCCTGGAGGTCTTCGGTGAACCAAGTGGCTTTCTTGCTGGTGTGGCTATTGGGCGGATTCTTGAGCGGGGCGAGGTTGTTGGCGCAGTCGTCGATCCACTGTCTGAGGTTGCGGGCGGCGGTGTCAGGGTCGGAGGGTTCGGCGGGTGGGCTCAGGGCGAGGGTTGTGGTTAGCTGGTCTTCGGTGACTCTGCTCCAGCAGCGGTGAGGCATTTGTTCGGTGCGGTGGTGCGTGGTGGGCTTCCTGTAGGTGAAGTGGATGCAGTGGTGGTCAGTCCAGTGGGGTTCGGAGGTGTGGTTGAAGGAGACGTGTGGGCTTGCGGAAAAGATGGAGTCTAGCGTGTGGCCGGCGGCGTGGGTGGGTGTAGTCACGAGCTGTCTGAGTCCGAGGGTGGCGAGGTTGTCGATCAGGGTGGTGGAGTTGGTGTCCTTGTTGTTCTCGAGGTGGAAGTTCAGGTCCCCGAGGAGGATGTAGTCCGTGGAGGCGATGGCGTGTGTGCTGACGAAGTCAGCGATAGAATCGCTGAACTGTGGTCGGGGTCCGGGGGTCTGTAGATGAGGGTTCCTCTGAGGGTGGTGTTGGGATCGGTGTGGATCTGGAAGTGCATGTGTTCGGCGGTGCTGAGGGTGTCGTCGGTGTTGGTTGAGACTCTGAGGGTGTTCCTGTGGACGATGGCGATGCCTCCTCCGACTCCGTTGGTGCGGTCCCTGCGGGTGATCTTGTAGCCGTCCGGGATGGCAATGGCGATGTCGGGGGCTGAAGCGGGATTCAGCCAGGTCTCCGTCAGGAATGCGACGTCTGGGGAGGTTGAGTCGAGAAGGTCCCAGAGTTCGATGGCGTGTTTGCGGGCGGAGCGGGTGTTGAGGAGGATGCATCTGAGGTAGTTGGGTTCTTTCCTGGGCGGTGGTTTGGCGGGGCGGGTGCTGGCGAAGCTGCAGTTCCGGCAGGTGAAGGGCCCTTGGGTGCGCTTCGGGGTGGCCCGGTAGCAGGCGTGATCTTTTCCGGGGTTGAGTGCGTGGAGGGTGCTGGCGTCGTATCGGCGTCTGTTGATGTGGCGGCCGCGGGGGATGCCCGGACCAGGGGTTCTGGCGCTGGGCGTGGTCCCGGCGTGGACGGGCGCAGACGGGCTTGCCTTAGGCGCGCCCGCTGCACATGTCCGCTGCGCGGCCGCCCAGCGGCCGCCATAAATGGGGAGGTGGGAGGGAGGAGCAGGGAATGGGGCAGCGAATGGGCAGTGAGGGGCGGGGCCGCAGGGCGCAGCGGCGGGAAACAGGCACGGAAAGGAAAAAGCGAGCACAATCAGGGCAGCAGGGGGCACAGAAAGGAAAAAAAACTAGCACAATCAGGGCAGCAAGGGGGCACAGAAAGGAAAAACGAGCACAATCAGGGCAGCAAGGGGGCACAGAAAGGAAAAACGAGCACAATCAGGGCAGCAAGGGGGCACAGAAAGGAAAAAAACGAGCACAATCAGGGCAGCAAGGGGGCACAGAAAGGAAAAAACGAGCACAATCAGGGCAGCAAGGGGGCACAGAAAGGAAAAAACGAGCACAATCAGGGCAGCAAGGGGGCACAGAAAGGAAAAAACGAGCACAATCAGGGCAGCAAGGGGGCACAGAAGGAAAAAAACTAGCACAATCAGGGGCAGCAGCAGGGCACACAGACGGAGCTGTGTGGTGGGGGAGCGACCGACCAGTCAAGGTCAGGGGTCGCATCCTTCCTTTTGTTACAGTTTATATGTTAAAAATCCTAATTTAGAGAACAGTGAATTATTAACTGTTGTCAAAGAACTGCATACACGGTGCAAAGTATAGGTTAGAGCATAGATTAATGTTGCAAAAAGGGTTAATTTTGGTAGAAATCAATTTTTATTATTAAAAAGAACCCCCAATTATGGTGTTCCATTTTCAATTCAGAGGTTGTGCTTCTCCAGACCAAGCAGTCTTAAACTATACTGCCTACCTATATGGATGACATGTCACTCCAACACCTTGTAGTCCTCTGGGCCTGGCTTATGCAGCATTTCCTATATGCTGATTTACATACGTATGATTAATTGTGGGAGCCAGTGGATGAAGTGGGTGGAGCCGGGGGAAAGTAGGTGAGGCCTCCGGCAAACATTTGAGCACCTGGACTTCATATTTTACAAATTAAGCACTGCACAGCAATCAGACTGCGGACTGTACTCTTCCTCTTCCGATGTACTTGTCAATCCCTAAATGACTCTGGCTGGCCCTCCACTGGGCTACAATGTAATGTGGGGTTTGCATGGCCATGTACTGCTCCAGCTCCGACACTCCACCGAATGTGAATAAATCATTCAAATTCACACAGATGTGTCATGTCCATAATCGATCAAGTATGAAAGTATGGATGAATGTAAGGACATTGATTGCCCAAAAAGGTACACCCTGGGAAACGAAAGCAATGCGCATGTTTGACCGTGACACACATAGGAAGTGAGATGACTGGCATTGTGTGCACTAGCTGTGGCCTGATTGCTCTGAAACAACAATCGCGCAATTCCTCAACTTTGCCCCACGCAATGTTAGAAATGTTAGAAATAGGGCTGGGTATGAAATTTCAAAGTCGTTGGCAGGCCTAAAGTTGTGTCACCCATCACATTTGACAACAGAACATCTCTTCGCATACCTACTCACACTCAACTGGGTGGACACAGCCTGTAGTGATAGATCACATTGATCCACATGGCAAGAATATGGACACCATACTCACATTGCTGAAGACACGTAAGAGCACAGGTCTATCAGCAACTATCCCAACCACTATGTCTGGCTCACAGAGGTGGAGCTGGCAATAGGGACTCACCCCTAAGTGAAATGCGTCATTCAGTCCCTCCCTGTGTACGGACAATGCTCATTGAGGCACACAATTTGTCATTCTAATCAACACTCATCACAGTTGAACACTAGTGAAGTTGCGTAGACTTTATTGCCATGTGCGTGTCAGTACGGGCAAGACAAGGGCCACAACATGCAGACCAATGCATCAGACACTAACATATTTTACATCAACATTCGATCACGGTACAGTTCCAGTTCCACGTGACACGTGACAGGAGTTGTGCATGCGCCCGGGATGTTCTGCCATTGCGTTGGTGGCTCTCGTAGAACCGGCACTCTTCTGACCTGCGGCAGTTATGTGGATGATATGCCACAGCTCGGAGCAATGAGTCGTATGTGTGTGCAACGTTTGGACGTATGGGTTGTTGTGTACGTAAGTGTCAAGGGCATTCCATGCAAGAGTACCTCGAGCAAGAACTTCTGTGTGTGGGGTGTGGATACGTTGGTCTTTCATTAGCGCTGTGTGTAGTGTGCGAGTTGTCATCATCTGCTATGGTATCTCTCTCAGGGGGTGCCTGCCGCATGCAAGACCAAGGTCGGAGGTGCAGATGTCCTTCCGCCTTATGTATTGAGACAAAGGAGCTTTCATCCCTAATGTTAGTCTGACTACTGCTTGCATTCTGGAAATGTGATGTGGCTTTCGTGCTGCAATTGAGGCTAGGCCTTAGGCTTATGGTGCACCAATAGCGATACACACACAACAGTTGGCATGCATGAGTCAAGAGCCCGAGCGGCCTTGCGCTCCTTGTACAATACCTTCGTGCGCGGCCGCCCTCCGGGTACATGCAATATTGCAACATTGTCGATTGTGGGCCATGTGGCGCAGACACTGCAACAGAGACACACGCATCAGTTGGTTTCCTGTCCAGCCCAGAAATGAACCACGCCCAGAGCCCAGGGATAATTATTCACACCCCTACGCTGGCCTGGCGTACGCCGACCCAGCCCACTCGGCTTACGTATAAAGGGGACGACGACGACGCTACGTGTCCCAGTTCTTCCCCACTGCCGGAGGTGACATGGCTGCGTCCGCCTGGCATATCACAAGACTCAATCAGAAAGGGTCCATGACTTACGTTGCACAGAGTTGGTGGCACCGGAAACACTGCGGCCGGCACGGGCCTACCGCCACGGGACGGTGACATTCGGTGCACTGAGGTAGGGGCACCTTAGGTGCTGAGCGGGTGTGCAGCCTGCGATGATGCGCTGTCCTGGCAGTCCGGACTGGTAAGGATTTGTGTGAGCCCCGCAGTGTAGGCCTGAGCCAGCGGGCAGCGCGGGCCTACCGCCACGTGGCGTTGCCTCGCGGTTCACAGAGTTAGTGGCACCTATAGAGCTGAGCGGGTGTGCAGCCTGCGATGATGCCGTGTGCACTGATATGATCTCTGCCATTGCGAAATCAAGACCCAGAATCACGTGTGTGACCTGGTGGCCCGCGGGGTGGGACTGCATGATGTGGAGGCTGCCAAGGTCACGGGCCCGGGCTTGGAGCTTGCACCGGCACGTGGTGGGCCCTCTTGGAGACACGCTGGTGGTGGAAGGTGAGCAGTGAGGCCTGGGTGTGCAGGGGCGGGCAAACACCGCTGGGCGGCGGGAGGGGCTGGGGTGCAGCAGCTTGTGTGCGCAGGGGCGGCCAAGCGATGATGGCGTGTACAATGATATGAACTCTGCCATTCATAAATCTGGACTCTGTTTCAGATAAGGGACCTGGTGGACTGCAGTGTATACCGGCACATGGTTGGAGACACACCGGTGGCAGCAGGTGAGCAGTGAGGCCTGGGTGCGCAGGGGCGGGCAAACACCGCTGGGTGGCAGGAGGGGCTGGGGTGCAGCAGCCTGTGTGCGCAGGGGCGGCCAAGCGATGATGGCGTGTGCAATGATATGAACTCTGCCATTCATAAATCTGGACTCTGTTTCAGATAAGGGACCTGGTGGACTGCAGTGTATACCGGCACGTGGTTGGAGACACACCGGTGGCAGCAGGTGAGCAGTGAGGACTGGGTCCGCAGTGTCTGCACTCTCTCTCCCTCTCCCTCTCTTCCTTTCACTGTCTCTCTCTCGTCCTCTGTTACTCTCTCTCTCCTTCTCCCTCTCTTCCTTTCACTGTCTCTCTCTCTTCCTCTGTTTCTCTCTCTCTCTCCTTCTCCCTCTCTCCCCCTTTCTCTCTCTTTCTCTCTCTCCCTCCCTCTCTTTCACTCTCTCTCCCTTTCTTTCTCTCTCTCTTTCTCTCTCTCTCTCTCTTTCTCTCTCTCTCTGTCCTTTGATGAGCGCATGACACACCTTCTTATCTTGAATTTTGTCTTGCAGGCTGTGTCCTACAGATTGTCCAGAGAAGACCCGCCATGACTCTTCCAAATAGTTGTTTTGAGTTAAATTTGAATAAAATAATTTGTTTGGAAATTCAAAGATGAATGAATGATTCTCCTTTTTCTGACCACACATGAATGTTAATTGTTGTACTTGTGCGACATCAGGCGAATTGTTTTGTTCATGATTTCGTAAAGTTGATGTAAAATATCTTTGTCCGGGGTAGGGCCCAGGGGGGGGGGGGGGGTGTCCTGGGGGGGGTGGCGGTGGGTGTTGTGGCCCTCTTTGGTGTCCGGCTCCATGATCAGTAGCTCCATGGCATCTGTTGTTCTTCTGGTGTGGCTGTGGGCTGGGCTCCCATTTCTGGTGCAGGTTATCGTCCGACTTAATACCAGGAAAGAGCAGGTGTTAATTCCCTGCTGCTAACGCACCTTATCGCATGTTTTGTGATCTTATCGCCGATCTGGCTGGTCGTTGAGAATGTTGCGAAGTGGTGTTGTTGCGGCTTTTTGCACGGGAATGCCTACTCTGCATCTCATTAGCGTTAGTTGCCCGTGTCATCCGTGGCGATGTTTTTTGCGGCTGCTATCGCAGGAAAACTGGCGATATCGGCTGTTAGCACCAGCTTGTGAATAGGGCGATATATCTATCGCCACTTTGGCTGCGATAAAGTGCCGCTAACTCGGCGATAAGTCCTTGAGAATATGCCCCATAGAATAGCTAACGTGCAATGTGTTAAACAGCACTGGGAAACCTAATAGTCTGGTTTAATGTGTTAACGCATACACTACCCTTGACACATACAAACAGCAATTCTTTATGCCTGCGTTTGCATGTGTTAGCATATTAAATCAAGACCTACTGGCTTTGTCAATGCTTGTTTACATTCAACATTGTTTTTAAGTTTTCACTTGTCTGCAATTAGCATACAACTATGCCAAAAAGTATAAATAAAACTTCCTACAAAAATGATTACCATCCTTGTTAAAATATGTAGCTTTGTGTCCCATCGGGAAATAAAGCAAAAGGTTGCTTCTTTCCAATAATTCCCAAGCTATTTATATCTGTGGGACGAGAATCTCACTCAACTATTCAAAGTTTAGAAAAATTACTTAGACGATAATTACGAGTTGTTCCAGTTTATGATGAGATAATTATCATATCCATAAATTCCGTCAGTGACGTGTTTGAAATCTATTAGATGTGATAATTATCGCAAATGGCGAAATTTTGTCCCCGGAATGGTGCATAGCATACAGATTTTGGTGCTTAGAGTTACAAAATCCGCATGTCTTGGTAAATATTGGGCATTTTCCACCCTTTAAATTCTGGTAGATTTGGTCTGGTGGAATTTAACAGGGTATTAATTTTTTTTAGTATGTAGCAAGGGCGATAAAACAGTAAAATTCCTTTGTGTTCAACGATTATAGAGGCACAAGTCCTTTTGCAAAATATGCAGATCTGATTTGATTGGTGATAGAGGTTGCAGGGTGCCAGACCAGTGTGGTATATAAAAATATTGTTTTTTGTCTAGGTGTTATTTTTTTTCCTTTTTCTTTTCTTAACGGGGGAGGGGAGTTCTCTGCAGTGTTGTCAGGTGCATTTACATGGCACTAAAAATAGGGTTGGATTTTCAAGGATAATAGTGGGCAATTCTCCCTCACAGGGGTGTTTTTTTGTTACAGTCAGCACTCTGGGGGTTAGTTTTTCAGGGGTAAAGCAGGGTCACGGGGTGGGGCACAAGCTGGAAGAAAAAGAGCAGAGCCATCAAGAAGCTTGTTAGTTTAAAACAGTCAGAATTTCAGAGTGCTGGGTCAAGTTGGAGAGTTAGTGTAGGAAATATGGAGATCATCGAAGGGTTCATAAGGTTAAGATAATCTCTTGTAATACTAATAGGGTTTTTAACAAGCCGAAATATGGAGCCATTATGAATTGCCTCTCTTTGTTTAACCCTGAAATGCGTTTTTTTGCAGGAGACATATCTGGAAGGCAATAGTCCAAAGCTTTTTATCCCTAAGAAATATTCCCATGCATATCTTGCATCAGCTGGGGTGGCTATTTATTTGGTAAGGTCTATTGATTGGCATGTGAGGGAGGTTTTGAGGGATCGAAATGGGAGGTGGATTTGGATAAAGGTTTTAGTTCAGGGCCTTGCCCTTAACCTTGGTGTTAGACCTGGCACCATTGGCGTGGGTCTCCCTTCCATTTTTTTGCTGTTGCCTCCTATGTTTCTGCTGTGTTTTTGCTGGTCTAGATGCTTTGGGAACTTTGCCACTGCTGTTCAGTGCCAAAGTGCAAGTGCCCCCTATTGTAAACTGTTGTAATGGATTAGTGACTCCATAATTGGCTTATTTGATTTACTTGTCAGACCCTAGTACAGTGCACCATGAGTGCCCAGGGCCTGTAAATCAAATGCTGCTGGTGGGCTTGCAGCACTGATTGTGCCACCCACAGAAGCAGCTTGTAAAATATGGCTCAGGCCTGCCATTGCAGAGCCTGTGTGCAGTCTGGGACTGCCATGTCGACTTGGCAAGTGCACCCACTTGCCAGTCCCTAAACCTTCCCTTTTCTACATGTTAGTCACCCCTAAGGTAGGCCCAAGGTACACCTATGGGCAGGGTGCATTGTATGTGAAAGGTAGGACATGCCCTGGTGTGTGTGGCATGTCCTGATAGTGAATTACAGCCAATTTCGTTTTTCACTATTCCCATAGGCCAGAATGGGCAGTTTGATTATAACATCTTATAAACATAACTGACCCAAGGAACAAGATAGGAAAATAAAGTTTAGTATGCCTGAACTCAGAATGTTAAAATACATCTTTTAGTGTGGGTGATTTTTACATTCTGTGTTTGAAAATACCACTTTTAGAAATTAGGTATTTTCTTGCCTAACCATCCAGTATGCCTCTGCTAGGTTTGTGTATTCCATGTCTGGTTTGTGAGTGACAGGGGACTGGAGAGGGCTTTGGCTCCAGCAGTCTGATGATTCAGGGTTGGGCTGAATAGGATCTGGATTGAATAGAGAGTAGGGGGAGGAGATTTCCTTTCACATGCCTGAGCCTACATAGAATAGAGAGTAGGGGGAGGAGATTTCTTTTCAGCTACCTGGGCCAGGTCTGCTTTCAACAATGCTGTCTCCACCTCCTGCCAGGAAGCTGCACCAGGGAAGACAGAACTGGTTTGGGCTGGGTACAGACACTCTCTGCCATCAGAGAACAAAGGATTTTGGAGTATAAATATTGGGGCCCAGACCCTAGAACTTTAGATCACTTCTGGGAATTAAGGCAAACCTTTGCCAAGGAGAGAAACCAAGGAAGCTGAATGAGGAGACTGCCCCTGCACTGGTGATTGTTTGGGGTTGGCCTGCAGTGGTTACTTATTGCCAAGGAAAGGAGAAAAGGAACTTTAATCATCTTGAGGAAGATCTCCAAGGGCTAGAAACTGAGCTTGCCTCCTGTTCTGAAGTCTCAGGGACACAAAGACTTCACCCCTTCTGTCTTCCTGCATCTAGAACTGCTGTTTTAGCTGCTACAGAAGGAAACTGCAACACAGACGCCGGCGAGCGATGCAGTAACCTGCACCGAAGCAGTGAGCGCAGCTCCGACTTGCGACGTAGGCCCAACGCCAGCTGCCGTGCCACATCGACGCCAGCAAGCGACGCCATAACCTGCCCGAAGCCGTGAGCGCTGCTCCGACTTGCGACGTGGGCCCGACGCCTGCTGCTGTGCCGCATCGACTCCGAAGCCGACTTCATCATCGCGGAGCCGATCCTCAACGTGGATGACCCCCCCTGAATCCATCGACATCGCAACATAGTAAGGAACAGTGGTTTCGGCGCCATCGTGACGTCACCTCCCCGACGCAGTACGGAACCGTCGTCTCGCCTCCCCTGCGCTGCAGTAAGGAACAGAGGCTACACCTCCCCTGGGGTCGTAAGGAACCGACACCGCGCAGCGCCTACGAAGCCGCACCTCCCCGATGCCATGAACTGCCATCTTTGTTTTCATCGCTTTTCCAAGGTACTGTTCTTTGTGGGTCTGTTTGACTCCGGGCCTGACGCCGCGCACCTCGCAGTCGGCGCCGTACTTTGGGATTTCTATCTGTCACGACGTCGTATAACTCAAAGTGGAGTTATTTGTTGCTACAAGCTTGATTTAAGTGAATAACCTATTTTTAAGGATATCTCGAGAACTGTATTGTGGATTTTTGTCATTTGGTCTTGTGTTAAGTCTAGATAAAGATTACTTATTTGTAGTGTTTTCACTGTATTACTGTATGTGTTCACAAATGCTTTACACACTGCCTCTGAGATAAGCCTGCCTGCTCGCGCCAAGCTACCAAGGGGGTGAGCGGGGGTTATTTTAGGAGTGTAGCCCCCTTACCCTGACTAGAAGCAAGGGCCCCTACTTGGTCAAAGGTTCCTACCTCTGCCAACTAGAGACCCCCATTTCTAACATTGGTGACAGCGGTGGGATTTGGACTTGCATTTGTGACTCATATACAGTGATTGGTGTACACTACTAGTGAGTGCAGACCATAACGCGACCACATACATTTTGGTAGAATTTTTCCTTGGGACTTCTATTTTTGCTAGAAACTGCCAATCCTTGTTACCATGAGCAAAGCAGCATCCAACGCATCTATGGATCTACAATTGGAAGAAGACAGGGTTGATATCTACACTGTGCCACAGCTTAAAACCCTCTGTAAAAGATTTAAAATCTCTATGAAAGGCATCTCCAAGAAGGAGGAGTTCCAAAAGGTGCTGAAGGCCTGGGTGGAAGCTAGAAAAACTCCTGAGCATTCTGAAGAGCCTAGTGAGGAGGCAGAGAATACAGATGGGCAGCTGGATGGGTCATTGGGCCTGACCGGGGAGAAAGTACCTTCCAGGGCAGGCAGCAGTGTTTCTTCAAAGGGACTGTCTCCAGAAGAGCTGGAGGACAGGGAGAGGGATAGGATGCATAAGATGGAGGTAGCCAAGCTCAAACTGGATGGTCAGATGGAATTAGAAAGCAAGAAGTTAGGCTTGGAAGAAAAGAGAATGCATTTAGAGCATGAGAGAATGTTGAGGGAATTGGAATTGAAAGCAAAGAGCTTAGAGATTACTCCCTCTGGTGGCAGCACACCATCCATGCCTGTAGAAGCAAGGGTATTCATCCCCAAAGATGTAATTAAGGAGTTCCACAAGCATGAAGATATTGGGCAATGGTTTAAGGGGATCACTGACAAAATATCGAAGGTCAAAAAATCGACCTACAAAAATATCGCAACAAAAATATCGATGTCAATAATATCGAAATCCTATCTACAACATGGTAAGTACAAAAATATCGAAAAAACAATATCGATGTCAAAAATATCGTTATCAAAAATATCGGTTTTTTTTGTTAAAAATAATATGTAAAATAAACTAAATAATACTTATAATTAAAATAAACATAGTTAAAAATATTTTATAATTTTTTAAATTAATAAGTAACATATATAATTAAATAAAACATTAATTAAACATATACATATAATATATAATATATATACTTACTTTATAATCAGTTTGAATAATTATTTTAATAAATTATAAATTATTAAAAAATATTATAAATTACAAATACATCTATACACATAAAACAATAACATAAATAAAAATTAAATAATTATAATAACAAATTAAAATATTAAATTTACTTTTAATATTTTGAAAATTAATTATATACTATATTAACTAAAATAATACAAAAAATATTAAATAGCGTAGGGAATAAAACTACTATTACAACCCCCAAAAAACAACAGTAAGAAAAATGTTGGATAGCGTAGGGGTAAAAATTACTATTCCCACTCCAGAGAGTGCAACAGTAGGGAAAGTGTTGGATAGCGTAGGGGTAAAAATTACTATTCCAACTCCAGAGAGTGCAACAGTAGGGAAAGTGTTGGATAGCGTAGGGGTAGAAATTACTATTCCCACTCCAGGGAGTGCAACAGTAGGGAAAGCGTTGGATAGCGTGAGGGTAAAAATTACTATTCCCACTCCAGTGAGTGCAACAGTAGGGAAAGTGTTGGATAGCGTAGGGGTAAAAATTACTATTCCCACTCCAGAGAGTGCAACAGTAGGGAAAGTGTTGGATAGCGTAGGGGTAAAAATTACTATTCCCACTCCAGTGAGTGCAACAGTAGGGAAAGTGTTGGATAGCGTAGGGGTAAAAATTACTATTCCCACTCCAGAGAGTGCAACAGTAGGGAAAGTGTTCGATAGCGTAGGGGTAAACATTACTATTCCAACTCCAGAGAGTGCAACAGTAGGGGAAGTGTTGGATAGCATAGAAGTTACAAATAACATACTTATAAATAAATTAATTTTTTTAAATAATTAATCAATTATTAAATAACTCTAAACTATTTACCAATACCAATAAATAATTATTAAAAACATAATTACCATTCGAAAATTTATTAACAATAAATTAATAATAAATACCAATAAATAATAATTAATAAATATTAATTACTAAATAATAAATATTGAACAATAAAATATTTTTAATAACTAAAAACATATAAATTATTAAAACTTAATTACCAATTAACTAATATTAAACAATTAAATGCTTTTTTATACCAATAATAATAATAATAATTACATTAATTATCAATTAATAAATAATTCTTAATATATTAATTAAATTTATCAATAAATAATATTTAATAATATTTAATTACCAATTAATAATAAAACAACAATAAATTAATTTTTAAAACCAAAAAATTGTAATTTAAAAAAATTACCTATTAATAATTAATATCCAATAAATTAATTATCAATACCCAAAAATAAATTTAATAATTACTTAATTAGATTTCAATTACTTCCAAAAGTATTCCCCTATGAACGCACAACACACTCCAATGATAAAATAATACACTTAACATAATGATTAATTAATCAATTAATAAAAATTAATAACTAATTAATAATGATTAATTACCAATTAATAATAATTGATTACCAATTATCAATTAATTAACAATAATATAATTATCAATACCAATTAATTAAAATAAATTATAAGTTAATTACTTTTAAATTACATGATGATCATTTAATGAATTAATAAAAATTAATCACCAATTATTAATTAATTAACAATTATATAATTATCAATAACAATTAATTAAAATAAATTATAACTTAGGTGTCCATTACGATGTCGGACGGCAAAAAATCCCCCATCTACCATAGCGGTAAAATTCCGCCCGCCTACACCGTCTGAATACCGACCGAGCAATCACGATGCAGCGAGCCGAAAACAGCAGGCGGCGGAAAATAAACAAAAAATAGCGCCCGCCCATGTCCGAGTCTAAGTCCATCCGCCCTCCACGGACGGAAAGACGCACGACAACCCAAAACCACCCGCACTGACGACCGAGACACCGGCCGTGAAATTAGGATCGCACAGACATGAGCGCGGAAAATACACAAAAACACCGCCCGCCAGCGTAAACAACAGTGACGAAAATGTACACGGCGGAAGCTCTGGCGGCCACGGCCCTGCACAGAAATCATCCGTGGACAAAAACAAACACACACAACATGGCCAACAAGTCCACACAGCAACCCACGCACAAATACCCAAACACAGTACACATTTCGGAGACACCCCCCCCCCGGACAAACAAATTAACTACAAATCCCAGAACACCAGCCACAACACACCTGAAAACAACAGACCACCATGACACACCCACATAGGTAAGTACAAAACCAGCCCCTTCACAGACCACAACCCCTTGCAACATTACAAACTGAGGACGAGAGCACACAACACAGCGAGACAGAAAGGACAGCAGCACACCACAGACACGCACCTATCACACCCATCACCACCACCACCACCAAACACCAGCCACACAGCACACACCGCACCAGCACCACAAACACCAAAACACACACCATGGCACCACACAGAATACCCAAGTTCACTTCCACCGAGCTGACGGTCATGGTCGACGAGATCGTCAAGGTGCACCCACAAATCTATGGCAACCAGGTCCAACAGACACCACCAGCCACCAGAAACAGAATGTGGAACAGGATCGTAGACCAGGTCAATGCAGTCGGGAACGTGCCACGCAACAGAGGCGAAATCAACAAAAGGTGGAACGACCTGAAAAGCGTGGTCAAGAAGAAGGAGACCAAGAATCGTGAGCTGGCTGCCAGGACTGGCGGAGGTAATCCCGCGCTATTCAAGACCTTCAAGGCGTGGGAGGAGAAGGTGCGAGTCATCATACATCCGGAGATCCTCACCGGATTACCAGGGGGAGTGGAGGCTGGTAAGTACAAACAAACGTATACCAGCAAACCGCTATGTACTCACATGCACTACCACAATGCCATAGCTCCTAGGGACAAACACCCCCATGTCCAGTACACAATACACAAGACAACACTTGATAGAGCGAAATGTTCTTGTGAATTGTAGGGGTGCATCATAATCACTGATAGGCCGCACCCATATGTATTCAGACATATATTCGTTTATATTCCATAGTATACTCATGCATGTTTAGTAAAGAATGAATAAGTTCACTGAGACAAAGTGAACTCAGCAGTAAAATGGTGTTAGGATAATGATGTAATGTAATGCTTATTGAATTGTGTGAACATAATGCATAGAGGAATTAGTTCGTGTGTGTAATGTAATTGCAGTAGTTTAAACGTGCACCATATTAAAGTTGCACATGTAATTCATAGTTTGCATATGAATCATAATGAAAATGATTATAGGGAAACGTAAGGTGTGTGTTTAAAAATCATATGTAAAGGCCTGACTACATATATGCTTAGGGAAGGCCTGGTATATTCTTATGTTAGCTTATTTTGTAGGCCGAGAAAAGTTTCTCTTGGTAAGGCTCTCTGGGCACAACGGTAGATTTAATTTGCACAGTAGAAGGTTTCTGTTGAAAGTATCTTTTGTTGCAGGTGCAAGGACACATGTCTCGTTAGTAAGACTAACTCTTTGTTTTCAAAAGCTAGAGAGAGGGGAGGCATGGTACGGGGAGTGAAACGGAATGTTGGGATGATACTTTCAGCGGAGAAGGTGCCTGGGACTCAAGGTCAACGCAACCGTCCAGGATGAAGTCACCGTTTCAATGGAAAAGCACAAGAAAGAAGACCTGGCCAAGGAGGCGTGACAAAGGCGTGTACAATTGTAGTGTGGTTTTGTATTAGGGATAGTGCCCTGAGGGAGGAGGCCAGAGAAGAGGTAGGGGAGACCTGAAGAAGGACAGAGCTGAGCTTAGGTATTATGTGATTGCACTTCTTAGGAAGTCCTCACAGCTGACACCTTTTATTCACTCTTGCCTGGGAAAATCGTTATGCAGGGATGTCACTTAGTGTTAGTGTAGGGACAGCAATTGATTTTAAGCTTGTTTAGTCCAATGAAGAGCAACTTAGAAATTGGAGCAATCATAGTCTGGTTGATCCTTCTAGAACTTTCTATTCTCCTTATCCTGAGTCGGATGAGATTCTTGCGTAGATTATTATTTGTATTAGTGCCCATCTATTTCTTTAACCTCGTGTTGAGGTGCTTGCACGTTCAGTTATTTTTGGCGATAATAAATTCTCAAACTTGAATTCGGAGTCAGTGGTCCTTTCAGACAAAATGAATGCTGATATATAACCAGATGAGATTCTCTCCTTTACACTATTCAACAGGTAAAAAGATCTTGGCGACCAGAAGGTTCTTATAGATAATTAGATAAGAATCGGCGTTATCAGTTGGTAGCAGAGTAGGATGGTTACCTTTGATGGTAAGGGGAGATCTAGAGCAAGATAGGAGATTAAGTTGCCCCATAGAGCCCGAGTGACGCAGATCCAGAGGACCGCGGGAGAAGGATGTCGGAGGTCGTGGAAAACTGACGGAGAGTGCCGGTGCGGCGGAAGTAGCAGTTCGTAGTAGAGTGAGTATGAAAAGAGTGATGTTTGGTAGATTGCGGTGTTTTATTGTTGTGTGATGTCTTGCGGAGTTGGAACGAAAATTGTGTGATTGAGAAACGGACCGTGAGCGCGCGCGGGACCGGGAGATTTATTGTGGTGTAGAATACACCCAGAGTTGAGAACGTTGACCAGAGGTTGTGGGGGTCACGAGACGTCATTGACAGACCCACTGAAGATAGGGAACACATGAGTGAGTGTGTGAATAACCAACGCAGGTCGTAGGTTATTGTGTGCAGAACATCGAGTGATTGAATCCTATCGAGTGTGTTAAAGGCGATTGTCCGGTCGTTTCGCGGACAGACGGTTGCCAGATTGAGGTCAACAAGCTCAAGAGGCTGATCGGTCATTGGTAAGACCGACGGTCAGAGAGGTAATTGTTCGGTAGGACGGACATTATTTCAGAGTATGATTGGGACAGATGCGAGTGAGAACAAGTGAATTAGAAAGGAGGGGAACTGCTGCGAGCGGAGGAAAAGTGACGTCAGACAAGTGCCGCGCTGCGATAGGCCGGTTGGTGTGAGCCGCGCTGGTATTGGAGGATTGAAATCAGGAAGTAAAAGCGGACATTTTGAGTGCAAATACAAAGTTGATTCATCATGAAATGTTTTAAAGCTTTACGGGAACTTTGTAGAGGTGATAGACATGTGGTTGTTCGGGAGGGAGAGGAAGCTCCTCCCGAGGATACACCAGCACATTATATGGCAAAGAATGTAGGATTGCATACCATAATTTGGCTTGAGAATTGGCATAAAATGACAGAAGCAGAAGGAGAATTGTCGTTCCCTCGATATGGTACTTTCAGGTTAGAGGTGCTGTACCAGCTAAAGAGTGTAATGGCTTCATTACGACCACTACCTAGACCAACACAGTTTGAGGCACTACATGCGTGGATAAGAGCAGCGTATGATAGGAAGAAGGACAGATGTCAAGAAAGGGTGAAGAAATCGGTCAGGGCATTCCAAGATGCAAGGTGGGATGCATTGGAGAAAAGGTGGAGAGTGGAAACGATCGAAGGAGATAAGTTGTACCCATTGTTAGTACAACATGGGAAAATAATAAGAATCGATGAGGACGACAGTGATCTAGATGACAGCTTGTTGGATAGGATGTTGGCGGAGAGGCTACCACCATTTAATCCAGATTCAGAAGAGGGAAAGACGACCCCAGCAGCGGCAATAGTTGACAAGAGCCAGAACCAGACTAGCATGAGAGTAGTGGGAAGGATTTCCACAGGAACGGAGGGGGCAACGGCGTCTATGATAACACAGCCTCCTGCGGGGAACACAAGATTACCGGACTCCTTGACAGTACCGGTTACCATTGGCCCTATAGTACCGGTATATGACCCAGACCGAGTGAGAGAAGGGAGCTCCGTACCGACGAGAAGGGAGGAAGGAAACAGTGAGAGTGGGAATGGGTTTGGAGTAAGAGTGGTTCATTTCCCAAGACCAATGGAGACAAGTACGCCGTTACCAGGTACTGCGGACTCTTCCTTTAGGCGAGAAGAGGAGAGACCAGAAAGACCGAGGTCTTTACGGGAATCTAAGTCAGCTTTGAGGGAGTGGACACCAACAGTAACGAACCAAGAGGATAGGATGCAAAGAGATAGGGCACAAAATATCTCGGAAGACAGACCAAGTTCCAGGAATATGATGGAAGGGAATAGATCACAAGGACAGAATAGTGACTGTGATGAGCGAGATGGCTCGGCTTGTCGAGACGTACTGAGGAGTGCAGTACAGGCAAGGCTGCTAGACGTAGTGAGGCTGAAAGCAGAGGTAGACGAAATGATCAGTGGGGGTCTGCCTTTGGAAAGGATAGAAATTTATGGATCAGATGAACTGCTGTTTGTAGCAAAGGATGTGACTCGAAAAGCTAGAATGGCACATGATAGACTGAAGGAATTGGCCAAAAGATATGAGGTGGACCTGAACAAAACTAAAGCGTTGCAGGGACCACATAGATTGCATTACAGTGATCAGGAGTTGGAGGAGAAAAGAATCACAGGATTAAGGACACACACCAGAGACCTGATTATAGGAATGAGAATATGGATTTTGTTGGACAAATGGGAAGAAAGGTGGTCCAAGAAGAAACCAGTAAAGAGAGCAGAAGGGGAAACGCCGCCGCCAGGAGGGGGGCCGACGGGTGTTGGAAATTTTCCTTTACGAGAAGTACAGAATGGAGGGTACGTGCATGTGCCGTGGAATAGAGGTGATTTGGCTGCATTTACTAATGATTTTCCTCGGCTGAGGGAAAAACCAGTAGAGTGGTACAAACAGGTTGAGCGGTTTGTGAAAATTTCAAAGGTATTGTGGATTGATTTGAACACTTTGTTTGACATAGTGGTACCAGGAGATTTGTGGACAGCTTGTAAAGTCGCTATTGAGTGGCCGACTTCAGAACCAGATAGAGAGGCGGTTACAAATGGTCCATCACCACTAGTCATGAAAAAGTATGAGCAGGTGATTACATGGTTGAAACTGAAGATTTCACCTCAAGATATAGATTGGGTTAAGATAGATCGGACTGTACAGGAACCCAAGGAAACGGTGCATGAATATTATGAAAGACTTCTGCAAGCTTTTAAACAGTATAGTGGGTTAGATATCTTGGACCCCAAGGATATGGGACAGTTTGTCTCAAAGTTTGTACTGGGTCTGAGAATGGAAATCAGCCTCATGATACAGCACCATTTGATCTGCTGGCAGAACAAGCCACTAGATGAAATTCTGCGGTATGCGAGATACTGTAGTGATGAGGTGGATTCGAAACATCGAAAGCTAAAAGACAAATTGATGCTTGTCCAGATGCAGACAGCACAGAGTCAGCCTAGTGGAGGGACCTTAGGGAGAAAGCAAGGCAATTTCCAGGGAAACCAGAATGGGCAGGGACAGGGAAAGGGAAAACCAGTAGACCCCAAGACAGGAGTGGACGTGGCCACACTGAAGAAGACCACTGCGTGTCATCTTTGTCGCCAGGTCGGACATTGGAAACGCGAGTGTCCTTTGAACCCAGCAAATCAGGTGCAGGAAGAGGAAGAGGGGGCTCAGGCACCCGCGCAGGAGGTAGTTAACACAATAACGAGACCTAGGACGATGAAAGGGGGGGTTTACAATTCTCACGCCCAGATTCCCCAAGCTCCAAGGATTTCACAAGGAACACGAACGTACCAACAGATGCCCCTGTTCGAAGGTTACGATGAGGATAGCTCAGACCCTTTATCCTGACGGTGCCTGAGAGGGGAGGAAGACTGCACACTTGGAGCGGTCTTGGAGGTAGACCAGAGAGGACCTTTTGTGGAGGCAGAGATTGAGGGCAATCCTGCAACACTTTTGGTTGATACTGGAGCTACCAGGTCTACTGTAAGATCCGCAGTAGTCCCTAACCTACCCCTCTCGGGACAATCAATCCAGGTTGTTGGAGTAGCGAACAAGAAGATAAGCAGCCCATTGACAGAACCGATCCTAGTAAAGATAGGTTCCTTCCAAACTAGACATCAGTTTGTAGTGTGTGATACGAGTCCAGTTTGCCTTTTGGGGAGAGATCTGTTGTGCAAGTTGAACTGCACGATTTACTGTACACCACGGGGAGTGGAGGTCCAGACGAGAGATGACGATGCTGACTTTAAGATTGCCAATCAGCATCTGTGTATAGATCTGTACCCAATGGTGACGGTGGAAGAACTTCCACCTGATCTGAGAGACGCAGTGTCGTCTGTGGTGTGGGATTTCGCAGGAGACGAAATAGGTCTAATCAGAGAGGTTGAACCAGTGCGGATTGAGGTGAAACAGAATGTCGATTTCCCAAGAACACCTCAATACAATCTGTCGACAGAAACGATTGCAGGAATAAAACCTGTGATCGAGACTTTCATTGAGAAGGGTATTTTGAAAGAGATCAGAGGTAGTCCCTGTAATTCACCCATAATGGGACTACAGAAACCGAGCGGGAAGTACAGGATCGTGCAAGACCTGCGAAAGGTCAACACGATAGTTGTCCCTTGTTGTCCAGTGGTACCGAATCCTTCAGTAATACTGTTCCAGATCCCATGTGAAGCCGAGTGGTTTACGGTTATCGATTTGTGTCAAGCCTTCTTTTCGATACCGCTCCACGAGGAAAGCCAATTTCTTTTTGCGTTCAGGCTAGAAAATCGCGTGTTAACATGGTGTCGTATCCCTCAAGGGTATACGGAGAGTCCATCGATCTTTAACCAGATCCTGAAGAAGAACCTTGAGAGTCTTGTGTTGCCGCAGAACTCAGTTCTCGTGCAATACATAGATGACTTGCTCATTGCCTCAGAAACAGAAGATGCTTGCAGAATTGACACTGTAGCACTGTTGAACCACTTAGCAGAGAACGGACATAAGGTGTCCCCGAACAAGCTGTAGTACTGTTTGAAAGAAGTACAGTACTTGGGACACAGATTGGAAAAAGGCAAGAGGAAGGTGTCACCAGATCGAATTGAGGCAATAATGAGCATGGCAGTACCCACGACACAGAGAGAAGTTAGGATGTTTCTAGGAATGGTTGGCTATTGTCGACAGTGGATTCCTAGTTTCTCCTTGAGAGCAAAGCCTCTGCAGAGGCTTACGCACAAGGATGTGAGTGATCCGGTACCATGGGACGAGGAGTGCTTGATATCATTCCTGAAACTGAGAGAGGATTTGTGCAGGGCTCCGGCATTGGGAATGCCTGATTACAACAAGGCCTTTTCATTGTTTTGTTACGAAAGGGAAGGATGTGCATTAGCAGTGTTAACTCAGAACCATGGAGGTGTCCGTAGACCAGTTGCCTACTTTTCAGCTACTTTAGATCCAGTAGCTTCTGCGTTGCCCGGATGTCTAAGATCCGTTGCTGCAACAGGTGTCAGCATTGAAAGATGTGAAAGCATTGTAATGGGACATCCATTGACTGTACATGTGCCACATTCGGTTGAGTTATTGATGACCAGGACCAAGACCCAGCACCTAACGAACAATAGGTTAACGAGATACGAGCAAGTCATACTTGCAGCAGAGAATGTGACTCTGAAAAGGTGCTCTGTCTTGAACCCTGCGACATTGATGCCTACACCGAGCACGGATGATGAAGATTGTGCGGACCATGATTGTCTCGATGTGACCGAACTTTGCACCAAACCGAGACCTGACATTGTCGATGAGCCATTGGCCGACCAAGATGAAATTTTCTTTGTCGATGGTTCATGCTTAAGAGACAGTGTGGGGCAATTGAGAGCAGCGTTTGCTGTATGTACCATTTCAGGAGTGGTCGAGGCTGCTTGCCTAGAAGGAGTACGCTCCGCGCAGGTAGCTGAGATCATTGCCTTGACCCGTGCCTGTTTGGCCGCTGATCGAATTCGAATCACGATTTACACAGACAGCCAATATGGGTTTGGCGTGGTGCACGACTTCGGGCAGTTATGGTCTCAGAGGGGATTTTTGACATCATCTGGCTCACCCATTCGTAATGGAGAATATGTAAGACAATTGTTGGATGCATTACAGCACCCAAAGGAAATTGCTGTTGTAAAGTGTTCAGCCCATGGGAGAGGGGAGGACTTTGTATCCTTGGGTAATAACTATGCGGATGAAGTAGCCCGCTTCTGTGCAGAACAAGGATGCATATTCACAGGAAGAGAGATAGAAGAGAGCCAAGAAGGAACCGAGCTCAGCATAATGTTGACCATGGCAGACACTTGGGAAGAGCTTAAGCGATTGCAGGATGAAGTTTCAAATCAGGAGAGAGAGGGATGGATCAAAGCTGGGTGTGAGAAAGGAGACGTGGATGTGTGGGTATCAAACGATGGGAGAGCCGTGTTGCCGGAAGAATTGCTGAGTCCGATGGCTAGATTGATACATGGACAGGCACACCTGGGTAGAGACGCAATGATGAGAGTGTTCAGACAGACGTGGTATAACCCACGGTTCCGAGCAATGGCAGAAACGGTATGTCAGAGGTGTGTTACGTGTCAGCAGATGAATGCTGGAAAGAGAACGGTAGTTACGTTGAGTCACATTGGAAGGTCGGGAGGGCCCTTCAATAGACTACAGTTGGACTTCGTGGAGATGCCTAGGTGCAATGGATTGAGGTACATTTTAGTGATAGTATGTGTATTCTCACGGTGGGTGGAGGCTTACCCCACACGCAGGTGTGACACTCTGACAGTGGCTAAATTACTGTTGAGGGAGCTCATCCCTAGATTCGGGATCCCGACCTCTTTGGAATCAGATAGAGGAGGGCACTTCCATAGCGAAATCATGAAGTTACTTTGTGCAGCATTGAACATTGACCAGAGACTCCACTGTAGTTACAGACCGGAGGCTTCTGGGATGGTGGAACAAGTTAATGGAACTTTGAAAGCCCGGATGGCAAAAATGTGTTCTTCGACATCCCTGAAATGGCCCGACGCCTTGCCACTGGTGCTAATGAGCATGCGAAGTGTCCCAGACAGAAAGACCGGGTTGTCCCCCATGAGATATTAATGGGGAGGGCAATGAGATTGCCAGCAGTACCAGCTACAGCCTTGATAAGCATCACTGATGATTTGATTCTCGATTATTGTAAAGGACTCTCTGATGTGGTCCGTTCTGTATCCCAGCAGGTGCAAGCAGCAGTGGTTCCAGCCTCGAGTGATCTGTGCCACGACTTGTGTCCCGGTGACTGGGTGCTCGTCCGGAAGCACGTGAGGAAGAGTTGCTTGGATGCCCGTTGGCGTGGCCCGTATCAGGTGATACTTATCACGAACACAGCAGTAAAGTGTGGAGGATTGCCGAACTGGGTGCATGCTTCCCATACCCGCAGAGTTCCAGCACCCTTGGAAGAAACAGCTCCTCTCGTAAATGAAAATCCAGCTGATGTGGCAGGGCCACATGGGAGGACAAGTCAAGCTGTAAGGGTCGCTGACACAGCTGGTGGTGCACTAGAGCAAGCTGAAGGGGGTTTCCACAGTTCGAACCCTGACTCAGACACCGAAGACAGGAGACGGTGCAGTGGGCGGAGAAGAGTCAAATTCAACAGAAAGAGGAAGTAGTGCACTGGGTATAGAAGGGGAAGGCAGACGAACGAACAGAAGTGCAGAAAGTTGGCCTGAGAGACAGAGGCGACTGAACTTGAGGTTAGCACCTGAGAGAGACCTTGCTCCAGTGTCTGAAGTATCTGAAACGGAAGCAAGTGACGAAGACCAAGCACAAGACAGTCGGCGAAGGTCAAGGAGAACAAGAGTGCCTTGTCGCAGATACTCTACCCCTGAGTGGACTTACACTGTGTTTGATGCAGGGGGTGGTGAGTACGGGAAGGCTGAGGTCAGTGCAAGTGGTCTGTCGGAGCCCGAATGTGGTGGTGAAGGTGGTGCTGCGGATGCCAGGGCTCGAGATAGAAGGAACACTGACACTCACGGTTCCGAATCCCCCGCTTCTGAGTGAAGTCCGAAACTTGCTTTTGCATCGACTCGAATTCCCGCCTTTTGGAGTTGAGCCGTTTTCACATGAAGTGCTGATTTTGCGTCTTGAACTTTTGTATCACGTTCTGGTCTCGCTCAAAGAGGATCTCATTGTGGATCAGTTATGAACTGTAAATAAAAGTCTAAAAGAAGAAGATAACCTAGGTCTGAGTGGAAGAAGAATAAACTTAGGGACTTTCCACAAGAAGAGGAACGAAAACTAGGGAAGTCTTTTTCTGGACTGTGTAAATAAGTTGTGATCGGAAAGGGAAAGTCCGGAGATTTCATGGTTGCTCGAGCTGGTTAAGCAAGTCACAAATAAAGGACAGAGACTTTTTCAGAGTTCTTTGCGATAACCAAGACTTTTGAGAACTTTTTGAAACATGGAGCCGGGAGATCCCAATCGTAGATCAAAGTGGATTGTAGGCATTCTTATAAGTAGTGTAATAATTTCTATAATCATAGTAGTTGTAGTCTCATACACTGGTTCGCATGAGCAAGAAGTAGAGGCAGTGACAGGAACACCGGCACCTATCACACCTAGTCAGAAGGGGGTAGACAGGGCAGCTGATAGAGCTTTGCTATTAGAAGAAAGTCGTAGATTACATGTAGATTTATCTAAAGGTGAATTTTAAGTTAAATGCATATGCTAAGTTGTTGTATGAGTATGTTGACGTGATGGATGCGAAAGATTGTTATGTGTGTATGCAGTTGCCTACTTCAGTGGATGAGGGTATTAGGTATCACCATCTTCCACTGACTTATGGTATTTCATGTAGTCTTTTGCTTAGTTTGTTTTATGAGAGAGATCAGTTTGAGTATTTCTTTTCCAATTTCGACGCAGTGCTTCCTGAAGTCCCAGCTTACAAGCATTTGAATAAGTATGACTATTATAAGACCGAAGACAGACTGAGGAAGTACTTCATACCGAGTTTGGCATTGGATACAGCATTCGCACACAGAAACAATCTGACTTGTTTGATGTCGGATGTAGAGAGAAAGTTTGTAGATCAGGTTGAAGATAGGTATAGAAAGCTGACTCAATCCCAAGATTTAGGGCATCACAGGACAGATTGGACAGAGGAAGAACGGTTGCATAAGACCAAGGGAAGCTATGGTCCTATAGCGTTAGATAAGGAGCAGAGGGGTAAGTTGTGTATAAGGCGTTATCAGACTTACTACGAAAAGGTTCCAGTGGGACAAAGTACTTGTGATCACGTTTTCACCATGGCAGATGTGGCAAAAGATTTTCTCCAAGGTCCTGTACAAGTGATACCAACGGTGTATTATGTATGTGGGAAGAATGCTTATGTGAGGTTGCCTGCAAATTGGTATGGAACATGTTATTTGTCAATAATATTTCCAAAGATTTACCATACAGAAGACTTAAATCTTCTAGAGGGTGGAGAGCATTCAAGAACGAGAAGAGCTGCAAGTGCAGGAATCGTTGTGGGGGATATCTTTGGAGCTATGATACCTAGTCTAGGAGTAGTCTTGAATGATGTGAAGATCCGGAGGTTAGCGACTGTGGTGGATGAATTTTCGATGAACACAGCAAAGTCGTTGGTGTTGGTGGAAGGAGAGATGTTGTCGATAAGGGGAATGGTTTTGCAGAATCGCCTTGCTTTGGATGTCCTATTGGCAAAAGAGGGCGGAGTCTGTAAAATGCTGAAGGTTCAAGAGTGCTGCACTTATATACCAGACCGAAGCAAGGATCTGGAGAAATATATAAGTAACATCACTATGATCCACACAAAGATAGCGGATTTGACCGAAGAAGGGGCCTGGGAAAAGGTCGGAAAGGGTTTTGGTCAAGTGGGAGGTTGGTTTGCGAACCTTGGAAAGGGTTTCCTTGGGTACTTCCTGAGACCACTCCTTATCTTGGTGGTTTGTGTGGCTGGCTTGTGGATTATGATCAAAGCCTACAAGTGGTATCGAGCAGGCCGAGTCAAGAGAACTTTGAGGGAAAATGACATGAGGTTGGCAAGACTGCAGGACAGTCAGTATCAAAGGCTCAAGAGCATGGAGAAATTTAGATCAGGGAAGATGGCAACAAGTTCTGTTTAGGTCGGTTCCTTCTCCGAGGGAGTAGAATGAAAAATGATGACAAAGAGTCATCAAAGGGGGGAACTGATAAAGCGAAATGTTCTTGTGAATTGTAGGGGTGCATCATAATCACTGATAGGCCGCACCCATATGTATTCAGACATATATTCGTTTATATTCCATTGTATACTCATGCATGTTTAGTAAAGAATGAATAAGTTCACTGAGACAAAGTGAACTCAGCAGTAAAATGGTGTTAGGATAATGATGTAATGTAATGCTTATTGAATTGTGTGAACATAATGCATAGAGGAATTAGTTCGTGTGTGTAATGTAATTGCAGTAGTTTAAACGTGCACCATATTAAAGTTGCACATGTAATTCAGTAGTTTGCATATGAATCATAATGAAAATGATTATAGGGAAACGTAAGATGTGTGTTTAAAAGTCATATGTAAAGGCCTGACTACATATATGCTTAGGGAAGGCCTGGTATATTCTTATGTTAGCTTATTTTGTAGGCCGAGAAAAGTTTCTCTTGGTAAGGCTCTCTGGGCACAACGGTAGATTTAATTTGCACAGTAGAAGGTTTCTGTTGAAAGTATCTTTTGTTGCAGGTGCAAGGACACATGTCTCGTTAGTAAGACTAACTCTTTGTTTTCAAAAGCTAGAGAGAGGGGAGGCATGGTACGGGGAGTGAAACGGAATGTAGGGATGATACTTTCAGCGGAGAAGGTGCCTGGGACTCAAGGTCAACGCAACCGTCCAGGATGAAGTCACCGTTTCAATGGAAAAGCACAAGAAAGAAGACCTGGCCAAGGAGGCGTGACAAAGGCGTGTACAATTGTAGTGTGGTTTTGTATTAGGGATAGTGCCCTGAGGGAGGAGGCCAGAGAAGAGGTAGGGGAGACCTGAGAGAAGGACAGAGCTGAGCTTAGGTATTATGTGATTGCACTTCTTAGGAAGTCCTCACAGCTGACACCTTTTATTCACTCTTGCCTGGGAAAATCGTTATGCAGGGATGTCACTTAGTGTTAGTGTAGGGACAGCAATTGATTTTAAGCTTGTTTAGTCCAATGAAGAGCAACTTAGAAATTGGAGCAATCATAGTCTGGTTGATCCTTCTAGAACTTTCTATTCTCCTTATCTTGAGTCGGATAAGATTCCTGCGTAGATTATTATTTGTATTAGTGCCCATCTATTTCTTTAACCTCGTGTTGAGGTGCTTGCACGTTCAGTTATTTTTGGCGATAATAAATTCTCAAACTTGAATTCGGAGTCAGTGGTCCTTTCAGACAAAATGAATGCTGATATATAACCAGATGAGATTCTCTCCTTTACACTATTCAACAGGTAAAAAGATCTTGGCGACCAGAAGGTTCTTATAGATAATTAGATAAGAATCGGCGTTATCACACTCACACATGCAACAGACACAACCACACACTCAGCCCAAACCAACCAACTAACAAAACCATGGGGGCATGTGTACAGTTAGCCAGCACCGCAACTCCCACCAGGTCCCCTTGTACTCCAGAAGCGCCAGAAGGAGCACTCCCCACACCCATGTGTCAGCCATAGCTGCACTAACCGACAAGTAACAGGTAAGTAGCCGCAACATAAAGGCAGTGGGTCGGTGGGGGGACAGCTGAAGTACAACACCTACCAGGCCCCCAGTCCCACAGCGCAGCAAGGTGGAGCACCCCCACACCCATGTGACAGCCACTGCAGTGCACACCTGCAGCCGACAGGTAGACATCTCACCCCACATGCAGGGGTGTCTGTGGGTGTCAAGCCATCACCACAACTCACAACACCGCCCCCACTCCCACAGACCAGCAACATGGAGCACCCCTCCCGCCCATAACCATGTGGCATCCATTGCATTGCGCACTCAAAAACAACCTGTAGGTGGGAAACTGTATAGGGCGGGGTGTCTGTAGGCATGAGGACTGTACTACGACTGACACATGGGACATGTCACGTAGCAGAGGAACACGCAGCACTGCTCCGTGTCACAATCATGTGACCAATGTGCACACGGACATGTATTACAGAGTCATACCCCACATTACCCATCACAGATACAGCAACACCTAAGGAGCCACGTCTGCATGCACAAGTCCCACTGGAGTACAGACCCACACGGCAGGCACTGTGCCCCCCATCACACACATCAGCAACACCATCTAAGTCTTGTCCATGTAGTCCTTACTGCCTGTCACTCACACATCGTACAACAACGCCCATGTAAGGCAAACCTTACTAGAAGTAACAGCGTGGAACCACAATATTGCACACAAAAACAACTGGACCCATGAAACACACAGGTACACAATGCACATTCAACATATCATCCATCGCATCTGTCAGCCCCAGTGTCATGAGAGGTATGTCATCCGAACAGCTGTCCCTCATACAGTAGTCATGCAAAGATACCTGCCCATGACAAATCATGTGCCTGCAGTGACTGAAGCGCACGTCACACTGCGAGTAACAACACACATAATATAGTCAACACCCCAAGAGCACTGCATTGATGCACATGTACGAGTGCAGCACGCACACCAAGGAATTGGCCCATCTGCAATACGTCGTGTGGCACACAACAAGCACGAACTCACAACAATGCTACCAATGTAATGTCCATGAATGATAACAGGCAGCAGATATGCCGGGCATGTTAGACAGACACACACCTTAGTCTATGCACTGTCATGTTGCCAGAACACATGTCACGTTCTGCACCCATCACCCACAGTACGTACCCCAAAAGCATATTCCAAGCCAAAAGTGTCCAGGGGCTGTACCCTTGTGCCATCTGCGTTTCTAAGCATTCCATCTGTACCCCAAAACCATAGTTCAACCCAACATCGTCGATGGTTCAGGAGCCCGCATACACCCGAGCCACAAAATGTAGGAGCATAGCAACACACACCCATCGGCATTGCTAATCCGTCCCATGCCACATGTCCACATCACACAGTTCCATTGCCTAGCCCACGCATACACACATCGTACATCCACACACGCCTCTGGGAAACCTGTGCACGACAGTGCACGAACTGTGAATGTCAGACAACCAATACATACTTTGCTAGGTGCAACACAATGACCCATCTCATTCTCCCCACAGGTGGCAAACTGCTGGATGCCGGAGAGGGAGACAGCAGCCAGCACAGCCAGTCCGCAAGCCCCCGACCCGGACTCACGGATGTAGAGGAGCTGGACACCTCTCCGGACACGGACCACCCAGCAGGCCCATCTGGAGTGGCAGGGCACACCCGCTCCCCAGGGCCCCTCCTACCCACCAACCCATCATCCAGGGATGCTGACCAGTCACAGACCCCTGCTGCCACGGTCGTTGCGGCCTCGGCCGTTGCGGCCACTGCCACGGTCGTTGCGGCCACTGCCACGGTTGTTGCGGCCACGGTTGTTGCGGCCACCACCACCACGCCATCCCTGACCACTCAACCAGCACAAGGGGTGGCCCGGCCGTCTGGGTCCACCCTGGGAGCCAGAGCGAGGACCGTGGTGAGCAATGTGGCTAGTGGGCAGGTCGGTGGCAGCAGTACTGGTAGGAGGAGCAGGGTCAGGCCAACGCCATCTGTGCTTGGGAGCCAAGCCCTGCCGCAAATCGACAGAGTCCTTGGGGCCTATGAAGAGGCCCAAGGAAAATGGGCCAGGTCGGCTACCGACACGCGGGAGGTCCTTGGGGTGTTGAGGTCCATGGACGCCCATATGGGCCAAATCGTGGCCCTCATGGGCCAGCTGGTGGTGGGGGGGAGGGCACAAGCAAGGCCAGCAACACCACCTCCGCCACCACCTGCTGTGGCGCTGGGTCGTGCATCATCGCGTTCCCCTGCGTCCACAGTGAGTGAGCACTCCTCAGCCACCACCAGCAGCCCACCAACACAACCCCCCCCAAACGTGGAAGGGGCCGTCCGAAAAGGAAACAGGTGTCCAGAGAGGAATTCGCACGCGACAAACGCCAGTGAGTCAGCCAGCCACCTTGACCACCTACTGCATTGACTTGGAATACGATCCTACCCCACACTGCCATGTGAATGGCATGTGTCTGTTGGACTGTGGACATAGAACTTCATGGGTACACCTTGACCATCACGCAGCCATGACCGTCTACTCGTTGTCACAGCATGCACCACATTTGACATCACCTTGCACACAATCACATGTCACCGCTGTAAATAAATACACCTTGATCACAATCTGCTTAATGTGTCCTGGGTTTATTCAACGATGTGCAATCGCCACCATGAGCAGAAATGCATCTGCTGTGTGGGATGTCGATGGGACAGGAGAGGCTGTAGGGACCTAGGGGTGAAAAACAGAACAAGAGTACATTCAATGAGTGTGTCACACACTCATCACACAGTACTTGTCACCAACTACAAGCAATGTACACACATCTCACAGAGCAACAGGGCACAATGCTACAGCCACTGTCAGTGGCATACCAACCTGGACATGGACCATTGACACACAGCACTCAGTGAACAAAAGGCCCCCGTGACAGAGCACACATACACCTGCACAACTACAGCTACATCAGCCGTCGTACATGGACACTCACCGTCAAGTGAAGTAGCGGGCGATGAGCTGCTGATGCACATTCACAGCTTCCTCCTCTCCACTGTCCTCTTCACTTGACCCGTCCTGGTCTGCAGGCTGGGGCCCTGGTTGATCTCCGTCATCCACAATTAGGGGATCTGCTTGCGAATAGCCAGATTGTGCAGCATGCAGCAAGCCACCACTATCTGGCACACCTTCTGTGGGGAGTACGCCAGTGCGCCCCGGTGCGGTCCAGGCATCTGAACCTGGACTTGAGGAGACCAAAGGTCCGCTCAACCACACGTCTGGTCCTCCCATGTTCCTCATTGTAACGGACATCAGCTGGGCTCAGAGGATGTCGTAATGGGCTGAGCAGCCAGGGCCCATTCGGGTAAGCAGAGTCACCTGGGTGTGAGGGACACAGAGAATCGTTGCTATTCCAACTGGACACAAGACAGCATCGCACAGCCAGCACGCTACACTACTCCACATACTCACCAACAATCCAGCCACGGTCATGTTGCAGATTGGTCATCAGTAGTGGTAGGATGCTGTTGCGCATGATGTGCGCGTCATGTGCCGATCCTGGAAACTTCGCACACACGTGTGATATTACCATGTCCGCAAGGCACACCACTTGCACATTCAGGGAGTGTGTGTGCTTCCGGTTGCGGTAGAGGTGCTCAGTGGCCTGTGGTGCAACAAGGCCAACATGGGTGCAATCTATTGCACCAACGACGTGGGGATCCGTCCAAGGGCATAGAAATCACCCTTCACTGCCGCCAATTCACGAGCCCTGGGGAATCTGATGTACCTGTTCCTGTACAGCATCATAGCTGACAGTACATCCCTCAGCACCATGCTGAACATGGGCTGGGACATCCCACCTCCACTGCCCACTGTGTGTTGGAATGACCCAGTGGCGAAGAAATGCAGTGCAGCCATCACCTTAGCCGTGGGGGTGAATGCTGTTGGATACACCCTGCGAGGACGGAGGTGGGGTTCCAACAAGGCACATAGGCGATGCAGGGTGGGTCGGTCCAGACGATATTTACGGATGACCTCCACATCCTCCATGCCTGACAGCAATTGGTAGGGGCGATGTATGTTTGGTCTCCGCCTAGGAAAGATGGAAGTGGACACATGTCAAAGCAACACGCCACATGGCAGTTTCACATACACATGACAAAAATGACTGACCAAGCAATTGAATCACAGAACAGCTGACAAGTAGGGACAGCACAGCCACAATACACTTACCCAGGTCCCCTACCAATAGCAATGGGCAGTGACACACACCATTGCTATGAGCATGCACATGGGGAGTTAGGCCTTAACAACTTGTAAGGCATGCTGATGGTAACAGACTGCATATTCGGTAAGCTGCAACACCACGGCAACATGACTAGCTGCTGTGCATCACACTGCTTCCGGGGCTGGGTGTGTAGGGCACACACCAACAACGCTATGGACACAGGCTGAGCGGCCAAAACAAGTGGGACCTGTGGCACGAGGGGATATGAGACAGTCATTGATGTCCCTACTGCACCCTATGTACAGCACTGTATGGATCACACCTCCAGAAACATTGACAGGTGTACACATTGACAGCTCCATGCCAACACGGCTGTGTGATTGCACATACACATCACAAGTGACACGTAACGTTGCACGTGCCACGTGGCAGATGTACATGGTGAAAGATGGCATGTGTGTGCATATGCATATCCCATGCTCCCATGCCAATGTGTACATGATGATGTGCCAACAGACATGTGGAGGCTGCCCACTGGCCGTCCCTGCCTATGCACACAGCATGTTCTGGCCCCGTCCATTGTGGACCTGCACCCACACACAAATCATGGCCACACCTGCAGATGCATTGCGCACATTAAACTGTGTGGTGCACATGGCATCAGCGGACTGTACCCGCCATGGGCCAGGCCCTTACGGCCAACTCCAATGACCCTCGCGGTTGCACCCTGCGTGTTCCACTATGGAGGTAAGCGTCCCGGGCCAGCTGGGAGCAGGCCATCGTCTGCAATTGAAGCTGGCAGACATAGTACACAAATTGCAGCAGCTTGGACCCACTGAAACTGCCCCAGGGGGCTATGTGAGTGTGTGAGTGAGACCGGCATTACCACAGCTACCTGGGACTGCAGCCTGGCAATCCTCAACAACACCTGCTGCTGCCACCTCTCCACCTACACGTGGATGACTCTGAGGATATGTCCAGGTCCACTCACCAGCGAGGAGCTGGAGATCCTGGATTCCGAGCTCCACGCACACTGCACATGGCTATTCCTTGCGTAAGTTGTGTGTGAGAGACAACTGCAGTGTGTGTGGGAGTGCATGTGGGGGACACACATGTCGTTGATCCGCAGCACTATGAGTCAGAGCCTGTGGTGATCAGGACATGCACTGCTCACCATGCTGACTGCAGGTGGCAGTGGTATGTGAGCTCTCGGGCGCTTTGACATGTCTGTCCCTCCCGAGTGGTGGTACATGGCAACTTCATGTCAGACATCCAGTGACACAGACAATTGGCAATGCAGGTCTCAGTGCACTTGTTGCTCGTGTGAATGTCAGGCTGGGGGCATGCTGCCCTTCTCAGTCCCAGCAGGCCTGGCCTGCACATTGACTGCACAATGCCAGTAGGTGACAACACAGAATGACTAGTGGGTTACATGTGTCACCTGTTCAGCACTCTCCGGATGAGCGCAAACTCAGCCCTGTACATTGGTCACACCATGCCTCGTGAAAGGGATGTGTGTGTGAGATAGTGCCACTGAATGTGACCACCGTTGTGGGGTGGGCCATGCGCAGGCCGAGTACGTTGGTTGTTGCGCAGTGTTGGTCACAGTGGGTACACCAACACAGATGTGTTGCCTTGTGATCTGTTGCTAGGTCCGCCTGACAATGGACAGTAGTTGTGGGCAGACTACACATTGGTCGATGTGCTGTCTATATGCATGTGCCTTCACACCAGGCACAGCTGCCCCTGCACATATGACCCCTGCTGCCGTCAGTGCTGGGTCTGTTGAGCTGATGCGCCATCTGTGCGTGGGGCAGACAGCTCTCCTCACTTCCGTCATTGCCCATGACATCACTTTGCCGCAGGTGACATGGATCATGGAGGGCCCACATGTATGCGTGGGTGGACTACACAAGACTGTCCAATGGTTATCACCCCCAGTCAGTGCTTCGAATGGGAAGGATGTGGTGCTGGTACTCATTTTAATGTGTAGAGTGGGCGGGGCTAGGTGCGGGGCTACATGCAAGACATGGAAAGTTCATCGGCTTATCTACTAGTTGCAATACACACGAGACACGTCTTTTCATGTCCACATCAGGGTCATTCCTTGAACTGACTGGAAGTCAGACAGTCATATTTTGCCCTGTCCTCATGGCCTCCCCTCGCTCACAGAAATATGCGTTTGCACCTGGGAAGCCAGTGCATGCACAAGCAGCTCCAAGCTCGCCCCAGAGAGGCCAAGGAGTGTATGTGTGGGTCCAGTTGAACAAGTGGTCTGTCTCGTGGCATAATAAGTGGCGGGACGCCGTCCACCTGCGTGGTGCCCCGACTCGAGACCCGGGCAACATTGATAATGCATGACAGGCTCCGCAGTCCGGATACACCACCTGCAACACACAGCGGCCGCGTCCAACTGGAGCTCATGGACCCACACATTCACTCTTTGGCCTCTCTGGGGCGAGCTTGGAGCTGCTCATGCACGCACTGGCTTCTCTGTTGCAATGGCATGTAACGTGTGTGGGGATATGGGCAATGAGTGAGATGGTGCGAGCCACCTTCCGTGACATCACTCCTGCTCATGATGTGTGCGTCCCCCCACAACTTCCATTAGACTTGTGCCATACTACTAATTGAGGATGTGTTGCCTGCGTGATGTGTCCAGGAGGAGCGCGCCATGACATCTCACCCACATGCTCCACTGCCATCCCGTGCCCTGGATTGCCTGTGCAGGTGGACAATGTTGGGGATACACCTGGTCGACAGGGGATGTGAGTGCCTTGGCAAGGGCCTGGCAGACGCACAGCAGTATCCAGCATGTCCACGGAGGGTGGGCTGACGTCTACACCTGATGCAGCATTGATCGTGTGCCCGCCTGTTGTGCACACACGAGTTCACATTCATCCCCAGACAGGTGGTCTTTACAAATTCCCAGGAGAGCAGCAATGTACTGTTCCGGAATCCTCCCAACACAGCGTGTTTCAACATTGCATGTGCGCACCTACCCGTCACACCCACCCACCTGAGCCAAGCGTAACTCCCGCTTCACATGACACATGTGTGTCATCCACAGTTGTGCTACTCTCTCAGGGCCGGACCTGCAACTGTCCCGTAGCACACACACAGCACCGATTCGTACTGGCATCCTGTTAGATTGGTGGGCACACTAACCCATCTCCTTCTGAGACAGTGGTGGCTCTGATGGATATTGTGACTGGGCACATGGCTTACTTTCAATGTGTGCATTTGGGAGGTGGTGGTGTGTGGTGTGTGATTGTGGTAGCGTTGGTGTGTATGTGTGTGTCATGTCCCTGTCGACTGCACACATATGTCACCCCGGGACATGGTGGATGTTTGTTACCGTGCTGAGGTCTCTGAATATGATGTGATGGGTGTGTTGTATGTTGCACAGTACGCGGTGTGTGGGTGTGTCCTTGCAGTTCAGGCTGACTCCTACTTGTTATGGTTCAGACGTTGTGTGTGTGCAGGGTGTGTGACTGTCAAGATTGTGTCTAGTCCAATTGTGCATGTCAGCATTTCAGCAGTTCTTGCTCACTGTGCAGTGCTGCCCACCCACTCTGATGTCGTGTGTGTGTTCTGTCAGGCATTGCTGTGGCATGCTTTAGCGTGGCTCCCACTTTTGTTGCTGAGTGTGTGGTCAGACTGTGTGGGTCATTGTAAACATGTGTAGGACTGTGCTTTGTAGTGAGCAGGCCGTCAGTGTTGATGTGATGATCATTCGGGCGACTTCAGAGTGTGACAAGTCCTGCTCCACGAGCTGTGGTATTTCCCTGTGGCCACTGTTGCGGCTACTCATTTGCGTTGACATCCAATGACAGTGGACTACATGGTCATCTCACGACTGCCGTGTACTTCACACACTCTCATTCGTACTTGTGAAATGAATCAGCAGAGACACATTTTTGCTTCAAGCCATGTATTGGGACTTATGTCCTCTGTGATGCAGTATAGTGGACACTACTGGCAGCGAAATGCATGTGGAGGATATACTCAGCATGATTGCACATAGCATAGGGTGTAGGGGTACATGTCATTAGTTGTTTACTGTGGGATGTGTGCTTCAGAGTTACAACTGCTTAGCCGTTGCTGTGCTAATGTACATTTGCTAATTACTGTGGAGCTGCTAACTTTGACACAGACAGTATACATTTCGCCTACCAGACCGCTTGACATCATGGGCACAGTACATCTCAGTTCCATGTTACAGGTTTGCTGCTTTGGTTACTCATACACACGTGCGTGGAGGTGACATCAGGGCATGGGCTTACGTGCATGCAACGGCGTCCCACTTGTTGTTGCAATGTGGTGGCTACTGGACATGACACAGTCACTGGGGTCATGTTATTGGGGGATGCACTTGTTGTCCATGCAAAGGTCCTGGCACGGAAGTTCAGAGGGAGGTGAGGTGACAGCTCTCACATACTACAGCCGAATGATTACTGTCCACTGACCGGTGCATATGTTGATGGGCGCAGGATACATATTATGGCATAGTTGTACGTGCAGTTATGTCCATGTGGTTGCCATACACATTTCCCATGCCTCTGCCTCCCCCTGTTCATGCAGAGTTACTGGATGTGATGAGGTAAAGAGTGCATGTCCCGAAAATATCCGATGTCATGGCAGTGTAGTTGATGGTGTGGTGTTAGTTGCAGGTTGTGTGGTATAGTTGTTGTACTGGTAACTGCTCAGTCCGTGCGAATGCCAAGCATGGGTACGGTGTGGGACATCATTGTTCAATTGGGGGTGTTGCGTCGGGGCCCGGCGAATTGACAGGTTGTCAGGTATGCGATACCTTCCAGCAGGGCTTCCATGGCATTGGTGGTAAACATGGATGCCATCCAATGTAGCGGATGGTGGCTGTCAAGGTGTTGGTCGTAAGTTGTCCCTTGTAGGAGCATGATGGGACATGTTGGATGACATTCGATGAAACTGTGATCCAGAATCCGTCGTGTGGAGGCACAGTGGTCCCATTGCAGTGTGGGTCCGATTGCAGCCACATACGCCATGCCCCCATAGGCTGAACAGACCCTGTCGTGGACGTCCAGGGGTTGAACAGTTGTACCAGGTCCGCCATTGGACATGCAGGGTTGGAGAGACATAAATCCACAGGATAGTGGAAAGGACACCTCCGACAGTAGAAGACGGGGATGATGCAGCTGAACAATGCGATGCGGTAAGTTAGTCGGTAACTTACGTTCAGCAAGGCCAGATTTTCACATCCCAATATCTGTATCAGGTAATGTTTGTACAGCTTCATCTGTCCGGCGTAGTTGGGTAGGTGTGGTGCAAGTGCCATTTTGCTGAAGGGCGATGTGATGGCGTGCTCCGGCTGTCTGTGCAGTCTGCAGTGTGCAACCTCCGACGTTGCTGGGAATTCTGCTGTGGTCGTAGGGAGGCAGGGCTTGGGTTATAGTGGCTTATGCGAAGGACACGGGCCCTCATCCCACATGCTTCTATGAATGGTCAAGGTCAGTGGTGTCTGACTCCTTCCCGATAACTTGCATGTGAACCACATGGGGGAGTGGTATCATTTCTTTTTCCCTTCGGAATGTTCTTTACGTGTTATGCGCTATCTGCCCAGTGGACGGTTCCCTCTGCATGCCTGTGTTGGGCTTTTTTGGTATCATGAATGTGTTGTCCTGCTTGGATAGTTGAGCTGTGGTTTCGGTGTGGGTATGGAAGGCCATTCAGTGCTATCTCCTCTCCCGTGTGTGGGCGGCACGCTGCGTTTCCGCTATTCGTTGGGCCTTGTGTGTGGGTGTTGTAATTGGAACCACCTGTTGTCGGTCCCCGGGATCTTTGATGTTACGTATTGCATGTCTTGGTATTGGGTGCAGGGTGGTATCGGTGTTTCTGTGTGGTACTGGCGTACCTTTTTCCGGCGGGGTCCATATTCTGCTGGCTGATGTTGCCGCCGCTGTGTGCTTCGCCATGTTTTGCACACAGGGGTGTGTCCTAATTTGGCGTGACATCACTGACATGTTCGGGTCAGTTGTGTGACGTCAGGTTGGCAACAGTGAATTGACGGTTGGCGACATGGCTGTGGCAGGACTGTCACGTGACATGTGCGTTCTGGGTGGGGCTGGTGTGTGTGGTGTTTGGTTGTGACCCTGTGTTGTTTGTGTGCGGTGCATACTTGGCGCTGCCATTGGCCTATGCGTTGTGCGCATGTGTGGCTGCGTAGTCGCCGCTGCGCTGCGGGCCGTGACGGGGATGTTAGTTCCTGGTCCCAGGTGGTGTGTCCCCGGTTGTTGCGAGTTGTTACAATTTGCCCGGTGTGACATTTGTGGGTGCAGTGGTGGATGTGTCTCGTCCACGCAGGGGTGTCTGGGGGGGGCCATGTACAGTTTTACCGCACTTGCACTGCGTGAGGTGTTTGCGTGCCCTTGTTGTGTGTCTGCCTACCTGCGTCTCCAGCGGTGCGTTGACTCCTAGGTTCTGCATCAGGTAGAGCATGGGGAGGGCCTGCAGTGCTGGATTCATGCTTGGGGGTCCACCTCTTTGGTATCCGTACTGTGCGCTCGGGTTTCCGCCTTGCTTTCACGTGCGGTGTCTCTTAGCCGGGGAGCTGTTTGGTTGTGGCATCGTAATTTGTACGCCGGGCGGTACGTGATTTCGTCGGGCGGTGTGTCTCCATTGGGCGGCGCCGCTACGTGAACGGGCGCACTTTGATGGCGGACGGCGTCGCTGGCTTACAGGCGGTGTTTGGCTGTCTTTTCACATCCTAATTGGGCGGGCGTGTGGGCTGCGGCGGGCGGACGGTAACTCTTGTTTTTTGCATCCGCCAGCACGGCGGTGGTGCTTCCGCCCGCCATCCTAATGGGCCCCTTAATTACAATTAAATTACTTCCCACCCTATTCCCTATAAACCCACAACACGCTACAGAACTTAAACGCAAAAATAATTAAAATTAATTTATAATTCCTAAAAATTAATAATTAATTTTGTATAATTAAATTACTTCCCACCCTATTCCCCTATAAACCCACAACTCGCTACAGTACAAAAAAAATGTACTTACATTTTTTTTATTAACATATATAAATTGTATACATATATTTTTAAACAAGTAGAACACTTAACAAAAACACATATAACACATACATATTAAAAACATAACAATAATACAAATATCGATATTAGTAACATCGATATTAAAAAATTTGATATTACTTACCTTAGGGTCGATATTCTGTCCATCGATATTCTGTCCCTCCGATATTCTGTCCCTTCGATATTTTAACTTCGATATTTTTGTATATCGATATATTATTTCCGATATTTTGTCTGCTCACCGGTTTAAGGCCTATGAAGTGGCCATGTCTTACCACCGGGTCCCTGAGAAGGATTGGGGAGCAGGGTTGTGGGGGCGGTTTCTCAGTGATGGACGGGACACCTTGTTAGACTTACCCTCTGAGGACCAGAATTCCTATGTCCACATGAAGGAAGCCTTAATGACCAGGTATGGGTTGACCCCAGAGCTTTATAGACAAAGGTTTAGAAATTGTAAGAAACTGGAGTCAAGTACTTGGGTGGAATATGTGTCTTTTTTTTGCAGAGCATTGGATGGTTGGTTGAAGGGTAGCAAAGTGAATGATTTTGAAGCGCTCTATGATTTGATTGCATGGGAGCACTTGTCCAGTAATTGTTTTCCAGAGCTACGCCAGCACCTGATTGATAATAAGCTCACTATCCCTAGGAAGCTTGCTGAGGAGGCGGAACGCTGGGTTAGGACCCGGGTCCACAAGGGTCATGTGGGAGACTTCGCCAAAGGTGGGCAGGGTCCCCAGCAGAAGAGTGGGGGGGACAAAGGTAAACAGAGAGAGTTCCAGAAAGGGCCCCAAAGTAATCCCCAAGGGAACCAAGGGAAGGGTTCCCAGCCTTCCTCTGAGAAGAAGCCAGGGGCCCGACAGATAAGCCTGTTCAGAGGGGTCCCAAGAAATGTTTTGGTTGTGGTCAGGTGGGCCACTTCTTCTGGGCTCCTAAGTGTCCCAACAAAGGTAACACAGCATCCACTGGTGCACCGCCCCGGCAGATGGCTAGTGTAGCCCTGGGAGAGGAGTTGGGTGCCTAAGGTGGGTGGGGTCCCGCAGAGTTGTCCCTGGTCTCTTTAGGAGACAGTTAGATGGGCCCTCGGACCCAGCTGCCTGATAACACTAAGAAATACAGGCAGTGGGTGACCATCAATGGCCATAGGGTGGAGGCTCTGAGAGACACCGGAGCCAGTGTGACAGCTGTCAGTTGTCGGCTGGTGTCTGAAGAGCAGGTGATCCCCCATGCATTTTACCCTGTAGTTGCCGCAGACAACTCAGAGAGCCACTGTAAGGTGGCCCAGGTTCCCTTTGAGTGGGGGGGGTCTCAGGTACCTTTCAAGTAGCTGTGAGGCCAGCCATGCCTGTTGACTGTCTGCTAGGCAATGATTTGGAAAGATCCCCTTGGGCTAAGGTGGAGCGAAGAGCTCAGTTGGAGATGTTGGGTCTGCCTGAGTGGGCGTGTGTGACCACTCGGTCCATGGCAGCCAGTAAGGGTGTTCAAGAGGACCTGGAGCCTGAAAGAGTGGCCCAGGTGCCTGCCTTAAAGAGAAGAGGCAGGGGTCACGGGAAACCAGCACCCGAAGTTCCCACGGTCCAGGAGGAGGCAGACCTTGAGGGGGATGCCCTGGAACCTACAGGGGAACAAGTAGCTGAACAGGGGGACCTGCCTGAGCTGACCCATTGGCAGCAGGAAGGTGGACCGTCCAGGGAAGAGTTCTGTGAGGAGCAGAAGAAGTGCCCTTCTCTTGTGGGTTTGCGGCAACTGGCCACAAACCAGGCAGCAGGTGATCAGTCTGGATCACATTGGATCTACTGGGAGAATGGTCTCCTGTATAGCGAGCCTAAGGTTGCTGAGCCTGGGTCAGCCCGTGTGCTGGTGGTACCCCATCGCTTCAGAGCCTTCCTACGGGGTCTGGCTCATGATGTGCCTTTAGCAGGACATTTGGGGCAAGACAAGACCTTTGAACGGCTTGTCACCCACTTTTATTGGCCCCAAATGCGCAAGAGTTCAGATACTCATTGCAGGATCTGTCAGACTTGCCAGGCAAGTGGTAAGAGTGAGAGGAAGTACAAGGCTCCTCTCCAACCGTTCCCTGTGGTCAGCACCCCCTTTGAAAGGGCGGGCATTGACATTGTGGGGCCTCTGGATCCCAAGACAGCCATGGGCAACAGGTTCATCCTGGTCTTGGTGGACCATGCCACCCGGTACCCGGAAGCCATCCCTCTCAGGACTGTGACGGCCCCCGTTGTGGGACGTGCATTGATGGGGATTTTCTCCCGTGTGGGGTTCCCAAGAGAAGTGGTGTCAGACCGTGGTACCAACTTCAAATCTAAGTATATGAAGTCCCTGTGTCAGGAGTGCGGTGTAACCTACAAGTTCACCACTCCCCATTTCTAACACTTGGGAATTATTATGGTCCAATTCCCGACAATGTGAGAGATTTAAGGGATCTTTTTAATCTTGCTATGGGGGCAGAAGGGCTCATGATTTTCGGGGGGATTTTAATTTCATCCAAGATTTGAAATTATTACTTTTAACAGGACTAAAAAGCAGTTGAAACCAAAAACAGCTAGTGTTCTTGCCACCATTAAACAGGATTTCCAATTAGCTGATCCGTGACATTTAGAACATCCGGGTATAGCGCAGTTAACATGTTTTTCGCGCCACTGCAACCCTGCATTGTGGCTTGATTTTTTTAAATAACTCAAACTTTCAGGAGGAGGAACACCGGTATCTCGACTAACGCCATTTCCGAATATTCTATAGTATCAGTCCATCTTGAATTAGAAGTTCCAAAAACTGAGAGACCCAGGTGGCAGTTCGATAAGTCTCTTTTGGGAGGTCAGGTTTGGCTGGAGAAAACGGAAATTTTTATAAGAATTTTTTTTTAGATAAATCGCAATTCGGCCCCCAAATTTAAAGTTTGGGACCCTTTTAAAGCTACTTTTCCTGGTTGCATAATAGCATATAAATCAAACCAAAACAAGGTAAGAGCTGCTAGAATACTGGAGTTACAATCTGCAGTCAACTTAGCTCTACGTGCTCTTGTAAGGGCGGAGGATAGGACCCGGTTAAAATAGCAGCTCATGTAGACCCAGTGGAACCTCAGAGATTTCTTTATTATAGAGGATATCAATAATCTCAGAAAATACCAGCAGAAAATGTATGAGGATAACCAGTTGATAGGCAAATTCCTTGCCTATTCTGGTCCACCCAGATTAAGCAGGATACACAATACATTAATAAGCTCGAGAACCCGGCAACTCATACGGTTCTGATAGATCACAACAAAATCACAGAGGTATTTCTGCAACACTATAGGAACTTATATGAGAGAGCATATTCAGTTTCCACATCTAGTCTGGAACAATATTTTGGTTCAATACGACTCCCTCCGTTTTTGAGCGACCAAAAAGATAGGATGTTAGAGCAAATTTCACTTTCGGAGGTGGTGGCGGCTCTCCAAACGATGCCCAATGCCAAAGCCTGTGGGAGTGACTGCATACCAACGGAGGTTTACAAGATATTTGCAAAAGATCTGCTTCCATTTATTACTGATCTATTTAACTAAATCAGGGAAGATGGGAGCTTTGCTTCTTTATTTAAGGAATCTGTAATAGTCAGCTTCCTTTAAAAAGATAAATCCCCCATTAATTCTAATTCATATCCCCCAATAAGTCTTCCTAATGCAGACTATAAATTGTTCACCACCCTATGGGCTTCTTGTGGTATTCCCTCAGGTTAATCATTGATTGATTCACAAGGATCAGCATGGTTTCTTACCAAATATGCTGATGGCAGCAAATAGGAATTTGCTGATCCAAGCAATAGATTACTTCTCCAGTAATCACGAGAGAGCAGCGATAGTGATGATGGATACCAAGAAGGCCTTTGTCTTGGTTAATTGTGATGCTTTATTTTTTATCTTGGACAAATTAGAATTTCCTGACCGATTCATCAAAATGCTTAAGAATCTATATCAAGATGCGGAGGGTCAAATTATCATCAACTGAAAGATAGGAGGCTCAGTGAAAAGTAATAGAGGTACCTGTCAGGGATGCCCGATGTCACCCATTCTTTTTACTCTTTTGATTGAACCCCTGGCAGTGAGAATTCATAGTTCTAAATCTATTGCTCCGCCACTAGAAGAGATGCCAAAAATCAAACTCTTTTCAGATGATACTATACGTTATCTGATGGCCAATAGGACAAATATCCAAGGGGCAATAAATGTAATTCAAGATTTCACAAATATTAGTGGCTATAAGTTTAATCAGGGCAAAACTAAGCTTCTCTTGTTCAATGTTTTACCCACGGATCTTCCTCAAGACCTCCAGTGTCAGCTTAATCCTGAGTGTGCAATTTGCTGTTTAGGGGTATTTGTTGCAAATAATTATTCACAATTATTTCAGTTGAATATTAATAGCAAACACAACAAGATGATGGACGGAGAGGGCTGAAGCTTTTTAACCAATCACCCCCAATCAAGATTTCTGGGTTAAATCAATTGTTCCTTTGCTCACTGTTAGAAATGGGGTCTCTAGTTGGCAGTGGTTTGCACCCTGTTCAAGTAGGGACCCTCACTCTAGTCAGGGTAAGTAAGTTACACACCTAAGATGACCCCTGCTTACCCCCCTGATAGCTTGGCACAGAGAAGTCAGGCTTAGCCCAGTGGCAATATGTAAAGTATTTGTACACACACACTCACAAACACACACAAACTCACGCACACACATACACACACACACACACACACACACACCCACACAGTAACACAGTGAAAACACTACAAAAGGACTCCACACCAGTTTAGAAAAATAGCCAATATTTATCTGAATCAAACAAGACCATAATGACAAAAATCCAACATACAGAAGTCTAGATATGAATTTTCACAGATTAAATAAAGTTGAAGTTCTTAAAAATCAATGGTTGCGCTTGATCAGGACAAAGTACCTTAGATGCATCAAAAATCAAAGACGATGCGAGGCGCAAGGAAGGTGAAGCAAAAAAAAAGCAGGTGATTCATCAGTTGCTTACTGCTAGGCAGAGGAGGTGATGCGTCATTTGCGGGCATGATACCTAGGTTCCTAACTGTGGTGAGGTGTCAATGAAGAAATCAGCGCCCAGGGACAATGCGTCGAAAGTTAAGTTGCGCTGTGTCAATCCCACAGCATTGAAGCAGGTGCTGCATCGGAGTCAGGGCGATGCATCACAGACTTTGGTGATGCAGTGCTCGAGACTCACGCATCAACAGTTCTTCGGAGGTGCTGCAACGAAAAGCTGGGGCTTGCGCTGTAAGCTGCGGTCATTGCTTCAAGTGGGGACCATGCTCTGGTGCAGGCAGCGGTGATGCGTCAAGTTTTGGCAGTGCTGCGCCGGTTCTGAATGACGCTTGGAATCAATGCGTGCATTTTCCTATTCGTATCACCAGAACTCACTCCCAAGGGCCCAAGAACTGGATTTGGTACCACATGGCAGAGTAGGACTCACAACAGCAAAGTCCAGGTGATTGCAGATGAAGTCTTTGATGACCCTGAGACTTCTTAACCAGAGGCAAGCTCAACTCAAGCAGAACCTTGGAAGCAGGATGTAGAAAGCAAAGTCCAGTCCTTTCACCCCCAGGACAGAAGCAGCAAGCAGCAGGCCAACACAGCAAAGTGGCAGTCCCTCCTGTCAGCAATCCAGCTCCTTTTCCTGGAAGAATGTCCTTGATCCAGAAGTGTTCAGGTCCAGTACTTATACCCATTTCAACCTTTGAAGTAGGCAAACTTCAAAGAAAGGTTTTTGAAGGGCTCAAGACCCGGCCCTTCCCTGCTCTGGCCCCAGACATACTACAGGGGGTGGAGACTTCTTTGTGTGAGGACAGACACAGCCCTATTCAGATGTCCGTGTCAACTCCTCCCACCACTCTAGCTCAGGAAGGCCCATCAGCCTGGTGATGGGCCATCAGGGTATGAAGGGCACACCTCAGCTCCCTTTGTGTCCCTGTCTAGAGTGAATGCACAACTAGCCCAACAGTCATCTTGACCTAGACGTGCATTCAAAGACAGGCAGAGGCACAGAATGATTAAAGTAAGAATATGCCTACTTTCTAAAAGTGGCATATTCAGACCGGCAATTTAAAAACCAAATTCACTAAAAGATCTATTTTTAAATTGTGAGCCCAGAGACACCAAATTCAAATTTTCTAGAAGCTCCCAATTGGAAGATACACTTATAAGATCCAGCTCCAATGCTGACCTATGGGAGAGATAAGCCTTGCTGTAGTGAAAAACGAAATTAGCAGTATTTCACTACCAGGACATGTAAAATACAACAGTACAAGTCCTACCTTCTAAATACACTGCACCCTGCCCATGGGGCTACTGTAGGCCTACCTTAGGGGTGCCTTACATGTAATAAAATGGAAGGTTTGGGCTTGGTAAGTGGGTGCACTTGTCAGGTCGAAATGGCAGTTAAAAACTGCACACACAGACACAGCAGTGGCAGGTCTGAGACATGTTTGCAAGGCTACTCATGTGAGTGGCACAATTCATGCTGCAGGCCCACTGATAACATTTGATTTACAGGCCCTGGGCACATATGGTGCACTATACCAGGGACTTACTAGTAAATCAAATATGTCTATCATAGAGAAACCAAATGCTAATACCTTTCAGACAGGGAGCACTTGCACTTCAGCACTGGTCAGCAGTGGTAAAGTGCCCAAAGTCCTAAAGCCAACAAAAACTAAATGCAGCACACAGTCCAAAACAAGAAGCCGGAGACTAAAGTTGGCAGGTCTAACACTCACCATGCCATCCCAGTTTGGACCCAGCCATATGTAAATACAAGGGTATGCCCGGATGTGGGTCTGTGTTTGAAATGTTTCAGCACTCCGTCCATCATCTTGTTGTGTTTGCTATGTTCGCCCTCAGTGACCAAGGGTTTGCCAAGATGTGGGTCCCTTGCTCACTGTGCCACTGGATTCAAGCTAGCCTGGCTAATGAGGGTTGATACCCCGAAACCGATCTTAGGATGCTTGTTTCTAGTCCAGTTCGGGCAGGACTGTTCCCATGAGGAGCAGGGTCAAGACTGATTTGCATATGGCTGGGCCCAAACTGGGGTGGCATGGTGAGCAAAAGAACGATGGATTTAACCCAGATCTCTTGACTGGGGGTGAGTGGTTGAAAAGTTTCAGCACTTCATCCATCATCTCTTTGCATTTGCCAGTTGTATTAAAATGCCATGCTTAGTAAGGTGAAAACTCTACTAGCAATATGGACTCTTCTCCCCTTGACATTGATTGGTAGGGTGGCTATAATCGAAATGTCTATATTGACTTTATTCTTATTACTTTTTTCTAATCTCCCTATCAAGCCTAATAATTTATACTTCAAAGAATTGGATTCCCTAATTATAAAATGTATATGGAAGTGTAAAGCTCCAATGGTTAGATATTCGATTTTACAGTTAGACAAATACCAGGGTGACCTGGCATTACCCCATTCCTTCACTTATTATCAGGCAGTACTACTAGATATTATCGCACATAGAGGCAAGGACTTCAGAGGTTTTGATAATTATTTACTAACTCGTATGATGCAAATTGATCTCCCGTCTTTCCTAAAGACAGCCAAGCTACCCCAAAAGACTAGATATAAGGCACTTTCTGAAATGGAAAATCATTTCTTCAAGTCAAGACAGGTACCTACCTGCCATAGGCTTGTTCGGGTACAGGACTGTACATTTGAAGGTCTAAAATTGCCCAAGCCTATGATGGAATTTTGGAATTCTAAGGGGTTTAGAGTAATGGGGGGCTTTTTATAGTCAATAGTCTGATAACACAGGAGGAAACTGAGCGGCGCCATGGGCAGCGTGTCACCTGTATCTGTTTACTTTTCTGCAGATTACTAGTTTCCTGACAGCCAATTATCAGGAGATGAGCAAGAGACTCAGGCTGTTATCCATCTGTTAGTAAAGACAGCTGGCAGGAGTTTGATAATTGTGTTCTGAGTATACACTGTGTATATAGTGTTCTGAGTAAACACTGTGATTGGTCCTTAATTCCTGAATTTCTTTTTTTGAGTTTAAGAAAGCTTTATTGTAATGATAACATCAAAAAGGCACATCTTAATAAAACATGTCTAATATCTGAGAAAAAAGGTAATATAACCATAGTAAGCCAGAAAAATACTTACAGTCTGAGCATTGACCTATATTAAAAATACTGTGTTATACAGACAAAGGAGAAGGAAAAACTTAAAATAGTACCATAGTAATAATGCCACATTTAATGTTTTACAATATAAGGGGAAAGAAAGGAAGGGGGGGAATATGGAAGAGTAAATAATGAATGGAATAATACAAATTATCAGGCATACCGTAAGTAGATATTGTGAGTGAACAAAGGCATTGTAGGTAGAGATAACAACAAATAAGTGCATTTTAATGTTATCAACTATAAATGAAAAGTTCCTGCAGTTGGAAAATGGAATTGCTGTCCCACATCTGTGCAGGAGGAGTAGATAGATAAGTAGTAAGAGGTAACCAAAAAATGTTCTTCTGAAGAAGATGAAGTGTTGAGGTGGTGGATGTTCTGTCAAGTCTGTGGTGGTTACAGAGTAAATTCCACCAGCCATTAAAAGTTACTTGGGTAGTGTCTTTCCAATTAGACGTAATGATTTGAAAAGCAACAGCAATAAGCAAATCTACAAACTTACCCAATTTACGAGCACCAATCCAAGTAGGTGAGGAACTACCCAAAAAAATAGCCTTGATCTCAAAAGAGAATTTGACAGAACATATGATTGAAATCGTACTACAGATCTTCTTCCAGAAAGAGACAATGGGAGGACATTGACAAAATGAATGCAAAAATGTGCCAGGTATGTTTGTACAAGTCCAACATGAGTTTGATAGGCTGGTGTTATATTTAAAAATAGAGGTAAGGATTAAGAACAGTGTATGATAAAAGTAGTATAGAGTTAATGTAGTGCTAGCATTACAAGAAGTGTGATGCATCTTTTGCCATATGGAATTACTGATTTGTGTGGAAAAAGAGTGTTGTAATTTTGATTCCCATAGAAGTTCTATTTTGTATTTGGGGCAATTTGTTATAGAGTAATGAAGAAATGTATATACGTAAGAGGCCTTGTAGGGTGGGAAAAGGATTAATCATGCCAGGAACAAATGTGCTGTAGAGCTAGAAGCCTGTGTAAGAAAAGAGATATGTTGTGTAATATAATTTTTTAGTTTAGTGATTCATATTTATGAGTGAAGGCAACTGAAATGCCAAATTTGGTTTGCAAATCTAAAGAGGAGAGGAAACGTACCTTGAAATAAATGTTTGACCTTAATTATCCCTTTTGCAACTCACTCTTGCCAGAAAATAGTGCAATTTGATACCTTAATATATTCATTATGCTATATAGAGGATTCTAGGAAAGCAGATAGGGGTGTGAGAGACTTGGTGAAGACTGGAAATAGGGTGGAAGTAGAATGAGTGATAGTGGGTGAAACAAAAGAACATGGAGGATGGGGAAAATTAGCTAGGGACTGAATGGGAAAAGGGAAAATTAAAGAGTCTTCAAAAAGACACCAAACCGTTGATGGTGTTTTGCCAGATGAGTGAATGTGAGGTAAAACTTGTTTGATTAAAAAGGATGAACAATACTGTAGCAAGTTAGGAAAGTTAACTCCACCCTAAACTTTGAGTTTGCACAAAAAGGATAGAGAAATACAAGGTTTTCACCCATTCCATAACAATTTAATGAGGGAGCTATTAAGAGATTTGAAAAACTTCAAAGGGTTTTGAGTTGTAGAAATATAGATAAAAATTAATATTGGGGACCATCGCCATCTTTATTGTGCCTAATCTGCCCCACCAAGATAGATACAGAGTAGACCATCTCTCTGACATATGTAATATTTTCTGGAAAACATCCTCTACATTGATCTGAATGGTTTTAGTGCTAGAAGAGGAATATTTGAGCCCTAGACATTTAATATAATTGGAATTCTATTTAAAATCATTATCTGCAAACATTTCTTTTAAACACAATTTATTTAAAGGGAGGACTTCTGATTTTATAAAGTTTAATTTGTAACCCGATACACTAGAGTAGGCGTTTAAGAGATCGATAAAGGCGGGTATGTAGGTTAGTGGATCAGAGACATATAAGTTAATGTCATCCGCATATGTTGTAAATTTAATTTCTGCATGTTTATAAATGAAACCATAAAAGGAAGCTGAATGACGCAAAGAATGCTAAAGGGGTTCTAAGGATAAGCTAAAAAGTAACAGTGATAAAGGACAGCCTTGTCTAGAACTCTGCTGAAGAGAAAAATATAGACATTGATTGCCATTAACAAAAACAGAAGTAGTTGGAGAAGAATAAAGCAGACTGATATACTGCAAAACCGTAACCGTAACTCTCATTATAAAATTCCAATGGACACAGTTGAAAGCTTTCTCCACGTCCAAAGTAATAGCAACTATAGGGGTAGAACTTTTAGAGGCAAGGTGTATAATATTCAAGAATGGTACTTGAGTTATCAGCCATATGTCTGCCCTTAACAAACCCAGTCTGTTCAGTCCCAATAAGGTCAGGGATGAATTGGTGAAGTTGAAAAGCTAAAATGTTCACAAAAATCTTGCAATCTAAAATAATGAGGGAGATAGATTGATATCACATGAAGAAAGTTTTTTTTTTTTTTGGGAATCAAACTTAACATTGCCTCTAAAAAAGTACCTTGAGCCTCATTATTGACAATAAATATTAATACAGAGAGAGAGGAGATGAGGAAGTAAAATATGAGAAAATCTTAAATAGAATTCAGCTGTAAAACCATCTGGACCTGGAGTTTTATCCATTTGGTAATTTCGCCAGAGCAGACTTTAGATCAGCGATGGATATATCTTTGTCCAATAGGGAATAATCTTGAGGCAGGTGAGAGTGAGGAGGAAAAGAATCAAAGAAAGAGTCTAGAGCAGCATCTGAAGGGGAGAATTCCAGCTTGAACAAATTCTGATAAACGCCAGTAAAACATTGTAGAATTTCTTCAGCCTTGAGATGATTATTCCCTTTGTCATCTATAATATTTATTATTTTGGATTTTTTGGATTTTACTTTAAGGTAGTTCGCTAACAACTTACCCACTCTGTTTCCCCCTCCCAAAAATTTAGAGTTCATCTTTGATAGCACACCAAAGGCCTTCTCAGTCGATTTTTTGTTAAAGGCCAATTTAGATTGAACGAGAAGGTTAAGAGTAGCTTCATTATTAGAAGCATAGTACTCATGCTTAAGTTAGAAGTAGAAGCGCAGATTCCTTTAGAGCTTTTCTCTTCTTAGCTGCAACATAGTTAATGATATGACCTCTAGCTGATGCCTTATAGGCATCCCAAATAATATGAAGGGGTAGATCCGAAGTAATATTAGATTCCAAATAATCCTCCCAACATTTTTCTAAATTATCTACAAAAGATTGATCTTTCAATAGATAATTATTAAAATGTCATCTTTTTGGTTTAGAGGATGCAAAAGAAATTTGTATATCAATAAAAACCGGCGCGTGATCAAATATTTAAATAGATCCAATCTCAGCATGAAGTAGGTCAGGGAGTAGTTGAGGAGTAATGAAAATATAATCAATTCTTGAATTGGAATTATGTGTGGAGGAGTAAAAAGTAAATTCTAAGTTATCCGGATTATAAATCCTCCAAGCGTCGACCAATCTCCTAGATTGTATAGATTTTTGGGATCTTTTCTGCATTCAATTAGGGATATATCTAGCAAGAGATTTTCTGTCAGTAAAGGGGTCCATAATTTGGTTGCAGTTCCTCGCATAAGAAGATTAGTGTTGGAAGAAGAATGTAAAATGTGAGATATATGATCCCAAAATTGAACATCTATGACATTGAGGCCGTATATGTTTGAGGAGGCATATGCACGGGAATATTATTGATAATGGTGTGAAGAAGAAAACATCTTCCATTGTCATCATTCTCCTCTTTTTCAACTGAATCGGAAAGCGACTTATGAAATAATATAATAACCCAATTTGTATTCTGATGTGCAGGGGAACGGAATACCTGTCCCAACCAATGTTTCTTCACTGAGTGAATGTCTTTATCAGTAATGTGAGTTTCTTGCAACTTAACAATCTTACACTGTAGTCAGGATAAATGCGCAAGCGCTCTCTGTTTCTTAATAGGATTGCGTAAACCTTTTCCATTCCAGGACACTACTCGCAGACTGTTAACCATATAAAGGGGGGAACAATTTATAATGTAAATATAATCTTAAATCAATTAAAGATACAATGCAAAATTAAAGATATCTTGAAACTATCCTCTATGAGAAATAATCTATATTGCCACAGCAAAACTCAAATAAACCAAAGGGAGAAAGAAAAGGGAGAAGAGGGGAAAGGACGAAAAAAGAGAAAAAACAAGTGATAGAAACAAATAATATGGCAAGCAGCCAAATGGCTCCAACCATGGAAAATATTGGAGACATCCAGTGTATAAACAGTAACAAAGAGGGGTGGAGAAGCGCGAGAAAAAAGATGAATAGTAGACTCCTGACAGTCAGAAATGAAAGGCAAAAGCCACAGAGACAATCAATATGAACATATAGAGTAAGACAGCAAATTGAAAATATAAGAAAAGACCAAAAAGATAATGTGAAAATATAATAATGAGACAACATAATTGACTAATATAAATCACTTACCTGCAAATGTAGATAAGGTATGTACAATAGGAATTGGGAAGGGAAGCACGTAGGAGAAAAGACAGATGGGGAAGGGGTCGGAGTGAGACAACAGACATCTGTAAAAGGAAAAAATGCTATTAATATGTGAAGGGAAAAGAAAGAGGAAAAATAAATAAACAAAAGACAAGAAAACGTTTTTTGCATAAATACAAATAAGAAAAACCTCAGACAAAATAAGGCAATTTAAATGTGAAAAGAAACATATGAATGGGTGAACACCTCAAGAAAAACTAATCAAATGAGAAAGTTTGTTCCTTGTAAGTCACCTTGAAAAAGCAAGAGTGTACAAGGACGTATCTTACGTTCATGGAGAATAATGCAAGACGAAGGGAGAGGAATTCCTTCTGATGGGCAGCAGTTGCACAGGGTTGTATGACACAACCACGCATCGCTTTCACTCGTGTTCCTTAACAACATGGGTGGAACTACGAATGCCTCTGAACCATGCATTCCATTTACATTGGAAGTCGTTACAACAACTTGCCATCAGAAGTCGTTACAATGACTTGCCTGGGAAAGGGCACTGGACTTTGGAATTGTATAATTTACTATTCCAAATCCAGCCCCCACGACAGTAGGGAAGCGTTGGACTTTAAAGTCCAATGCTGCTTTAACTAACGCATATCGTTGTAATGACTTGCGTTATAATTGGAATGCGTGGTTCAGACGTATTCGTTGTTCTGCTCGCATTGCAAAGGCAAAGTGTTGTTCGGGGGTCATGGTATTTGCTGTTTCCTGTTGCACAAGCCACATCCTGTGAGAAAAAGACCCTTTGACCAGACCAAAGCATTTGTTTCCTCTGTTTGGCTGCTGATAAGACCATAAAATAGTTTGATGTATTCCAAAAATAGCACTATAATTCCTCTTGGAAGACCAGAAGCTGAAGCAGACGTCGATGTGGGGCCAACTCTGTGAGCACGTTGTAAGTTAAGTTTGGTATACTCCTTAGGCTGACAATCTTAGGAATGTGTAGCTTAAGAAAGACAAGCATATCCGAACCCTCAGCCCCCTCAGGAATGCAGTATATTCTTAGATTGTTGCATTGATTGCGGTTCTTTAAGTCTTCAGTTTGTTGCTTTAAAAGCGCTATGTCTTTAGACATGCCCTCAATCTTGGTTGCCGCATCTTGTATATTAATGACACAGTGTTCCATGTCTGATACCCTGGATTCAAGATTGGACCATTTTTCCTCTATACGCTGAAGCGTAGAATTGATTTCCATAACAACATTTTTCAGAAGTTTTATTTCTTCCATAAGACCCTTCAGTCTCAGTGGCAAAAGAGATTTTGTTGGAGAACCAGGGCCCTTCTTGGGTCGTTTTGTAGCTGTAATTACATCTTTGAGGGCATAATATTAGAAGAGGATGACATCTTTTGACCAGAAGATGAAGAAGATTCCACATGTGAGGAAAAAAGGCAACTCCAAGAGGCACCAGAGAGGAGGCACAATCTTATCAGAAGACGTGAAAGAGCTAGAGTACATGAAAAGCACAACAAAATTAATCCCAGTCACAAAGCCACAGAATGCACTAAAGGAAGCGAGTGGGAATGAAGAGAAAAAAAAAGTGGCTGAGCAGGATGAGAACGGCTGAATGGACCAGCGAAGAAGCAACCAGGATCACTTCACCAAAGCATAGCAGGTTTTGTTTAGTGACAAGAAAGTTTCATAATAATAAACAAATGCCAGTTAAATATGTGCACACAGTCTTGTTATATGGCCATTAGAGTCATTGTCGACATTGCTAACTTGACATGAGCACGGCTGCCATGATGCTGCTTTTGCGCACGTTACTACATGACTTTGTTGTGCAAGACTCTGTTTGTGCCTTTCACATGGGAACTGTCTGCTTTCTGCGTTCTCTGCCATCTCTTAGGTTTAGTCTGAACACGATATGCAAGGTCGATAAACAATGCTCCTTGTTATTCTGTTCTGGTCAGTCCCTAGCATCTAGACAAAACATGCTAACACAGCTGCGCTACTAAAAGCTCGTGCTTTGATATTATGGGGATGCATGTTGTTCTAACAGACACTTTGAGTGGGTCCTTTCCAGGGAGAAGAGCTACGCGGTTCCTATGATGTAAAGCTTCCATCTAGACACTAAGGTAGGGGGTCTGCTGACAAAGCCCAGAGATCTTCTATTATATAATAAACATCATTTTGCCAAGGGGAGGGTGGTTAGGCCTTATAGTCCTTTTTCCACTGTCTATATATAATGACTTTCCCCTTCATATTCTATGGAATTGTAACAATTCTAATTGTTCTAGGTTTATGCATTTCGCTTCTGGTAGTGGCTGGTATACTGCATTATAGAGTACGATAGTTAACATCAACATTTTGGACTATAACAGTGACTCTGACCATTCTTATTGTGGACAAGTACGAGTGTGTGAGCGAAAGGGTATGTCATGCTACCGCGATTCCTGAGAGAGTCGGGAGTGTTGTGTTCTGGGTTGTCTAATCATTTGTAGCTTTGTGATTTTGTAGAAGAACGAATGAGACACTATAGCTAGTCGGTTTTGGGATTTTGGGTACTAAGGTGGTAGGTTGGTACACCCCTATACACCGAGGTCCTGTTTTCCTGTGCATAGTTCTGTGTAGGTGCAGAATCCCCGCAACATGGCGCCGCCAACGTTTGGTCTGGTTCTTATCTGCGAGACTCTTGAGTAGTGCTTGTGCATGTCCACAATCCCCTCACATCTGGAGACGGTTGTGACGGTGTAACCTCCTATATTGATGTTTTATAGGTTCTTTCAAGCTTGAATTTAAAAGGTTCCTTCTCTTTCTTGTTAACCCATTAATGCACTGCCACGCTTTAGGTTGTTATCTTATCTTTAGCTATTCATTATGGCGGTGGCCATTGCAAAAACAACAATTGATGGACAGAATGCAGAACAATGTCATATATTCACCCCAGTACAGAGATCTGGGTCTAAATCCATCGTTTCTTTGCTCCCCATGCCATTCCAGTTTGAACCCAGCCATATGCAAATCAGTCTTGACCCTGCACCCAATGGGAACAGTCCAGCCCGAACTGCCAGGCCAGGTCCTCCCTGGACTGGAAACAAGCATCCTAGGACCTTTTTTGGGGTTTCACCCCTCATCAGCCAGGATAGCTTGACTCCAGTGGCATGGAGAGCACGGGACCCACGTCTGGGCATACCCGTCCCACTCGGGGTGACAAATACAAAAACAACAATTGATGGGCAGAATGCAGAACAATGTCATACATTCACCCCCGTACAGAGATCTGGGCCTAAATCCATAGTTTTTTTGCTCCCCATCCCATTCCAGTTTGAACCCAGCCATATGCAAATCAGTCTTGACCCTGCACCCAATGGGAACAGTCCAGCCCGAACTGCCAGGCCAGATCCTCCCTGGACTGGAAACAAGCATCCTAGGACCGGTTTCGGGGTTTCACCCCTCATCAGCCAGGATAGCTTGACTCCAGTGGCCTTATCGGGCTGCAGTCACAGCTTATTTGACTTTGTTGTAGAAGCGGACGCGGCTTACAGCTTCGAGGTCTTTTATTCTTGGGTCACATTTCCGGCGGTGGATGGGACAGATAATTTGTTTCACGACTATATTGCCAAGGCCCTACCTCACAATTATCAGCCTTATAGGTCTCTTGAAGCTCCACTAACGGCTTGGCAACACCAAATATGGTTTAATGGTGCCCTTCCTCACCCAATAACGCCGGTCCGTTTAGGCCCGTTATCGATAGCTGGGGCCACGTGGCCTGTTTTGGCTGGGTATACCCCACACCCGCGTTATCTAACAACTGCGACACTCGCAGAACTTTGGGTAGTGCATACTTCTTTAATATGTATACATAGATCTGTTATACAATTCGTGTTGCGCAACTTCCAGGTGGGACCACCTGGCGTTGCTGCACAACCAGCGCCACCTGGTGGTGTCACCATCAGTCCTCTTATGGTTAATTCAGTGATGGGCAAGCGTCCACAGAATAAGGATGAATTCCCTTATTGGCTTGCTGAAAAATTTGGACAGATCGAAGCTGTTTTTCCGAATACCACTCCGGTGGAGAAACACAGGATACTATCCAAAAGTTTACCTAAAGACTTAGGGGCAGATTTACAAGCCCCTTGCGTGACTTTTGCGCTGCAGTTTCGTCACTTTTTTGACGCAACAGCGGCGCAAACAATGCGGCCTATTTACAACGTGACGCATCTAGGGAGATGCGTCACGTTGTAAAGCCCTGCGTCACTTTATACCTGCGTCAGGTTTAATGTATGCAGGGTGGGCGTTCCCACGCAGGAAGGCCTCATAAAAGTGACTCAGTGAAATCTACAAGATTTCACTGCGTCACTCTAGGACGCCACTGCACTAAACCTTACGCCTGCTTGAAGCAGGCGTAAGGAGTGATGCAGTGTAGTGGGAATAGGCCTCAAAAGCATTGCTGGAGTTGCGTCGTGCTTGCGACACGACTCCAGCAATGCGTGACTTTTGCCCCAACAGATGCGTCAGAATTTCTGACGCATCTGTCAATCCTTGCGCCATGGTGCGCCGTATTATAAATACGGCACATCCATGGTGGCGCAAGTGTTTCTCAGTGTGGCGCAGGGAAAGTGACGCATCTCTACAGATGCGTCACTTTCTTGTAAATCTGCCCGCATGTTCCCGAATTGGCTGATTGTAACACTTGGGGCAAAGTGTTTGCAGTGGTATATTCGATGTGTTTCGGCACCCCCTCCATGACCGTACTCCCTTCCGTGATAAGTTCAGGATGAACACGGAGCCGAAGCGGCTCTGGAGTTGGGGATGAGACTGGTCGGGGTGTTCGACGTGGTTGCTGATATGATCCTTCCTAATGTTAAGGGTGATGCTGTAAGCTTACAAGTGGCTAACCACTTGGCGGCTGTTGCAGATGCAGACAAGCCACGCGAATTACCGAAGATTATTGCAAAGGCTTATAAAACCTTAGGCTGCAATAGACTGGGAGTTAAGCCTTTTACTCAAACACAGACACAATCTCAAACTCAACAAAAAGCCCAGACTGATAAAGATGGGTGCCCGTTCTTTCCAAAAAAGAACTGGAAAAATAAAAAACAGGGGCAGGAACAGCAGAAGCAGGGTTCACATGCTGGTTCACCGACACCTGAGTCTTCTGAGCGTACTTATGACTTGCGCGACCGCGCAAAAATTAAGACTCCTGATAGATTTCAGGTCCCTGATCAGCGCTCTCCTCATTCTTTATAGAACTCATCGGACTCTCAAGTCGGTGGAGGGGAGAGCTAGGATCGTGGCAAAGGTCCAACGAAACAACAGGGGCGAGATCTACCTCGACAGTTTGACGTTAGAGTCAAACAAGAGGAACTGCCTCGTTTTTGACCCCCATATCAGAAGAAAAAAGTTGCCGCTTTAATTGCGAAGTATGCTTCATTGTGGGAACGCGACTCCTAGACTGGACATGGGCAGTGACTCTGCTCGACAGCGCAGCGGAGGTTACCATAGTGCGGGAGGCACTGCGTCCCTTTCTGGAGGCGACAGCAACTGATACATTCATGCCAGTAGAAACAGAAGATACCTGGGTTGCCCCCTGGGATAGACTCTATGAGATTATAATTCAAATTGAAGGTGATATACAGTGTCCATTCAAAGCGGTTTTCTGGGAAAATCTTACCTCTTCATACAACATTTTGTTGGTGGAGGCAGATTGGCCTCCACCCTTTGTGCTAGCCGCTTCTAGAGGGGAGGACATGATACTTCTGAGTTTTTCGCTTTACGTCCCTGAGGAACATGCAAAAGCTTACGCAGCTGAGTGGCCTTTGGCCCTTGCCCCAGTGGTGTACCATAATCAGGTGGGCTGGGATATTGATTCACCGGCACATGAGATACCTTTACGGTCTATGCCACAACCACAACCGCAATATCCAATCCGATGTGAAGCTAAGGCTCACGTTTGTGACATTCTAACACAGTTGGAGTATCAAGGAGTGATTGAATCCTGTGTATCACCGATGAATAATCCTCTTATTCCGGTATTAAAACCTGACGGTTCATATCGCATTGTGTTGGATTATCGAAATTTGAATAGTCATTGTCACACTTTTGCAGTGCAAAACACACACAGCTCTGCGCTGGTAAACAACCTTGTACGTAAAAAATATAAAACTACACTGGACATATCCAATGGTTTCTACAGTCATAATTTGGCTCCTGAGAGCCGTGACTTGACAGCATTTACCGCCGTCGGAAATCAGAATAAATTTACGCGTTTGCATATGGGGTATAAAAACAGCCCCGGGGCATTTGCTGCACATGTTGTGTCTTTATTGCACGACATAGATCCCGATGCGTTCTCGTACGTTGATGATATTTATCTGACGGACGATGAACTAATACTGCACCTTGTCCGAGTCGACCGCATCATTTTATCGTTTGCCGACTATGGATACAAATTAAACTTTGCAAAATCACACATCGCTCATTTGGCGGTGCTCTTTTTGAGCTATGAGCTCAATAATGAAGGTAGGGGGTTAGCCCCCACTTTCTGGAGAAATGTGCACAATTGCAACCTCCCTCTACGCTGAAGAAACTTCAGTCTTTGCTGGGATTTTTGAATTTCGGGAGGACATACATTCCTGATTATGCCCAGCGTATCAAACCGCTTTATGCGTTGATACAACCAACATATTCTTCTGCCAGCTGGCTTCCGGAACATACCACTATCCTACAAACTTTGCAATCTGATATGCTTGCAACTAACTACTTGTTGACGCGTGATAACACCACGAACCTAGTGATACGTATAGTGCCAGGGAAGGTGGGTTTCACCTACTCGACGTTCAAGGAGGGGGACACAGTACCTATTGCATACAAATCACATTTATACACTGCGGCTGAAATGCGTTTTTCGAATGTTGAAATTGTTTTGACAGCAGTCCAAATGGCGATTCTAAAAGAATGATCACTGGCGCAAGGTAAACGCATTCTTATGGTCACGCCGTTCCCTGCTTTAGAGGCAGTGACTAAGGCAAGTGTACCCAACTCTAAGGCACTACATCCCCGTTGGATACAATGGGCTACTTCTTAGACATCATCTGATGTCACGTTTATCTTTGACCCTGCACTTCAGACACAGGAGTTTTATTTTATGAACATGTTCATCCTCCTCCACTGTCGTTGCTTCCTTTACATGAGTACAAATGTATCATATATACTGATGGCTCGGCTCAACCGGCCACCGGTTCCAAACACGCTTATTCAGCGGCTTGCGCTATTGTGGCTGGTTCGATTGTCAATGGAGAATTCAAGTCTTCCATAGTGCATACTCAGGCACTTGGGGACTGTACAGCACAATTAGTGGAGCTGCCTCCTCTTGTTCTTGCCCTTGAGTTTGCCGATCCTAATGTGAATACTCTTATTGTATGTGATTCTTATTACTGTGTTCAATCTTTTAATGACAACTTATTCTTTTGGTCTCAGAATGACTATCGAGACTCTAAAGGCAGCGCAATCAAGCATAAAACGCTTTGGGTTCGAGTGGCAGACCTTAAACAGCGTCTGCCCCTCACGCATGTTATCCATACTCTTGGCCATCAGCGTGTGGGAGCACATGCTCTTGGTAATTCTTTGGCTGACGAAGCGGCCAAATCTGCAGTAGCCACGTGTTCCGTAGCAGCAGTTACAAGGTCCATGACTAAAATAGATAATGATATTCTGGCAGCGGTTGCTGCTACGAGGGAGGGAACTGCTTATCCTCAGGGTTTCCCTTCGAAATACTCTTACCATATATCTCCTGAACAAGTTCCTTACGCTTCTATTCCATCTGTTGGGGAGCGGCTGATTCCCAACATGGACCGCAGACTTGCTTTGATCAGAGCCGCACACGAGGGCATGGCTTCTGCACATGCCGGGGTGTCTGCGACAGTCTCGGTTTGACAGCAACGTTATTGGTGGCGTGGTTTATATAAACAAACCCGTAATTATGTGCTTTCTTGTGACATTTGTCAGCAAATCAAACCATCTACGGTATCACGCCCACCACCAACACAGCTATGTATTTCTAATCAACCATTTGGCTGTGTATATCTTGATCACTGCGGTCCATTCTCTTCTGATACTGCATATAAATACATTTTAGTTGCAGTTGATTCGTGCACTAGATTCCTTTGGGTTTGGCCACAACGCAGTGCTGACGCTCGAAATGCCATTAGGGATTTGCGTGCCTTTATCGGGATGTTTGCCTGTGGCACCTTCCATTCAGACCAAGGTCTAGCGTTCGCCTCTAAGGCGTACAAGGATGCAATGAAGTCAATGGGGGTGCTGGTGCAGTTTTCGTCTCCATACAGGCCTGAGGGCAATTCAATTGTGGAGCGAATGAACCGCGACTTAAAGAGATCTTTGACAGCTAGAGCCTTAGGTACTGGCAGGAACTGGCTGGCCCATTTGTATGGGGTTCCACGTGCACTTAATAATCTCCCTAGAAGATCTCTGGGTGGGCGGACCCCCTATGAACTGCTCTTTAGCATCAAAATGTTTGTGCCTGACCTTGATGGTCTGGACGTTGTGGCGGCTGCCGCAACCTTTGATGTAGATAATCATTCTACTATGTTACAGGACCTACAAAAAACCCATGACAGCTACGCAACTGAACATTTACCCTCTTCCAATGACACATCGATGCTGATTCCGGTTATCGGCTGGCTTCCTAAGATTGGAGATCTGGTACGAGAAAAGCTGGGGAACAAGAAAGAATTTGGTCCCTCTTATCGTGCACCGGTCCCAGTTCTTGGATTGAAGGGTACTCGTACAGTGATACTACCACCTTTACCTGGTCGCAAAGACAACAGATATATTTCAGTGGACAATGTCAAGTTACACCGTCTGGCCGATTCTGAATAGTGTAACTCCTGCTGTTTCAAGCAACACTATCTCAATGAATTCGGTGCATTCGTCCACTTCAACTCATCCTCGTGTTACAGAGGATGACATGGAAACTACTATTGACCTTTCACCTGCTCCCACACCTCCCTGTTCCACTGAGGACGTTGAGTACACTTATCCTGTGGAAGAGTGCCCGAGTGAAGTGCCGGACATGCCACGTCAACATCAAACTGATACCGCTCGACCACCTTTGATGGGTATGGGTGCAAGGGGTTACTATGGGGACTGTCCGAGCTTCTCCTGTGACTCTTCCTCCTCGTCTTCCACTTTGGCCCTTCCACTGACAAAATTAAGTATTTTCAGTTCATGGTTAAAAAAAAACTTACCTGGTCGCACCCTGGACCTACATCTGGATGGTGCTTATCCTGGTTTTCCTCTTCATGTCGATCGGATTTGTGACGGTCTTTTTCTTGCTCATCGCTGGTCATTGTTTGCCAGGGTGCTCTGCGGTGGGGTTGGTCGATGGAGTTCTGGCCCCTCATGCATCGTCCCATGTAGTGGGGCGAGATCGGGCCCTTGTGAACATTTCGACTTTCCCGGTTGCTGATGGCATCGTTTGGGATGGGGTGGCATTTGAGGTCCGTGGTCCGACGGAGGTCCTCGACGTGCCATGTGTGATTCAAGTCTCTTTGGGAGATGTGGTGACGCGGGACGTGCATTCCGGTGATTGGGATGTGCAGGCGGTGCATTCATTGTTTTCAGATTTGGAGTATTGTGCTGCTTTTGATGCTGAAGATTTAATTTTGGGCTCAGCCACTTATGCAGATTTGTTCTGTTGCCAACATTATGGGCATCATTGCTTGCGCAGGACAAACACGTTGGGACCTGTTTTTGATTGCACGCGGTGGGAACATTGTCCAACCCCTTTGCAGGGAACTTCTAAGGAGCTTGGGGATAAGTTTACCTATTTTACGTATTGTGATGTGTCCTGTCCTGAATCCTATTTTTTTAAATTACATTTGTCATTGCAATCTAAATTTATTCTCACCCTTACTAAATTGGTCTATTCCAATTCCTTTGGAGATGAGTTGGCCACACAGGGTTATGATCACTGGAGTGCTACCATTGATTTAAAAACGATATGGGGCACTGGGGAGTGGCAGGTTCGGGGAACTGAGGCTTTGCATCGTGCCTGCCTGATACCTGCACAAATGTTGTTTTTAAATGATACGGTGTATCAGGCTACTTGCCTTGGCCTGGCGACAGCTAAAGATTTGGGTGGTCCGTCCTTTTCATCTTTGGCTGAGTGTGGTAATTGGCGTATACACACAAATTATTCAATTACAAGCTCTTTTTCATAACGGCACTTTCGGTGCTTCTGGTGTTGACCGTAACGGTTGGCTGCTGTGGCAAACCGGTTCGGATTCATGCCGGCTGCATTTTTATGGTGTGATGCCAGGTTTTACACGGGCTGGACCGGATCCACGTTTTCCGCAGTCACATTCAGTCACAGCATGTTCGGTGGGTGAGTTGTGCCAACAATGGTTGGAACACTCAACATTGTCCTCCGTTAAAAAACACTTGTCTCAATTGTCGAGTGATATCAATTTGGCTGATTTTCTTCTAGGTCCTAGGACCCACAGAAAGAAAAGATTATTCTATGCTGCGTACAATGAAATATGGAAGTTATCGCAGATGGAGGCAGCATTTCGTCTGTGACAAATTGATAAAGCAAATTTGGAAAAAGTGCTTGCAGTGGTGGACAATAGCATTAACACACTGTCTTCCCGCATTTATACCCTTGATATTATTGTTTCATCTGTTATTGATATTGTTCAGACTGATGTATCTGTGTTATATCATGGTCAAAATCAATTACGATCCATAATGCAGTTTGCATGGACGTTGCAGACTCTGAAAAGGGTAAAGTACCTTGGGATTATTTGAATGCTACAGCTTTGTTTTTACCGTTTAATTTAACTGATAAACAACGTTTTATGTCCATAAAAGATGCAACATACACATTATTGAACAATTAGAACATTTGCCATTCTCTGTGGCGGAAACAGATTCTGCTGTGTGGTTAATACACGGGGTTATCTCTCTCCCTTTCTCACTGTTTCAATTTAAATCTTGCATGAAACATTTCCCGATTGGCCGTTTTGAACCCCTGGGTAGTGCATTTCTCTATGAGTTATGGTCCCTATTGTTCACTTACAGATGTCATCGGGAGGATAAGGACGTTTTCCTAACAGGGGAGGACTGCGATTCTACGGTGGGACACTCCCTAGTTTGCAAACACGTAAAATTGCACGGCGCTTGTAATGTATCCGCACCTCATCTTGCTTGCTTTTTGAAAGGAAGTCCAGTCCCAGCAATAATTCCGGCTTTTACAGTGCTTACTAACGGCAGTTATCTTATTTTGAATAACCACGACTGATGTGGTTTACGAGCAGGGATCCCATATATTGTAACAGTTTCACAACGTGTTACTTGTTGTAGCAATGTGCTTTTTCCGCCACCGCATGAGAAAGTAGATATCTCTATTTGGCCTTCCATTCCGACTTTGAAAACAGATTTCAACAAATTAAGCAGGCTCAAAGCGCTATTGTTTCAACAAGATGTGGCTCTAACTTCAGCGCGAGAGACCTTCGAATTACAGGTGGCTAGAACTTCGAGCGAGATTCAGTCACTTCTGAACACAAATCTCCCACTTCATTTTGGAGAGCTGATACATCAAATATTTAATGCATCTGACACAGAAGGCCTTGCTCATTTTTTTAAACTGATGGGATCCGGCCTTGTGTCTTCTTTTCAGGCTATATTTGGTGTAATACCGGCCTTTATTCATTCTATTTTTTCCAGCGCCTTCGGAGGGTTCCCATTGATACTGGTGCTAGCTGGTGGAATCTTGCTGCTTCTGTTCCTGCTACGCAATGGCTGCTCATCTTGTGGTAATGCACAGGCCAGGCCAATTGCAGCTGTACCGTGATCGAATGCAACAAGTTTTTGGATGCTTGCCATTAGCGACGCTTAATGTGAGTTATGGATTAACTTTTCGCTTTGCCTACTTCACTTGCGTGCAACCTGTATTCTACTGTCAACGGTGCCCTTTCAATTGAGCCTTGGATTTATGCCTTTCCAATACGTCATGTCCAGTCCCGGATTTTAACCAGTTGATGGGTCCGTTAGAGGCCCATGACCGGGTTTGTTCTGGGAATGGCCGTATGGCACGTGCTGCTGCACTTGGAATCTTGGCTGAATGGGATATCTGTGCGGCAGCGCAGAACCTACTGCAATGGAGCTTTATTGAATATCACACAAGTTGCTCTTGGAATATGCTCTTGGAAGCATTGGATTACGAGGAACACGTTTGTTCCTTTGGCCTACTTGATTGGATGGCATCCCTCTTTGCTGCTAACGATAGGGATGACCTTTTGGAATGCATTGCATTGACAGGGTCACATGCCTTCATGGATAGGCCACCTCCATGTTAGTCGCGTTTTTCGTGACGATGAACAAATTTTACCAACTTAAAAATTATATATATATATTTTTTTTTGTTGAAACTTTTTCCTATCTTGTTTTTTCAAGCATCTCTGAACTCTGCTTACCCTTGAAATCTGTTTTGGTCCTTTGTCTATATACTATGACCTTACTAAGGGGAGGGTGTTATATGGCCATTAGGGTCATAGTCGACATTGCTAACTTGACATGAGCATGGCTGCCATGATGCTGCTTTTGCGCACGTTACTACATGACTTTGTTGTGCAAGACTCTGTTTGTGCCTTTCACATGAGAACAATCTGCTTTCCTGCGTTCTCTGCCATCTCTTGGGTTTAGTCTGAACACGATGGGCAAGGTCGATAAACAATGCTCCTTGTTATTCTGTTCTGGTCAGTCCCTAGCATCTAGACAAAACATGCTAACACAGCTGCGCTACTGAAAGCTCGTGCTTTGATATTATGGGGATGCATGTTGTTCTAACAGACACTTCGAGAGGGTCCTTTCCAGGGAGAAGAGCTATGCGGTTCCTATGATGCAAAGCTTCAATCTAGGCACTAAAGTAGGGGGCCTGCTGACAAAGCCCAGAGATCTTCTATTATATAATAAACATCATTTTGCCAAGGGGAGGGTGGTTAGGCCTTATAGTCCTTTTTCCACTGTCTATATATAAAGACTTTCCCCTTCATATTCTATGGAATTGTAGCAATGCTAATTGTTCTAGGTTTATGCATTTCGCTGGTGGTAGTGGCTCGTATACTGCATTATAGAGCACGATAGTTAAAATAAACATTTTGAACTATAACAGTGACTCTGACCATTTTTATTGTGGACAAGTACGAGTGAGCGAGCGAAAGGGCATGTCTTGCTACCGTGATTCCTGAGAGAGTCGGGAGTGTTGTGTTCTGGGTTGTCTAATCATTTGTAGCTTCGTGATTTTGTAGAAGAACGAATGAGACACTATAGCTAGTCGGTTTTGGGATTTTGAGTACTAAGGTGGTAGGTTGGTACACCCCTATACACAGAGGTCCTGTTTTCCTGCGCATAGTTCTGTGTAGGTGCAGAATCCCCGCAACAGTCTGTGAAAACAGCGTTGAACTATAAGTAGACAGAAATGGGCAAGTGGTAGGCCTCCAGCAGGTTCAACTATACACTGTAATGCAGTAGTGCAGAGCCAGTTCAGCAGACAACATAATAGGGCTCATAAAGTAATGGTCAGAAAATGAAAATGGCCCAGAGATTCAAAGTAACATTTAAACGAATGCTTAGTGCCTTCCGTATGCAGTGGACGAATATGAAGCAGCACGGGAGAACCAAAGCGCCAGAGCGCTTAAATGAAACAAAATGGTGGCCACGGCCGTCGAGTGGTAGAGGAAGAGACGCGGGGGAGAAAATGAAGGAAAAGGGGCTTAAAAGTCCCAAATACAAAAAATACCTGATTCCTCCGCGTCCACTTAACTAGTCCTGCTCAGCTCATGCCTGCATATGAAATGTTGGCATCATTAGCTGTGGAGAGGCTCTGGTGCAGTGCGGAGCTTCAGCAGCCCGTGGCCATCTTGCGGGCAGTTCAACCACACCCCCTATTACTGAATTTCGCGATAAAATATACAATAGAACTAGTTGCAGGATATCATTTGTGGAATGGGAACTCATTTCCGAAATGGGACATAAGTCTCTTAAGGCTACCAATTTTAAGAGGATGTCCTTTCTTTCAAGATGGATGGCATACTATACTCCACCTGCATTGCATAAGATGTTCCCGATGATTCCTGATCAGTGCTTCTGCTGCCGGCAAAATGTTAAGGGGATTGGCTACATATTGTTTTTCATGCCCTAAACTTAATCAATTTTGGTAGGAACTATTTCAAACCCTTAGTAAATGTTTGCAATTTACGATTATGCCTGAAGCCACTTTAGTTTTATTTGGCGCGTCTTATACTAGCAGGAAGTTGAACAAGTATGTGCAATATTTTCTTTCAATTACCCTAATGGTGGCTCATTCTCTGATACTCCAATATTGGAGGTTGTTTAACATCCTCACCGTTAACATTTGGTATGATAAAATGAGGAGGACCAAGGCCTTTGAGGAGGCATATGCATGTCGAGTTGGGAATACCATCCAGTTTTCAGCTATTTGGAAACCATTTGAACTTCTACTATGAAGATGCCAAATGCATGCGAGTGTATATGAGAAAGGTAAATGTATGTGTTTGTTTTATATCCAGTTCGCACTTTAGCACTATGGCACTTTACTTTACATTGCTGCTGAATCTATGGTGATGTACTTTATTCTTTGTTAATGCCATTTTTGTATAAGCATTTTTCCATCTATGCATTATAGGCAGAGTTCTTTAATTATGTAGGAGAATTCTTTCTGGGATCATCATTGCACTTTATCCTACTGTGTTTTCTGTAAGGCACTGTTGCACTTTGCAACGATGTATCATCTGAAGAATTGTACTCGATATATTATGCAATCTGGGTTTTTGCATGTCAAGGTCTTAATTATTTTTGTATCTGGTCAATAAAAAATATAAATAAATAAAAAAAGTTCCTGCCAGTTCTTGCTGCGCCTGAAAACAAAGAAATGGTGCAGCGTGGCGCTGCAAGAAATGTAGCTGTGCCGCGCTGTCTCATTTCAAAAACACAGGGATGCGATTAATTTAGAAGGTTACAGTGCGCCCCTGTATTTTCCCTTGCGCCTGCCCTAAAAAAGCTGCCTAGCGCCAACACAAACACCCTTGCGCCATGGTGCAAGGGTGCCTGCATTGCAGGGATGATTCCCTGCAACTCAGGCACCCTTGCACCATGGTGTAAGGGTGCCTGCATTGCAGGGATGATTCCCTGCAACTCAGGCACCCTTGCACCATGGTGCAAGGATGTCTGTGTTGCAGGGATGATTGTTTTATGCAGGAAGGGACTCCTGCACATAAACAATCTTTAAAGGCGATTTGCTCCAGCATGCAGCACACATAGAAAGAGCAAAAACGAGGAGAAATAAAAGTATTTCTCCTTGTTGTGCCAATCTAACTCCTGCTATTCAGTGGTATTAGTTTTCGGCGCTGCTTCAGATTTGAACATCCTTGCAAATCTGGAACGCCCACAGCAACACCCATTGTACGCCCCTTTCACTTGGATACCTGCATGAAGGGTACGATATTTACAAAGTGGTGTTAAGCCATGCAAAGTGGCTTAACACCACTTTGTAAATATGGGGCAGGGGATTGCGCTACCGGAGCATCCTAAAAAGTGACGCTTCAGTGATGCAATGCGTGGTAAATATGCCCCAAAGACTTCATGCACTGTAATGGAAGTACTATGAATGAGGCGGAAAAATACACCAATTGGTCAGTATTCGGATTGTGAGAAGGAAAGATCTGACCCAAAAGTAACATTCTGTGTGTTTGATGCAGATTACCCAGCAGACACCTAAGGCTGTTTAGAGAGCCCTGAAAGGAGGTGGGCCATGCACACCTGGGGAAGCCTGAGCTTATCACCTGCCTGGCACTATTTGTCACTATGTGACCCCTTGACATCCCACATTTTTTAACAGACCCATGTGATCTGGCTGCTACTGGTGTGTGAGGGAAGTGCCTACAAATATCACTCACTCATTCACATACACAGTGCCTTTTGCAGGAAAATTTGAGAAAGAATATTTGGCTTTTTGAAAATTGAGGGAGGCCGTACACAGCCACAAAGAGCCTTGTGCGTGTGTGTGGGTCTGTTCAAGTACTTGACTTTAATCGTACTTGAACGTGGATACAGATAATCAAAGTAAACGGAAAGGCCACCACCAATTTCCTCAATTGAATTTTAAAGTTTACTTTGGGAACATTTTTTCAATATATTTCTTCACTTCATTTTGAGCTGTAAGGAATCTCAGATTTATTCATTACTTCCTCGGTAGAGCAATATTGATATTTGTGGTTTATAAACACTATGTACTTCATTATCATTGAGCTGACCGAAATGTAGTACAGTTGACATTTTTGAGCAGTACTGTAATGGAAAACAATATGAATAAACTAATACGTAGGTTGGATTTGGTAACCAGTGTAAACTGAAACTAAAAATCAGTGTCCAGTGCGTCACCTTACCTTCCAATTGAATGAGATTCATTTACAGTCGACTGGCTATAATGACTTGCCATTTCCATTCAGAATTCTTCATGGTTTGTAATTATAGAGCATACGTTTCTGAGATAGTTAATGGTATAGCACGTCACATTCCCATTAGAGAGGAGAGCGCGCATTCGCCTTGTGATGTTGAGCAAAATGCCTTTCTTAGAGGAGTGCGAAGGCACAATTGAGATTAGATATTTTGATTTCAGTGAACATTAAAACTAAGTAGACTAATGGAAGCTGAAAGCGGGACTAATTGCCTGCATTGGTTCTGCAATTAAAAAAGATTTGAAGGCAGAGGGTATTCTTAATGGAGGAGAGAGAGCTTGCTAAAAATGCACCTGCTGCGTCCGCTGAACTTCACTTTGTAGAGGCCAGTGGAAAGCATTTGTCTACGACTTCGCCTTCACTAACAGACCAGCGCCTGGATACCCACACGGGTGACAAAAAGCGCTCTACAAATCTACTGTTTGATTGATTAACCTCATTGGAATATGCCGAAATAAACCTTAGTTTGAGGGGGGCGGGGATGGAAGGGGTGGAGGCTAAAGTGTCTGAAGACATCCTAGCTCTTAAAACAGCTTCAGCCATCTGGCGGTAGAGAAAGTAGGCTGATAATTGAAAACATGATCTAAATGTTTTCCAGCCATATATTAGTGATAGAGCGCCATGTTCTCGTGAAATTTGTAGGGGTGCATCATATTCACTGTTAGCCCGCACCCACATATATCTAGACATGTATACTAATGAATGGTTAGTAAAATGTAGTTAAACCGCATTTACTAGAAGTGAAAAGAAGCGTAATTGTATTGTTATAATCATGCAAATGTAATGCTTAACTGAATTGCGTTTATAATGATGCAGAAGTGAATTAGCCTATGTATAACCGAGATGCAGTAGTAAAAACGTGTATTATATTATTTGCACGTGTAGCTCATTTTCGCCTATAAAATAAATTAATTGCTGCTTATAGAAATAATTGGAATTGTGTGCTTAAATTGTGTAAAGGCCTGACTGCTTATGCGTTAAAGAAAGGCCTGTTCGTTTTTATGTTAGCTTAAATGCAGGATGGAAAGGCGTTCTCTTGGGAAGGCTCTCTGGGAACGGTTGGTAGATTCGTGCAAAGGAAAGTAACTGGATGTACTTTTGTTGCAGGTACAAGGACATATTCCTCGTTAGCGGGGGAAGAACTAGCTCTTTGTTTTAGGAGTTAGGATGGTGGGAGACGTTGAGATGGGAGTGTACTGGAATGCAGGGATGATACTTTCAGCGGAGAAGGTGCTTGGGACTCAAGGTCATTGCAACCGACTTGGACGAAGCAAGAGTTTCGATGGAAAAGTACGAGAAGGAAGACCTGGCCGAAGAGGCGTGACAAGGGCGTATCCTATTGTATGTGGATTTTGTATTAGGGATAGTGCCCCGAGGGAGGAGAGCAGATTGGAGGTAGAGGAGACCTGAGAGAAGGGCGGAAGCGAGAAATTAATTAGGAAGGAGCATCTTAGAACGAGCTCAGATTGCTAAGTGAGTGTACTTCTTAGGAAGTCTTCACAGCTGACACCTTTTATTATTTCTCTTGCCTGGGAACCTTGCTAAGTAGGGATGCCACTTTAGATGAGAGTAGGGACAGATTAACATTTTCTTTTAGGCAAATGCAGAATAAAATAGAGATTGGAGCCGTCATTGCTAGCTTAATGCTTTTGGAACTAACGATTCTTTTTGTTCTGAGTCGGATGAGACTCCTGCGTAGGATGTTATTTGTATTAGTGCCCATCTATTTCTTTAACCTCGTGCTGAGGTGCTTGTACATTCAGTTATTTTTGACTTTGTAATAAACCCTAAAATTTGAATTCGGAGTCAGTGATCATTGAGGGAAAGTTGAATTCTAGAATTGTTGCATGAAAGGATTGGATTTTCTTCCCTTTACACTATTCAGCAGGTAAAAAGATTCTGGCGACCTGAGGATTCTTAGTGATGGTAAGATAAGATAAGAATCCCGCTTTTTCATTAGCACAAGCAAAATATCTGTTTCCTACCAGATTGTGAGCCTTGCCGTTTTACAACATTTTTAATATTGCCATGACCCACCACAGTGCTAAAATTTGAAAAAGAATATTTCTCTATGAACTTATAAGTTTGTCGTGGTAGCAGATAGGAAGACTTGTGAGGGGTGGGGTCATGAAGGGCAGCGATGTCAGGAGGGAAGAGAATGGCAATCAGCCTATGCATTATTTTTCACAAACTCTGTCCCTAAAGACATTTGCAACACGATATTATGATAGTAAAGCTGTCCCAGTTTACTTAATTGGTCATAAAGAAACTGTATTTAAAACTAGCTTAAGTGGGAAAGGCAGCTTTTACAGAGATATATATTTATCCAAGAACTTTCACAGTGCAATACTACTAAGACAGCTTTGGTGTTAAATGTGATTGCATGAGAGGTATATGTGCACTCTCTGGCCACTGGCTTAAGTCCTTAAAACTAGCTCAAGGGTTTAATGTGTTTGCTGTGTAGCATTGTGTCTAAATGTAGGTCACATGTGTTTATTTTATCTAAGATAGGTTAGTGTGTTATTGCTTTTGTTGTAGAGATTTTTGAGTTACCTACAGGTCACAAGTTATAATACTGGTAAAAGCGATCTGCTAGTTGCATGCCTGCTTGTAATAGCTCCATTTAACTGGAAAGGTTTATGTTAGAAACCTTGCAGGATTCGTCTCACTCTTTTGTTATTCTAAGGCTGATTATACTATTTTTCAATGAATAGTGATAACCACATTGTATTAAATGTTCAAATATTCAGTTTGTATTGTGTGCTATATATATTTTGTGAATACAAAAGAGAAGGTACATCAACAACTTCTCCATAGGCAACCTAATGCTTAAACTCATCCCTCACCCTATCAAAACCACATTCGACGCCAACACCCTTCTAAACAACTTCAACAATTTTTGGGATAGCTATGTGAAAATTACCACCCCAATTACAACTCACAAGAGCAAGCCAAAGCCTTCAGCAACCTAATCCTCTAAAGATCATTCTGACAATTAACGAGCCATCCGTAGACATAAAGAAGGTGGAAGAAAAACGGAACTACTGAGGACCTTTTGATACTGAAGTCCCTCCGATCAACACGTAATCAGCTCATCACATCAGCCAAAGCAAAGTACCATATCAGCACCATCTCTGAAGCCACCAACAGGAGCAGAATGCAGTTCAAGACAATCAAACACTGCATCAACCCTCTGCCGGACATACCTATTCCTCACTCCACAGAAAAGTGCAATGTCATCAACCTCTTCAACAGTAAAACAAATACAGAAGATCTGACAGCACATTGATGACACTTAGCCTGCCTTCAATTTTGACACTCACCCCTTCCTAAAAAATTGTGCGATGGTAAGCCTACAAAACCATGTCTCCCAGATCTCACTGACATACTAATCTCCCTCAATGCCACTTCTTTTGGAGATGATGTCTTACTATCATCTTTCATTAAAGCTCTTTCTGGAGATGCTCTCTTACCCCAGCATACTATTACAAATACCTCCCCCACACAAGGCATTTTCCCAAATCTCTTAAGACAATACAAATCCTTCAGTCCCAAAGAAAACTAGACTAGACCCCAATGATCTCGCCAATTACTGGCCCGTCTCTCACCTACCATTCATCAGTAAAATAATGTCCAACTCCAAGACCACATCAATTCTAACCTTCTCCAACATGACTACCAGTCTGGCTTCAGATCACACTACACCAGTACAACACAGAAACCGCTACCTCACACATCATAGATGATGCCCTCATGACCACAAAAAAGAGGCACTCTGCCCAGTGTTTAACTTGTTAAAGAAAGTGTTGGTGCCTGAAGCCCTCCTCAGAAGCCCACCGCCAGTGCAATTAAATGTCAGTGCACTGAACTCCATGGCTGGTAGTCTTAAATCCACATCATGCCTCTTTATTTATTTATTTATTTCGAGGTTTTATATAACGCTAGCCAGACCCGAGGGTATCGGAGCGCCTTACATCAGTCGAGAAGCAGAGGAATACGTAGAACAGTACAAGTATAACACAAGGCGGGAGAATTCCCGAAAGATGAGAGTCCAGGCTCAATAGAGATGGTGAGACATCTTCACTGGGTGCCAGGGTCCTTGGGCGATCGTCTCATCCATTGTTGGTGTCCTCCTACAATCAGTGGCTCTTGTCCCTTCCCCAGGCGCGATCTAGGAAAAGGGTTTTGAGCTGACCTTTGAACTTTGCAAATGAGGGGATGGTTCTAATATGGGGTGGGATTGAGTTCCAGATTTTGGGAGCATTGCCCGCGAAGGATCGTGCCGCGGTTCTTTGTTTGCGCGCTTTCAGTGGGATGAGAAGTAGGGTGTTCGAGCTCCTGAGGGCCCTCGTCTGGCCGGCTTTTTTGAGTTTAGAGGCTAGGTATTCTGGTTTGCCTGTGTGGAGAGCTTTATGAGTGAGGCAGGCTGTTCTGAAGCTGGCGCGCATATCCACTGGAAGCCATTTTAGATCTCTAAGTGCGGGTGATATGTGGTCGAATTTCTTCACTCCTGTGACCATTCTGGCAGCAGCGTTCAGAGTAGTTTTGAGGGGAGCGAGGTGTGTCTTTGATGAACCAGAGAGGGCTGCAATCCCATAGTCTAATCTCGATAGCACCAATGCTTGAGTAGCTTGTTTGAAGTCCTTGGGAGGGATGTAAGGTTTAATTTTGTTCAGTAGCTTCAGGTTTAGGAAGGCGCTCTTGGCAGAGTTTTTAATGTGTTTGGTCATGTCCAGCTTCGGGTCTAGAGTGATGACAAGTGATTTTACAGAGTCTGCTAGGGAGAGGTTACTGTTGAGTGCATCGATCGCTTTTAACCATTCCACAATTTGGGGATTTTCTTCCTTGTTAGAGATGAGGAGTATTTCTGTTTTGTCTTGATTGAGTTTTAGGTGGTTACTTGAAAGCCAGCTTTGGACATCTCTGAGCGTGTCATTGAGTCTCTGGATGTCTGACATGGAGGAGGTGTCCAGATATATCTGTGTGTCGTCTGCATATAGATGGAAGGGGATGTTAGCTTTTTTGAGAAGGGTGGTGAGGGGTTCCATGTAGATATTGAAGAGTTGCGGGGAGAGAACTGAGCCTTGGGGGACACCCCTGGTGACAGGGTGTAAGTCGGACTCAAAGTTTTTGATCTTAATTCTTTGGGTGCGGTTGTGAAGGAAGGAGGAGAACCAATGGAGTACTACCTCGTCTAGCCCAGCTCTTTCTTGGAGAACTTTGATGAGGAGTTTGTGGTCGACCGTATCGAAGGCTGCCGATAGGTCTAGGAGAATGAGAAGGCAGCATTGGTCTGCATCCAGTGATTTGTGGATGTCATCAATGACGTTGAGGACCGCGGTTTCTGTGCTGCATCCTTTTCTGAAACCCGATTGGTGGGAGTCGAGAAGGTTGATGCTATCTATGTGTTGCGTTAGTTGAAGGAGTACGCATCTTTCTAAGGTTTTTGCTAGAAGAGGTAAGTTGGAGACTGGTCTGGTTTTTTCATCAGTGGCGAGACTTGGCCGACTTTGAGGCAGTCAGGTACGACTCCGGTTTTCAGGGAGCTGTTTATAATCCGGCACCAGAGAGGAGCAAGGGCGAGTTTCAGCATTTTTGACAGTTGAGGAGGTAGGGGGTCTAGGACGTGGGAAGAGGGGTTGGCAGTGGAGATCAGTTTGACTATCTCTGCCTCTTGAATGGGGATGAACGACTTCCAGGATTTTGGAGGGGGCTTATCTGCGTTATCCGTGGGACCCGGTGCTGCGTTCTTGTTAGGTGGGGTGCTGTTGTAGTCCAATGCGAGCTCAATCTTGTTGATCTTGTCCTCAAAGAAGTTGGTGAAGTTGTCGCATAGTTCTTTGGAAGCCTGCACTGGGAAGGTAGCGGGTTTGGAGGTTTGTTGTTTAATGATGTTAAAGAGCTCTCTGGCCGGTTTTTTGCGTTGTCCAGCGCGGTGCAGAAGAACGAGGATTTTTCGGACTGGATGTGTTTTTTGTACTTTCTGCGCGCTACTTTGAGTTGTTTCCGATGGGTAATCGAAGGATTGTTTCTCCAGAGTCTCTCTGTGGCTCTAAGTTGTCTCCTTTCGAGGTTAATGTCAGTGTTAAACCAAGATCTCGATGGGGTATTCCTAGGTTTTTTTAATTTCAGGGGGGCTATTTGGTCAAGCATGGACGTCATATTTGAATTATAATACGAGGTGAGTTCTGATGTGGTGAGGTGGTCAGGGGCGTTGTGCAGGATCGCGCCTATCCTTTCTTCTAGGACCGATCTAGGAATCTGAGTTAGGTTTCTAGACCATTTGGGGGGGTCTTGCTGTGGAGGCTGGAGTAGAATCTTTTGATTGATGTGGAATAGAATGATGTGGTGGTCCGACCAGTCTACTGGGAGGGTGTGGTCAATTGTAATTGCGTCACGTTGAGCGATAATGGCATCTAGTGTTGATCCTTTCCTATGCGTTTCTTCGGAGCAGAGTTGGGCAAGATTGTTATCCTGAAGAAGATTGGTAAGTGTTTGGATTAGCTGGTTTTTAGCATCATTCCAGCGTAGGTTGAGGTCCCCGAGGATGAGGTTATGCGCTTCACCGAGTGAGCAGTGAGCGATCAGGTCAGAGAGGTGTTCCCCAAAAGCGGGGGTGTTGCCTGGGGGGTGATATAGAAGGTTGCAGAGCATTGCTTTGTTGTTGCCTGTCTTAATTTTGGTGGTAAGGCATTCCATGGTGGAGTAGTTGAAGGTGTTCATTTCTGTGATGGCAATGTTGTTCTTGTGTATGATTGCTAAACCTCCACCTCTTTGGTCTTTTCTGTCCTTGTTGATGATGGAGAAACCAGGGGGCACCAGCATATCTAGGTTTGGAGTGGAGAACTCGTTCAGCCAAGTCTCTGTGATGAACGCGATGTCTCCCGCTTGCCCCTTAACTGGACTCTTACTTATTCCAGCTTTCTTCCTTTGTGATGTTTTTTAATCTTTCTCCTGCTTCATCTTTCCAATTGTGTGTTTTTCACTCTCTGGCTCTTGTTAAATATGTGATAGGCAAAAATAAGTGCAGGCCCCCAACAATAAGTGGTGGTGGCCGTCACCAGCAATCACTGACTCAAATTAAGCACCAGCTTTAACTCTTGATATTGCTGGACCTCTCAGCCTCCTTCAGCACAGTTAACCATCCCACCCTTCTACACTCCCTGGAGTCTTGAATGGGAAACACCGGCAATGTCCTTCACTGGTACTCCTCCTACCTATCCAATCAAAACCAGTTTGCTCACATGGACACGTCCAGGTCACAAAAAGAGCCCTATCACTAGTGGAGTCCCCCAGGGCTTCATACTGTCTCCTGTTATCTTCAACCTATTCATAGGGCTGCTTGGTGATCTAATTACAGAGAACAGGATCAAGATTTGCCGATATGCTGATGATACATGTAGGAAAAGGCCCCTTTTTGCCCCTTTTGGTAGGTCATCCCCATTTTTTCTACATTCTATTGCTGGTTTTTGGACTTTGCACACTGGTACACTGCTGTCCAGTGCCAAGTGTATATGACCTGACCCCTAAAAGCATGTCAAATTGATATACACCTGACTGTCAAATTTACAATGCCTATACGTCCCTAGTACATGGTACAAAATATACCCAGGACCTTTAAGTTAAATGTCACTAGTGGACTGCAGCACATGTTGTGACACCACAAAGTGTCAATGCAAAACATGACTGCAGACCTGCCACCAGTAACTTGGCTGTACAGGTTTAAACTGCATATTCAATTTGTCAAAATAAACCCTTTTTTCACAGGACTAAACCCTCCTTTTCAATATTAATGAATCGCCACTAAGTATGCATTAAGTGTTCATATGGCAAGGTGCATGATATTTAAAAGTAGTACACATGAAAGGTCAACATTAAACATGACCGTAAAGGGGCAATGCCCTAAAAGCTATTTGATTTTATCAGAGATAGCTGGTCTGCAGGAAAGCTTTGAGATACTTTAATATCCTAGGAATCAGAAATAAAGTTAATTCCTGGACTTTTTAAAATATTTGTTACAAGTCCAATTCATTGGCAAAGTCGAATTTGTAACAAATATTTCATAAAAGGTACTTTTAAAAAGGTATGTTTAGCCTGCCTAAAGCCTCTTGAAGCCCATTTGCCTGAGCTTCCAACTGTCAGCCAAGAATTACTTCTTGACTAGGTGTGACTTGGCTTCCAGAGCTGAGTCAAAGGCCTTGAGTGTGAAGGAGCAGTTGAATTTCCTCTGGCAGGAGGGCCGTCTGGTCTGTTCCCAGGAATGTAACTAAATTTAATGGATGCCTACCCTGTCACGGGCACATGTAGCTCAAATCTGTGCCTGGCTCCTCTCAGCCAGACACCATTCCCACTAGGAGAGTAATTGACTCCAGAACAGGTTTTGAGTGACCACGGGGCAAGGGTTTGCTCTTTTCCTGGCCACATCTCTAAGGGTGGGCATAGGAGCTTTGTACAAGAGAAGAAAGGTTCTGCCATCTTGTGTTTAGGTAGTGACTGTGGGGTTTTTTGCAGTAGGGTACACAGGAGCTTCTGCAAAAGTGGTAATGTGACCCCTGGGAACTATTTCCCTGTTGGTTAGGGAGCGGTCAGGTGTCACCCCCACCCCCAAGCTAGTGCCAGGCATAAAAGTGGCAACTCTGGGCACTTTCTTCAGAACACTAATGGACCTGTGCAAAAAAGAAAAAGGGTTGCACCTGCTGTTGAGACCTGTGAGGGGGGCCCTAATGGCTGGACCTGCTCCCATTTGTACCTAGGACAAAGAAGTAGACTCCAAGGGTCAGCTGGCTGACCTCCTGTTAAGATACAGGGACACAAAAGCAGCAAGAACCCCACTTTCCTGGGGGAGCCCAGCTCACCAGATCCTAATGGACCTGCCCTGGACTTCTCTTGGAGTGAGTCCTCACCCTCGATTGCTGTTCCTGAGGTTCTGGGACGCTTGACTGGTGTCCAAGCATACTCCTCTTTCCTAACCGTAAAACCTCGGACTTAGAAAATTTTTCCAGACTTTTTCCCTGGAGAACGGACTGGAGACGGGGACAAACTTGACAAGTCAATCTGACAAAGGTGCATTGATGCTGGGCCAAAGATTTAGGTTGCTTCCAATCCGGACTTTTCTGTGAAGGTATCTGGCCTTGTGGTGCCATGTTAGGCTATTGCTTGCAGCCTTGCCCCACGGAAAGAATCCAAACTCCAAAAAAGTGACTAAGTTTGAAGGTGGAAATCATTACCATGCAAAGGCACCAAAAGTATCCAACAGGTGAGAGCCCTTCCTTTGTCATGAATTTTGAAGTGCTCCCACTTGAAGCTTTCCCGAGAAAAGTCAACGGGTTCACCAGGACTTGGACTGAAGGCTATATGACCTTGTGGAGTCCTTGGTAGCCACAGCCTGCTGACTTGCCCTGTTCAGGATTTTTGATTTTCATTTCAGACACTTAGGGGTCGATTCCGATCCCGCTCGGAAGGGCTCCGAAAGCGAACCGGCCGGAAAAAGCACGAGCCGTACGCGTGTTTCCCGACCGACTCGTACAGCCGTACGGACGAGCAAGTACGATGCGAGATACGCGAAATCGCCGACCGAATCGTTTCCGGCTCCGAACCGCAAGCAATCTGTGCCGTGCGATGGAGGCGATTTCCGACCGAGCCAGTACGATGCACGATTCGGACAGCCGGATCGAGTCGGAGCCTCCGACACGTAAACGCTCCGGGAAGTGGACTTCGGGGGTCCATGCCGGACCCCCCTTCACCCATAGCCTTACGAGTCGATCACAGGGGGGACCCAAGGGTCCCCCCTACACATGCCTGTACGGTGCGGGTTGCATAGATGCGTCCCCACTACAGGGGGCGCCCTTGTGCGAAACATTCCTCTTTCGTCAATGGGAGCCTGTGTACGCATCGTACAACAGGCTCCCATTGACTTCAATGGGGCTCCGAGCGACCCGTGTCAGTCAGTGCTTGTTCGCATCGTACTCGGGCGCTCGGAGCCCCGGAGCACGAGTCGGTCGGAAAGCACTCCGGATCCGAGTCGGACGGAGAGCTTTCCTAGCGTGATCGGAATCGACCCCTAAGTGGCTGATTATGAATTTGGCGGTCTGTAGACCGTCAAACTCACGGTAGTTCGGTGGTGGCCACTGCTGCATCGGCTGTCCAACCACCGTATTATAACTTTGGCGGTGGGATGGCCATTGGACTGCCGCAACTGCCAGGGAAATACCAAGCATATTCTGAGTTTCTCCACCGCCAGTCTTTTCATGGCGGTAAGCCCGCCATGAAAAGGCTGGTGGTGGAGAAACAAAGGGGGCCCTACAGGGCCCCCTATTGCCAGTGTACACTGGGATGCATGTAGGGGGGCACTGGGTGTGCCCCTCTGTGTGCATGCACTCCCAGTTCCCGCAGAGCATGGACTTAACAGTCCATGCCGTACAGAAACTTGCATTGGCGTTCCCATTGCGGTGCCTTTTTCAAGGTCACCGCAGTGGGAATACCAAAGGAGCACCCGCCAGACCCCGAGAAAACTACTAGTTTGGCAGACTGCCGACTTTGGCAGCGTGGGGCCAGGGGTACACTGGTGTGGCGGTCCGCTCCCGCACCCCCAAAGTCGTAATCAGCCCCTAAGTCAGAAGGTCAAACTTCTGATCTGGAGTTTTGTTGTTTTAGTGACATTTTGTTCACTGAAATATTCTCTATTTTTAGAAACTGGAGTGGGATTTTTATTGGGTTGTGTTTTTGACCTTCTAACTGTTTTGGCACTTCTAAATGCTTTATAAATTTTTTATGTTTAGCCTATCTGTTCTTTGCCATAGATAACAGGCATTGAGCTCAAGTTTAAGAGGTTGGTTGGCACATGCACCTGACGTGTTCAGTTCTTGCACCTGGATCCTTCATTTTTATGGTACATTTAGCTTTGTCAGGCTGGTAACATTCGCAATATAAAAACCCTTGGGTTACAACCCAGCTTGTGCCTAGATAAAGGAATGTTGGGCAAGCTGATCTTCACAAAATAATTTTTTATGCATCTCTGTTTAAGAATGCCTCTGACACTCCTTCTTTCTTCTCTCCTCCTTTTTCCAGAGTGACTGAATTCCTACTCAGTAGCACTCACTCATTCATAAGTAGGCTAGCATAATAGGGATTGACAGGAACTCCATCCAGTCATATGCTGAATGACATCAAGCAATCATTCACATTGGGCATTCGGAGAGCAAGGAAGGGCACACAAACGTTCAACCAATCAGCCCACCAATAAGAAACGGTAGCAGAGGATGTCACTCACCATGACCCATCCATATATAAGCCACGCAGGCAATCTGCTTGGACACCATGAGATCAGCAGGTGGTTATCGCTTTACCAACTCTAAGGCTATGAGAATTGCTGGCATTACCACTGACATCACTGTAAACTGTGGCACGGGAATGCTAGTGGAGCCAGAATCTCTCATTTGATGTAATAGGGGAATAACCACATGAACCTGTGAATACTGGGTCATTTACCACTTGATTTCCCTTAATTCTGGTAAAAATGCGCTTGCATTTTCCACTTGCTCAGAACAGGTGGAAAATGTCAGCAGGATGAATGGTGGGGTGGCTATTTAATGAGTCTATGGAAAATCTTGAGTTTTCTTGGTACAGTGGAGTGGACTGGGATGTTCTGCCATAGTGAAAAGATGTCACCACAGAGGCAAAGCCTTTTTTTTCTTTATTTTCATGGAATCCTTTCACCACTAATTGGTCTTCTATATTACATAGATCACTAATCTGTGGCATATCTATAGATTGCAATGTGTTCACGACTCCGTCAGTCCCACCAGGACTGAACTGGGAACCCAAAGCAGCCCTGGCAAATTTTGTAAGATCATCCCCCATAGGTGCAGAGCCTGACCACTACAAGGGAATTTGGGGGTGTTCTCCCCCCAAGAAATTTTGGTAAAAAATTGCAAACATGGTGAATTCTACAACACAGTTTTTTGGGCTTGATAGTCAGAACACTTTTAATGGCACATTACTTTATCGTCCACCTAAAACTAGCTTTCTAAATTCAATAGGTGAACTTCTGGCGAACAAAGCAGACCAGTCCAATTTCTCTATTTTGGGTGGCTTCAACTTCCATCTGGAAAATAGTGCAGACAGTGATACTGAAGCCCTTATTGATCATATGGCCAGTGCAGGACTTAGTCAGTTGGTCAAAGGGACCACACACTCGGCCGGGCATTGCTTGGACAGGATCTTTTCGGATCATCCCAACCTAGTATGGACCTGAGCATTGCCACTAATCTGGTCAGATCACAAGGCAATTATGTTTGAAATTGCCCTGCCACCTAAAAGGCCCCCTAAACCCTCTAATAAAGTTATCAGCTTTCGACCCTGGAACAAGGTAAAGGTAGAAGAGCTAAACAAAGTGCTTACCTATTCCCTACAGCTTGCCCCCGCAGACCTGGATGAGGCAGTGATGAGCTATCACGCCTGGGTGGACTCCGCAGGCCTGCAGCTGGCTCCATTAACTACTCTGAGATCAGTCAGGCAATCTCCGTCAGAACCATGGTTTAATGAGTCAATGAGAACACAAAAACAAATATGCAGAAGACTAGAAAGGAAGTGGAGGCTAGATAGCGATGCTCAGACCAAAACAGAATACAGACTAGCCATCCAAACATATAAAAACCTTATCCTGAAGGCAAAGTCAGCTTACTTCAAAGAAAAAATAGAAGCAGCCAATGGCTGCTCTAAAATACTATTTTCTACTATTAAAAAACTCTCCAAACTCCCAGAATTCCCAGATCATGAAAGAAGCCAACAATTTTGCAATACGCTAGCAGACTGTTTCCAACAAAAGGTTAAACAGGTCTTCGATGCATTTTTGCCCCAATCGAACCAATCCTCGTTGTCCCAAAAGAACTCGGTGATAGTTTTGGATCTCACTCAAACCCGGATAGCTCCTCCATACCTACTTTCTCATCCTTTCTGCCCATCACTCTTGACCAGATCACCAAACTAATCCTCTTAGTAAAATCCCGATCTCCCCTCGACCCATGCCCACCGAAAATTTGTCATTCAGTCCCCGAGATCATAGCCTCTTCACTCTAGCCTATCTTCAATCTTATGGTCTCCTCAGGGCGCTTCCCCACTGAATGTAAGAAAGCTTCCATTCTGCCACTTTTGAAGAAATTCAATCTGGATCCTAAGGACCCCTCTAATTATAGACCCATCTCTAGGTTGCCTTTCCCAGCAAAGATAATAGAAAGGTTTCTAAATGAAGAATTATCCACTTTTCTTTTGGATGGTGACATCTTGGACCCTTCACAATATGGATTCCAGGCCCATCACAGTACCGAACTAGCACTAATAACGGCCATGGAAGAGCTTAGGCAAACTCTTGATAGGGGGGGGGGAGCACTGCACTTATCCTGTTAGATCTCTCAGCGGCTTTTGACACGGTCAACCACGATGTGTTGGTTGACCGCCTCGCTTCGCTGGGAATCAGGGATAAAGCGCTCCTCCTGCTCAGTTCCTTCCTGTCTAATAGATCTCAAATGGTGGCTCACAATGCATTTGTTTCCCCGACTTTTTCACTCCCATGTGGAGTCCTGCAGGGTTCATCGTTGAGCCCCATGCTTTTTAACCTGTATGTCACTCCCCTGGCTAAGCTAATAAGAAACTACAGTTTTACCCTGGTGTCCTATGCGGATGACACATAGATCATTGTGTCAATCAACAGCTCGTCCACTGATACTGCGTCCCGTTTCAAAGACTGCATGGGCCACAAAGGAAAATGGAAGCAGGATAACTGTTTAAAAGTTAATTAATCAAAAACGGAAGTTATGCTCTTTGGCAACCCATTCCTGATTTGGTCAGACAGTTGGTGGCCCAATCACATGGGTCCCCTTCCGACACCTGCTAACAAAGTAAAAAATCTCGGGGTTTTCTTCGACACTAAGCTGTCCTTCGAAACTCAGATCAATCATACTACAGCGGCATGCTTTTTTATTCTCAAGATATTGAAAAAAGTACTTCCGTTTATCCCATTTGAGCTAAGGAAAACAGTGGTCACAGCGTTAATTGCATCTAGGCTGGACTACTGTAACGCCGTATTTACCAGTGCGAGCAAGCGCAGTATACACAAACTTCAGGTGACTCAAAACTCTGCAGCAAGAGTCCTGTTTGGGCTCTCTCGCTATGATTCGGTCTCCAGGGCTCTCATGGAGCTACACTGGTTGCCCATCAGCAAACGTATTCAATTCAAAGCGTTATGCATAGCTTTTAAAGCTAGACACGGCCTTGGTCCGTGGCAACTGTCGCAATTTTTCAAATCCTACACTCCAGCCAGACCACTCAGATCGTCAGATAGTGGTAATCTGATTATCCCCAAGGCACACAAAGTAAAATGGGGAGGAAAAAGCTTTGCCTACACCATCACCAAACTCTGGAATTCCCTTCCTATATCCCTAAAAAAAGAATCCAATTTGCTTAAATTCAGGAAGGGTTTAAAAACCTGGCTATATTAGGGCACCTCTACTGTAATACCTCTGCCTGTATGCTCATTAAGCACCTAGACACCTCCGGGTATATGCAGCACTATACAAATTCTTCATTTCATTTCATTTCTTCATTTCATTTCATATATATTCAATTATATTAGTTTTCAAGGCATAGTAAATGATGACCTTACAGTGTACCAGGACGCAAGAATCTTTATTGGGGCTTTTCAATGATTCCCTCACTATCACCCTCCGTCAGTGCCTCTCATCTCTCCATAGCTCTTCTCTCACATGTATTTCATTTGTTTTATAGCACCTCTCATACAAGTTTAGCATTTTACATCACACACATATACAGAGACAATGAGTCACACGTGTTTAAATCAGTGTATAGAAAATGTTACATAAGACAAAGGGGTCTACAAGGTGTAGGATTTATGTCATCCAAATTGGTAGGAATTTTTATTGGTATGGGAAAGCACAACCTCAGAATTCAGAACGTAACACAGTGGTTAGGATTGACTTTGCTAATAAGAATTTATTTCTATGAAAGAAACACTTTTTAGCAAAATTAAGATAATGAAAGACTGGGAAAAAAACATAACTTTCTAACATAGATCAGGATTGTAATTTATGAACTGCACAGTAACAAAGGGATCTCTCTGACAAAAGCAGTAACCCACTGAGCTATGCACATAAAATACAGTTCTGTGATCTGCATAGTACACGCTCTTTGCGGCAGGCATATTGACCCTCTGCACTATGTTATATGAATCAAAACTGCCTCAAAGACAAAACTCCGATCTCTCTCCAGCAGGTACATTAATCACTAGAGTTATCTTTGGACTTTTATTGTTGCCTGCAAACTGATGGATATACAAGGAACTCTGCAGTGCTTTTAAAATTGCGTCACTGATACAAAACAGGCCCCCAGTAGCAAAGGAGCCCCCCAACCTTCCAGCCTCCCAGGAAAATGCCAGATGCCCAGTGCGGCTGGTCCAGCCTTGCTTCCCACTGCAAATACCTCAGCTTACTCAGTTTAACCAGTCTGCGTGCATGACAGAGAGGGTAATTATGGTCTATATGGGGAGCCAAAGCTATGTGTCATTTATAACAGATGCTCGTGCTGTAAAGACGAGTGTTGAGTTAACAATGTTCATTCATATTTGCATATGTGGATGATACCCACTATTTTAGAGTTATGGTTGTTAATCATTTTCAACATGAGAAAACAAACGTAGTCAATGCATGTCATGGTGCTTAGCACTTCAATTTGATATTTCTGTGTTCAAAGATTGTGTGAGCCATAAATAACTGCTGCAGGTGAAATGGTTGACAATGCTTTTAGGAGACTCATCTTCTCTGAAATTCAACATTTACTTTTACTCTATACCATATTCAACAACTTGTATGGATTAATTCGATGGGGACTATCAAATACTTATAAACACATTTAATAGTAATTTCACTTGAAATTCAATAGGATATTGGTGTACTTCTTTCTTACAGTGTTAGCTTACTATTCAGCTAATGAATTTGTAATAATTACTGTTATGTCCTCCTGCTTTGCTACGGTTCTTGTAGGTCACACACAAACTCTTTATCCTTCCCACGCGGTCTGTGTCCTATCAGACTACAGTTTAAAGGGCAATATTCATCCATCCCCGGTATGACAGGTTAACCCTGCCTGTTTTCATCTGGGTGTCTTGTAACATAGAAGTACTCCTTATCAGTATTGCATTTTATTTCTAAAATGTAATAGTTAATATTTCGTTACTTAATATTTTTTATTATCTGTCAAAATTTTAAAGTAGCATAATTACTAAACTAGTACATTTTAATTCATGGCCATTCACTTGTCACTTCAAATTTTTGATAAAAAATAATAATTTTCGTAAAAACCAAGTTGACAGACATTTCCACATATTACTGTTAACTTTTGGGGTACTTCTCCTTTCCTGAGTCTGTTACTGGTTTTGGTTTAACAGCCACTTATCTAGTTAGTGATCCACCATTGCATAAATTGTTTTGGTGTGCCATTATTAAGAGACTGAAAAGTATTCTTTCTTTCTTTGATGCATAATGGGTATTATCCACACTGAACTGTACAAGGTTTTGTGCCAGCCAAACCTAATATGATTTCTGTAGGACGGAAAATATAATTCATTTAAATCTTCTGGTCTTCCAGAATCCCTGCAGCTAATCACAATTAGGAGTCAGAGGGGCAGAACTCCCTCTCTCTTTTTAGTCGAGCAAGACAGCGCATGCCCTGTCTCTTCGAGACCTGCTGTAATCAGTCTGTGGGCTTCAAGTCCATCCCCCTTCTTGCCATTGCTTTTCATTTGTCTATGTCAGTGTCCTTTACAAATCCTTGCATGCTTGTGGTCAGTCCTGCCTGTCTGTCCCTCCTTTCTCTCTTCAATTTCTCCCAGGGGCAGGGACTTAGTACTGTCTCATTCTGCTATGGTTCTTTATGTGCTCTTTGGGGGTCTATTTTTTCTTGGTTTCCTGCTCTGTTACTGTTTGTCTGTATTCAGCTTCAGCACCCTAGCTGCTTACATTTAAATATAGCATTCTTCCTCCCACCTCCTCTTAATGCCACAGTTGTGTTACTGCTGCCTCCCTTGCCGTGCCTCCCTCTCTGTTGCTTGTTTCTTCTGCACTGGCACCTTGGCATGGGAAGGCTCTCACAGGACTTTCATGTTTCACAATTGCGTGCCTTTTATTTTATCAGCATGCTGCCTTACAGCTGTTCCCAATTGCTGTCAGGTTCAGCGCTGTGGAGGCTGGGTGATTTTAGCGTGTCTTTGTGCATTCCTTCGCTCCAATCGAGTGTGCTCTTTACAGTGCCCCCGGCGTACAAGCAGGGACTGACTAGAGTGCTCCTGTATAAGAATGCACTCTACCGTCCGCCCGGGGTAAAAGCAGGCATCCACTCCAGTGCACCTTTTTTCATGTTAGTGGTGAATAATTCCTTGCACCCTGATTGGTCCCAACGTTGCAACATGACAAGTATTATTGTCTGCACGCCACACCTGGTGGTGCTGAGCCTCAGCTCTGGCTCCCTCATCAGCTTCTTTCCTTCTCTGGTGTTTACAGAAATGTGTAATCGGACAAGCTGATAGTACCAGGCAAAGGTCAGAGTCCAATCCAAGCATGGAATTTGACAAAAAAACAGTTCTCATTTACTGTTTCGTCCTTTGCTAGAACCAGCCCTAAATAGAGCTGAACCAGGCAAGTTTATTTTCACATCGTCTGTCTAACATGTTAAAAAGCTGCTATAGAGTGGGCACAAGCCGGTGAATCAGATATGGTCAGACAGGATTCTTATCGGAAAGGAAATGGAGCTCCATGGGTTGCGAAAAGGACCAATTGCTAGTTTCAAATCGTATTTATGAATTTAATTTTCACTGCTGAGAAGGCCAAAGGTTCTGCTCTAGAAGCAATGTCTTGAAACAGTTTTTTCTACAAGAGAACTGGTCATGCGTTAGCATTCCAGAGGCATTTTTATTGCTTTGTTTCCATTCCTTCTTCTCACTACTGGGCCGCAGTTTTGTCTTCGGAGTAAGCACGGCGAGCCATAGTTGCCCAAAAGGCAAATTTGGTTCATAGGATGCGGTATGGTGATTTCTGCCAAGTGCGGATCCTTTACTAAGTGGACTCTGCCTGGCAAAACGAAGCACAGTTGCCTAGTCTTCATTCCAAGGGCTTGGAACCCGCAGTTTGTTTTAAAAAGAACCCTCTCTCACCTACCTAGTAGGTGACATGCTTCATCATCGGATTCCCACCCTGGTTGCCTAGTGCCCCCAGGGTGTGCTGCGATGCCAGATTACTGCGGAGCTGGTTCTTTTCGGTGAGATTCCATGACTGTGATGTGGTGATTTTAAAATTGGCTCGGGGATCCCAGAGACCCTTAGTATCACAATATTTTATTTAAATGTTTTTTTAGGGGGTCCCAAGGAAATATTAAAAACAGTGATGGATATGCATGGGATAATTAGTTGGTCCCATATATCCTTATTATGTGGTCTTATTATGTGGTCTACATGTTTCAGCCACTTTTGGAAGCCCAAGAGGGTCAACATGGCATTCTTCAGGACCAGGTATTTTTTGTTGAGTTTGCACGCGCACTAAAGCATGCAAAACAAAGGTGTCTGTAGTCAATACTTACAAACTCCCCACGTTTTTTCAGCTTCAATACGTCTTGTATTGTTTCCTGTGAAGAAAAAAGTTAATCCAGGGCTGCAACATGAGTTCCCTCGAAGCCCCATTCAACTGTCTTTCATTCAAAAAACACAAATGAAACTTTATCAGTAGCAAAGGGAAAGGCGCTTAAATTTATCTTTAAAGGCCCATAATAAGGGCTGACAGGAGAATTTACAAGGATTTAATAATTTTCAAGGGAGATGCACATACTATTAAGGAGTTATTTGAGTCACTCGCAATCGTCACACTCACACTACACAGAAGGGATGGAAGGAAGAAGACTGGAAGTAACAGAATTATAATTAGGTAGATGATCCGTTCTCACTTTGTTTCTTTTGTATTTTGACTGGGAAGATGAACGGGGCACGACTTCTCGCTCTCTTGTTGTTTACGGTGGTCTTCATTCCACCTGATGCCCCTTTCTTCTGCTTCCCTACCTTTCCTCTCTCTTTATCTCCTTTTTGCAGGTTCTTTTTTACTCCTTATTTCTCCTTATGTAACTATTCCTCTTACTCCTTAACTCTCAATTTTGTGCCATACTCTTTCATTCTTTTGCTCTGTGTAACAGACTGATGATCAGGACACAAGTCAGAGGTGGACAAGTGTACCCTGTTTCTTACAGGGTGGACTCTGGTCCTCTTAGCCTGAGGACAAAGGATGCTGAGAGGAGTTTGTTTTGTCACCTTGTGCCTCACAACCTGTCTGCTCACATTTTCTATTCAAACGGCTTTGGAAATTGCATTGTTTGCAGAATTAAAGAAATTAAAAGGCGCTTTTTCAAATTTACCATTGGAACTTGGGTAAGTCGCGCATTTCAGCTTATTCACATTTTTTGCATATTTTCTGAATTCTTGAAAGGAGAGCATGAAAGACAAAAATGTGTATTTTTTAACGATTTACCAAGGAGCACCTCTGAGCAGAACATTACGAATGAAAAGGTCACATACTGTTGGGGAAGTGTTAGAAATGGGATTTCTGGTTGGCTAAGGCTTGCGCCAAAGCCAGGCAGAAACCACCACTCTAGTCAGGGCAAGGGAGTTACACGCCAAAGATAACCCCTGCTCACCCCCTTGGTAGCTTGGCACGAGCAGTCAGGCCTATCCCGGAGGCAATGTGTAAAGCGTTTGCGCAACACACACACACAGCAGCAACACACTAGGCACACCACAAAAGGAACTCCACACAAGGTTATATATAAAAATAGCCTTTGTATTATAATAACCACATTAGATCATAATCACACAATGTACACTGTGCCAACGGGCACCAGGCAGTATTTATAGGGGATTATTTACACATGACAGGGCCAATTGGGCCACTGTCCAAACCAGCACAAATCACAAATGGTAAATGTAGCACAAATAGTAAATGTAGCGCACAACCAGTAACTACTGGTAAAGTTAGGAACTTAGCATGAGATCCTGCAATGTAAAACAGAGGATGCATAACTACCTTGCGCATGAACCACCTTAGGCATAAACTACATTAGGCCCAACCCTCCTTAGCATCACACATTACGCAATAGGCATTACCAGCATAAACACCTTAGGAAATAATAATTGGCATAAAAACAGTGTGCCCCAATCGGGGGCACAACGCACTGAAACTGGCCCCAGGCCAACTGGCCTCTCACAGAAGCTCAAAAATGCCCAATGTCCAGAATGTCAGGGCTGGCTGCGCATGCAGCGAAGTAAAAGTGCGCAGATGCACAGCCTAAACGTGGCAGCTGCCCACTAATTGCTGGGCAGCTGTGAAAATTAGCACGGGCACTGAGGTGCCCCCTGAGCCCCTCTCTGGGACTCTAAATGAAGCTGTCCACTTTGCAGCTGCCCGCGCTCTCGCGGTGCAGCTGATGACCAATAAGTACTGGCGCACTCAGTACATGTAGAAGCCCCACTCTGGAGCGCAGGGGTAAATAAAATGCCCAAAACCGTTGCAGCGGCCCGCAACTGCGGTGCCGCTGTGTAGCCCCAAAAGAGCACTGGCATCACTGTGCAATTGGGAGTCCCACTCCGGGACTCCTGAAATCAAAATTGCCACTACGTTGCAGCTGCCCGCTGCCGCGGTGCAGCTGTACAGGGAGACCAGCACGGGCACTTCTGGGACCACCCCCGGCCCGACTCACCGGGATTCCTCTGGACTCCTCGAGTCGGGACGGCAACTCCGCTCTTCTTGGGGCTGCGCTCCCTGCTGGTGACTTCCTCCACGCCGCAACCAGGACGAGTGCCAGACCTGCGGGGCTCTCCTCGTGGCTACGGGAGCCCCGCCTCCAGTCCGGCTGCTCCTGACCTCCGCGGGGCTCTCTCCAGATCACGGGAGCCCCGCACACCAACAGGCCGCCTCCAGGCTTCTCCTTACTTCACCCGGGGCGCAGGCATGGCAACACGTAGGCGGGGTGGGCTCCCGCCGGACCCCAGGCTCTCCTTGCCGGCTCACGCGGGGCTGGACCACACGCCAACTTCCGGCTGCACGCGGCAGGCCCCGCCCACAACCAGGCGGCCTGCCTTGCTTCCTGCTTTCGCCCGTCCCGGGCCACGGCAGTGATTCCCTTAAGGCGGAGGCAATACGGGGTAGGCTCCCGTTTTAAATAAATACAAAAGCGGGGTGGGCACCCGCTCAATTTGAAAATAACTTCGGGAAGCGGCAATAACGCGGGGTGGGCTCCCGCTCCGTCTCAGGCACGGGGGAACCCCTCACACCGGGGTTCCCTCCCGGAAACTTCCCGCAACCCAGCGCTGCAGGGAAAACAGGCTCCTCTCCCCTGGGAGTGAAAGAAAAGCGCTCACGAGGCGCTAGGAGCCACAGCTCCAGCAGTGTCTCCAAAGAGGCCAAAAATAAAGAGTCCTTGGTGCTGGGGGGACCACAGCACAGCGCAGCCAGGCAGGCCAGCACGCAGGGACCCCCAGGAAACAGCAGCTGGGTCCCGCGGCGGTTCCTCCTGGCAGAGTGTCCCCTGCAAGTCAGCACAAGCACGCCAGAACATTTTCATGGGGTCACAGCCCCTTCTTTTATACACATATCCCCCTTTGTCACACAGCACAGGGCTGGGGGAAAACCAGATGCAACTGGTTTGGGGGAGCTTTGGAGCACTTTGTTGTGCTCAGCTCCTCTCCTCTTTGTCAGGTGGGGGCTAGGTGCTCAGACGCACCACAGGGGGCGGAGTCAGCATTGTGGAGGGAAGGCACAGCCCTATTCAGGTCCCAGGTGAAACTCCTCCCTCCCATCTACATGCAGATCTCCCTATTCACCACTGGGCAGACTCATCTTGGCTCCTGGAGCCAAGCACACCACCCAGCCCCTGTCAATCACAAGCCAGACATGCACTCCACATCAGGCAGGCAGCCACACAGAACACAGAAATGCCAACTTCTAAAAGTGGCACTTCTCCACTAGTCACAATAAATCTGCGCACACCATTGCGCAGCATTTATTCTCACGAGTTCGCACATACTAAACTCGCCCCTGCACTCCTCTCACACCAGGAATTACCATGGACACACATATCCCCCATGCATTCCTATGGGAGGGCAGGACAATCTCACCACACGCACTCAGAGAGTGCACGCACTTTACACTGGGCCACAGTGCTAAAGTGCACAGAGGCCAAAAACCACCAACACTACACAGGGAAAAGGCTAAGAGCCAGGCAAAAAGTTTAGGGGTGAACCTGCCAAAAAGGGCCAAGTCCAACAGGAAGGTTTATACTTTCCACGCAAGAGCGATTCATCCTTTCTCCTTGAGAGACATAGCACGGGAAGCCAGTTGCCTATTTAAACACTCCTTTTCTAAATGTCGGAGAGAGGCTTGTATGTGTATTTTTAGAGAGCAGGCCTTGTTATAAAGCAACGGGGCACTTCATATGGGATCTGAGGGTGATGAGTAAATCAGTATTGTGTACAATAAAGACCAGTTTGGTCAGCTGGAACAATGCTATGGGCTTAGACCTCCCGCAAGACGTTAATAACATTGATTTCCTTTTGTCTGCTCCATTTTTCTTTGTATGCATGACCCACACAGGGAAATTGATTTGATTGGCAGTGTACTGATTACTTCCTCTCTGTAGTTCAGCTACATTAAGGAGATAGTAGACAGTATTCTCACTGGAGAAGCTGATGTGGTCACACTTCTGGGAAAACTCGTTTGAATGACATGGCCTACGAAAATGGCATTGTACGGGCCACCCAATTTAGTGTAGCCAGTTGGAAGCCATTTCCACAGCATCCCATTTGTTTGGGACCACCATTGAAGCCATACGCCCTGAACAGAAATCTTTTTAAATATTCCCCACATACTTTTGAGAAATGTCATAGCACGTCAGGTACATTTGTTATCTGGGTCCTGCCTATGGAACCCCACTTTGGGGGGTCTATCAACAATAACATTAGTTATTGTTCCGATAAAATGTTACTTCCATGTATTAAAAAGAAACAGCACAAAAAATCAGATTATCAAACCTTAAAACAAGATAAAAATTCCTGACAGCACATGCCACAGACAAGTATACATACACAAATGCGTGCACCCACACATACGTGCACACACCCACAAACACATGCACACACAAACACACACACAAGTTTTTGACAACATATGATTGCATGAGTCTTTCCTGAACAAAATGCTGATGTTATGTCCATCTCTTTTCCCAAGTGTTATCCTGTTTTGTGGTGCACAAATGAAACGTAAATAACTCTTTTGTTTAGGAGTTTGGCATTTTTCACGGAACAGTTACACACTGATGCATATGCACCCGACCAGCACAAGTGGAAGATGCGTTGCTGGTTCCCTTGCGTGAAATAATTTAGTTAATATCCGGCATGTGAAAGTACTATTCAGTTTATAGAGACTACAAAAGGCCGAATAACGTGGCTCATGCCTCAAAACTGCAGTGTCAAAAAGTGATATACGAACAGAAATAAACTTTTCAGACATTTGTGGGTGCATACTGTTAGGAATGGGAGTGGAGAATTCACTTCTGAAGCTAGAGAGTCAATTGCAGGTTTATTTGTCGTTAGATGGGTGGACCTTAAATATTTTAATTAATGCTTTTATTTTCCTGGTAAACTAAATTATTGTCAGGAAAAGTGTGTTCCCCAATTGTACTTATCTTCATACTTCTGTTAGATATTACTTAATTTGCAGAGATAACCGTCAAAGCCAAACTTCTGTTACAGACCCCTCCTCCTTCCCTTGTTGTTTGGACGGGTGCCAGTCCAACACCTTGACTAATCACTATCTCCCAGAAGTCTGAATGCTATGACTTCTGCCCACTGGGTAAACAGCTGAGACAGGTACGTATTCATCAGGTCAAGCAGTCTGAGGGTCCCCATTTTAGAATTCAAATAAACTCCTGTCCATAAGATACACACCCCTAAAATACAGCATAGAAAGGTCTGACTACACATGAAGATGAGGAAAACTGATAAATAATCAATGAAATGTAAAGGTGGTATTAAAGATCAAGACTACCAGTTCCAGTTTGTCTGCAACGCCAGCTATCATTTCTGTTCATGTACCACCGCAACAGTTACTCCACCTTGTCTGCCCAATAATTGTTTTTTAGGTCTCGCCTAGGCAGAGCTTCGAGACATGTTGTATTCAGAATATGGGCTTTAAGCTCTGGCCATTTTCCTGCTTAGGTATTCTATTGGCTCCTTTCACTGTCTTTTCAGAATGCTTTTTTTTTGCTTTGGTTAATTTGTTTAGTGGTCCCTCCTTATTACCTCCTTTTCTTCTGGTATACCCAACCATAAGGACTACCCCTATTACATGTGTTGTTACTAAGTATGTTTTATTTACAGTTTGTGAGCACTATTTTCTTACTGACTTTCTCCTAGATGCTGTTGCAGGCACAACAGGCTCTTCCGCTTCTGCAAAGCTGAGTCCACATATTTCCTGGCTCAGCACGGTACCCGAACACGGACACCATGCTTTATTTTTTGAAAACGATCCCTCCCCGCTCCACATCCGGAGTGTACATGGTATCTGTGTATGTTTTTTTCAAGCAGCGCGCACGCCACGCTTCATCTTTAATAATGCTGGCTGCACATAGTTCTTCTCTTCTGCGCGACTCGCCCAACTCTATTTTTTCAATATTCATGTTTTTTTAAATAGCTCGAAACGCTGCGCTTCAGCAATGGTAGCCGCATACTTTATATCCAGCCCCACAAAGAAGAATCAGTGTGTGGATTTACACACAAAAGGGATCCAAAAGAGTTTGTTTTGGAATTGTATGTTTTAACCGATTGCCCAACTTTGCTAACAGGCTAGGTATATTTTTACAAGATATAAATACAGTTTACTATCAATTAAAACAGGAGCCAATCTATCTGTATTTAATATCAAAGCCTTCGTTGTGATCCTTCGTTGCGATCACTCACGACAAAAAGATATTTCTGTCTAATAAAACATGCAATAACTCACCTAACCAAAAAGTAGTTAAAACAATGCACTAATGTCAGAGTACAAGTACCAATAAAGGAACCCGGTTTCTCATAGTTCCCTGCTGTGATATGTTCTTGTCGCTGTCTTTTCCACTCTCAGGTAGATAGAATGAGTAAAGAGAGGTGAGATACCAGTGGCACCCCGGCCCCACCCCCCCCACCGCTTGAAAATGAAGGGGGCTGAACATGGCACATCTTTCCAGTCATCAGGCTAACATAATAGTCTCATCAGACTGAGATCTAGGCCTTCCACAGCTGAGGTAAGCAGCACAGGAATCATAGGAAATCATGTTGTTTCGTATAGTAGTTTTAGTCACTCTAGTGCGCATTCTAGACCATGCTTCACATTGACGACATCATAGGTACTAATAGTGTTCAAACTGCATTAAAAAGTAAGAAAACTGTTCCTTAATGCAGAAGGGGCAGGGTCAAAAACCTGACTGAACATAGCAAAATATTTTGTTGGTTTTTCACATTCATGTAACTGCACATATAATAACGCACACACCTTAAATGAAAAGAAAACATTAAACCAGATTTCCCAAAATGTTTTTAAATTTAACATTCGTCCATGCATCCCATCGATGTCCCAGAATACTCTTCCTGTTGAATCAACACAGAAGCTATGGCAACAATCTCAGTGTCATGTACCAAGCACCGCTGCCCCGGAGCCGGAGCCACCACTTCGGTGTCTCAAATTGCTGAGCACTGCATAAATATATACCCAGAAGTCAGACTAAACTCTAAGGGCCTTATTACGACGCGGTCGGAAACGGCTCCGAACGCATTGTAATATGCCGATCGGATTCCTTTCCAACCAACCCATTACGATGGCATCAGTCGGAAAGGAATGCGAATGGTCATTTCGACTGGCATTCGAGCCCGTCTGGCAGTAGGAATGCGCCCAGTAATCCCAAGGGCGACTCTTTCCACCCGAGGGATTATGATGTCAGGTTCACACAGCCTTTCTGTCCTGGCCTTTCCGACACAGAAAGGCTGACGGAACTCGACTTTGTGCGCTGCCTCCGGTTAGTGGCCGCGGGGGCAGTTGATCCCTGCACCTTGTGGCAGGCACCTTGATGAAGGGCAAGGATGAACTGCACCTCACATTTTACAATGGAAGCATGCATTCTGGCCAGAATGTATGCTCCTATTGTAAAGTATAGGAGTGCGACCGAACAGTGTTCAGTCGCATCCTAATTAGTCGGTCGGGACCGCCGACCGGGTGTCGTCGGTCCCTTGACTGAGAATATGTCGTGCAGAGGAAACTCCACCCGACATCGTAATGAGGCCCTTAATTGTTAACCATAATTAGCTCAAATAGCAACCATTAGCACCACCTGGTTAGTTGCTCCCTTTGTTAGAAGAAAAAAGCATTATTTTACTAAACACTGCTTGTGACTTTTTTTGCCCTCCCTTGCACATCGCTTGTAAAAATGCAGGTTGAGTGGCTCACAGACACCTTTGCATCCTTCACAGCGCCCAGGTCAGAACTCTTATAATACAGTCAACAAATTAAACTCATAATGTCACATTTTATCTAATAGAAAGTCTATACAAGAAAAACATGCTGAATAGTCACCCAACTGCAAACAAAAAAAGATAAGAATATAACATTATCATTTGCAACGCCAATAGCTCTAACTATCACAAATGTGAGACCTATTGCATTGTAAATGCTTGTTTACCTTTAGTGGCCAATCATGTTGGACCTCCAATTAGTGCCGATTACGAGTTGCAACCCTGGAGTAGGGAATAACTCCCTCAAAGCGCACTTTATTCCCGGTTCCATGGTACTCTAGCAGTTCATGTGTACTATTTGCTCCAATAATTTGACCCAGAATGTATTTACTCACCCCATCGTGATTGGAGCCTTAGCTTGCTGATTAAAGACTTCAGAGCTCTAGCTTTTCCTTTTGATCAGTGTTATATACTATTTAAATACAGTTTATTTATAGTAATGTTGCATAGTCGAGGCTCTAATAAAAATATGCATACATTGTATTGCTTTACCCCATTGTCCACTTTGACTCAAGGAGCCAACAGATGGTAAAGAAGGTAGAAACAATTCTGTGAAAAATGGTAATGAGTCCCCATCCTCCTGGGAACAATGATTGAGGCTGCAGGAGTCCTTGAGGACATCCACCTGCACCAGAATGTTATGAATCAAGACTTTTGCTGTCCCTTAGGTACTCAATAGCTGACCTCACCTATAGCTCATTATATTTATATTACACTGAAGGGACTCATCTGGCAAGTGCCTTCCCAAATCCAGTGGTAACTATGGAAAGGCAGAGTAGTGAATGAGAGATTACAAGAGGGACATAGAGGTTCATCTAAAAATGAGGAGTTACTGGGGTAATTGGTAATTTCGCATCTGATTCCCCAGTTAATTCTATTATTTTCCCATGGTTTTCCTCATGGAGATTTCACAGGAAGCTGGTGAAATCTCGGGGTGAAAACACTGAGTCCAAGATAAATCCATGGACTTTGCAATTCTGATGGGGCTGCTTCCCAGCCCTTTGGAATTTAAGTGGCACTTGGAGTGAGACTCTAAAGGTGGAATGTCCTAATTAAATAAATTAAATACACTTCCTACAAGACACAGAGGCCATCAATCCGAGCTAAGGGAAAATGCTCATGTGGTAATTTCACACCAGAAATTACTCATATAAAAGTCATTCCAGGAAGTGGAGTCATCCCTGAATTCCAAGTTGTCCTTTAGGGAATGGCAAATTACTGAGGGAATCGGTTTTACTGCACTGATTTCCACAGGTAATTCGCAAATTACGTGACTCTCCCAATAACAAATTCTGCCTTGTCTGGAGTGGTAAAATGTGTCCTTGGAACACCTTGAGAACATTGCACATGTGGTAATGCTGCAAGAACAATTACTGCTTTAAATAACATAATATTTTGAGTGGTAACATCATTTTCCACTTAAATTTGGGATTTTGAGAAAGTAGGAATTAGGACTAGAGGGTTTGAAAAACCCATGCCTTTTGTTCTCTCTTCTTTCACAACTTCTACTTTCCATACACAACAATAACTGCTGGGTCTGCATAGGGGGCATACATGGTCCAGGCTGCAGCAGACATGGCAGAAGCCACGAATGATGGATAGCAGAAGCCACAAATGAAGGGAGAGGGATCCTCACAGTATCTGGTTCTCCTGCTGCTCTGCCAAACTGCTTTGTATAGAATTGTGAGGCAGAAGGATGAGCAGATACTGCAGAGTTTTCCTCCTCTCCCTGGTCTGGTAAGTGACTATTGGAACCATGGAAGGAAGGAGGAGAAAGCCTCCTCCATTTTCCATTGATGACAGTCTCTGCTGCTCTGATTCCCCTACACAAGAGGAGAGGCAGAGATAGAGGATATTTGCTAGGGCACTGAAATGTAGATCACAGTAGGCCTATATGTCGAGGTTCTGTCACATCAGATATATGGGATCAGGCATTGGATGAGTCAGGTTGGACACTTTGGAGAATGAGGCAATGGAAACTCAAATGCTAAACTAGAACAGTAAACTCTTAACTTGTTGCAAACTTACAAGTTACTATCACCTCTTGGTTCTGAGACACTTCCAAGGCACAAAGTGCAGATTATTATAGGTTTAACAATGATGCAGAATATGCCTGGCAATGTGTCATTTGTTGTTATGGCCCTCTGTGTCATACTAGCTTGCACATGTAATTGCATTCCTCACAGTTGTTTTGTCCCTTTTGGTTTCTACAAATCTTTAACTTCAATTCCTGCTGTTGACTGCATGTTGTCCGCAACACCTCAAGGCATTCCCTCTCTCCTGTTTGCTTCCTCTGCTCCTGGCGATTATATTTGCTGACCCCCCTCTAGGTATCCTGGTAGTAGTGGGCTCATCACAGAAACATCCACCACCAAAAAATGGTAAGCCTAAGCCTTGGTTGTGCTTTTGCAATATTTCACAGGTAAACATCCTAAACTCTGCCATTGAGGCCTTCCATATCACTACCGGCCTATGAAAAGTCCGGTTCCTGTCCCGTGTTTCTCTCTCTCTCTCCATTTCCTATTCATCCCCTGTTGGAAAGTGGTTTATTAGTAGTGATAAGAAGTGGCTTACCACTACTAATAAGTCTGCAAACACAATAAAAGATTCAGTTAGGGTCTCAATAAATTAATCCCTTGCTCAACCCTTGGTAGCTGGCAACTAGCAGGCAGTTAACTTAGGAGACAAGTGTGTAAAGCATTTAAAAAACAGCAATACATTAAATAAGTAAGACACACCAAACAAAAAAATGAAAATCCAACACCAATTTATTAAATAAGTTATATTTGTATGAACAAATAGACACCAAAATGACAAAAATCTAGTGTAGGGAACCGGAGAAATGAATTTTTAAAGAATAAACACTTTCTATTGTTTAAAACCCAATAGCTAAAATTTGGGACATCTGGTCATGCGTGACCGGGAGAAAGTCAAAGTTTGAGGCCGGCTGCGATGGAGCCCTGGTCGGGTACACTAAGCGTAAGGCCTCGCTCAAAATGTTATCTTCGATCTTAGAATCTTTTCTGAAGGATTTTCTCTTGACATCGAGCAAGCCTCTCCAACAGGCTAAATTCACAGAGGCTCCGTCGGCTTGGTCCAATGGGAGCCCCCAGTCAACTCCTGGAAGTCTTGAGCTCTGGAGCTCACGACGTCTAGTTGGTCACCTTATGGAGATTCTTACTAAAAAGTTCCCAAACTTCACCAAACTTCTGGATCTTTTTTTAGAAGGTCTCCTTGAGGGTTCAAAGTGTCCACAACACCAATCCAGGGGTCTAGAATCTCTGAGATGGTCCTTGGGATGTTGGGACTACAATTTACACAATGCACCTGGCCAAATCCTTAAAAGTCCACGAGACACACTCTAGGATGGGGCGTTCTGGGTGAAGATGATGTAGGTGGGCTCTGTTAACCTGTAGCTTGCAGGAAGCCCACTCCTTAATCCTTCTTAAAGCCAGGCTACGTCCTTAGGGCTGTAGTCCGAGAATGTGCAGCAGGTGCAGTCCTTCAGAGTGCAGACCTTTAGGGCGCAGATCAGGTTTCCAGGAGGGCAGTCCTTCTTCTTTTTTATAGTTTCAGGTAGCATGTCTGAGTTGCTTGGCAACTCTTCCATATTTATGCAGTGTTCCTGGGCATCAAGCAGGGGGCACCGCTAGCCAATGGGATGCCAAGTGCCACCCTCAGGTATGACCACTTCTCCAAAGTGTGGCATATTTTATCCCAGAAAGCACTATTCTTCCAAAATCCAAAATGGAGAAAGTCTCTCCTTGAAGGTTAGATCAGGCTAAGCCAGCCCACTGGTGTGGCTATGATTCTTTAACACTCCCCTTTCAGCCCCCTCACTAATCTAATTATATGGGCTCCTGTGTGGCAGGGGTGCAGGATCTGGGGGGTGAGCCTGTGTGTCCTAAAGTGTCATTCTCCCTTTGAAGATCAGTTTGGCTACACCTACTACATCCTTCTGCTTCTGCAGTTCTCCACCCGCAGGAAATCCTTTGTCTCTCTATCAGGCCAGTACACACCTCTTGAGGACAGTAAGACAGCTTGGCTCAGCCTGGCAGAGGTTGGCCAACCAGGAGAGGGCAGCTGGAAGGCTGGATTTTGGCTAACAGAAAAGAAAGTTTAATAATGTATTTTCTGTGATAGGTATTATAAATCTAACAGTGGCAAGTTGTTGGATTTATCATAACTATCATTTTATGTCCTTGAATTACGTTTTTTAGCTCGCACCTGTCAATATTTATACTTAAATAAAATATTCCAAAGTTAGCCTAGGGACGTAATTATCTACAATTGGAAAATGAAATTGGGAGTTTTTCCCTCACCAGGGCATATAACACATCTTTTATAATGTCCCTGCTTATAGGTACATGGCACCCTTCCCCTGGGGCATCTAGGGGAGACCTTAGGGGTGACCTATGTGTACAAATAAGGTAGAATACTACTTTGGAAGTACCTTTAATTCCAAAGTCTAATTTGCACATAATTTAATTGTAAAGGCAGTCTGCAAAGCAGGACTGTCTTTAGAATGACAGCAGGCAACACAGCAGTACACACTCAAGTGCAGGAAATCTACTCGGCATCTATATCCACCTGCCCTATTATATGTTAGGGACCTATAAGAAGTTTGAATCCCCCTTGCCTTATTATATATTGGGGACTTACAGGGGTCTGTTGTTGCCAATTGTAATTATACCTAACCACCATCTACCTTTGAAGCAGAGCACTGGCCCTGGGTCTGGTAAGCAGAGCCCAGGGCACCATCAGAGTTAGTTACTACCAGTATCAATCAAAAAACGGGGTTAATCAGGGCCAAAAGGATGACTTTCTTGCAGCCCCTGATTGTTACTGCAAATTAGTTTCCTCCATTTCTGGTTTAGAAAGTAGTTCAGGGATGGCCAGGGCCTTCAGTGGCTCTACACACCAGGAATTCGCCACTATACCATGTTTACAGCCAACTGCTAATATGTTGTCTTCAACAGAGTTTTCAACATTCCAGTGTTCTAAACTACTTTACATTAGAAATGATTTGTGGAACCAGATTATTATAGAAGACTCAGTACAACAAGTCAGCATGCCTAACAGTCACATTTCCTTCTACTGTAGGTCACTTACAAAAGAGAATATGACTGCACTATCTCTCATAGGAATTCTTTCAAGAACCATAAAAGATTGCAGTTAAAGATGCTAAAGCAAAGATTTGCCATTCTTCATCAAGGAATGTCCTAGTCTTGCTGTAAGATGCCCACATGAATCCATGAGGAGTCATATAAGAATCACTATAAAAAATGTACAGGGAGGGTGAATGGTTGTTTGTTGTAGGTCCAATTCCAATATACTGATTAGCATAAAATGCCTCATTACGAGATCTACAGAATTCAGTCTGTTAGTTACGCACCTCCCAAAGGTACTGATGCAGGTGCTTGGGGGGGGGTACCAATATCTTTAGAGCGGATAAGGGGCAGGACGAAGTTAACAGGAATTAGAGGTAAAACACTGAGGTTCCCCTGACAAATGAGGAATTACTAGGACAGTTGGTTTTCCCAGGTCCGAATTCCCCAGTTGTTCCAAGTTTTCACCCTGAGATTTTGTCTGTTTTCAGGGGCCAAAATCTCATGGTGAAAGTAAAAAAGCTACTAACCAAAGAGTATCCCTTCTGGAGTTCAAGCATCTCCACAAGGAAGAAGAAGGGGGGGAAATCTGTTATGTGCCACACCTATGCACCACTCCTATTGGAGTAGGAAAGGGAAAAAGGCAATTTTTTATACAACACTCACCCACTCTAACAGTGGCATGCTTCATCAAGAGGTTCAACCTGACTCCTAAAGGTCAGAGTGGGCTCAACTATATTTCAGGAAGCACTTATTAAGATAGTTTGATGGGGGCGTAACTTTAAAGATAAAATTCCTCACTCACTCCCAAGGTTTCTCTTTATTAGTGGGGTGGGTGAGAAGGTTACAAATAAACACTATGTAGGAGTATTAGAATGCGATGCTCCTATGACCCTAATTCACCAACATGTTTAAGCCCTGTATTCACGGCATGAAAAGATCTTGAGCTTTCGTCAGGCTGGTTCGTAAATATGTCACTGTTATTGTTATTTAATTTTATAAGGCGCACAGCTACCCAGAGGTTTCCTGGCGCCATCAGACACAGGCAGATTGAAGCAAGACTATTGATTGAATAACCAGGTTTTCAAGCTTTTGCGGAAGTTTATATAGATGGCCTCATTCCGAAGAGACGTAGGGAGTGAGTTCCACAGAGAAGGGCCTAGGCAAGAGAAGGATCGGCCGCCCATGCGCGACAGTCTGGTCCTAGGAACTGAAAATTTGGCCTGGGTGGATGAGCGAAGAAGGCGAGGTGGACGATAGGGATGGACTAAGGTATTTAGATACTGTGGCGCTGTACCAGATTTGATTTTATGCATATAACTCAGGGCTTTGAATTTTATGCGGTTCTCTACCCTGATCCAGTGTAGGTCACGGAGCAAGCCTGAGATGGAGGCCCTTCTGGGGATCTGACAGAGTAGCCTGGCCGCCGCATTCTGCACTACCTGTAGTTTACGAATCACCTCCTTATTGGCTCCTAAATACAGGATGTTGCCATAGTCCAGCCTAGAAGTAATAAGTCACTCCCCCAATGACGTGACTTACATACCATTTTTGTGTATGGCATGCAAAATACTCACAGCATGCACATAACGTGTAATACTTGCCAATCAGGGACATACCTGCGAATAACCATATACGTGGCATGAGGATATTGGCCATCATGTGATTCACCCTCCATGACACGCATTTGTCCCCTCTTTGCGTGCAAAATCCACATCCTAGTAAATGTGCACACATTTATGTTTCACTCATTGGTGTCTTGTACAGTCTCATACACACATATATCAAAACAGCGTCAATATCAGGACTGTGGTGAATGACGTTGTGAAAGTGCACCTATATTACACCTCTTGTGTCACGCAGAAGTGTAAATATGCATCTACCATGCAGGCCTTCTGAAAACATTTTTTATATACATACATTAGACGATCGCTCATGACCCCATCTGGGTTTTATTTTATTTTTAAAACAGGGGAAAAGTGCGCTTAGCATCCACCTAGAGATGTACATCTGTAATGTGAGAATAGTTACTGCGCTGTTAACAAATACTCACCCAACGTGCTGGAGCATAATGTCCCCATGAGTAGGCAGCACTGTAGCCAGACTCTGAAAAGATGGCAATAAAAACTACTGTCAGGATGAGCAAAGGCATATAAACATACGCGGGCTCTATAGTTTTCAAACATAAAATCGAGAAACTGGTTGAGGTATACCAGCGTAAGGCACGCTGTACAGTTAGATTAAGCATTTATTTCTTCAAGGGTCCCAACCCATTGTGACACCTACTTGGCTCTGCTCCCCTGCTTGTGCCAGGTAGGTGCTGTAGGAGATCGGTATATGTACTCCCTGGGCCCAGCCAGTTTAGTTGGGTTTCTCTGTTGATTGATTAATTGAAGATGGGAAATGCCTCCTCAGCCATGGTGTAGCTGATCATTGCGGCCGGGATCAGGAGGAAAAGGACCTGGGGAGAGACAATACTTCTCCGGCACGGTGCGTTGCTTTTCCTTCAGCTCTAATTGGCGCATGCAAATGTGTCGGCCAAGGAATCTTGGGAGACGTCGACCCCATTCACCGCTGTCTCGTAGGTAATGTTGAAAGGCGCTTGCTATGACACACTGTCAAGGATTACCGGTCATATTTGAAGTTTGAGAGGTAAAACGGACAACACAGACTGGGGGAGAAAACGTATGTTAATAATACCTCCATATTACGTGATGAATACACCATAACCAATGGTAAATATACTTATCCTGTATCAGCAATAATAGTCATTTTCACAGCAGTGGGGAAATATTAATGGCCTGTGATGGTACTGCATCTTGTGCCAGGCCAATGTGGTGATGTACTTAATTCAGACCAAGGCATAAAATCTGTGTAAATTTATGGTAGGGTGGGAAATGATACCAGCACCCCAGTGTACGAGGACCTTCCAGTGAATAAAAACTACATTCCCAACAAGCCAGCCATGTAAAACACTATAAGAGTATGTTTGTCCCTTCATATTTTAAAAATAAAACCATTACCCTAACCAACCTGCCATGCGATCACATTTCAAAAGTTCGGATGTGCCGTCTCACAATTAAAAGTGAATCCATTATTCAAATGCAATTCACTAGGCATCCCAAACCGTAATTAAGTTTTCATGGAGTATAATGGATTGGGTTTAACACAATTTGAGATGATATAAAATGTAGGGTTTGTAAAACATGATCTGTGGTCGGTCGTGAGAAGATATACTAAATATTTGGGGTATCTGGCCCGGAAGGTGAGCACATTAGTGCAATGTTGCTGGGTGCGTAACCGCACGGAAATAGTTTAATAAGATCTGGAGAATTGGGGCATCTTATGGGTGCATTGTCCATGCGTCTAATGTACATACTTAGATGCAACGAATGCAGTGGGAAAACATATAATGTACTAGCACCCTTTGATTAAAACACTGGCAATGTGTTAATAACATGATTAAAAGAAAATAAGCATTGGAGAAGTCTTATTGGTTTGTAACTTATAATCCAACATAAATAGTATGAAGTCAGCATATATCAATATTGTGTTTTATTCCTATTATATATCATTATAGATGCGGAGGTCGACATTGACCAATAAAACCCGAACACGATGATAGCACACCTCATACCCAAATAAGTGGACTCCTGGAGCCTTACATGTGCTCAGGTATGATCACTTTTAAGAGTATACAGGAGACTGTACTAAACAATCAGAAAGGATCGTATTAAGATTGTAACAGCATTCTGACATTTGGTTATTTTGACCTTTTTTCAGAAGAAGATTTTTGGCCCAAGTACAACCTAGAATACGGCAGTAGCATACCTTATATCTAAATAACTGGACTTTTGGAATCTTACATGTGATCAGGTATGATCTTTGTTATGAGTATATAGGAAATTACACAAAATAGCCAGAAAGGATCGCAATAAGATTGCATCAGTATTCTGACATTTGGTTACTTTGACTTCTTTTCCGAAGAAGAATCCTGTCTCCAATATAACCTGTGGAACACATATATCTGTGCATTTGAAAGAATTTGCATGAGGTAACCATAGCAAACTCAGACAACTCGCTTCGATCTCCCCGTCACTGTTTTACTGTTTCGTGTGTTTCTGTTTCTATTTTTTCTCCCATTCACATAGGTAATTTTGCTTAATACTGTTTTATGGCAACTTTTGATCGTTTTGTCGGACAATCACCAATAAGGCTGTAATCCATTATCTGACAGATATGTTTATAGTTGATTGATTTGCACTAGTACAAATGATATGTACTATCTGACAGACATGCATACAGTTGATTGATTTGTACCAATTGGTCATGGCATGGCTTGACGAAATGCATTTGTTGTGCCTATCAATAATATAAAAAGATAAACCCGTGGACGGGTTTTGTAAATATGTAAATAGAACATGAAATGGAATGTACATAAATTGAGTGAGAATGTTTTGAAGAAAAACAATATGTTTTTAAATGATATGTATGTCATCTATGTTTTGTAGCCCTGAAGAAGTCCTATAAAAGGACGAAACGCGTTGGCTACCCTATGGAGAATATAAACAATAAAGAATAAAGGAATATTTTTAAGAAAAATCTTTCCTTGTAGCTGTCTGATATTTTACAAAGCTTTCAGGTGTACCTATGAGAGAGAGAGAGAAATTTATTAAACATTTAGCTGTCCTCGGAAAAACCTATTTTCCTTAGCCCTTCAAGTTGTGGGTATTTAGCATCACAAAGTTAAGAAAATAATAAGATTGATAAAATAAATTTACCATTTCTATTTTATAAGCATTTTTCCTTTAAGTTTCTTTTTTAATGCCTTTCGCCCTGTAAAGCGAGGTTTGCTGGTGTACGTTCCCACACTTTCTACACCTCCTAAACCTAGATCAGTCAGGTCTAAGTTTAGTAGTGCAGATTAAGTGTGGGGAATCATGGAAACTACTTGTTAGTACCCACAAGGTTAAACTATTCAGGTACTCACCTCTTTTGTATTGCATTTTCCTAACTACTGCTCGGTTCCTTTCTCACCTACTTCAACACATCTCAGTGCCACATACAAATACGAATGATCTCTTGGTTTGACATGTGCTACATATGCGTAAATTAGGTGTTTGCAGCATTTGACATATTTTAAGACTGCACATCAGACAAATGAATGGTCTGTCAGGAGAGTTTCTTTAAAACTGTGTTGAAATCCAGCAGCCCAAGAAATTAGACTTTTACCCACTGGTGTATTTAAAATCTCTCACCAACCTCAAATTTAGCTAAATAAATCACATTTTGCTCACATTTCTGTGTGGGATCACCGTGCCGGCACAAATTTCCTACCACCCAGCGTTCCCCTTGGTGTACTGATAAAAATGTTACCTCACTTGTGTGGGTGTCCAATGTAGAGCCAGCCTAAAACATATATAAAAAAAATATAGTGCTTAGAGCTCGCTGTGCTATCCCCTCAATCTGTATGATTTTGGCCCTTCTCAGTTGCAGGCTCTTGGCCCACCCACACAAGTGAGGTATCATTTTACTCGGGAGACTGAAGGGAATGCTGTGTGGTAGGAAAGTTGTTCCGGTGCAGTGATCCCACACAGAAATGTGAGAAAAATTAGATTTTTTTATCAAAATTTGAGGTTTGCAGGGGATTCTGGGTAAGATAAACATTAGGGGACACACGCAAGCCACACCTCCCCCGACTCCCCCATGTGTCCAGTCTTCAGAAATGTTTGGGTTTGGTAGGTTTCCATAGATGGCCGCTGAACCCGGGACCAAAAACGCAAGTGACTGCCTTGCAAAATCAGGTAGTTTTGCGATTGATAATTTTGAAGTCTCCACAGTACGTTTTGGGCCATTTCCTGTCGCGGGCACTAGGCCTACCCACACAAGTGAGGTACCATTTTTATTTGGAGACCTGGGGAAATACTGGGTGGTAGGAAAATTGTAGTGGCCTGGTGATCCCACAACTTTCCCACACAGAAAAGTGAGGAAACGTGATATGTTTAGCTAAATTTGAGGTTTGCAGGGGATTCTGGGTAGGAAAATCTTGGAGATCCACACAAGCTGCAACTCCATGGACTCCCCCCGGGGTGTCTAGTTTTCAGAAATGTCTGGGTTTGGTAGGTTTCTCTAGATGGCCGCCGAGCCCAAGACCAGAAAATAGTTTGCACACCAAATTCCATGGTGTCTAGTTTGCTTTGGGCAGATTGGGGGCTACTGCCTCCACCTACATCTTCCCAACCATGGGGGACAGAAAGAATGAATATGCCCAAACAATTGGGGGGAGCAAAGGGCCTTGCCCAAGGGGCCATTCCCCCCTCACTGGTGTCTAGTGGGTGGATCCCTGCTTGGAGATCGCCCTCCTGCTGCAATTCCTAAGCAGGGATCCACTAGAGAGAGGAATCTTTTAAAAGAGAAGATTCTTCCCTTTCCAATGATACCTCTCCTGTCTGCCTACGTGCTTGGGGGCTGAGATAGCCCTCTGAGCAAGTAGGCAGTGAAACTGAAACGAGCTGATCGGCTCATTTCAGTTTTGGTTTCACTGAAATGACGTCAGTGCGACGTGTGCTCTGATCATAATTTCAGTGAAACAATCAGAACAGTCTCGGGAGCTTTTCCTCAGCTCCTGAGGCTGTTTTGATTGAAAGGTAATCCCTCTGGTGCCCGCACCGGAGGGATTTCCTGTGCCATGTGTGCGGACGGTCGGGAGCCGCCTGACTCACATGAGCACTGTATTGTTGGACGGCTCCCGGCCGTCCGACGCATGGAAAGGGTTAACGAAGACAAACTCCAAAGTGGTCATGAATCCATCTGTTCTCAGTAGAGGCGGGACAATTGCTGACAGAAAGATTTTTAGCATCTCTTCCAAGTTACTTTTTTTTTTACTGCATTTGAAAGATCAGATGTTCAAATAATTAAGGAAAATGTCAGAGGATGTCCTTCAGTTTCCTCAGCCATAAAATCGAGAGGTTCGGCCACTTTAAGGAGATTTACATTGGTTACTAGGATGTGCAGAGAAACAACCTGGCTGTGTAATGCGCTTTATAAGTGGTTTGATGAACCTTTCTGCTTGACAGGCTCGAAATCCCACACATTATGTTAATCTTTCTATCTAATAAACTATATATATATGTTTATTTGCTTCTACGTTTTATTTTTGGATTTGAGATCCAGTCCTGCTATCAACTGCTCTACTGCTGTGAACTTTTACTTGCCTTCAAGCAATTCTTATGCAATATACATTGTTCTTCAGAAGTGTTTAATTTGTAAGAAAATAAATTCCAGGACTCAGTTTATTCCATGCAGGCCACAGCAGGTTGCACACCCTTCCAGTGCTGCAAATGTCATTCAATAAACGCAACCATTTGAATTATTCCATGTTACAAAAACTGTAAGAATGGCCTGGACGAGATATTGTTTGGTGTTTTAATTTTCATGTTTCTTGAATTTGTAAACAATTTGCAGGTGTGCTTTGCTCAAAATAGGCAGACACAGCTACCATGTGCTTGATTGTCAGAAATAACTGCTGGTCTTTCGAGATGCCTGCAAACATGGCACAAACTAAGCAATGTTCTTCAATAGTTTGCCAGTAAATCAACATCAATAGACCCTAGTCATGAAGGAAAATTCAGTCATATATGTATATGACCAAATGTACCCCTTGTATTCCTGCCAAAATTAAACATGGCGATTTCCTGGAAAATGTAAGTCCATTTATGAGGGCGTAGATCTCCATACTCATAGATCGCACTCAAGGGGTGGGAAATGGGTATTGCAAAGCATGGTTTGTCTTGAAGATTTGTGAATATCCACAAACATGTGCACTTTAGGACATTCACAAACCCTGGAACTGGTTGGATATTTATTCCAGTACAAGGCTGGAGTGACTCCCTATCAAAATGCACTGGCACTTCAACAAAGAAGATCCAAGCAGGTAAGTCTGGGGAGAAAGCTTTATTGTATACACTGAGCCACAACTTGACAACTACCACCCTCGAGCAGCAGTCCATTCTGGAACCCACTGGCACCAAAGTTCTAATGTTCTAGTCCCTTCCTTAGTGACTGTGACCACAGTGGCAGATACCAAACATCTTCCTTATTTTTTTACAAAGAGGATATTATCACAATCTAACCCCCTAGTAATACAAACTACATGTTATTATGAAATAACGTTTTACAATTAGTAGGGATAAAACAAGTACTAAACTAGGATCAAAAAAATAATTCACAGACTATCTATATACAAGGTTTCACAGAAAATATATGTACAACATTTTACTTAACATATAAATATAATTTAAGATCCACATTTCAGATAGTGTATGAAATGATTTAATGTGATTCATCCTTGGAGCAATGCAACCATCAACACCGATTTAACTAAATATTCTTTTAAGAAACTTGGGGGACGAGTCACATGTCCACTTGATCTGATACAGACATTGTCATTTTTAACCTTTGTGTATTTCAGGTTTTTTGATCATCACGTTTTTTGATCATGTGCTCAACTTCTGATATTATCTCTTCACTTTTCCCTCTTTCGTCATCACATTGACTGGACAAGGAATGTCTCACCACTCTCCCCAAGTTCCAAATCCTACCATCTTGGGTCTTGACAGCATTTCGAAAGAGGTTTGTGATTATAATTGTTTCAGTTAATTTGGACCATTTCTTGCTGCCAGAAGGGGTTTTGACTTTGACCCAATCACCTACTTTGAAGTCTATCAACTTGGTCTTATGCAATTTATCAAATCTCTCTTTGCGGATTGCTAGTAATTCCAACTCTCTTTTCCTCCCCTGTTGACTAAAATCAACCTTCACCCAACCTTTGTGCCACTTCATCCACTCAGGTACTAACCTAGAATTGGCTTTCCTTCCTTTCAATACCTCAAACTGAGTCATACTTGTGGATTAATAAGGAGTTAGATAATATGCTTCTAACCGTCCTAAAACCTCTTCGTTCCAAAGCAAACCATTAGATTATGCCAGCTGAATTCCTTCTTTAAATGTTAAATTACACCTTTCTACAATCCCATTGTTTTCTGGATGATACAGGGCACAAGGTTTGTGTGAAATACCATTACATTCCATAAATTCCTTCATTTCTTTGGAGCAAAACTGCACCCCTTTGTATGTCAAAATAGTACCTTTGTATAAAAACCTCCACCAAAATTTTTACAACAGCCGTAGTACTGGTGTCTGAGACAAACTTAATTTCTGGCCATCTAAAATATAAGTAAAGTAACACCAGAATGTATAGAGAACTTCTTTCTCCAGTCAAAGTTCTGATGATGTCCATTGCCACATCTTTCCAAGGTCCTACAGGAAGAGAACAACAATACATGGGCAGAGCATGTAACTTTACTACCTTGTCACTAGCTGAACAGGACCTACAATCCCTTACCACTTTGTCTACTAACACATACATACATAACCACCAGAACTCTAATCTGGCCTTCATGTGCTATTTCAACCAGCTTTTTACTAAGACTCTCAGAAGGAATCAATCTGGTACCTCTAAATAGACATCCATCCATCTCTGATAATTCTCCTCTGCCCTTCCAAAATGGTCTCACTCGTTCATCATCTTTTCCTTTGCCACCCCACCCCAGTCCTGGACTATCATCTCTCATACTTTACTTTAGACAGAATCAGCTTGCAAGCCCTGTTTCCAATTTTTCTCCTCAACTACCTCTTTGGTGATCACACAACCCTTTTCCTTGGGCAAATATATATCTTCAACATTGTTATCACAAGTTCTATATTCTTCATTAAAATCTTTAACCAGTCATGACAAACAATGTGCTGCAAAGATTCTCATGCCAGGAATATATTCTACCTCAAAAGTAAACTCTTGAACATTAACAGCTCATCTTTTGATCCTACTGGAAATTGCTTCTAACCCTTTTTTAGCAAATACCTCCTTAAGAGGCTGATGATCGGTTCTCAACTTGAAAACCGTCCCCCAAATAAAATTCATAAACTTGTTAAGCACTCAGTACACTGCGCCTTTCTCCGTTCATGAATAGTCAGCTTCAGTTTGTCTTAAAACCCTTGAAGCAAACTCAATTGCCTCCTCACCATCCTCATTTTCTTGTGGATCAGCATTGTGATTAAGATAAACCTCTAAATCCTTTTGTTGCTGGCCACCCCAAAATGTTATCCCATTTACAAGAAACATATACTTTGCAAACAGTTTATGTATTTTTATACTCAATATTTCCCCCAAAAATCTTTAATTTTTATTGGTTGATCTCCATACCCTCTCGGGCATATACCATTTTTTGTAACTTCTTATGTCTTCTAAACATTTTACTGAACACCTCCTCTGAAATTATGTCAGCCTGGAAAATGAATCAACATGACCTCCTCTTCCAAATCTTCAATTCTCACTTGGTCTTTCGGATTACTTGAACCAGCATCAGACATCTGCAGAACAATCTCATCACACATCTTAGACACACTTCTTTTGTCAGGTTTTTTAGTAACATTCCCACTTTTACAACACACCATGAAATGTCCTTTTTTCCACACATTACATACCACTCTCACTGCAGGACAGTCTTTTGCTGCTCACCATGAGACTAATTTTCCCATACCTGTAACATTAGCTGTTTTCCTCTCCTTTGTCACAGATGTACCTTTTACCATCTATACATCAATTTTCTTGTTCCTGACTAGTCTTACATTTTCTTTACAGTCTGTGTCTTGCTTGATCTCTAGTACACAGGTCATCTTATGTCCTTCTTGTTTTGTTACAATCAAGAGATCTCTTGAGGCAGGTCATCCTTTAGCCAGAGTTCCTCACATATTATCTCAATATTACAATTTAACAAAAATTGATCCGTGATGCGTTTGTCACACGTCGCTCTAACATGTGGCTGCCAATTTATGCAACTCAGACACAAATTCTCTACTGTTTTACCCTCTTTTTGAGTGATTTCCGAAATGATAACACTCCATAATGGTACTGATCCTAGGTAAAAATGATTGTCTAATTTCTTTATGCATATTTCATATTCATTGAAGCCTCTGGCTGCATCAACACTACGATCAGGTAGATGATCTAATATTTCCTGTCCCTCTGCTCCTAGGCAGTGTAGAAGTAGGACTATCTTTCTCCCCAGACCCAAATTAGGCCCACAAACTGTTGAATGATTCTGAAATACTTTTTTCCATTTACTCCACCTTAGCAGTGGTTCACCAGGGGATGCTAACAAAATGTAGGTGGTGGGGGGTAACACTCTGCATTCTTGTTCCTTTCCCAAGTTGAAACTTTTAAACACACAATTTCAACAAACACCCACTCTACGCTTTCTAAAACGTCTGTAATAGACACATAAATTCAGCCCACTTTCATATGGCCAAACTACCTTGAGTCTACTAACTTTAAATATTCAAAACTGTGTAGATACTAGAGTAAAACCATTTGATATAGAAGATACTAAGCTGTATATGTGACTACTACAAACATATTGTTGTCACCATACACCACATAAACAAGTGAATTGTAAACCAGTCAAATATTCTGCTTGGATTTTCTACTATAACTGTATTCAACAGTGCTGATATCCTTAATGAACCCCAGGTGGCGCTGTATATTAAAGACTTTTTTAAGACAAGGAGTTGTCTGTACAGCACTGTCACTGTGAGGAAAGCGGAATTACCTGTCAACCTGAGACAGGAGGGATACCAGTCTCCGATCCTGGGCTGAACTGCCACAGGAAACCAGTATAGTAAGTATCTTCCTTTTTTGGTCTCGCCTTGGCAGCGCATGCATGCGCTGTCTCAGCAAGACAGAAAGTAATCTGTATGTTGGGTTAAATTTAATGTAATCTGTCTTTCCGCTTGCAATTGGCTTAGTTGTGGTAGTGTTGTTGTTATCTCCCTTTCTGTTGGCTGTTGGTGATTTGCTAACTTCCGTGTAGTCCCGATACAGCGGTGGCTAACTACAGTGTTATTTCGCTCTGCTTGCACTTCTTTTAATTGAAGTGCAGTGTGCCATCTGTTTTGCACACTGTAGCCTGCCTTTGTTATTGGAGACTCGCCCCCCCCTCCCAATCAGTCACAGGGCTCCAGCCGCCTCACAGCAGAGCCAGGCCTCAGAGCAGGGGCCACTGCTGTCTGTGCCTGCCCTGCTCCTCGCAGCTGTTGTGGCCGTGGACTGGCATTTGTGTTGATACTGGAATGAATTGCTGTTTTGTTTTTTAAGTACTAATGAAAAAGCTTCGTAAAAATGCATTCCATGTACCGACATGAAATACATTTTTACAAAGCATTTTCATTTGTACTTAAAAAGCAAAACAGCAGAATGTAAACCGCCATTTGCCAGATACGCATGAAAGGCTCTTAACAAGAGGCCCGGTGCAATCTTTCACTCCTCACCAGCTGAACAAACACAATTAAACCCGCCGAGCAAGCAGCCCTCCCAGACTCTGAGACAGAGCAGTCTCGTATTTTTTTTCCCATCGAGCGCACACCACTCGTTCACTTTCTTGTTGTTAGGTTCTTGTTGTTCATTAGGCCCAATTTAATCACCCGTTATTTTGAAGTCTGTTAACTTTCTGGTGATTTGTTTGCTGGAGACTTTACCGTTCTTTGTTGCATGCCGACAGCTTAGCGAGTATTTGCATAGATATACAGCATGCTTTGCTATGATTTCGAAACCAGTGATAACTCTCAAGGTTTTTAAACGTCATAAGATACATGACGGCTTGCATAATAGTTTCTCTAGACATTGACCATCCACCTATGTAAATACTTTATGCTTATTCACGTTTGCTGCAGCTGCACACTTTGCCTTCTGAAAGTCGTTGCAGGGCTGGAAGATGTAGTTGACTTTCGTTTTAAGGACAAGTGTCTGAGTGAGTCTTTCCCAGTGTAAGGAGCTTTTGATTATAGTATCACGTTGGGCATTAGCCTAAATCTAGTAAAGTGGAAGTGTTTCTGAAAAATGCACTCCCCTAGAGCTTCGTTCTGTCTTTATTTTGGGGTGAAAACCCTTGGCCGAAGCTTGCATGGGGTTCTGAGCAGTATTCTCTCTTACTACCCAACACTGGATTTTCTCCAATGTTACTCCCCTAACATTGACATTCTGTAGTAGAAAACATAAATGGAAAGATGCCGCTACCCCTGCCTCTGCCGGGAAGCTGTCAGTATTCCTGTATATTGGTTTACCACGCCTGTTTATTTTCCCACACGTTTCTTTTGTCACCTTTCTCGTCCTTGTCTGCTGTCTTTGGCTTGAGTCCTTGGCTTTGTTGGTTGTGCATCAGTGATTGCTAATTATATGGTTTCCTTTAAAGTAGTTGAAATACTCTCTATTTTGGCTTTCTCATCCCTGTGTTGCTGGTTAGTATTGTGGGCAGGGCGGCTCCCTAACGGCAATTCCTGGAGCTCTCCCCACAGGTCAAGATTTGTGGAACCTGTACACACTCTGCCGCCTCGCATATCTTTTATTGCCAGAACTGCCATTAGTTCAGTGTATATGTTGTATTCGTGCAGTCTAGTGTGGTGCCTGTGTGTGGCTTGTGTGATCCACGTCTTTACACTGTCTGCCATCATGTGGTCTGGAGAAGGATCGAGGCTCTGGAATTGCGCACTGTGGGAGTTGTCATTGGCTCATGACCGGCCTGCCTATAGACTGTACTTGTTCTGCACAGCTCTTTTACAGCACCATGTGCTATGTGCGGTGCAGTGCATATGTATAGTGGGGGTTATTTGATTGACGTGTGTTTTGCTTTAAACTATTGCCATTGTTTTAAGGAAAAACAGCAGTCTCTTTCAGAGCTGGCTGCCCCCATGCAATAAGTTATCAGCGACCCATCCCTACTGTCTGTAAAACTAGTGTTCTGTATTATTGGCTTTCCCACTGCGCCTTTGTGCAAAGTTCTGAAATAACTTCGAAGAAACAAATGTGGCCCCCTGGCAGCTCCTGTTTTGGTTAGCACTAACCCAAGCGCGCTTTCGGTCTCAGAGCCTGCGCCTGCAGTAACTGTATGCCCACTTATCAATATTTAAAGCCCATTTCACATTGCCTGCATTTTGTCTAAAATGTTGTTAGATCTTGTCTGAGCACAAAAAATAATGTAGGTATACATCATGTTAAATTTCACTGCAATTCACATTAAAGTGAACATCGCTGCGCTGAACTATATGTCTGAGCTAACACTATACATTCTGAAAGTACGCCGATTTATTGCGCCAAGCATTTTATTCTAATGTTGATCGAAAGGCGGGAGTTCCTTTTGTGTTGTTTAGATCTTCGTTGATTGTTAACCCTCCCAGATTTCTGACATTCGCTTCGCGGAAGACAAATGACTCTGTTATATTGCTAGGTTGTATAACACTGCACAAAAATTTCCCTGCAGGAAGAGCTGTGGCAGGTTTCCTGTGTGTAATGATTTGCTGATAGCAAATCTGATGCAGACTCCTAGAGATCAATACAAAGTTATAGAGCAGACAGATAAATTGAACTTTAGTTGGATACAACCCAAGTCACTCCAGATTTATCTCACGGGCTGGAGTGCTTGTGCTTATCCTCCTATCTTGTGGTCTGATAGCAATGCTGGACCAAAACATGAAAGTGATGTTTTGAAAGCAATTGAAATAATGAATTTGCATTTCTATATGAAACCCAAAAACCAGTAAAAGCAAACCAGATATAATGGTAAACAAGCATTGGCATAGCCAATAGGTCTCGTGTTTATGCAAGTTTAAGCTTTTGGCATTGTAAATGACAATGCCTTTTACTTATGTTTTAAAAACCAAAACATAAATAAAAGGAAATGGCGTTTACAATACCAATAGCTCAAACTCGCGTAAATGCGAGACCTGTTGCATTGCGAATGCTTGTTATTTCTTCTACACACGTAGAAACACTGTTGTAACAAGGATTAGTGTAATACGATGGATATCCAACACTGTATGGCATGATTCAGGTGCACACTCACCACTCTCAACATTGGCACACCAGCACAACGATAATCACCAGGTTCACCCCGGCAAACATTCAATGCGTATCATGCATGATGCTCCGCTATATGCACTAAACAGTACTGTGGCACACGCCAACTCTCCCAGTGCCTGCTAGCTGTGTCTTTCAGGCATGCAGCACAGTTTTGCACACCGCACGGTACCATGGCGAGCTCCGTCCGTCACAGGGCACAGAACACTTTAGCATGAACTTGCCTTTTATTACAGGCGCGCAGAGTTCTCCTATTACTGCATAGAATTATGGCATGCAATGGATAGCTTAAAGGTGCTAAATGCGCACAATTAAACTGTTACACTCTCCTCATGCACTCAGCACTTTAAGCATTACTGTCTCATCACATTGAAATTTGTTGGTAGACGGGAATTCTGCACTTCCACACCTTGCTGGAAAAATAGTATCTATGCCGTCAGTCACTGTGAAACAGTTGATCTCAGTTTAGAGACGCAGCCATCAACCAGTACATAAAAATGTACTCACTCTAATCAGGGATTAGTTTGACCTCTGATCTCAAAGCCTTAGTCATGTAGCAACAATAAACTTCAGGTTGGGCCTCTGTCTCAGGGAAACATCACACTCCTTAAAAGTCTTCTTGGTGAAACCCAAACTAAATCCTCCTCATCCAAAGCAAGTTGATGTGTAAACAGACGTATCCCATCCTTGGCGTCAGTTTCAAAAAGCGCAGTCGTGTCCACAAAGAAAATCCAAGCAGCTAAGTGCAGAGAGAAAGCTTTACGGTATACACTCAGCCACAGCTTGTCCAACTGTCACCTTCAGAGCTAAACTGGCTTACAGCAGTCCATTCTAGAACCCGGTGGCACCAAAGTTCTAATGTTCTAGTCCCTTCCTCAGTGACAATGACAGCAGTGGCAGATACTATGAGAAATGGATTGCCTCCAGATTTGTTGCTTGTGGGCTGTAGTGGAAGGGCTTATTCCACTGGAAAAAATATTTTACCCCCAGAGAAATTTTTTTTGCATGTGCACAGGGTATCTTATTCTCCCTGTGTGAACTTCCCTGCTATTGAGAACTCCGCACAGTAAAAGTAGGACCCTTGGTAGGTCATCTGACCTTCTTTGGGCTGTGCCTTGAAACCTTCCCGCCGGGGTCCTCCCCTTTCCTTTCATCCCCTTTCTATTTCTATTATACATCTCCATTCAGCACGCTTACCTTCCTGCTCATTGTAGGACTTGCCGGGCTGATCCTCCAATGCCATGTTGCCCATCTAGGAAGTACAACCGTATTACGGTCATCGGAGCATATACCCCTGCTTGCTCCCTGACTTGGTGCTGTAAGTGGTACATTGAATTGGTCATTACCTGTTTTCATGTTTCTTTCTCTGCCTCCCCATCATATCTTCCCATCCATTTTGCCAGGCTGGTGCTAGACTCCCATTGCATTCCACACACTATTGTTCATTGTTAGACCTCACTTTTCCATCAGGTGCATCCCTAGACTTTTTGATTTTGGGCCTCCTGGTTTTGATCCTGGTTTTGTTGGTTTAGGACTCTGGACATTTTACCACTGCTATTCAGTGCTACAGTGCATATGCTTTCCATGTAAATTATGTTTATAGATTTGTGTTTCCATGTTTGGTTTATTTGATTTACTACTAAGTCCCTAGTATAGTGCAGTGTGTGTGCCCAGGGCCTGTAAATCAAATGCTGCGAGTGGGCCTGCAGCACTGATTGTGCCACCCACACAAGCAGCCTTTCAGCACCAGGCAGACTCTTGTACAACTCCTGAGGAGGGGGTTTACCTTGGGGGGGGGGTGTACTCCCTGGAAGTCCTGGGTTGCCAGGCACAGGTCCAGCCTAAGGGTGCAGACCCTGGGTTGGAAGGCCAGGTTCAGGGTGTCCCCCCTGACCTGGAGGAAGGGGCAACTGCTAACAGTGCCCCTCCTGGTTTGTCTTCTGGGGCACCACTCCAGATGGGAGGGTGCAGGGCCCCAGTGGGGGGGGGGGGGGCAGGGAGAGGGCAAAGTGAGCAAATTAAGTTTAGGCGCTGCGCAGATGGGGCCCACAGGTGAGAAGGAGGATTCCCCATGGGTTAGCTTAATGGGCCCTGAGAATATGGACAGAGGGATCCAACTGGGTTCAGCAAGGCGTAGAGCCAGAATGTGCCACGCTGTTGTGCGCCAGGTCTAGGTTCTATCGCCCCAAGCAGGGGAGTCCGTCAAGGGATTGATTAGTGTATCCTGGCTTTAGGCTGAAAGGGGGTTGTGTTAGACCTGGCTTTTCCAGCGGGTTTATCCCCAGACTTCTTGCTTTTGGGCCTCCTGTTTTTGTCCCTGGTTTTGTTGGTTTTAGGATTCTGGGCACTTTACCACTGCTATTCAGTGCTACAGTGCAAATGCTCTCCATGTAAATTATGTTTGTGGATTTGTGTTTCCATATTTGGTTTATTTGATTTACTACTAAGTCCCTCGTATAGTGCACTGTGTGTGCCCAGGGCCTGTAAATCAAATGCTGCTAGTGGGCCTGCAGCACTGATTGTACCACCCACACAAGCAGCCTTTCAAGGGGTTCTTAGACCTGCCACTACAGTATCTGCACGCAGTCTCTACTGCCATGTCAACCTGGTAAGTGCACCCACTTGCCAGGGCCTAACCCTCCCTGTTATTACATGTGAGTCACCCCTAAGGTAGGCCCAATGTACCCCTGTGTGCAGGGTGCAGTGTATGTGAAAGGTAGGACATGTACTGATATGTGTGACATGTCCTGATAGTGAAATACAGTGTATTTCGTTTTTCACTCTTGAAAGGCTATCTGTCCCATAGGATGGAATAGGGAATACTTTGTAAAATCTTACAAGTATAACTTCACATTGGGACAAGATAGAGAAATCGAGATTAATATGCCTGAACTCAGAATATAAAAATGCATCTTTTAGTAAAGGTGATTTTTATATTGTGTGTTTGAAAATACCACTTTTAGAAAGTGGGTATTTTCTTGCTTAGCCATCCTGTGCGCCTCTGCTGGTTTGCGGATTGACTGTCTGCCTTTTGAGTGACAGGGGCTGGGGATGTGCATTCTCTCAGACAGCCACTGGGGGGGTTGAAGTGTGTCCTGCCTTTCCTGAGTAAAGGCTGGGTTGAATAGACCTGGGCTGCATTTATAGTAGGGGAAGGAGATTTCCTTTCACCTGAATGGGCCTGGTCTGCCTTACACAATGCTGTCTCCACCTCCTGCCGGGAAGCTGGACCAGAGAGGACACAACTGGTTTTGATTGAGCACAGGGCCTCTCTGCCACAAGAGGACAAAGGGAACTGGTGTATAAATATTGGAGCCCAGACCCCAGAACTTTAGATCATTTCTGGAATTCAAGAGGAACCTTTGCCAAGGAGAAGAGCTGGAGAAACTGAAGGAGAACTACTGCCCCTTTGCTCTGTGCTGTCTGGGGTTGGCCTGCAGTGGCTGTTTCTGCCAAGGGAAAGACAAGGGCGTTGCTGTGTGCTGTGTCCCCTGCTTGAGGAAGATCTCCAAGGGCTCGAAGTAGAGCTTGCCTCCTGTTCTGAAGTCTCAGGAACACAAAGACTTCACCCCCAGCTCCCCTGAACTTCCTTGCTGGGAGTTCTGACCTGCCAAGAGGTGCCTGTTACTGTTCTGGGCCTCTGGAGGTTGTTCCTGCTGTTGGGAGCTGGAAAAAGAGACTCAACTAAGAAAAGTGCGACGCATCCGCACCTGTTCCCGACGCATTGTCGCCGTGCGGGAAGAATTTCCACACATCGTCATCGTGCCACTTAAGAAACCGATGCAGTGCCTGCCCGTGGCTGGAGAAATCGCTGCACACCGATTCCGACGCAGGCCCTGCTGCGGGGCTGCAAGAACCAATGCATTGTGGGACAGCAGCTGGAGAGACCATCGAGAAACCTATGCATCCCCGATCCCTAGGCATCGCACCGGGGAGCCAAGTCTACAAGGACACCGGGGCCGCAGTAAGAAACTGACGCATCACCTTCCCCCACAGTAAGTAACCGACGCATCACCTTCCCTTCAGTAAGGAACCGACGCATCACCTCCCCTGCGTGGCAGTAAGGAACCAACGCATCACCTCCCATGGAGTAAGGAACCGACGCATCACCTTCCCTGCAGCTGTTTTTGTTTATGATTTTGACACATCCAAGGTACTTTGTGTGGAAAGTGTCGCAACGATAGTTTGCTATGGACAGAACAGTTTTTACCTTCTATGAAGTCCATTTTGATTACTGTATTGTGGATTTTTGTTGTTTTGGTCTTGTTTGGTTTATATAAAGATTACTTATTTTTCTAAACTGGTGTGGTGTTCATTTGTAGTGTTTTCACTGTATTACTGTATGTGTGCACAAATGCTTTACACACTGCCTCTGAGATAAGCCTGTCTGCTCGTGCAAAGCTACCAAGGGGGTGAGCTGGGGTTATTTTAAAAGTGTATCACCCTTACCCTGAATAGGAAGAAGGGTCCCTACTTGGACAACGGTGCAAACCAGTGCCAACTAGAGACCCCCATTTCTAACATTCATGAACCAGGTCTCCCTGTTGCTTATGCTTTTTCTTTGGAGTTTCAGTGAGCTTTTTATTCTTCTCTTCTCCAATCCTTTCCATTTTTGTGAACGGCACCTTACACATAATACCTTTTCTATTAAGGTGGACCATGTGAATTGAAGAAGTGAGTAGCACACACCCCTTTCTTCCTTCATATATTTATGTTGCTCTTTACTTCTATCTCAGATTATGATTCCTTTCTCTGTCCTTTTACAGCTTTCTCTCCGACTCCATATTTGACTAAATCCTGGTGCCGCTGTTGATTACCGGGGTGAGAGCTGAGCCGAAGGGTGAGGGACTACACCCCCCAGGCTCCCCCGCATCGTCCACGTTGCTTCCTGCCTCACGCTGCTGGTTCCTGCACCTGGAGGCGCATAAATTAAAAGCTGTTATCCCGCTTTTCGTGCCGTTGTTGATTACCGGGGTGAGAGCTGAGCCGAAGGGTGAGGGACTACACCACCAGGCTCCTCTGCATCGTCCACGTTGCTTCCTGCCTCACGCTGCTGGTTCCTGCGCCTGGAGGCGCATGAATTAAAAGCTGTTATCCCGCTTTTCGTGCCGCTGTTGATTACCGGGGTGAGAGCTGAGCCGAAGGGTGAGGGACTACACCCCCCAGGCTCCCCCGCATCATCCACGTTGCTTCCTGCCTCACGCTGCTGGTTCCTGCGCCTGGAGGCGCATAAATTAAAAGCTGTTATCCCGCTGCGCGGGACGCGAGCGGGCGCGCCGGGCAAAGCCCGGGCCAAGGGCGGGCCCGTCCACGCCCGTCAGAGCCCGGATGAGGCTGGGCTGGGCCTACTCCCTTAGATTTACAACATAATTATGGTACTGTTATTTTCTTTCTAGATTACCTCTCTCTATATTTATTTATTCTAAGTTACTTACATGGCTGAAAAAAGGGCCGAAAGGATAAAAACGGGGGAGGGTTGGAGCTACATTGGATTCCTTCTTAGTAAGAGCGGCCAGCATCCTCTCGCATGAGATAGAGCTGACCGAGAGACGCTTATCCATGGACCCGACACCACCCAGCCTGGGGTTGTCTATAGGATCTCTTAATGAACCCCCTCTGAAGGAGCTTCCACTGCCCCCTAGAACCACAGCAGTCTTGGCACAAATCCATACCAGATCCTCCCCCCAAAACCTCAATAAGGAAATCACACCAACGAGGGGGAATGACCTCTCACCCCTGAGTGTTTCTTCAAGGGACCCTTCGCCAAATCCACCAGCTAAACGCACTAGAGCAGGAGGTGCTGTTACCAAAGTTAAAACCAAACACCCCAAAGCTACTCGTGCACCCAAAGCTAAAGGTCCTCACCCACGGGTGTCTCCAACTAATCTCAGGACACAGGTATCTTCAAAGCCTCCTAACACTGTAGGGACTCAAATGGACCCAGATGACTTTCTCTGGTCAGAAGTGACTATAAAATTAAACAACACAATGCTCCCTATTTTAGCCAAACTGACCCAAATTGAACAGCGCTTGGTGGAGTTAGAGTCCCAAAACTGTTCACTGCTTGCCCAGGCATTTTTGACAAACAATCACCCCCCGAGAGCATCTCTAATTAGAGGCCCAATACAGTCAAAAGAAGCCGGGGGGGGACACTTCTTCCAATAATCCCGTGCACGACGTCCACGCTTCTGGATGATACCTCTAGTGTTGCAGCACAGCTCCCAAATGCAAACACAAACTTTAATTTGCCAGTGGGTGCCCAGAACTGCCAAGGGATTAGCAAAGGGAACATAGCGCGCTACCCAACTTCAGCCAATAGGGAAGAAAGTGGGTACAATAACCCAGCAGGAGCATCTGGGAACACTTTGGGTGAACTCGGCAGTTATAAGCAACAAACCCTTCACCTTCCACCTGCTGCTGCCCCACTGGTTCTGGTTTTGGCCAACGTCCCCCCCCTCCGAGAAGATCAGAGCGAATCCACAGAACAATTAATGGATAAATGTCTCCATTGGTTATTAAATAATGTGATTGTTACAGAGAGGGGGAAGCATCAGCTGACCAATGAAATCATTATTGCCAGGAGAACTGAATGGGTGGGTGGTTTAAGGAAATTTTTTTCTGGTGACTGTGTAGTTGTGAATTTTAATAATGCTTATACGGGGCGTATGCTCTTAAACAATATTCATAGTTTCCCCCCAAAGAAGTCCCAGATAACACTTCTACCGCTGGAATACTTTTATAATGGCCACGGTGTACTACCGAGAAGAGACTACAGGCCCAGAATAGCGCTACCACCTTCTAGTGTGAGAGGAAATGTGTGTCCTATCATTAATGGTGGGATCAGATTGCACAATAGATTTGACGTCCTTTCGAATCTGGAAGCCTGCGACTGACTGACTTCAATTTCCCTGTCACAATCAGTAAAGGTAGCTACTATGGCTTCTGTAGAGGTCACTTCGCCGACGAGACTATCTAGCAAACTACCTCTTGAGAACGTTTCTATAGCCGAAACTCTGACTGATGAAATTTGTTCGTCACAACTAGAAAAGGCAGCTACCATTGCCCCAGTAGAGGTCAGTGTACCATTAAGTCCATGTACTACACATGCCTATAAGAATGTCCCTGTAGATGTAACTCCTTCGCCTAGTATTCAGGAGCATAGTTCTTTATCCCGCATGATTGACCTAGAGGGAGTTGAGGGAGCCAGTACTTCTATGATATCCTGGAATGTGGCAGGCATAGCCTCCAAAATAGGGAATTCTACCTGGCTAAATGAGTGGCAATCTATGGAGATAATAGCCTTCCAGGAGACTTGGTCTAAAGACCCAGTTTTCTTTACGGGGTTTCGTACCTTTCCCTCCCCGGCAATTTCAACATCTTCCGGACGGGCGAAGGGGGGCCTCCTAACATTAGTTTCAAATACCATAACTTTTAAAGTAAAGCAGGTTGGCCCCACACATAGTCAGTTTCAGATTTTCCAGTTTGATAGTACAAAACAAGACACTTGGTTAATTATCAACTATCATACTAATGATTTTGGTAGGAATATGAAAGATGTGCCCACCGCCTTAGAGACAGAGTTTGAGAAACTTATCACTGCCAAAAGCAGGGCTAGTATTAATCTCTTATGGGCGGGGGATTTTAACATTCATCTTTGTAAATTTAATGGGACATGGGTATGTGGAGTAATAGATACCTATGGTAATCCCCTCCCACACTTCATACATAGTGAGTACGGTGAAACCCTAAATAAACTTCTTTATAAATGGAACTTGGGCATACTAAATCATGCGAAAGAGGGGCCTTCAAGAGTCTACCACTGATTTTATCCTAGCCTCAATACATCTGCAGGGTAAAGGGGCCCACACAGGAACTCGTCTTTCTTGTTATAGTGATCATGCCATCCTATGCATCCACTTATGTATTTTATCTAAAGTTAAAGATCACAAGAAGACAGTAGAGGGCATGGCCCTGTCAAGGAAAAACGGCTATCAGCTGAAATGGTCACAAGTTAATAAGTTAAACTTAGCCCCTGAAATATTAACCCAAATTAAGGTAGAAATATTATCATGTATGGGAGAGGATTTATCCCCTACCTTCTTGGTTGGTCAGTTCTGTGCCCTCTTGGCGAAAATAAAGGTTGCACTTACACGTTTTAAGTCTCTAAATGCCCCTATAAATAGGGGGTGGTTTGACGCAGCCTGTTCTGCAAAAACAAAAAGCCCTTGTAAACACACTAAGCGCTTACCCCAGAGATCCCATTAAGATCTCCATGTTACGTAAAGAATATAAATTGGTTAGGAGGGATAGAGAGAAGGATCTTAGGGCGCAGGCTTGGGAGGAGCTTGAGCAGGCAGCTATCTCAGGCAGCAGTGGTGATTTCTGGCGAATAGTGAATGCCCCTCACTTTAAAGATCTTAGTGATCCAACATTGGATGTACATGTGGACGAAGAGGAATGGGTCAGTCATTTTGAGAAAATATTTGGCTTAGTAAGCACCTTAGATCCCTCGAACTCAAGCCCAGAACTAGTAACTCAGACTGGGCTAACTTTTTCAATAGGGGAAGTTAGAAAGGCATTGGAGGCCTGTGTCCCCGGTAAAGCGCCGGGGCCTGATGGTGTTCCAATTGACCTTTTCCAGGACAATTACGACATGTGGGTCCCACTGCTAACAAACATCTTTAACAAAATCCAGTTAGTGGGCCCCCCTTTGTCCTGGAACCAGAGTATAATAGTCCCTATCTATAAAAAGAGGGAGAGGGGATCCCCAGCAAACTATTGCCCCATTTCCCTTCTTGATTCTTCCGCCAAACTAATGGGACGGGTCCTTCTAGCAAGACTAGAAGATTGGGCTGACACACATAATATCTTTATGAAAGCACAATATGGATTTCGTAGGGGAATGGGGACGGTCGACCAGTGTTTAAACCTATCCTTATCTATAGGGAAATATACCAAGGCAAAAGGTGGGAAGATCTATATGGCCTTTATGGATTTGACCGAAGCCTTTGATTGTGTTTCACATCAGAGGCTGTGGTCTATGATGAAGGAGATGGGTATAGACCCGTCGATAATTGGTTCTATCCATCAGTTGTATGCCAGCGCCACCGCCTGCGTCCGGTAGGGTAGGAAGGGGGAGTGTACACGTTCTTTCAAAATCGAAAAAGGAGTAAGGCAGGGATGTGTTCTCGCCCCGTTTCTTTTCTCCATCTATACAAATGGGGTAGAGTCCGCCCTGACCGCCTTACCTGCAGACGTGCCCAAATTTAATTGCACCCCCCTTCCTATCCTGGCGTACGCAGATGATGCGGTGCTGATGGCTAGAACAGGGATGGCCCTTCAACATCTAATTTCGGCCTATTCCACCTTTATGACCTCCCTTGACCTAAAAGTAAAGGAATCTAAATCCTTCATAATTGTTGCAGGCGCACCTAGAGGAGAGAAACATCCCCACTTCCAGCTGGCAGGAAGGAAAATTGAGGTGGTAGACTCCTTTTCATATCTAGGAGTCCTTTTCGATAAGAACCACTCATGGTCTAATTTGGTGACTGCTAGAGTCCAAGGCATGGAAAGGAGTACTAATGCTATTAAAAGATTTGCTAAAAAGCTAGGAGGTAGTCCCCTGGACTTAATCAAAAATATTTACACTGCAAAAACAAAGGCTGCAGCAACATATGGGGCAGGAGTGTGGGGGATGGTTGATCCCAAACCATTACAGCAAGGAGAAGACAGCTTTTTTTTAAATCGAGTGTCCTTACCCCAATCAGCTCCAAACTATATAGTGCATCTTGAACTGGGGCTCCCTTACCTGACTGACAGTATAAGATTGGCACCAGTTCTGCTGTGGTTGTCAATATGGCAGAGGACCACAGTAGATCTGACCCAAAGTATCATCAGGGACTGCTGCAAATTGGATCATTACAAGAGGATTGGGTGGCTAAACTATGTGGAGGATCAATTGAATGCTTTGGGGCTGGGAGAACTATTCCGAAACCCTCTCTCCTGTAGAAGGGTCACAAAGGGAAAAATAACGGAATTATTCACTAAGAGAGCAAATTATATTCGAAGGGAAAGCAAGCGATTACAAAACTCCTCTATTGCATATGACTTGGTTCCGGCTAGACCAGGGGATGGTTTCCACTATCTCTCTCGTATTAACAACGCGCAGCATAGATTTATTCTACTGCGCTTACGTATGAACATGATCCCGTTACTTTTAGGGTACCCAGAAAAGAGATATAAACTGGAAGATTTGGCAGCCTGCCCCTGCAATGACCTTGCTGTGCAGTCAGACCTCCACATCTTATTATTTTGCAAAAACTACTCTGACGAAAGGAAATTATATATATTCCCAATCCTGAGGTACCACAAATGTAAAAAATGTTGTGTGGCTATCTATTTCTTAAAGGCCCTTTTAGACCCATTTGTATGTTTCTCGGTAGCCTCATTTTTATGGGCCTGCCTTAGAAAGAGGAAAATGGTGGCAAGGCACCCCATCAGTATTTGATTAACATAAATTGGTCCCATAAATTTATTATAGTTCTAAACCTTGCCCCTAAGAGACTTTAGTATTGTTTTACCCTATTTTAACTGATTTTACATGGTTTTATTCGAATTGTCCACTATGATCATGGCAAATTTGTTTAATCGTTTTTTAAATCTTGTGTACACGACTATATATTTGTGATGAAACCTGTATGATGTTTTATGCTTTTATGGTCTGTTTTATAAAAGATCGAATAAAGCTGTGTGAACTGAACTGAACTGACTGAATCCTGATGATGATCATTTATTTACAATAGGAGCAAAACGTCGTCGACTTGCACACCACCCCATTCTATTGTGTATTATATTTCATAAGCCATGCTGTTCTTTACTACTTTGATACACACTTTGATCACCTTATCACACGTGTATATCAATCTTCCAAGAGCACTGAGCACATTTGTGACTAGCACCCATGTGTCGTTTATGAAATTTTTGCCTTATGCCTTTTTTGACATTTTGTTTGCACATTAAATTACCATTTGACTTTGATTATAGTTTGCTTGAATTACTATATTAGGGACCATTGCTAATGCACTAACCTAGAATACCCCATGGCCCTGCTGACTTTAGGTTTTCCCTTATGCATGTAACTGCTTGAAAACTCTGCTTTGCACAGCTTTCCAGGCGTACCTCCGGGAATGCTGATAATTAGGGAAAAGTCAGAAAAGTGTATGCAGGTTGAAGCAGAGGTCCCTACCTGTAATTGTTAACTTTTTTGTGAATAGGCCAACATGTGTCTCTACTTGCTTTTGCATCACTGTTTAATAAAAGATCACAACCAAGCACTAGGATTAAATGTGAGAGTTTAAAGGTTTCCACACGACAATACGAACTTTTAACAGTTTCTGGGAATTAACAGAAGTACATTTATGTTTTTAAATGAAAGCAGAAGTGCTCATGGATTGCCTCTAAAGCCTGGAAAAGACAACAGATGTATTTCCTTAAACAGAACTGTGTCTAGTAAGTCACAAAACTTAAAATCTCTTATGTTTTCAACTTTTTGTGACTGAAAGCTAAATGAATATCCTCAGCTTAAAACACGGCACAATGGGCAATGTACTTTTCAGTTTCAATCCCCCAATATCTCTATTATCATAAAACTGACATACAAAATTGCCACATACACAATGGCAAAATAGGACACCCTGGGCCTGATTCACAGAACTAACTTACGTCAAAAACGTAAAGTTAGTACTTTTAGTATTCACAGAATACACTTACTCATTTTGGCATTCACAGAAGGCACTTACTCATTTCGGTATTCACAGAAGTTAGTAGTCCTAACTTTAGGACTCCTAAATGCCTTCTGTGAATACCGAAAGTCTTAAAGTTAGGATTTTTCTCAGTTTAGGAGTAGTAAAGTTAGGACTCCTAACTTTACTACTCCTAAATTGAGAAAATCCTAACTTTAAGACTTTCGGTATTCACAGAAGGCATTTAGGAGTCCTAAAGTTAGGAGTCCTAACTTTACTACTCCTAAACTGAGAAAAATCCTAACTTTAAAACTTTTCGGTATTCACAGAAGGCATTTAGGAGTCCTAAAGTTAGGACTACTAACTTCTGTGAATACCGAAATGAGTAAGTTCATTCTGTGAATACCAAAATGAGTAAGTGTATTCTGTGAATACCAAAAAGTACTAACTTTACGTTTTTGACGTAAGTTAGTTCTGTGAATCAGGCCCACAGTGTGTAGTCCAAGTACAGTTTTGATGAGCCAATAAAATGTTGCCCCTGATAAGATCTCCATTTGCCATCAGATCTTTGTAGAAAGCCTATGGGCTGCCAGAGTGGGTAAAAAGGACAAATGCCCCCTTGACCCTCTGTGAGCTAACTTCCAGTAGTGGGTTAGCCTCACATCTGCTCCAGACGTGCTACCTGCGCTTTGAGGCTTATTTGGTTATTATAGGTCCCCACTCTTGCTTTTGTGGAGTAAAGAAATAATACTATAATATATGTATACGTCTTTTTATGTACTAACGTAGAGCATAGATAATAACAGGCAGTTATCATAGTAATAAGTGATGCATATATGGTTTTGCCCCCCTGGCTAGATCCTCTATAGTACTCATACCTGTGTAGCTGGTATTTAGGCCCACATGACTCATGACTGCTAAGTCATTAGATATAGGTTAGTTTAAAGACTGCTTCAGAACTCCTGCCAAACACTGTATCAGAATTATTTAGTTATGGGTCCTAATTTTAGTTCTACGAATTCAAAAATGTCACAGTAATGTTATTACAAGTCTTTATTTTACACAAACCTAACATATAAAAAGCATGGAAATGACATGCAATTATTATAATAATAAGTAAGGGGCATATTATCAACGGCCAGCGATAATTATCGCTGGCCGTGCTTAGCGATAGATATCTTATCGCTGGCTATCTCCGGAAATTATCGCCCTGGTAGCGCGTTATTAACAACACGCTTCTCCAGGGCGATAAAAATCCAGAGATAGCGAGGTTATCGCCGTTTTGCAGGAACATCGCTGGTTTTCCAGCGATGTTCCCTGCAAACGGCGAGTATCCTTGCTGATACGACCCTGTGGTCGTATCAGCACAATCCACCCCCTATGTTAGGGATGGCTAAGTCGGGATAATATCAGACGTTAGATTTTGGCGAAAACGGCAGTTTTCACCAAAATCTAACGTCTGCTATCATCCTGTGGGCTGCCTTGTAAATATCACGATGTGCACATCGGCGATATTTACAACGTAGCCCATCTGGGGTACGCCCAGTAACGCCCACCTTGCATCTCATTAGAGATGCATGATGGGCGTTATGGGAAAGGGCGATAGGGCAAGGATTCACGCGATAGCGTGACCTTGCTAATACAGCGATAAAATTATCGCCGCTTTTCGTCTGAAAACAGACGCTAAAGCGGTGATAATTTTTTATCGCCGGCTTGTTAATATGCCCCTAAGTTAGTAGTGTTTGTGATTACTGGGAGGGTGAACAAAAAGATAAGGTAAGGGAGATTAGGGTCTTATGTATTTTGCATTTCAGGATTAGTATCAATTGATATTAAGGGAGCATAGATCCTTCCCAAGGATGTTATGCGTAAGGCCTCATCTTGAGAATGTTATCCACACTCATATCAGTGTCTATGAGAAATATCTCTGAGTGATGATTTTACTCTTATTTAAGGTTCAACACAAGGGCAATGCTATTCAAAGAAATCTGTACACATATTCCATTTCATTGCGCACAATAACTAATCAGAGTTCATTTGTTAGCACAGTCATTAAGGACATTTCTGATCAACATGATTTCCGTTGTTTTTGATTAGTCCCCTTTTCATTTTCAAAACAGCGCAGTCCAGTTCTATTTTGGAGACCTTCCAATCTCACAAGCCCAAGGGGAATTATCTTTGAATCTGTTTCTTTTCAAGCACACATGTAAATATAGAAATATTTCCCTGAAACTAAATAGAAGTATCTCTGCAATATGAGCAGACATGCAAATCGATGTTTCTTAATCAGAACAGAATGCAAATCCACACAGCCTTTTATAACCACAAATACATCTAGTCAGTGTTTGCTTGTATTTCATTATTCAAAATATACTCTTTATCATTTCCTCTATCCAGCTCCTGCACTTAAATAAATCTCGCTATGAAGAGCCTGTTCTAATCAAGCATTACAACTCTTTGGATTGGTTTACAGAAACTCATATTTTTATTATTCTGTGGAGTGTTTACATTAAAAACGATCATTGCCGAAGCCAATTGGTCTGGTGTTGGAGACCAGTTGTTTGGATTTATCCTTGCTTCTTTTGTTTTTTCATGATTTTTGCAAAACATTATTGATGAGAAAACTGCCAGGCCCTTGCCAATATAAACAAAAAATTGGCAAATAGCAAACATATTTTTGGGGTCAAAAAGTGCACATTCCCATTCTTGTCTCCGCACTAAAGGGAACTATTTTGTGTGTGGATGTTCTCTGTAAAAAAGCAGAATGTAGTCACTCACATTGAAGCTAGCCAATGGCTGGAGAGGTCTGGCCCATTGCCCCAAGGTGTATGCTGTGGTGGGCAGAAAAAAACGTGAAAGACACACAAAACAGACCAATGGATGAAGAGGGCTCGCAGAAAGCCCTTATAAGAAAGTATGTCATACACATAATTTTAGTAAAATCAAAACGTTTTGGCTAATGCAACACCTAAAGTGGGAGGGAGTTATTGTCTTTTGGTGTTCCTGGAGTGTTGCTGCAGGCAAATGGAATATGAATGGAAGAAAATCTCTAGCTGAAGTGTACAGTGATTACAAATTGTCCTTATTTCATCTACAGAGTGTCGCTTTAAGGATATGACATCATTATTTTCCACCAGGTAGCTACAATTTGGAACCAGCAGAACCATTTTAAACGGATGGGCAAAGTGGGGTAATACCTAGGACCCTATTTTTCAATGGACCCCCTGGTAAAGTGATTAGGACAATCAGAAGTCCTGCTATAATAATTTCATAATAGTGCCATAATAAAGCATTCATACTTAATCTGACAGCTGTGCATGCCCACTTCACAGAAGCATAATATGCATGCACTGCCTACCCACCCTTAAACCTACTGATCTCAGACAACATTTGGCAATTAAGATCAAAAATAAATGTTGTGTCTAATTTTTCGCTCACTATGCCAACCCACCTCTTCTACCTCACCCCTCTCGCTTTCTCTCTCTCTCTCGCTCTATCAATCTCTACATTCCTATGTCTGTAACTCATCTATTTCTATTTCACCTTTCAATAAGTCTGCCACCTCGCATGTGACAATACCTTTGTATCAGTTACTGGGCCTACCTCTACATCCTACCTCTCAAAAGCCTCCCTCTACCTCAACTCTCTCCTACACATGCTCCTCTCTGCACCTAGCTGCTGTGTTTGCATCTCACCTTACTCTCAACTGTACATATCCCTTTACCTCACTTCTCTTCATCTCACTATACGTTACCTCTCTCTACTTCACTGTTAACCCTCTGTCTGCCTCACCTCTCTTTCAGTATCTCATTTCTCTCACACACCTCTCTCTCATTACATAATCTTTCAATTTACCTTACCTTTCTTAACTACCTCATCTCTCCACCTCCCCTCTCACTTTGTACCTCCATTACCCATACTTCACCTCTATTACTACCTTACTCTTTTTTCACTACCTTTTTCTCATTATCTATCATTACCTCCTCTTCCTCTTTCTCATCTTTCTCTGCACCTTCTATTCTGTTCAACCCTCTCAACATCACATCTCTCTACACCTCACAACCCTTCCACACCCTCTCATTCAACCTCTGTACCTACCTCACTCTTTCTCTGACTCACCTCTGTATATTTGCTTCACCTTTTTGTTTCAACAACTGATTTGTCATTTATCCTTCACACCTTCTCTCGCTATGTTTCTCTCTGCCTCACTATTCTCATTACCTGACCTGTCTTTCAATAACCTTGACATTTTACCACTTCCTCACCCTTACAGTTGTCTCTCCATCTTGCAATCATCTATACGTCTTTCACTACATGTATTTGTCGCCTTCTATCTTTCTCTGCATTTACCACTCTCTAACCAATCTCTTTCTACCATACCACACACCATCCTACTTTCTCTATGGGATTTAGATGAAATATTGGAAGTAAAAATATTGTGAGACAAAATATCATGTCAAGAATATCGAGGACAACCATATTGTGAAGGTAGGTTTCAATAGGTAAGCAAAGTTTTACTATATTTAACCTCACATATATTTACTGTGAGGATATTACCTATTGGTGGTCACCAGTAGGTAGTTATAGTTACGGTGTAGTTTCCATAGGAAGAGTATTTTTTTATTTGCCAATAACTTTGGTGTCGTTTGACGAACCTTCACGAAAATTTCAAAACTAGTTTCACCCTCACTTTAGCTGTTGTTTTACATTTTGGGGTGATCCATTAAGTAGATGCCAAAAAAAAGGAGGGGTCCCAAAACAATTTCGCGACCCCTCCCGATCTCGTGCTTGAGATCTGATTGGCTGCCAACACTTCAAACCAGGAAGTGTTGGCAGCCATTTTGTAAAACGGTTAAACCGAGTCACAAGAAAAAAGGTTCAAAAAAAAGAAAAGAGGGCAGAGTAGAAACACCCTGACCCATTATGCCTCTTGGTGGGGGAATCACCAAGAAAGCATTAAAAAAAAAAATTAGGTGGTGTCGCACTGGATCCGTGACTCTTGCCGAAAATCCCCCCAAAAATAGAGCTTTGTTTAATCTGGGCCCCCGGGTGGGCCTGGTCCTGGGGGCAAGTTTAAATAAAGATGCAGGGGCTGGGTGCGGGCCCCCCGCTGCCCCGGGGACCACCACCTTCCCGGGGCACACTGTTTATTTTATTTAAGTAATGCGGGGGAGGCCATAGGGCCTCCTCCACTGCCCCGGGGACCGCCACCTCCCCGCGGGCCAAATAGAATAATTAAGGGGGTCTGTTGCGGACCCCTGGCCCCGCGGACCACCACTTCCCCGGGGGAAATTTCAAGAAAGGAGGGGGGCCGCACGCCCCCCCTTCAGGAGACTTACATTGTTGTGTAGTTTTTACAAATCTATATAGGGTCTGCACATTTAGACAACATAAACTAAGGAATTGGTGTCTAAACTGATTCCAGACACCCCTGAAGGATATGTCATTCTGTTAGTCCAGCTAGCTCACAGTGCCACTACTAGCCCCTCTTATCAAGGAGTGAATAGCTTATTGCAACTATCGAACATGACAACCCTGACCCCTCAGGGATCGTGGAAACAGTACAGTACTTTTCGCTCAGTCACTCATGCTTACTTTGTCTCAGAGAGATACACAGAATAAACGATGGGGACGTTTTCAATAAACATTTATTGAACCAGCGTCATTCTAGTGCAAAATACGTGTGCTGCAACAACCATAAGACAGAAACAGATGTATATGGTTATAAGCACCAGCACAGTAAAGAAAAGGTAGAATTCTACCATAGTGCTAAAACAATGAATATATGCAGGCATATGAATACATCACAGTAATAATGCATACTCCTACGAAGCAAACCCTAACTAGATGTACCTAAATGTACCTAGCATGTATGTAGGTGTATAGCCAAGAATCCCCTTAGGATAGAGCCAACCCCATTACCTGATGTAGGAGAGCAAAGGACCCCGTCTTAGTCTCGAGTTGGACACCCCACGAGGGATGTCAGACCACTGCGTGCTGGAGTGTCTGCATGCAGGAAGCTCAGCGTCTTGCGTCAGTGTGTCAGCATGGAAGTCTTTTTCTCCTCTGGTTTACCCAGCGAAGATGTAGTGCTTATATACCTGAAAGGTACCCTCAGGGGTTCTACATAGAAGTGTACTATGGGCATGTCGGGCAAGGATGATCATAGAAGTGACCCTTATACAGAGTTATTATGAAAAAGATGGTAATCCTGCTGTGATACTGAGAATCCTCATGCATAATACTTGAGGCTAATTTTTTGGAGAAAACCACCTGACAGTCATGTAGCACCTAGCTAGGTAAAAGGTCAGCGCCAGACCGGTTATATAGAACAATGGTAGGACAGATGTAGGTAAAAGGTTGTGTAACTACTTAGGCCCATATTAGGGTACATTGGGGTTCCTAACACCCACTCCTCATCCGACTGGACGACATAATGATAAATGCTAAAATATGCCTGTTTAAAAAAGCATAAAAACATTGCTAAAATATGAGTATAAAAACATCTAAAAACATGATGTATGTTAAAAAATGATGTATTTGTAACAAAGCCCTTTGAGTCCTCAACTAAGTCAGTGTACTGTGAGATCAACTGAGCATGCCGAAAGCCATAGTGCTCATTGAGAGCAGAAGCGAAAAAATAAAACAAAAATGATGTTTTCAAATTCCAGTTTTAGGTGTTTTTGAAAAAGGGCCACATTGCTCCCAGCACACGGAGAGCCAAATGTTTATGTGTCCTGTGTGGGAGACACAACATAACTGTTGCCTGCATTCGCAGACGACGGTCCCTGCAACAACTCTTGGATTAGGTCAATGGAGCAAAGGTGATCTTCCCCTGTTCCCACAGCTGTTGTTGAGGAAGCCCTTGATGCCTGTAAGCCTTGTACAGAGCTGGTGTCCATTCCAAAAGGAGCTGAAGCATCCCATGGTGGCTCTAAGAATGCTGACATCAGGATAGGAATACGCAGAGGACACTGTACTATGTGGGCCTTTAGTGGGTCCAGCAGTACATCCACGTCCGGAGGCGCAACCAATGGAAGTGTTAGACAGATGTCTAACATGCATTTGTGTCCACAGAATAAGCAGCGGAGTACAGGCAAGACGCAGTCTACCCAGACTGATCTGAATGATAGAAACCAATGCTCGCTTATCTCCCGAAGTCGAGGTGTGCCTAGATGGAGTACCATGCGTTCACGGCAACATTGCTCCAAGAGTGCCCTTTCCATCTCCTTGGAATGGGGACGTCTATTGTGTTGCAGAAAAATTTAAATCAGGATATCCACTACCAGTAGCAGGATCAGCGGAAGCCCTCCAAAAATGCTTCCAAATACAGAGTGTATTAAAGATGGAATAACTCCAAAAAACATCTGAAAGGTGCTTGATAGCCCAGAACCTATGGTCTTAAATAGGTGTACTATCCCACTCGTATCAGACATTTTTAAGATACGATGTACCATTTCTCCGAAATGGAGTGGGAAGTTTGTTCTGACTAGAGCCTGTATCTCAGCTTAAGACCATGCAACCTGGAGATCAAAAGTCTCTCGAGTTGAGGTTAAGGTCACTTTCTTCTGTGAAAGTATCACTTTCAGTCTGCTCAGAGAATCAAACCATATAAGGGAAACATTAAATGAAGGACATAGCGACACCTCCCTGACTGTGTGGGTCAGTGGAAACAATACTTGCATACAACAAGAAACCCTGGAACTTACTGTGACCAGATATGCGATGCCCGGTAGCATCCCACAACAACCTTGATCATTCAGCATCAAGTAACTCCCCTTCGAGAGCAGTTTGAACACTGGATAAATAACGGCAGCTGGGGATCCTTTCGAGTGGCAAGATAAGTTTGCAACCGAAGCGTTGCAAGCTCCTTGAGTCGTAATATCCTGGCAAATTAGAGACCCACTCAACGAATTCTCCCAGTCTGAACCGCGGAGAAATACTTCAGTGTCCCCATTCCTGCATCTAAATCTGTACCGTAATTCCCAAGATTCATGGATGTAGTCCTTGCCCATCGCTTCATACCTGACTACCTGGTGGTATTCTAGGTAATATTGAAATTGGAATGTTGTTACAGGCAATGTTATTTGGCCATGAATTAGCCATTCTGTGGATGGTGACTCAGCCATGGAGAAAGGTAATCGGTCCAATTTTTCAATGTGTAGCATTGTATATTTCGCATCTCTCTGTGCCATTGTTGTCTGCCTCGTTGTTAAATTATAAGCAGAAAACAGAGATGTACTGTTAATATATCGCAAGGCACGTGACCAGAGCGCAATGATTATAGCGTCCAGCTTTATAATAGAAAGGATAGCAACTGTGATTTCCCATGTTGTAGAAGGGACAGATCCTGTTCTATTATATCTACAGCAGAAGATACAATGTTGCCCAGTGAATAAATCCTGGATGTTAGTGTGTTCATACCATTGTTGACCACTACCAAAGCCTTTTCTAGGTTAACCCTGTCAATTTCACACAACCTCTCTGCAGCTTCCTGTCGAGAGATTTTCCAAACTTCGTTGTAAATGGCGTATAAGAAGCATTTACTACGTGGTTTCCGGGGACCTATCAAAAAATCCCTTAAATCCATGACATCTGATATTAAGGATAAGTGTTGTTTCACCTGGGACAGTGTCGAGGTTCTTAGCCACTCTAGGCATAACTTCCCAATACTGTAGGATGTCACCACCCCGGATGTCCTCTCATTATACATAGCGTTGGTCAGGCCTTTGGATTCTAAACCCTTCAGTGGTACCCTTGAATCTTGATTGACTCCCATTCGTGTCGATAAGCCAAACTAACCATCCCTTCCAATTGGGGTCTGAAGAATTGTATGAATCTTCAAGTATAATGTCATTCAGTGTATCCTAGCTACGTGATGTATAATTCTGCCACCCCTCAAAGTGTGCAGGTGAAGGAATCTGAGGTGTGTTCAAGTCCTTAATCTTGGCTAGTCCAAGAAAGGAGGTCTGTTGCATGGTATCGTTCAGGAAGATAATTTGCTGTGGTTTGAGGCATGCTCTAAATAATGCCTCAGTTCCCTGAACTTACCAATCTTTAGTCCCCCAGAAAGATTTTGTGTCTATGGTGTACCTCCAAAAGCCGAAACCTCATAAAGACAGCTGGGAAATAAAGGAAGCAGAGTATATTTGTTTCATGTTTGTGAGCATATTTTTCTTCGCAAATGTAGGTGCAACCTTATAATAATATGAGGTCGGGTCTGAAGTATTAAACCCAGAAAAATATACAAACCTTTGTGCAAATGTTTGTGAACTACCTTTTGGTGGTGTTGGGCAATGTTCCCATTGATGGTAAGCAAAAACATTGCGTGGAAAACTTGTCTTGTGCAAGAAATGATGACCATAGTGTTGGTAACAATACATGATGTCAAAATCAGATGTATCACCATACAATTCATTTTTTGAAAAAGCAGCAAGTTGTTTTAAATCAGACAGCATGCTATTCACAGTTTCAAAGTCCCAATCATCATAGAATGTACTGGAGGCGATGACATAATATAAAAAAGAAATTTTAAATACATGTGGTATTTTCAAAAGTTCAGTGGGACCAGATACATCATATGAAACCCTATCCCAAACTATTCCTTCAGGAACCCGAACTGCTGCAATGTTCACAAAGGACAGGTCTCTTCTTTCATGATGAGATGACGTATGAGGTTTCAGGACCAAGTTCACATGTTGTACTGCAGAGCGTTTTGGGAGATAATGTCCATTCAGAAGCAGGAAAAAGACAGTCACCACACCTATCCAGAGGACTAGGAATAGTAGACCAATTGCAATCGAGAGCTGTAGCCAGGGAGAAACAAAGTAAGTCTTTTTCAGCCAAAGGTAGATGTTTTATACTTTTTCTTTGCTGGAAACAGAAGCTGGCGGTGACTCAGGTTCACTCGGATCCAGAGAGAAGCTATCAAAATCGATGAAGTAGCCAGACACTGTTCGATCTATCATTGGTAGCTCAGCAGGTTTTGTTGAACTGGTAGTTGCTTCATTTTGAGACATATTCACATATATGTCAGTATTAGGCCGAATTGAAATCAATGTTTCATTTGAATTTTGTTGTTGTTCAAGTTCGACTGGTACAAGTTCCATTCAATTGTTGGCAACTCCGTTATTTCGCAAAGTAGAATCTTCAAACGTTATTGGTCTTCCTGCCTGAACCTCCTGTATGATAGCAAGAGGAGATCGGCAGCTACCCAGAAGCCCACGCGGCCTGCCATTCAGTATCAGCCGCATAGTGTGATTTGATCAAATCAATAGAGACAAATCTCTTTTCTTTTTTGCCGGCAAGAGGTGGAAGAAACACTGTTCTTTTTCCTTCGACAGCCAGGACATGTACAGTCGTTCTGTATGATGGCCCAAATTCTTTCTTGTCCACAATCTTTTCTCTGACCAGATCCCCAATCTTTGGGACCCAGGCAGGTCTTGCGAAACTGCTTTTACTTCCCCAGTGTCGGTGCGTTTTACTTGGACATTGCTTTGTAATGCCCGGAATTCATTGAGTTCCTGTAAAACAGCTAAACGTTCATTGATGTCAAATGCTTTTTTATCCGCCACTGTGCTGCCACCATCGAGGTCAGGTACCCACATCCTAGTCCCAAACAGGACCTGGTAAGGAGTACGGCCTCCGAGGGAGCTTCTTGGCATGTTATTAAGTACCCTCTGAACCCCATATAGGTGATCGATCCAACTGCCACCCGAGCCTAATACCCTTGCTGTTAAGGATTGCTTTAAGTCCTGGTTTTTCCTTTCCACAATCAAATTTCCCTCGGGATGATACAGAGAGGAGTATGGAAATGCCACACCCAAACTTCCCAAGGCTTCCTTGTATGCCCGAGAGTTGAATGTGGGTCCATGGTCAGAATGTAATGTGCAAATTGCATATGTCCCTATGAAGACTCCCAAATCCTTTATAACAGTTCGGGCGTCAGCCGAGTGCTGCGGCCAAACCCACATGAATCTAGGGCATGAATCCACGGCCACCAAGATGTACTTGTAAGCCCAATCAGCTTGTAAGGGGCCACAGTGGTCCAAATAGACACACGCGAGAGGTCTGTCTGAAATCAGTAGTGGTGTTTGTGGTGGGCATGCTACGATGGAACCCTTCATCTGCTGACAGATGTTGCACTTAAGGACAAATGCTTTTGTCTTTTTGGTCAGACCTGGCCACCAATAACATTGTTTTAGTAATGAAACTGTTGCAGTAATACCTGCGTGTGCTGAACCCAGACCCTCGTGTGCAGCCAGTATTAAATCATATCTGTGATTCATGTTTGGTATTACTCTTTTTTCTGTTTTCTCCCCCATTTTCCTTTCTGTGCCCCTCGCTGCCCCATTTGCGTTGTGCTTGTAATTTTGTCTGTGATTCATGTTTGTCTGTGATTCATGTTTGGTATTACTCTTTTGTCTGTTTTCTCCCCCATTTTCCTTTCTGTGCCCCTCGCTGCCCCATTTGCGTTGTGCTTGTAATTTTGTCTGTTTTCTCCCCCATTTTCCTTTCTGTGCCCCTCGCTGCCCCATTTGCGTTGTGCTTGTAATTTTGTCTGTTTTCTCCCCCATTTTCCTTTCTGTGCCCCTCGCTGCCCCATTTGCGTTGTGCTTGTAATTTTGTCTGTTTTCTCCCCCATTTTCCTTTCTGTGCCCCTCGCTGCCCCATTTGCGTTGTGCTTGTAATTTTGTCTGTTTTCTCCCCCATTTTCCTTTCTGTGCCCCTCGCTGCCCCATTTGCGTTGTGCTTGTAATTTTGTCTGTTTCTCCCCCATTTTCCTTTCTGTGCCCCTCGCTGCCCCATTTGCGTTGTGCCCGTATTTTTGTCTGTTTTCTCTCCCCTTGTACTTTGTGCCCCCGCTGCCTCTCGCCATTCCCGCCGCTGCGTCCCTGCGGCCCCGCCCCTGACTGCCCATTCGCTGCCCCTGCCTCCCGCCTCCCAGCTGCTCCTCCCTCCCACCTCCCCATAAATGGCGGCCGCTGCGCGGTGAGGAGAGCGACCCTTGACCTTGCCAGGTAGGTCGCTCCCCACCACACAGCTCCGCCTGTGTTGTCTGCCCGCTGCTTCTGCAGGTAAGATCGCCCTCCGCTTGTGGCCCCGGTGCCCGTATTTCTTGCTTGTCTCCCCATTTTCCTTTCTGTGCCCCTCGCTGCCCCATTTGCGTTGTGCTTGTAATTTTGTCTGTTTTCTCCCCCATTTTCCTTTCTGTGCCCCTCGCTGCCCCATTTGCGTTGTGCTTGTAATTTTGTCTGTTTTCTCCCCCATTTTCCTTTCTGTGCCCCTTGCTGCCCCATTTGCGTTGTGCTTGTAATTTTGTCTGTTTTCTCCCCCATTTTCCCTTTCTGTGCCCCTCGCTGCCCTATTTGCGTTGTGCTTGTAATTTTGTCTGTTTTCTCCCCCATTTTCCTTTCTGTGCCCCTCGCTGCCCCATTTGCGTTGTGCTTGTAATTTTGTCTGTTTTCTCCCCCATTTTCCTTTCTGTGCCCCTCGCTGCCCCATTTGCGTTGTGCTTGTAATTTTGTCTGTTTTCTCCCCCATTTTCCTTTCTGTGCCCCTCGCTGCCCCATTTGCGTTGTGCTTGTAATTTTGTCTGTTTTCTCCCCCATTTTCCTTTCTGTGCCCCTCGCTGCCCCATTTGCGTTGTGCTTGTAATTTTGTCTGTTTTCTCCCCCATTTTCCTTTCTGTGCCCCTCGCTGCCCCATTTGCGTTGTGCTTGTAATTTTGTCTGTTTTCTCCCCCATTTTCCTTTCTGTGCCCCTCGCTGCCCCATTTGCGTTGTGCTTGTAATTTTGTCTGTTTTCTCCCCCATTTTCCTTTCTGTGCCCCTCGCTGCCCCATTTGCGTTGTGCTTGTAATTTTGTCTGTTTTCTCCCCCATTTTCCTTTCTGTGCCCCTCGCTGCCCCATTTGCGTTGTGCTTGTAATTTTGTCTGTTTTCTCCCCCATTTTCCTTTCTGTGCCCCTCGCTGCCCCATTTGCGTTGTGCTTGTAATTTTGTCTGTTTTCTCCCCCATTTTCCTTTCTGTGCCCCTCGCTGCCCCATTTGCGTTGTGCTTGTAATTTTGTCTGTTTTCTCCCCCATTTTCCTTTCTGTGCCCCTCGCTGCCCCATTTGCGTTGTGCTTGTAATTTTGTCTGTTTTCTCCCCCATTTTCCTTTCTGTGCCCCTCGCTGCCCCATTTGCGTTGTGCTTGTAATTTTGTCTGTTTTCTCCCCCATTTTCCTTTCTGTGCCCCTCGCTGCCCCATTTGCGTTGTGCCCGTATTTTTGTCTGTTTTCTCTCCCCTTGTACTTTGTGCCCCCGCTGCCTCTCGCCATTCCCCGCCGCTGCGTCCCCTGCGGCCCCGCCCCTGACTGCCCATTCGCTGCCCCTGCCTCCCGCCTCCCAGCTGCTCCTCCCTCCCACCTCCCCATAAATGGCGGCCGCTGCGCGGCCGCGCCGCTGGCGCGCCGAAGGCGCGCCAAAGGCAAGCCCGCTCTGCGCCCGTCCGCGACTGGACCGCGCCCAGCGCCAGAACCCCTGGATCCCACCGATGCAACACCACTCGACGGACCTACGACGCCGCCACCCTCACCGCACTCAATGCCGGCCGGAACCCTGCCTGCTACCGAGCCTCACCGAGACGCACCCACGGACCCTTCACCTGCCAAACCTGCCGATTCACCTGCCCCCGGACGTGCACCACCTCCGCCAAGTCGAGCACCAGCAGCAACCACCTGAAATGCATCCTGTTGAACACCCGCTCCGTCCACAGGCACACCGTGGAACTCTGGGACCTGCTCGACGCAACAGCACCGGACATCGCCTTCCTCACCGAAACCTGGATGAATGCCTCCTCAGCGCCCGACATCGCCATAGCCATCCCGGACGGATACAAGATCACCCGGAGGGACCGCGTCAACCAGACGGGAGGAGGCATCGCCATCGTACACAAGAACACCATCCGCATCTCGACTAACTCCGACGAGACCTTCACCGCCGCCGAACACCTACACTTCCAGATACACACTGACCCCAAGACCACCCTCCGAGGCACCCTCATCTACAGACCCCCGGGACCACGCACACTATTCAGCGAAGACATCGCAGACTTCATCAGCCCGCACGCCATGCCCTCCGCCGACTACATCCTCCTAGGGGACCTCAACTTCCACCTGGAGAACAACAACGACAGAAACACCACCGCCCTGCTGGACAACCTCGCCAACCTCGGACTCAAGCAACTGGTGAACACGCCCACCCACTACGCCGGCCACACGCTTGACCCCGTCTTCTCTTCCAGCAAGCACATCTCCTTCAGCCACGCCACCGGACTCCACTGGACCGACCACAGCTGCGTCCACTTCAGCTTCAGAAAGACTGCGACCCACCACCACCCGCAACAGGCTCCCGCCGGAGCTGGAGCAAGATCACCGCCGAGCAGCTCACCGCCTCCTCAGCCAGAACACACCCACCAACACAACGGACCCAAACGAAGCAGCCAGCAACCTCGCCAAGTGGCTGACCGCCTGCGCCGACGACCTCGCACCACTAAAAACCCTCCCAGCAGACCCGGAAGCAAGAAAACCCTTGGTTCACCAACGAACTCAAGGAATCCAAGAAGAATTGCCGCACTCTCGAGAAAACCTGGCGACTCGACCAGACCACAGACAACAGGACCGCCCTCAAGCACGCCACCCGTAAACACCACCAGATGATCCGTGCCACCAAGAAGTCGGCACTCAAAGAACGACTGGACAACAACGCCCACGACAGCAAGGAACTTTTCAGCATCGTCAAAGAGTTCTCCAACCCCGGCGCCGGAAACAACAACATCACCCCTCGCAAGACCACTGCAACTCACTCGCCGCGTTCTTCCACCGCAAGATCACCGACATACATAACAGCTTCGACGCACAAACCACGCACCCTACCGCCGAACCAACGCCCGCCACCACCACCCTCTGCAACTGGACCCCGATCAGCACCGAAGACACCACCCGCACGATGAACTCCATCCACTCCGGATCACCAACCGACCCCTGCCCACACCACGTCTTCAACAAAGCCGACGCCACCATCGCACCCCATCTCCGGGACATCATCAACTCCTCCTTCCACACCGCCACCTTCCCGGAGAGCTGGAAGCACGCCGAGCTTACCGCCCTCCTGAAGAAACCAACGGCGGACCCCACCGACCTCAAGAACTACCGTCCCATCTCGCTCCTTCCGTTTCCGGCCAAAGTCATCGAGAAGACCGTCAACAGACAGCTTGCCGCCTTCCTCGAGACGAACGGATCCTCGACCCCTCGCAGTCCGGGTTTCGGGCCAACCACAGCACCGAGACCGCCCTTATCGCAGCCACCGACAACATCAGAACCCTAACCGACAACGGGAAACAGCAGCCCTCATCCTCTTGGACCTCTCCGCGGCGTTCGACACCGTCTGCCACCGCACCCTAGTGAAGCGCCTCAGCAACATCGGAATCCGAGAGAAAGCACTGGAATGGATCATCTCATTCCTCGCCGGAAGAACCCAGAGAGTCCGCCTCCCCCGTCTCAGATCCGAGGCCACCGAAGTCATCTGCGGCGTTCCACAAGGATCTTCACTCAGTCCAACCCTCTTCAACGTCTACATGAGCCCCCTCGCAGCCATCGCACGCCAACACAACCTCAACATCATCTCCTATGCCGACGACACCCAGCTGATCCTCTCCCTCACCAACGACCCCACCACCGCCAGAGCCAACCTACACGACGGGATGAGAGACGTCGCCGACTGGATGAGGAACAGCCGCCTTAAACTGAACTCAGACAAGACGGAAGTCCTCATCCTGGGCTCATCACCCTCCGCCTGGGACGACTCCTGGTGGCCCCCGGCCCTGGGCACCGCGCCCAAGCCAACGGACCACGCACGCAACCTGGGCTTCACCCTGGACTCCTCCCTGTCAATGACCAGACAAGTCAACGCCGTCTCATCTTCGTGCTTCAACACCCTGCGCATGCTCCGCAAGATCTTCAGATGGATCCCCACTGAAACCAGGAAGACCGTCACCCAGGCACTCGTCACCAGCCGACTGGACTATGGGAACACCCTCTACGCCGGAACCACAGCCAAACTTCAAAAAGACTCCAGCGCATCCAGAACGCCTCCGCACGACTCATCCTGGACATCCCCCGACACAGCCACATCACCGGACACCTGAAAGACCTGCACTGGCTCCCCGTCAGCAAGAGAATCACGTTCAGACTCCTCACCCACGCACACAAGGCCCTCCACGACCTGGGCCCAAAGTACCTCAATGACCGCATGACCTTCTACACGCCCACCCGCCAGCTACGATCAACCAGCCACGCCCTCGCCACCGTACCACGCATCCGCAGAACCACCGCCGGAGGAAAATCCTTCTCCTACCTGGCAGCCAAGACCTGGAACTCCCTCCCCACTCACTTTCGGCGAACCCAGGACCATCTCTCCTTCAGGAAGCAGCTCAAGACCTGGCTGTTCGAGCAATAACTTACCCCCTCCCCCAGCGCCTTGAGACCCTCCCGGGTGAGTAGCGCGCTCTATAAATGCCGTGATTGATTGATTGATTGACTCTATCCCCCACTCCTGGAATTTGAGCATAGGAAATATTTTGTGCATCTAATTTGTAGGAGTACTTGAGTGGAAAACCTTTTGGCAAGGCTGTGCTGTTTTTGTGTGAAGCGATGACAGCTACCATTATCTGTCCGTCTACTCTCATGCGAGAACGAGTGATTGCCGCTACGGCAGCAGTTCTCATTGTCGCATTGGCGACTTCATCAGCCAATGAATTCCCTTCAACGGTCATGCCAACATATTGATGACTCAGCGTATGAAACACATGAGCCCGCGGCAAGCCTTTTTTCAGCTCTGCCACCTGTTCCCAAAGCAGTTTATGCTTTATTGTGCAACCTTTTGAATCTTTAAATCCATTCTGACCCCAGTAGTGAAGATATTCATTGTATGACTGGACACAATAAAATGAATCACACACAATAAGTGTGGGGAATTCTAGATCCGTATTCTTTAGTGCCAATACTAGGGTTTTTAGTTCTGCCAGCGGAGCCGTGCAATCTCCTAGAGACTGCGTCTGCGTTTTGCTAGGATGGAACTTCCTATCCACCATACAACCCTTTACAATTGCGCATGCGGCGCTGTATTATTGTTTACTTCCTATGGCTGGCTGAGCTGATCCATCAGTGTAAATTATGTATTCATACTGATCTGGAGGCCTTATTTCATTCGGGAGAGAATATTCTTGTTCGTACTGCAGAAATGCTTATATTTTCAGTGTAGAGTCAAATTTATAGTCTACATCTGTTGCATTGAGAGAATTCGCCCATTGTATCCATCGTGGATGCAGTGCTTTTGCGTTCAGAATGCTAGCTTTTGTAACAGCCTTCAAGGCCGGTACTGGGGTCACGACAATTATTCGTTTCCCCTGTGCCAGTGCTCTTTCTCTCACTACAGCTGTCTGTACTGCTGTTAGGCTCTTTTCAGTGGATGCAAAGCGCTTCTCAGTGTTCGTGTACAAATGAGATTTGTATGTAATGGGTACAGTTTCACCTTCATTGAAGGTTAGGTATGTGTATCCAGATTGACCCACTACTATACGTATCACCAAATTTGTTGTGTTTACACTTGTGTGTAGGTGTTTGGAAGCTATCATGTCAGCTTGTAGGGAACAAAGTATTTCTGTATGTTCCTGTGTCCAATGTTGAACTGAGAAATCATGTCTAATTAAGTCGTAGAATGGTTTCACCCTTTCTGCATAATCCAAAATGTATGCTCTGCCAAAATTTAGGAATCCTAAAATGGATTGTACGTTTTTCAGAGTATTTGGAGGTTGGAGCAGCGCACACTTTTCTAAAAAAGTTTGCTGCAAGGCTTTTCCCTTCGATTGAGAGTTTATATCTCAAAAATAGTATACTGAGATGGGCAACTTTAGATTTTTTAAAGTTAAATTTGTTGCCCTCAGAGGCAAACCCCAAAATTATGTTATTCACCCTGGTCAAATGATCCAATAATTCATCGTCCATCAGGTAGTTATCATCCACATAGGACAATGCCTCCTCGTCAAAATTTTGAAGCAACTCTGTTATTCTTGCTGAGAACAGCCCGTGGCTATTCTGATACCCTTGGGGCAATCTACAGAATTGGCGCTGAGAGCCGAGGGCCAAACATACTGTCAAACATCTGCTCTCAGGTGCTATATTTTGGCAAAAAATCCATTGGAGATATCTAGTGTTGTTTTGTATTTTTTCCGCACAATGTTATTGATTAATGCGGCACTGTGCATTTTGTACTGCAAATGTTTCCGTGCATGTGTTCAAATGTCTGTAGTCTAAAACTAGACGATGTGAATTATTGGGTTTCATTATGGGAAACAAAGGATTATTCACGGAAGAGGTGCAATTACACCTTGGTATTCAAGTTGATCTAAAATCTCCCTGACTTGTTTTTTCGCGTCACGTTTTATTGGATACTGTCTCTGTGGAGATGGAGTGTTTTTTACTGGGATTTCATGGTGAGGTGACTCAGCATCCTGCCCTACATGACTACGGTATAATGCAGGAGCAAGTGCTACCGCCACTCCTGCGCGTATGAATATTTGAGTGATTCTGGAATGAGGTCAGAGAAAGCTGGTAAAATTACAGTTTCTCCTTTTGGGCATTCCATAACAAACTCAGGTGGCCAATCTTTTTCAGCCAAAAGTATGTCATATCCAAAACTCAGGTTCTCCCAAAAGAGACCTTTAACCTTCCTGGGTTTGTCCCCCTCCATTTGGAGTGTTATTTCGTATAACGGGTGTGGGACACTTATCCTAGTATCAGGTGTCTCCACCATGATATGCACATTCAACGCCGCTGTCACCAGAAATTCCATCATGTTCTGGCAAGCTATTGTTGCTTCTGCTGCACGGTCTAGCTTCCTCAGAGCCCATTCCCTGTTCAGAAGTTGAGTCCTCAGCAGCCTGGGCATTTCTTATCTTAAGGCCAGCTTCTTTCTTCTTTTTAAATTAAGGTTTTGATTTTGGTTTATCTTCTTTTTTGATATTATAGTCCGAAGTACGATGTGTATCTCTGGACTTTGTATGCTCTTCGGATCTGTGTTCTGACCATCCTTCCCTCTCAGAGTTTTTTGATGAAACCTGAAAGGAACGAGAGGAACGTGTATCAGTATCCTGATACCTGTCAGGTTTTTTAATGTTCTCACGATTTCAAGACCGTCACGGCTCTATCCAAACTAAACCAAGAAAATCAGTTTATACCGGACCAAATTCTTTGCGATACGATGGCAAGCTACTTCCAGACTAAAGTACAATTGATCTATGATGAACTGGCAGAGAAACTCCCTAACTCCAGTAATACCAGGTCACCTGGGCCAGCTGACCTAAACAGGCTGACTATGGCAAGTCAGTTGAGTAGCTTTACCCCTCTATCAGTGGATAAAATAAATGATCTGCTATTAGCAGCAACATTCGGGTCCCCAACAGACCCTTGCCCTCCGGCAATAATACATTTAGTCTCAGATAAGATCAGTAGGCAACTGGCCCCACTTCTGAAAAACATCATGAGAGCAGGAATCTTCCCCGCCTCCTGGAAGGTGTGTATTAGGCCAATTTTAAAGAAACCAATTTTGGTCCCCTATGTGGTCAAAAAATATTGGCCCATATCTTGCCTTCCGTTAGCGGCAAAAATCTTAGAAAAACTATGAATAAAGACCTAACGGGATACCTGGAGCTTAATAACATCCTAGACCATTCCCAACATGGCTTTAGACAACAGCACTCCACCGAATCAGCCCTAATTATGGCCACTGAGGAAATACCTAGACAACTCGATGGCGGGGGAAAGGCCATTCTAATCCTGCTTGACCTTTCAGCCGCATTTGATACCGTGAACCATCAGGTATTAAATCAAAGGCTGAAGGCAATAGGAATCAAGGAGGAGACTTTAAGCCTTCTTGCATCGTTCCTCGTGGCAAAGGAACAGAGGGTATGCTGGGACAACTACAAATCAGAGAGATTTTCCCTCCCCAGTGGAGTTCCCCAGGGGTCAGCCCTGTCCCCAACATTAATCAACATTTATGTGACACCCCTGACTGAGTTGATCAGGGGGCATGGTTTCTCATTAGTATCGTATGCCAATGACACACAACTTGTCATTTCCATCTCTTCAAGTGTGGATACCGTTGCAGGGAAATTTCATGGCTGTCTGAAACATATTATGGACTGGATGCACCAGAACTACCTTACATTAAACACAGGAAAAAAAGAGGTGATGGAGTTTGGGACTAGATCACCGCTCTGGAATCAAGAGTGGTGGCCGGCTGAGCCAGGTCAATGCCCAGTACCCGCAGGAAAAGTCAGGAATTTGGGAATCTTGCTGGACGATCAACTAAGTTTCAGGAGGCCAGATTAATCAGTTAACATCGCCCTGCTTTTTCAACTAAAAATCCTACATAAAATGTTCTCTTTTATTCCCCTGGGCCGCTGGAAATCGGTTGTAGTCGCTCTGATCCTTTCACGGATTGACTATTGTAACGCCCTTTTCCTGGGCATAAACAAGCACCAACTGTCCAAACTACAATCTCTGCAAAATGCTGCAGCTAGAATGCTGCTAAACACTCCAAAGTATTATCACATTTCTAGCAGCATTAATACACTTCATTGGCTGCAAGTGAAACAGCGAATTGAATTCAAGGCTCTGTGCCTGGTACATGAAGCCCGGTTTGGTGGTGGAGCAGCGGATCTACAGAAACTATTCCGTGAGTACATTCCATGGCGTAATCTCAGATCTGCTAACAAAGGTCTAGTCCAGATACCTAGAATACAAAGGGCTAGATGGGGAGGTAGAAGCCTGACATATCATGTGTCTAAGTTATGGAATGAATTACCAGATAACATCAGACCACAACTTTCCAGATCTCTGTTCAGGAAATTGCTGAAGACATGGCTATTCACCCGGCAGAAATAAGGCACACCTCCTTTGCTAACCTGTTTCCTGCTACAGAGCCAATACGCCTCGGCATTCGTGCGCTCTATAAGCATGTTACTTACTTACTTACTTACTAAGGTTATACCTCCTTTCAGAGGGCTCCTGTCGAGGAGACCCACCCCATAATTGTGATCTATTCTGTCTATTTTTTTGTTGTTTATTATCCCATTTCTTTTTTGAAGAATCGGGTATAGCTCTGGCTCCCAAATATCTCTACCTAATTTGGCGTATGTATCTTCGATAATGTTTGTTAATTCTTGCTCCTGTTGTGCAAGAGTGCATTCCCTCATGCATTGTCGAATATCCACCGCTGCTGCCTCCCCTTTTATGTTTGCTAACATAATTGTAGATACCTGGGAAAAATTGCCTAATAATTTTATCCCCCAGTTCAGAGGAGGTTCTGCTCCATACTCATTCTGTATTTGTATCTGGTATAGATGGCAGCAAAAACTGTATCCCAAGTGGTACAATGCTCTATCGGGGAAGCTATCCCCATTGGCAAGCAGATTGTCAGTATTCTGTGTATTTCTTGTGGGCCTGTGTGTGGAAACACTGCTTCTAACTGTGCTATTTTCTGTGCTAACCAGAAAGGCATTTGCTCACGTTTAGTGGGCATTTTTCCCATAACTGCGTTCAGTGTTTGTGGGGTAATTTTAGCTGCAGTTCCTTGTAGTTTACCTGCTGTGGTAATTTTAGTTGGTTGAAGTGTGAATGTTCTCATAACAAACTGTGTCAGATTTCTGTATAGTTTTATTATTTCTTTGTGAAGTGGATGTAAGTCTGCTTTCGGCAGTGTGTTAACGTCTGGATGCGGTGTGTAGGCCGCTAGGACTGGGGAAGTTGCTCAGTCTCTGCTGAGCAGACTGAGTCTTACTTTATCTGTGGTGTGTGGGAGGGTGCCTTTAAACCAGTTTATGTGCTCCTGATAATGGAGTGGAACTTCAATGTCCTCGTATGGACAATATTCTTCCCGTGTTTCATCCGGGGTGTAAGAATGAAATGTATTTGTGCATCCACCTGCAGGTGGGAATTTAACCCATGAATAGAATACCTCCGTCCTGAATCACTCGTGTGTCTCAATCACAAATGTTACAGTCCCACCTAATGCTGAGACTCCAACCTTTGCTAGTTTTAAAGTAAGTGCATTTCTGACATATTCTGAAATATTTATAGCACCTTCCTGCTCTCCATCCCCTGCTGCATTTGCATGTAATGCTGGTGCAGCGTTTTCTTCGACAGGCATTTTTGAAAGATTTTCAAGGAAAATAAGATAAGGTTTTATGCACAATGTAGGGAACTACGGGGCATATTATCAAGCGGCAGCGATAATTATCGCTGACCGCTCTTAGCGTGGGGAATAGTATCGCCGGCTATCGCTGAAAATTATCGCCATGCTAGCGCTGTATTAACAAGGCTTAGCGCAAAGGCGATAATTCTCCAGTGATAGCGGTGTTTTCCATGGAACATCGCTGGTTTTTCAGCGATGTTCCATGGAAAACGGCGATAATCTTGTGAATAGGGCCTGTGGTCTTAGCCACACAATCCACCCCCATGTTAGGTATGCCTTAGTCAGGAATTTAGCAGACGTTAAATTCCTGCGTTAAGGCATACTTAACGCGATTTAAAATATCGCTAACCCACGTTGTTAATATGGCGATACCTGGGTTAGCGATATTTCCCCATGTTGTTTTCACAGGCACGCCTCCTTTGCATCTCATTAGCGATGCGATGGGAGGCGTGCAGAAAACGGACGCTAATTCAAGGAATCACGCGGTAGCGTGTCCTTGTTAATTAGGCGATAGAATTATTGCCGCTTTTCGTCCGAAAACGGACGCTAAAGCGGCAATAATTCTTTAACGCCGCCTTGATAATATGCCCCTACAATCCTTCAAGCTTGAATAATCCTTCAGCCAATACATAAAATATGCCTACTCAGCTGTGGCAGATTTTTTTCCCTTTCCACTCCAGACATCTCTGGGTAAATGTGAGTAGGGGTCTCTGAGAAAAGCATGCCAGAACTACTCAGATTTTACCATTAAATAAGAACCAAACCAACATTGGCGGCCCCATGTTGTGTAGTTCCTACAAATTTATATAGGATCTGCACGTTTAGACAACATAAACTAGGAGATTGGTGTCCAGACTGATTCCAGACACCCCCGAAGGATATGTTAGTCTGTTAGTCCAGCTAGCTCACAGTGCCACTACTAGCCCCTCTTACCAAAGAGCGAATAGCTTCTGGCAACTATTTAACATGACAACTCTGACCCCTCAGAGATCATGGAAACAGTACAGGACTTTTCGCTCAGTCACTCGTGCTTAATTTGTCTCAGAGAGATACACAGAATAAACGATGGGGAAGTTTTCAATAAGCATCTATTGAACCAGCATCATTCTAGTGTAAAATACGTGTGCTGCAACAACCATAAGACAGAAACAGATTTATACAGTTATAAGCACAAGCATAGAAAAGAAAAGGTAGAATTCTACCATAGTGCTAAAACAATGAATATATGCAGGCATATGAATACTAAGGGTGGGCGGAGTTCGCGTAGTCGCGCTACACTGAGTTCCGCGAAGTTGTAAAAAAACTCCGGGAGCTACGCCCGTTCGCGATGCGTTTTTCCTGTTCGGGAACGTGTATTGCGTGTTCGGGATGCTGTTTGCGTGCTCGGGGTGACATATCTTGCGAACTTGCCCATGCGGTCGCTAATGGGCGCGGCCATCTTGTTTTCACTTGTCCCGCCCGTTCGCGATGCGTATTTCCTGTTCCGGAACGCGTATTGCATGCTTCCCGCCCGTTCCCGATACGAATTTCCAGTTCGGGAACGCGTATTGCGTGTTCGCGACACTTTTTGCATGCTCGGGGGGGCGGAAATATTGCGCAAACTTGCCCATGCGGTCGCAATGGGCGCGGCCATCTTGTTTTTCACTTGTTTGCTATGGTTCTTGTCCTGCTTTTCAATCCTCCCTCAATCTTTTCAATCCTTTGTTTCTGCAAACTTTTTTGGGATCTTTTTATTTATTATCTATCTCTCTATTTTCCTGATTCTATATTTTGAGTTTTTTTCTACTTTTTGTGTGTTTTTCCACTACTTTTTCACTCTTTTTCTATTACTTGCTTTTTTCATTTTTTTTACTTACTTTTTTAATTCCTACCTTTTCTTTTCCACCCCCCCCTGAGTACCAGAACCATGGCCAAGGGCAAGGCTCGCAGGAGTCGTAGCCAGAGCCGCGACTGCCTTCCTTGCGGAAGGCGGTGCCCACAAGGGGAGCAGGCAAGGTCCTTATTTGGCGAGGCGGAGGTGGCCGCACTTGTTTTTTTTGTCCAGCGCCACCTCCCCTTAACCCTGGCAGCAGGCGGCAGGCCTGGGTCCGGGCTCCGGGAGCGTCACCAGCAGTGGGGAAGGGTGTGCCGGGCAGTGTTTCGCTGCTCTGGGGTCCGGCGCACCCATAACCAGCTGACGCACCGGTGGCCCGATATCCTGGACTGGGAGCAGGACCTGCTGGACCTGCTAGGAGTTGAGGTCCCGGGGCTTGGTGAGTACCTATTTAATATTATTACTACTTTGTGTTCTTCTGCTCTGTGTCATATATTGCGAATATAATTTTTTTCCGAATAGCAAGAATGCTGCTGCTTACATTGCAGGTAAATTACGTTTAAAAATCTTCTGTGATTGTTATGCCACAGGTGCTCGGCGCTACTAATCTTACTTGTTTGCAACTTTGCGCTCGCTTGGGCTGATTATGTAAGAGTTTACTTTAGAGAACTTAAGTTAGGTAATGCTAGAGAGACTCTAGTCCTTCCTTTGTCCTCCTGTCACTAAGAGATAGTGGTGGATTGATAGGTTTAGTTACTTATTAGTATTAGTTGTTAATTTTTTAGCGGTCTGCGTGACACATCCTCTGTTACGTCACGTGCTGCTGAGTGCTGCTTACCCCAGTCCTTAGTAGAACCTTTTGTAGTTTGTTTAGTGAGTGGTAATAGGCTTAGCACTAGCAGAACATCAGCAGCAACCAACCAACAATTTGGTGTATGCAAAAATTTATGTATGTGTCCTCCATCTATGCATTTTTTTGAGGACTAAAATAAATGGAAATGCAGACCTAGGGCCAGATGTAGGTGGCGAAATACCGGTCGGTAACGCCGAAATTCGGAGAATTACAGCGTTACCGACCGGTATTTGGCTGAGTGCAATGTAGGTGAGTTCATACCTACATGCAAATAAGGAATCGCAAAATAGCGATTCCTTATTTTGTCTTGCATTTAAGGAATCGGAACTACCGACTCTTAAATGCAATGTACGTAGCACTAAAAATAGTGCACTTGAGTCTTAGTATCAGTAATTACCACCAACTTCAAGTTGGTGGTAAGTAGCGATTTCCTTTAAAAAGCACTTTTTGCTTTTTCAAATGTGCCATGTGGCACACATCCATGCCCTTAGGGCATGTATGTGCGCCACATGTGCACACATGCACATTTCAGGGGTGCAACAGGGTGTCCTTTGGACACCCTGGCACCCTTGAAATACCTCCCGTTATTAGCGATTCGGCAATACCGAATCGCTAATAGTGAATATCTTCCCATTCATTCCTATGGGCCTCCTAGCCCATAGGAATGAATGGTTAGGTATTCCTTAATAACAAATCTCAATTACCGATTCGTTATTAAGGAATGTTAAGGAATCTCTAATATTTTAGCGATTCCTACCTACATTCCATTTAGCGAGTCCTTAATAGCGATTCGGTAAAAATCGCTATTAAGGACTCGCTAAATTGAAGTTACCTACATCTGGCCCCTAGTGAACAATTGGCCCATCTGGAATAGGTGGGCTAGGTCAGGTGGTACTTAGGCTTAGTTAGTATTCTGGAATCAGAATGGAACACTGGATTAGTGTACATAAATAATAACTAGACGGTCCGCGAATCCCACGATACTATAGTCGACCAGATTAGATAGGTCCATTTTATTGCAATTGTTGTTTCCATAAATGTTTTTTTGAGCGTTTTTAATTTTTTTTAATTTGTTTCACACTAATCGACAATGTTTGTCTCTTTCTTTCTTATATCTTTCATGATCAGCAGCACCCAGGGGCAAGAAGACGGGGTCGGAGTCGGCGGGAGCAGCATCAGAAGTCGGCCAGGACCGCTCCTCTACCAAGGGCTCTGCTGCTGGCCCCAGTAAGTCCTCCTGTTGTTAATATTAATAATTATACTTCCCTAACTTTTACTGCACCTTATTTTTTCCGAACTATTATTTCCGCTTTCCTAATTCTAATTTTTACCAATTCTTCTTCGATCTAGACTATCTGTTTCTAAATTCTTGTTATCCCTGCCTCTAACTGCCTCTGCTATGACTCTCTGTACTACTACTATTAGTCTGTCTGTAGCTAAGCTTGCCCAGTTGGCCACTGTTTATTTAAAAGGTTTTAAAATTCAGATTCACCAATAGCTGTAGCCACTGAGTCCAGTCCTTTGGGTTGTCCTCTTCTAGTCTTCGTAATCTTGAGGCTTTCCAACAATTCCCACCAACAAAATGCCCAACCAGATATTTTACTATTTTTGATAGGATAAGACATACTACTACTACTAGTCTACTCAAGTACCCGATTTGTACTAGTGATGTATGTTGCATATGTATGCATTAACTTTTTTTTCAATCTTGCTAGTGAAAAAGAATAAATAGGGGGAGGTGTATATGGCATCTAAAAAATGTGTAATGTTTTTTCTAGGTGTACCGACCACCAGTGCCGGGGCCAGCGGCGAAGGCGACGCGGCCAGGAAGGAGGGAGCAGAAGATGCGGCAGCTGCAGGGGGTGAGCCAGCAGCAGTGGCGGGCGGTGGTAAGTTATATTCCTTACTTATTGCCATTACACTCGCCGCAAGGCTGTACACTGTACTGTTGAGAGAGACTAAGTTGTTGTGAACAACGGTTGAAGAAGACACTCTTTACTTAGCATTAGCAATAGCATTAGCGGCGGGAGTTGAGTAACTAATGGCCTCTTCTATCTGACTTCAACTCAGCTGTGAAAGTTTTATGGAAAAGACTAAGAGTCAGATCAGATGACCTTGATGGATGGGTTGAACAAAAAGGGAAAGAAGGGTGGAAGCCAAGGAGGAAGGACGGGCGAGATGTAATATTTATGACTTGCAGAGAAGGATATGCGGGATGCATGCATAGGTGGCTGATAGGAATCAGATGCATAGGTGGTTGAAGGATGGGTGGAAGGTGAAACAAAAGAATGCCTGCCTGGATGGGTGAAACTGTATGGGTGGATAGCAAGAATCCTCCGGGGTGTTTCATGGGTCAAACTCAAAGCCAAGGCAAGCAAGGAAGGAAGGACACATGGATGGTGGGTTAAAAAAAAGAATACATGTTTGTTGTTGGTGAAACAAACTAAGGTTTGTTGAGAGATTAAGAAGAATGATAGACATGTTTACTTTGAATGGATGGATGCCTGGATAGTATTCATCATAGATAGCATAGGTGGAGACTGTCACTGGATGAAGAGTCTTAGTTTGAAGAGAATGTAAAAGAAACCGCACCAGAGTAGCAAAGCCAAGGAGAATAGAAGTTGTATTTTCAGAATACACCCTTGACTCACAGTAGTTTGCAAGCACAGCATATATATTGTGTATGTATGTTGTTATCAAGCGCCTCCCTCCGCCTCCGAGGCCCACTCCCTACCTATGTTAATTTATTTTCGACTGTGTCAGCCTGCCATGGGTGGCCTATCGGCTGCATGTTTATTGTTTACACAATCAATCAAAACAAAGTACCTCATGTCGTCCCATATATAAGCAATGATCATTTGGATCATATATCATCTGCCTTTTTGGAGTAGTCAGGGCAGGGTGAAAGTGAAATTGAGCAGTTGCCCTTGATGTGACAGAGTATGGCCAGTGCCACCCGTAATAGAAAAATACGATGATTGTGTAGTCACTCAGCTTCCCCACCTGCAGACAGTAGTAAATAAAACTAACGTGAGTCTGCCTCACAAGTATGTTTGTCTTGGGCGCAAGCTGGCGTGCCGGCTACAACAAGGTTACGTAATTTCGCTAAACAAGAGAGAAGAAGAAGACTGGTGTACTGTGTACTCGAGTCCATAGTGCTAGTATAATGCCTGAAACTCCCACAAATGTTAGAGGCCGAGGAAGTGGGAGGATAGATACATACCACAAATGTTATGTACTGTGCTTGCTAGTGCTACTGTGCCACTATGTGTAGAATTAATTTGTCTTACTGTTTTGCTAAGAATATATTGTTACAATAGTCTTTTTTTCTTCTTGATATAGCTACTCCTTCCCAACCAAAATCATCGAAACTGGACAGGAAGGAGTTGGCAGCCATGGCCGGCGCCGGAAGCTGGAGGCCATGAGGCCATACAAAAAGAATACCGGCGGCTGGTGGTTCTGGCGGAGGAGGAGGAGGCGACAGCAGCTGCAGCCTCCTCCAATGCCCCAGGCCCCAGCTGGGCCCAGGCCCCTCCAGTGGTACGGCGCCACGGTCAGGCAGCCGCCCACCGCCGCACTACAACATCCAACACTGCTGCCCCTGTGGATGCAATTGTCATGCATTCAAGCGCAGCATGCTGCTCCGAATGGCACACCTAGAGGAGCACCTAGAGGAGCGGGTAAAGATCCTGGTGGACAAGCACCTGAGAGCCCGCCGAATCCATTAGGAAACCAAAGACCCTGTTGGATTGCCCCTTTTTATTCCTTTTTTTGGTGGGTGGGAATTGGGCGTTGGGGTTTTATATTTATTCACTGGACATTGGTTGGACTTTTTCTTGTTGGACATTGGTTGGGGTTTTTTGCATAGTTTATTTTTGTTAGGGGATTAAATTATATTTATACTTAAACTTTACATAGAATGTCAATGTTTTGTGGGGGGGTTACTGATTTACATCACACGGTTTCCTTGCTGCTGCAGGGCTGCAGCCAGTGTTTGATTTAAATAATCTGCCGATTTTGTAACACACAAACAGATAGATGTGGTACCCCTCACTGAGTGACTCCTCCTAGTCTATGCATTCGGCAACAGGAGGACTCAAGGGGTGTGTGAATTAATTAATTAATATTATTAATTATACCTCCCCCAAACTTCTTCTCTTACCTGTGATTGATGTTTAACTTAGGCACAGCGATGGCTGCATGGCGATGATGGTTTGGTTTCCCAAGATGCCATGGTTGTGGTGGTAGTAGTAGACACTGGCAGTAGCATTTGCAATAAAAGAAAATGAGACAGTCAGTCGCCTGAGAGAGACTCTGAGAGGAGTAGTAGAACGAAGTACAGTACAGTACACAAGAAGACTGCCAAACAATAATAATAATGCTGATTAGCAATGCTAAAGTAAAATAAAACATAATGGTGGGGAGATAGCCTAGTACAACAAGTTACAAACTGTAGTTGTGTCGAGTCACTCGACACAAGCGTAACCTTTAGTGCTGTGTAGGAGGATGATGAATCCAATCGATGCCGGCAATTAATTATAATGGATTAGGTTCCTTTGGGGAAAAAATTGACTTGCATATATACTGAGCATGGGTGGCAAGCAGAAGAAGATCCTCGCCCTGCCTTGAAATTGAATTAGTATTGCTTTCACCACATCCGCCCCAGCAAGCGTGTGATCAATTATTGGTGTACATTAAATTTAGTCACACCTCAATATAAATCACACAGCCCGGGGAAGAGGGTTAGTGTTTGATGAATGGTTGGGAAGGGGGTTTGGGGAAAGGTTTGACAAAGAAAAACACTACGCATTGACAAAACAACACAAAACACAATCTTGGCAGATGACCATCATATCCATAAATCTGTTAAGGGAGAAAAAGGAAATGCATGCATGATGATGATGATGACTTGATGGTTAATGATAAGTAGTACTTACTAACTAGACTAGTAGACAGTACAGGGCAGCAGCATTAATTATTATGCAATGTGCCATGCCTGTCTGCCCTCAGAGAGACCCAAATTACATGTATTTTTACTTCTGTTGTACCGGGCTTACTTTTTAAAGCTAGCAAAGAAAATTAAATAATAGCTTTTGGGATCAATTATAAGCAGAGAGCAAACAACAACACACAGTTGTAATGATTGAAGAGAAAAAATGAATCAAATTATTTAAAAGATGATGAATGTTGATACTAAAGTGTTACTGTATGTTATCCTGGTCAAATTGGGGAGTTGCATCTCAGCATTCCTCTTGGTCCTCCCTTCCATGGACGCTGCGTTCGTCAATCTTGGGTGGCACTGCCTGCCTGGTGGATGCAGATTGGTAGGTGAGTGTGAGTTGTTTTTCTCTGTTTAGCACAGGGAAAAGGCTGGCCTGTAAGTGTAGATGGAAAATCAAAAGGGATATTTAAAAATCAAGGAGAAAAAAAAGCATAAATTACAGAGGAGTGCAAACACTTTCAGAGCGGCATGGCTAAATCATGTCTACTCTGTTGTCTGTTTCCAGCATTAACCTACAACAGCAACAGGACAGAGCAGGCCCACGGCCCCCACCCAACCTCCACTTAGCTTAGATTTTGACTGAGCCAGACAGAGCAGACATGTCACATATACAGCAACATAGCATTTTCCAAAGTAAGTAACTAAATCAATGGCATGCACAGCTGTCAGTCATACCACCACTACTACACTCGTGACTCGACTGACTTCACCACTAAACAGACATGTAGGTCTGCTGTGGTTGTTGTTGACTTGATTACCTTTTATGCCACTCATGAAACGCCCTGAGTTATTCCATCAATCATCTCCGATCCTACTGACTGACTGTGAAGATATTTGTCACTGTGGTCATCATCATGGTGTTGTCCAACTCAGTCTGCAGTGTACCGAGTGAGTCCAGATTCCATATTCAAAAATGCAATGGATCGGCCTGCAGTAGAAGTACAATTTTGTTATTAAACAAGAAGGGAAACATTGACTTGAGTCACTTTTAGTGTGTAGATTAAATAATAGTACACAATGAATTCACTTCATGCACAACAAACAACAACAACACAAACTCCAATCACTCAGAGTCAGCGTCCAATGAATGGCATCATTACCTGTTCCTTCTCATCTTAAGTTAAGGGGCAGTCTCTCTTGGCTCGGAAACGAGGATAGCTATAGTAGTCATCATGTTCCACTCCTTTTGGAGGGACTCGCAGAGGCAACATTTTCTTGTACTAGTATTCTCCATCCAATCATCATCATCTGGCTTGAGTTGAGGGTAATGGATTTAGGGCGAGTCAGGAGGATGGAGGAGAAGGAGTCGGAGGAGTGGACTTAAGTTAAATGCGCACAGCTTTAATTAACTCCAATATGGTAATAATAAAAGGAAAGAGTAGAAGACGGTGGTGATGGATTTGTTGTTATTCGAAGTTTAACTTTCGACCCAGAAAGACAGAGACACAGACAAATAAAAGTAAATAAGGAAGAAAGAAAGTAAGAAGTTCAAAGTCTAGTTGTCAGGGAAGTATAGCTTGTCCTCAAACTCTGGTGGTTCAACCAGAAGTAGGGAATCATCTAACACACTACTTCCGTCACCTAAGTCGCTGTCCTCATCTTCCTGCATTGATTCACGTACTTTGTAATTCGGTGGTATAAAGTGCTGATTCATTTTGATCATGGTTAACCTCTCCACGTTTTTGGGCGAGAGACTGGTCCTTTTCACTGTTACAATGGCACCAGCAGCACTGAAAACACGCTCAGAAGAGACACTTGCAACAGGGCAAGCAAGATAGTTTATCGCCAGCCTGCTGAGCACTGGCCATTGGCCCCTTTTCCCATACCAATACAGCAATGGGCTTTGATCAATGTAGACCTCTGTTGGGTCATCCAGATAGGCCTGGACCATCCGCTCAATGTTCAGGGGTGCTCCACTTTGCATGGCCTCTTTTGTCTTTGCATCAGCACTGGACCTAGCAAGCCCTTGCTGTAAATACCAATCCTGTGCCGATTTTACTGGGGCTGGTGATGATCCGGTTCTTGCTGTTGTCAATAGTGTTGGTGACCGCTGTGAGCCAAACGCACTGCCCTCAGGTTCTGAAGTTGAAGCCGGATGCCCTGCTGCAGTACTTGTTTTGGGTTTGAGTAGCGGGCCTTTAATTATCAGCCGTTCATTTTCCAAAGCACTTGCTGCCTCAGCTATCCAAGTTTTGTACTCGGCAACATCCACTTCTGAAAAAGGAATTAATGTCTTAGTGTTCAGTGCCGATTTGTACCGTGGATCCAGAATTGTGGCACAAATGTAATGTTTTTCTGAAACAATGCGAGCTTGCACCCTTGTATTTTCAGCTAAGCGACGGGATAAGCTCTCCACCAACTCATATGCTTCATTTTTTTCCTCCACACCTGTGTACGTGTCAGACACATCCTTCAGCTGTTGCTCTAGCATGTGCAACAATGGGATAGCTTGGCCCACAGTACAGTCCTCCTTGCTGACTTCACGTGTGAAGAGCTCGAAAGGAAGTAGCATCTCTGTAAGGCATTTAACTAGGCCCCATTGGTCCATCTGTAGGGTCATGCCTTTCACTGTCGCATCCCTTATTCTTTGCATGACATACTCATTGATTGGTCTGTACTGATCAAACAGACGATCAAGCATGTAATAAGTTGAGTTCCTACGTGTTGCACCTCCTGGATGAGTGCTATGACTGGCATTCTATGCTCACGTTGAATGATCCTCAGCTGCTTCCGGGCTTTAAAAGAATGGCTGAAATGTGTGCATATTCTTCTGCAGGTGGTCAGTAAGTTGCTGACTCGGGCTTCTTTTTTCAGAAAGTCTTGAACAATAATGTTAATGCAGTGCGCCAAACACAGGACCCTGAAATAGCCACCAACCTTCATGGCCTTAACTATATTACTGCCATTATCCGTGGAAACAAAACCAATGTTAAGCCCTCTTGGGTGTAGCCATTCAAAGACCTTGCTGTTAAACTCTTTTTAAAAAATTTCAGCAGTATGAGATTTCTCCATGGCGAACATGGCTACAGTTGCATGTTTATGAGTAGCATTAAAAATCTCAGCAGTGTCAACAACAACTACTTCAGATATCTTTTCTCTAACCCCCACAAAAGAGATCGAGTATGCAGTGATGCACATGCAATCAGTGGCTTGGCAACTGGTACACATGTCTGTTGTCAGGTGGATATTGTGAACAGCACTCTGCTGCATGGCTTGTCCAAGCAATTCCAGCACATCGTGATGTAGTGCTGGAACAGCAACTCTGGCAAAATAGGACCGGCTGGGAACCTTCCATTTTGGGCAGATGGCTGTCACAAATTCAAGGAAACCCACCCCTTCCACAAAAGGAAAAGGGAGAAGGTCCAGCGCTAACATTTTAGCCAGCTTCGCATTGTACAAACGTGCCGTTGGGTGGTTGCGTTCATACTGCCCCTCCGACCTAAGCATGCTGAAAATGGTAGGCTGGATTGTTTTCCTTTCTGGTGCAGCTGATGCATGCAACTTCTTGAATGCAATTAGGCTCAATGACGTACTTTTTTCCATTGCGGTACTCTGTTGCCTTGGTGTCTGACACTCAGCCTGACTCTTACTACGGTGCCACTGAGATGTTGCAGGTACCACTACACTGCTGGGGGCAGGGCTACTTTGTGTACCAGAGAAAATATCTCCCTCTTGTTCACCTTCAACCGCGATCATATCTTCTTCTACTTCTTCATCCCCACCAACAGCAATAGGTGCAGTTTTACCTTTTTGTGTGCTAACTAGGTGCGCCTCCCACTGGATCATGTGATGTTTTTTCAGATGGGTTGTTTGGCCTCCGGTACCATAGTTTGTACCAAGCTTACCCCGACTAACACTTTGTCGACAAATTGAGCAAATAGCAACGTTCTCCTCCTTACTGCTAACCGAAAAGAAGTCCCAAACTGGGGAGGTGTACTTTCTTGCGCTCCTGGAGGTGCCACTTGCAATGCCGAATGAACTGGAGGGTATGCCTGCAATTTGACTCTGTGCAGTACCACCACTACCTACTGAGGTGGTGGTTGTGCTGGATGTAGGTCCCTGCCGGGCCTTTGCAAATGCAAATATGGAAGCTGGAGGTGGTGTTGGTGTTACCTGTGTTGGTGGTATCCGTGCCACATCCCTCACAGCAATTTGGGATGGGGTAATAATAATGTCGGTCTCCATCTCCACTGGGGCGGGAGTGATCTTCATGATGACTGGCTCATCATCATCCTCCTCTTCTACATCTTCCTCCATAACTCTAAGGCTTTCTGGAACCTTCCTTTTCTATAGCCTTGTCGCGTGGCGTGCCTCACTCTCAGACTCAGCTGGTGGGTTCCAAGTGGTATCTAGATCATCAGAAAGGGGGCTTGAAGAAGAAGTTGATGGACTAACCCTCCTTTTCCTCGCTGGTGATCTGGAAGACAATGGATCTTCTGAAAGAGTGGCTTGCTCTTCTTCCTCTGCAGGAAGCTCGATTTCCTGAACTGCCCCTACTTCGGGAGGAACAACTACTATTGTGGGCTGTTGTTCCGGCTGCTGTTCCAGCTGCTGTTCCACTTGCGGCTGCTGTTGCGGCTGCTGTTCCACTTCCGGCTGCTGTTCCGGCTGCTGTTCCGGCTGTTGTTGCCCACTTATCTGATGAGTTTCCGCCTGTGTTGATTGTGTACTACTTTGCGATAATGATATTTCAACATCACTGCTCGTTGGCGTTTGCACAAGTAGACTGGCTACCTCTGCGACACTCATGAGCTTGGGCCTAGGTTGGTGGGGTGGGCCCGCTGATGCGGAGGTGCTGCTCCCAGCTTGGTCCCCAGACACCGCTGATGCAGGTGTAATTTTGTTTTCCCGAAAAAACATTGTGGGCGGCGCACCAGTCTTGGTAAGTGGCAGTGCCTCTTCCTTCTTCTGTTCCTTCTTCTCACTGGCAACTTTCTTGGTCCTGGAGGACCTGGTACATTTCTTTGGGGCCATCTTCTTCTTCCGATGTCAGCAGGACGCAGGTGCACAAGTTGCAGAGATGTCTGTGGTCACACGTCACGTGACGTCGTGCGCAGCAGGAATTCTGTCTGGCAGTACAACGGGTGATGATGACACCTCCTCTTCAGTCTTTTTGTGCACCTAATAGCAAAGAAGCCAGAAGAACATCAGTGAAATGTTGCATTTGTTGTTGTGGTTCAGTTACTACTAGTACAAACAAATATAATATATAACTTAGTGTTTGGTGATCACACTTGTTAGTGTTATATTATTCCATTTTATTAACTCAGTTTAAGTTATAAAAAAAAACATAACAGTGATTCCATCTGTGAGACTTTGACAACAAGGACTTTCATGGTATACTGTGTACACTCAGGAAGGATAGGAAAGAAGAAGAACTAAAACAAAAATACAAATGTAATGGAAGTGGAACCTGTTTGGCAGTAATTTGCGCATCACGTCATTCAGGGAGCTGCAGCTGGCAAAGGGGATGTAAGCAGTAAGCCAAAAGGAACACAAAGGAAAGACATGCAGGCCTATATCTATGGCAAAAGCAGCACACTACTAAACTACCACCACAAAATGGGTTGCCACCAGCCACATGGTCACTCACAGTCACAACAAGCATGAGGCCTGGAAAACAATGAACTCAAGCAGTCCTATAGTGGCCAGGCAAAGGAGGCATTCTAAACACAGCTTTAATGCAAAAATGCAAAAACAAAAATCCACAGGGCTAAACAAGGTTTGCAAGTTACACAACAACCACACCACACACACACACACATCCAAGAAAGGCATTTATTTAACACACACCAAAAAACTGAAATATCCCCCAAAAAAACACATTTTGCAATTCAATACAATGCCATCATTGCCCTAAATGATGTTTAAATTCAACAGACACCACAGAAACAGTTGTTACATGCACCCATGAGTATCTCTGGGCCTACTGGCTGAAAGGCCTATTGGCAGCCTAGGCCACAAGCTTGCAGGCCTATGGCAAAAGCACACTGGCTGGCTCCGCAAAATGGCCGCCAGCCACATGGCCAGCCCACCCACAGCAACAACAAAGGGAAGACAGACAATGCAGGCCTATGGCAAAAGCACACTGCCTGGCTTCAAAATGGCCACCAGCCACATGGCCAGGCCCACAACAACAAGAAAGGGAAGACAGACAATGCAGGCCTATGGCAAAAGCACACTGCCTGGTTTCAAAATGGCCACCAGCCACATGGCCAGGCCCACAAAAACAAGAAAGGGAAGACAGACAATGCAGGCCTATGGCAAAAGCACACTGCCTGGCTTCAAAATGGCCACCAGCCACATGGCCAGGCCCACAACAACAAGAAGCCCAGGCCAAAAGGAACAAAGAAAACACATGCAGGCCTATATGGCAAAAGCAGCACAATTCTAAACTACCACCACAAAATGGGTGGCCACCAGCCACATGGTCACTCACAGTCACAACAAGCAGGAGGCCTGGAAAACAATGAACTCAAGCAGGCCTATAGTGGCCAGGCAAAGGAGGCATGCTAAACACAGCTTTAATGCAAAAATGCAAAAACGAAAATCCACAGGGCTAAACAAGGTTTGCAAGTTACACAACAACCACACCAAACATACACATCCAACAAAGGCATTTATTTAAACAAACCAAAAAAGTGAAATACCCCCCCAAAAAAACATTTTGCAATTCAATCCAATGCCATCCATGCCCTAAATGATGTTTAAATTCAACAGACACCACAGAAACAGTTGTTAGTTACAAGCACCCACCATGAGTAGCTCTGGGCCTACTGGCTACCCACAATAACTTTAATTTTAAAAGATGAAAAGTACAAAAATGTAGTTGCAGCAACTGCAATGCCCCAACCAAGCAAACAACACCAACTTACTTGTAAAATCTCAAATCCAAAAATCCTCAAATCCAAAAGTCCTCAAATCCAATGATATATGATGATGCAGCAGACACAAAGAGTGATCCTTCCAGCTCCAAATCCAAATGAAAAGTGAAAGGACTCCTTGCACAAAAAAGTACAGCCAAATGTCAATCTGAGGAGTTTTTTTCATCCAAATCATCATTTTAGAGAAGGTTTTATGCTGCTCGAGAGATATTATTCTCAAGATTGCAAATTTTGCTTGTTCGGCATCGCGAGCTTCACCAAACCTCCGCCGGAAGTCCGATGGCGCCTCCGAATGATGTGTTCGCGATGGCACACTCTCGCGGGATCGCGCGGCCGGCTACCAAAATCTCATGGCGCACGTGAACGGCTAGGAAAACTCGTCGGCGAACGCGTGTGCGAAAACGCATTTTGAAAGCGCAACCAAGAAAAAAACTCTGCTACGCCGCGGACCGCGGAGTTTTCGACAATTCCGCGTTCTACGCGGAACGCGGAGTTGCCGAAAATCCGCAAACTCCGCGAGCGGAGCGGATTTTTACGCCCAGGGTTAATGAATACATGACAGTAATAATGCATACTCCTACGATGCAAACTCTAACTAGGTGTACCTAAATGTACCTAGCATGTATGTAGGTGTATAGCCAAGAATCCCCTTAGGATAGAGCCAACCCCATTACCTGATGTGGGAGAGCGAAGGACCCCGTCTTGGTCTAGAGCTGGACACCCCGCGAGGGATGTCAGACCACTGCGTCCTGGAGTGTTAGCGTGCAGGAACCTCAGCGTCTCGCGTCAGTGTGTCAGCAGGGAAGTCTTTTTCTCCTCTGGTTTTCCCAGCGAAGATGTAGTGTTTATATACCCGAAAGGTACCCTCAGGAGTTTACCTAGAATTGTACTATGGTCATGTCGGGCAAGGATGACGATAGAGGTGACCCTTATACAGAGTAATCATGCAGAAGATGGTAATCCTGCTGTGATATTGAGAATCCTCATGCATAATACATTAGGCTAGTTTTTTGGAGAAAACCACACGACAGTTATGTAGCACCTAACTAGGTAAAAGGTCAGCGCCAGACCCTTTATGTAGAACAATGGTAGGACAGATGTAGGTAAAAGGTCGTGTAACTACCTAGGCCTATAATGGGGTAATTTGGGGTTCATAGCAACATGACCCTGGAGATCGCCACCCCCCCCAAGGCCGGCTCCAGCAATGTCCCGGGGTGCCCACCCCCAGTTCATTGCAGTTTGCTATGGCTTGGCAGGGTCACCATACCACAAAATGTTCTTGCTTGCTGAAAGCAGATCAAGTGTCTGTTTCCCTGCCTGCTGTAAAGCGAGCAGGGAAACAGACACATTTCTTTGACACTCATGGAGCTGCATGTTAGCAGCTCCCTGGGTGTCAAAGCAATACCGACTCCCGCAGGAGCCGGGGAGCCGGCAGGGACCGCGGAGGCCTTCAGGCTCCCCAAACGGTCCAATTGGTGGGGATGGGGCCCAATTCAGCCCAGGGAGGGGGGCTACCCTGCCCCATCTGTAAAAGGCCAGGCCTTGGGGGATGGGGTCCCTGGGGCCAAAATCGCCCTGGAGGGGGGCCGTGGGGCCCCCCATCTTTAAAATAAAAATGAAAAAGGAGATGGCCAGGCCCCGGGTGATGGGGTTCCCAGTACCGAAATTGGCCTGGGAGGGGGGGTCACACGGCCCCCTCCCTCTTTTAAAAAAAAATTTAAATAAAAAAGGGACAGGCCCAGGGGATGGGGTCACTGGGGCCAAAAATTGCCAAGGAAAAGGGGGCCATGCAGCCCACCCCTTAAAATGAAAAACAAAATTTGTAAGACCCTCCGGCAAGTCGCCAGAGGCCACACCCCCTTCAACACCACTCTGCAAATACGCCTCCTGGCGCAGTGGTGGCTGGGGTCCTTGGTGTCCAGGAACCCCTTCTGTTACCTCCAGTAAGTCCCAGACAGCGGAATTGCTGAGAGGACTTAGAGGCTATGCCCCTTTTCTCCACCACTCTGCAAATGAGCCTCCTAGTGCGTTTCTGGTTGGGGAATGAATTCCACTTTACTCCTGAGGGCCTCAGGAGTAAAGTGGACATTTGCAGAGTGGTGGAGAAAGAGGGTGGGCCCTCTGACAATGTCTCAGCAATCCAGCTGTGTGGGTCTTACTGGAGATGACAAGAGAGTTAGTTGTTCCTCAAGGACCCTCAAGAGTCAAGGGACTTCATCTCCCAAGTAGTAGTGTGCCAGGAGGAGCATTTGCAGAGTGGTGGAGAAAGGGGGCGTGGCCACCAAACACCGCTCAGAAAACCCACTGTGTGGGACTTACTGGAGTCAACAGGAGGGGTAGTTGGCCCCCTGGACCATCTGAAGCTAAGGGGACTACACCCCGCAACTAGTAGTGCGCCAGGAGGTGTATTTGCAGAGTGATAGAGAAAGAGGGCTTGGCCTCCAACAACCTCTCAGCAATCCAGATTTACTGGAGGTAACAGGAGGGGTCGTTGGCCCCCAAGGACTTCCTTGAAAGAAAGTATTTTTAATTAGAATTCCAAAGACACCAAACACAAACTGGCTACCTGTTCACATTTGGAAATCACAGCTTATTAAATGTGATAAGGTAACTCCAATGTTATCCTATGCGAGAAGACGCCCTTGCAGTGGTGAAAAATGAATGTGAGAGTTTTTCACTACCAGGACATGTAAAACTTTTTAAATACACTTTAACCTACCATCTGGGCTGTCCAGGGCCTAGCCTAGGGGTGACGTATATGTATTAAAAAGGAAGGTTTGGGCCTGGCAAAAGGTTTATTTTGACAGGTCGAAATGGCAGTTTAAAACTGCACACACAGACTGCAATGGTAGGCCTGAGGAATGGCTAAAGGGCTATTTGAGTGGGTGGCACAATAAGTGCTGCAGGTACACTAGTAGCATTTAATTTACAGGCCCTGGGTACTTATAAGGGACTTATAAGTAAATTAAATATGCCAATTGGTCCTAAGGCCCACAAAAATAAGATCAGCAAAAATGGAGGAGGAAGGCAAAAAGTCTGGGGGAAGACCACCCTCAGGCTGACAGGTCTAACAGGCTCCCATTCAGCCAAAGGCCAATGAATGTCTGCGAGATATGGGAGACTCAAGCCCCTCATCACATTCTGCAGGGGCGCCCATTATGTTTTTGCTACACTAGTGCCCAGTGCCTGGATGTGTCTATTCACTTATAGAGTCACTATCTCCTCTAGGCATTTTCTCACATTAAACCAGGGGCTTTGCTAACAGCTAGAGGAGCCCTTGCGCCACTAAAGATTTCTAACACTCTTTCAAGGCCACATGCTCAAGGGGCGGTGATGAATAATGAAATTATACAACATTTGTATTAGATTTTTACAACCTTCTTTCTCCCAGAGCTAGCCTTGGGGACCTGTACACCAGGGACAACTTTGCAACATTACTTGACTCATTTCGGGCCCCAGGCTGAAATTTCAGTGAGGTAGAACCTACATTTCAGCTATGTTTTCTGAAAAACAAACAACACTAGTTTTACTCCTCCTCCTTTTAGTCTTCATTGCCTCACAGGAGAATCAGATTATCAGTATCCAGTCATTATACTGCAGTCTAAACATCTCAGCTAAGACAGCATTGTCCCATGAGTGCCTAGGAGAAAAAGACTGTGGGGCATATTCTCAAGGAACTATCGCCGAGTTAACTGCACTTTATCTCAGCCAAAGTCGCGCTAAAATTATCGCCCCATTCACAAGCTGGTGCTAAAAGCCGATACCACCAGTTTACTTGCGATAGCAGTCGCAAAAAACATAGCCACAGATGACCCCGGCAACTATCGCTAATGAGATGCAGAGTAGGCGTTCCCGAGCAAAAAGCCGCAACAACACCACTCCACAACATTCTCAACGACCAGCCAGATCGGCGATAAGATCACAAAACATGCGCTAAGGCACGTTAGCAGCAGGAAACTAACACCTGCTCCTACCAGGTGTAAAGTCCTACAACAACCGGCACCAGACAAGGGAGCACAGCCCATAGCCACACATGAAGAACAACAGATGCCCTGGAGCTACCGATCATGCAGCCCGGAGCCCCTATAGGTCAACAACACCCACCACCACCCCCAGGACCCACCCCCCACTGGGGCCCTACCCCGGGCACCCCCACACACACACCCCCTTCGGACAAAGATATTGCACCTCAACTCCACGAAATCATGAACCAAACAAATCGCCTGAAGTCGCACAATCACAACACCCAACATACATGTGTGGTCAGAAAAAGGGAAATCATACATCCATATCATAATATCCAAACAATACGTTTATTACAGAAGAAACCAAAAAAAACAAATCTGAAGAGGCATGGCGGGTTGTCTCAGGACATTCTGTAAGTCACAGCCTGCAAAACAGAAATCTGGATCAGAAGGTGTGCCATGCGCCCATCAAAGTACAGAGAGAGAGAGCGAAAGAGAGAAAGAGAGAGGGGGAGAGAGGGAGAGAGAGGTAGAGAAAGATAGGGAGAGAGGGAGAGAGAAAGAGAGAGGGAGAGAGGGAGAGAGAGGGGGAGAGAAAGAGAGAGGGAGAGAGGGAGAGAGGGAGAGTGGGAGAGAGAAAGAGAGTGAGAGAGAAAGAGAGGGTGAGAGAGTGCCGACACTGCGGACCTAGGCCTCACTGCTCACCTGCTGCCACCGGTGTGTCTCCAACCACGTGCCGGTATTCACAGCAGTCCCTCAGGTCCCTCATCTGAAACAGTTTCCAGAGACATGAATGGCAGAGTCTATACAGTTGCACACGCCATCATCGCTTGCCCGCCCCTGCGCACACAGGCTGCTGCACCCCAGCCCCTCCTGCCGCCCAACGGCTATTGCCCGCCCCTGCGCAACCAGGCCTCACTGCCCACCTTCCGCCACCGGCGTGTCTCCAAGAGGGCCCGCCACGTTCCGGAGGGATCTCCAAGCCCGGTGCCCGCGACCATGGCACCCTCCACATCATGCAGCCCCGCACCACGGGCCACCAGGTCACACACATGAGTCTGGGTCTTGATTTCGCAATGGCAGAGACCACATCAGTGCACACGGCATCATCGCAGGCTGCACACCCGCACAGCGCTTGAGGTGCCACTAACTCTGTGAACCGTGAGGCAACGCCACGTGGTGGGAGGCCTGCCCTGCCCGCTGGCTCAGGCCTACACTGCAGTCCAGCAGGGCTCACACTAATCCTTGCCAGTCCGGACCGCCAGGACGGCGCATCATCGCAGGTTGCACACCCGCTCAGCACTTTAGGTGCCCCTATCTCACTGCACCGCAAGACACCGTCCCGTGGCGGTGTGCCTGTGCCTGCCACAGTGTATCCGGTGCCACCAAGTCTGTGCACCGCTAGCCATGGACCCTTAATGATTGAGTCCCGTGGTGCGGACGCCATCATGTCACCCCGGGCACTGGGCAATGTGAGGTGGCAGGGCCCTAGCCCCTCATGCATACATGAGAACTACACAGAGACACCCAGTCAGAACTAGTGGAAATGGCGTCCAGCGCGTGCGCCAGGCCCTTTTCATTGGCAGGGTCACATGTCCTGTGACACCTGTGCTGGATGGGTGTGGTGTGGGTTTACACCAGCCGTGAGGGAGTGGCTGTGGCATGCTGACAACTAGACCTGTGAGCTGCAGATCCCAACAGTGAAGACCTGGGACATGTAGCATTTTCGTCCCCCCCAGTGCGCGTAATTGGAGTAGGCTGTCCTGGCGTATGCCAGTCCATCGTAAGGGTGTGAACAATGACCTGGGGTCTCTGGGCGTGGTTTCGTCCTGGGCTGGACAAGGAAGTGACTACTGGATGTGTCTCTGTCGTAGTGTCGGCGCCACCCGGACCGCAATCGGCAATGTGTCACCCTGTGACAAAAGTCCCACAACATGGGCAACATGGACGTAAGGGGGAATCACTGACCCTACATTCATCCATACTTCCACACTTGAAAGATCATAGAAATGACACATCTGTGTGAATAAGAATGTTTATTGCACATTCAAGGGAGTGTTGCAGCTGGAGCAGTACAGGGCCATGCCAACCCCACATCACATTGTCTGCCCGTGGAGGGCCAGCCAGAGTCCTTCAGAGAATGACAGGTACATCATGGGAGGAGGACTTCAGTCCGCAGTCTGATAGCTGTGTCATTGGTGACCAATCAGAATATGGCAGTCCATGTCGAGGTCCAAGGTGAGTGTCGCAGAGTGCATCGGGGGACAGTGGAAGGTGATGATGCAGAGGGCAGAACCAAGCAGAAACAAGCCACATGGCGGAGATGAATGCTACTGCGTCCTCCTGACCACAATGGCAGATTCATCCGCATCTTCGTCCTCTGCTGTTGCATGTGCCTCACATGTGGCTGGTGGTGTTCTGTCTCCAGCACTGTCTGGCACTGACACATCAGGGGCCGGAGATGTGGATGGGGTGGTAGCAGCAGCATGCATCAGCGCCAGGCCTTGTGGCAGCGATGCCATGAGGAGGCTCTTCAGGGCATTGAGGGACCCAGCTGCCTCTCGCTGGTGTGCAGCCGTGGCAGCCACTCTTTCCGCCTGCGTCTGCTCCATGTTCTCCATGATCCTCCGCATGTGTCCCAACTCCCTGGCGAGATCGCTGGAGGCACTCTGACTAGACAGTCGTTCTTGTCGCAGAGTCAGGACTGTCAGCCATGGTCCGTTGGAGAGCATGGAGCGGACTGTGGGTGTCCGTTAGGGACTGTGAGTGGTCCCTGTTGGGACTTAGACACCCACGTATGGCGTCTAGTTTGGCTGCCATGCGGTCGAACCCCACCTGCACCTGTTCAGCCAGCTTCTCCTGGCACCCCAACACACGGCGTTGGAAGGCCATGTGTTCGTCGTGGGGGTCCTGGGAGGCAGCTGTGGTGGTGGGTGCTGCCTGCTGTGTGTGCTGTGCAGGGGGTGGGTTCTCCGCGTGGCAGCTGGGCTGCCCTGATCCTGGAAGTGGGCTGCGGAGGCTCTCCACGAGCTGTTGGAGGGCATTGGAGTCAAAGGTGTAGTGGTCCTCTTCGTCATCAGAGGAGAGAGGTTCGGATTGCTCTGCAGGAGGTGTTGGATTTCCCCCTGCAATATGAAGGGGAGATGCAGTTTAACATCGTGTTCACATGTATGTTGAAGCATTGTACATGTTTACATTCAGACTGCATGACAGTGTACATTGTGACTGTTTGGGGGGAGCTGCCTATTTGATGCGGGACAGTGGACATTCTGACTACATCACGGATGTGTGTTTGTACTTGTACATTGTCAACTTACATTTCCCTGCAGTGCCAAATGTGATTGGCCAGTTTCTACGCACATGCGGCACCAGATGTGTCCTTTGTTCTGTTGTGGACGTGTTGCTGTTTGTACCACATCGTTGTCAATGTTGATGTGCCCTGCATGTAATGTGTGTGTGCCGCATTTTGGGGGAGTCGCCCCTGCGGCTCTGATTTGGCTGCCCTCATCCCTTTCATGCGGTGAGCATCTGGGTTCTGTGCTTATGCAGTGCTGAGATGTTGCATACCTGTGTGCATTGGTCTCTTGGTGGGAGTTGTGGGTCTGGGGCATGGTTTGTCCACAGATGTGCTATGCTTAATTGTGCATGTGTGCCATTGTGCCCATCTCCCCCCGTCCCCCCAGTCCCTGGTGGTTACTCACCCTGTTGCTGCTGTGTCCGGTCATGTTGAGCAGTGTCCGGTTCCCCAACTCCTGCCACCGTCTCCCCACTGATGACTGTGGACACCATTTCCTCCATCTCGTCCAGCTCCTCCTGTGGCGATGGACTCCCACCTCCAGTCTGCATTGCTGCCTTCCGGTTGTTTGCGAGTTTCAGCTTGGTTTTGCGCTTCACATCATTCCAGCGCCTCTTGACCTCGTCCATTGTCCTATTCAGCACTCCGACTGCATTCACCTTGTCCACGATGGTCTGCCATATTCCATTTTTAGTTGCCAGTGATACAGTGGAGGTGACGAACAGTGGTTGATGGTGTTCTATCACCTCCGTTATCAGGATCCTGTTTTCCTGCGGACTGAACCGCTTCTTTCCACTCTTCTTGTCCTTGCCCTTCCCTGACCCCGAGGTCCCTGGCTGTTCCTCCAGGGGGCTTGTGGGGTTCTGGTTGTCCTCTGTACTTGCTCCAGATGCCTCCATTGTGCTTCGCTGTTGTTTGGCTTTTGTTGGTATGTTTTTTTTCTACTTTTATATGACGCGTGGGAATTGCAGGCCTGTGGCTGGTTTTCGTAGATTTTTGTATCGCGATTGGCGTCATCGCTACTATTTTCACTTTGGGGTTTCGCGTTTTTGCAGCGTTGCGTTGTTTTTAACGCGTTCATTTGACGCGTAGTCGTGTGACTATCGCATGGTACCCTTGTGTTGTGAGTTCCACGTTGATACGGAGTTGTTTTCCCGCGATAGACTGCGATGTGAAGGGTTGCGTTAAGCTACACTTGCGGTGGTTATCACACATTCTTGAGAATATGCCCCTCAGACTTACAAGATGAGCTTTCTACATGTTTAACCTATGTTGCCAATTCCACAAAGACTGCGCAGAAACTTAGATACACTTATAAACCCCTTTCTCTTGAAAACCTATATGAACTTTTTTGATTGTCAAAACTCTTTTGTATATTGACTGTTAGAATATTAAATTATACCTGAAGGTTGGGTTAGTGAGCATTGTATTTCGGTACAGTGTTTTACAGTGCTCATAAGGGGTACTAAAATGACCTCTACTGCATTGATTTAGGCCTCTACGTATAACGTCAGTTGTGGTGATATACATACATGTTCATGTGATGCAGATTTAGTTTCTCTACGTAACTAATAATGAATAAAGTGATCTGAAAACCTAGCACATGCTTCCACGTGACATCTCAACAACACGAGGCCTGTATGGGTGCGTATTTAGTAGATTCACCACATGTCAATTTTTTTCACACTATTTTCATTGCACAGTTTCGTAGAATACATCTAACATTTAAATTAGGGACTGGTAGAAGCCTGAATTATGGTCTCAGCCGATCTTGTCGAAATGTACCTGAATTCTCCATAACTTTCATCTGGCTAGCTGGGTAGAGTACAAGCCCTTGTGTTATCAATGACCTCTGTCTAGTTAAACAGAGCACAGACTCCCCGTGTTTACAATGTCCTCTGGTTAGCTGGGCAGAGTACAGACCCTTGTGTTATCAGTGTTATCAATGTTCTGAGCTCAAGGGCAGGATGCAGTCCGTCAGTGTCCTCCAACATGCAATGCTCGTCACTGAAGCTACTAAGACTTTACCCCGTTGCAGTGAGTTAGAAACAGCTGAGCTGACTTTCTCATCTTCCAAGATCGTACATGAGAATGCGTGTGAAATATATGTACATACAGTAAGATAACTTTCCCACATTTCCAGGGTTACGCAGGAGAATGCAAAGTGTGAAATGCACAGGAATTATGCTTCTAGAGGGAATCTCTCTGTCAACACCAGACAATTGTGTTGCCAATGCAGATCTCCTAGTTGGCTTTTGTGATGACACCTATAAGGATAGAGAGGTGGGTGAGAAGGATGGAATGGCAGTGTTATCATAGACTGAAAAGTGTGGCATCTGTGAGAGGGGCATCTGGTGCTCTAGGACTTTGGGCATGGTATCTATGGTTAATTTCAGGCCATTTGCTCTTTAGTGACAGATGGTGTGGATGGAGGTCATCTGTTTGTTTAATACATGGATGTGTGACTTTGCCTGACACTTCAGTTGCTTCCATTCCATGTGTGTTGCATAGTTGTTCTCCTTAAGGAATTCCAAGTGCTCCCTCGTGATGTCCCTGATCACAAGAAGGGCAGCGAGTGCTACCCATATTTGGCCACACAAGCTGCCAGCCCAGCTTCCATGGCACTTATCCAATACCTTTAGTCCTAGGCTCAACAGTGTCAAAGTTCTCAAACTTTGACCCATATTTATCAAGGTTTTATGTCACCCTTGCGCCATGCAAGAGGGCGCAAGGGCGCTGCAAAACCTAAGTGAGATTTATCAAGTGGTCTTATGTGGCCCTGCATGGCTTGATAAATCTAGAGTAACGTAAGGCATTGCAAATCGCTGCCTTGCATTACTCTGCGGCAGTGAGGTGTTCCATGGGTGGAGCGTGGGTGTTCCCATGCATCCAACCATGGATTATGGCACATTTCCATTTGTGGTAGACCTCGGAATGTGTCAAAATGCTACGCCACCCCAGGAGAGGCGTAACAAAAAATATCTTTATTTCTTCTCATTTTTAGGTCGAGTTTTAGCAGCAGCGCGCATGTGCTGCTCGCTCTGCGAGGCATGCAGTAGTAGAGTATGGGGAGACAAGCTTTCCTCACTCTCCGCCCATATTTTTCATTGGCTTCTGTCTTTGACCTTCGTAAATTCTGTCTTCTGATTGATTATGAGGCTTGTTAGTCCCGCCTTATTATGGCCATGTCGTCATTTGAACCCTCCCATGGCATTTACTTTGAGTGTTACTTTGAGTATTTAGAGCACTATTTTCTCGCACCCACCACCCGCACTCCCGCTGTCCATGCCTTCTTGTCCCCCTGCAGCCCGCCCCCGCCCGGCCGCATTACCGTTTGCAATGCACGTTTCCCGTCCCAAAACTTTTCACCCTTTGTGCTGAGAACATGAATGGGCCGGGCCAGCTAATATGCTCCCCAGAGGTCCATGGGCAGCATTGTCTGAATGTCCCTGTTATTGAACTATGTGTAGGGCCCCAGACTCTACAAGCATATGGCCGTGCGCAGCGGTGTGTGGCCTTGGAGTGGCCTCTGTTGTGGGGCCGGCATGTGCCGGGTCACAGGGGCTGCAGATGTCTGGGAGGGGCGCAGAGCGTGCCCGGTGGCTGACACTCTAATCATGAAAGATTGCCAAATTTAATTTCCAAGCGGGCGAAGCTCGGCCGCGCACTCTGGGTCGATTTCTGGTGACCATATACAGACACTTACCACGGGCCGGGGCCTCTGCATTCGGGATTTGGGATTTTTATGTAAGCGCAAGCCTACAGCACATTTGGTAAGAGCACAACTTGTATTCTGTAAGATTTTACGTGAAAAAATAGTATTAAATAAATCCGCCTAGCATGTTTAAAAAGTAAGTAATTCTCAAGCAAGCAAGCTTTAGTTTGACCGTGTTCTGGTTTGTCGTCCTTGTGAAATTCACTGTGCACTTATTGCACGGCAGCAGTACAACTGTGCAAAGCAACAGTTTATTTTCTGTCGCATTTAAGAACGGATTGGTGTCTATATTGAGACTAGACCTTAAAATATGTAGAGTTTGAAAGGACAAAAAGCATAAAATCGGTATGACCCATCCTTAAATTTTCAATCCGGCTATTCAAGTGACATAGCTTGTTTAACCATGCCTGAATGTTTTGTTTTTGCTTTTATTTGTTTATTTATTAGCATTATATTTAGGCTAACTGAAACAATACTGTTTATTGTAGTGTGTGACAAGAGCCATTACGGAACATATCACCTTGACACACTCTTCCTCATTTAAAATATGTTTTTAAATTCGATTATAAATGTAGAGTGTTGGCACATCGGTGTTGCCTAAAGTTTAGTTTTTGATACCATTATATTTTCAAATTAATTTCTTAAATTTGTATTTTTTGACGCCCAACCCTCAAGGTTAGATTTTCAGGGGCATGGCACCCTGACTTGTGCGGAGAAGCCTGGAAACACTTGTTTTATTTATTTATTTGTTTATTCATTTATTATGTGTGCATTTTTAGATTTTGGTGCTGTGCGTCTCCATTAGCACTTCTGTATAGTCCTGGAGAAACGAGTTGTGTTGCTGCCGTGGGCCTTGTGAGAAACCACATTGCCAATAGCCAGGTCTGCACATGGTGCTTGTAGTCTCTGCAGGGCCATGTTCTATGTACCATCGCTTGTTCCAAACATACAAATGGATGTTGGTTAAAAAAAAAAATATAGGTAAAATAAGTGCAGGCAGGAAGCTGCAAACAGCTGATTTAAGCATACAAAAGACATGCAAAGTAAAATATGTGAACAAGAAGTTAATATTTAAATAATATAATATAAATAAATCTGTCTATATTGTGTTTGTGTGTGTATAAATGTATGACTGACATAGATCTATAGGTACAAACAAGTGCTACCAGGCTCAGACATTGCTCAAGTGTGAGCAGTTATCTAAAAGAGACCTCTAATAAACAAATATTACGTCACTTCTCCCAACAAAAGTACATTTCGTCGGGCAGTCTGTACTTGTCACTCAAACCTTCATTCCGCGTCCTTTTCGCCCATCTCTAGGGACACCAGGTCCCTTTAGTGAAATGCCATGGAGCCTGCACATAGGCACTTTGACATAGGCGGTCTCCCCAGTGACAGCTTGTTCCTGCAAGCTACAGCTGGACACAGTGAAGGTGACACCTGCTGCCCCAGGGCTTGGCCTTTTGAACTGATGGGGCAACAATGTGGGCACAGTTCCACTTCTTCCACCTTGGAGTTCATTCGTGAAGCCCCAGTTTGGTCTGTTGTTTACCTCTTATTTTAAAGTGCTATATTGTGGGAAGGAAAGCTGTGTTTGTTTGCCGCAGTTTGTGATTGGTTGCTCAATGGCTTGTATCATCGGAGCTAGAAATGACCACACTTCCCATAGGCACTAAATGGGGCGGCTCATTTTATGTTGTTAGTCCAAAACATATGGGCCTAACTCAGAAATAAATGAGAAAGTAAGCACCCTCAGGATTATGACTCACAAACACGAAATGTATTCACTTTAAGAATTCAGAAAAGTTTTCCAGTGTACATCTGGAAACTCGCAGCAGTTCACATTTCCATGTGCACTCCTGAGAAACTTCAAATTCAATTTTCGCATATCATAATATAAACGGGTATATTTTTGCAATAGAAAACCGGCAGCACAAAGGCATAGGGAAAATATGTTCCCTAGGATGGAAAACATGTTTGTTTATGTTTAAACCTCTTCTTTAATACTTTGATACCCCCACCAATTGTGGTGTTCCCTTTTCATTCTCGAAGGATGTTTAATTTTACCCACAAACAGAATACCCACAAACGGGTGTGCACCCCCTTCCAGAACATTCGTCCCCTGGAACGTTCCCCTCCCTCGAACAATCATATTACCATCATTGTTAGTAAATCTTTTATAGAACAACAGTATTGTTGGCCCTCTAACACCAGTGATAAATCACATTATCCACAAAGAATACTGCCCAGTAGCCACTGGCTACCCAGAATGTAGAGAGAAGGCCGCACAATCTGCACACACAAGTCATCTACCTGGTCCATCAGTTGGGGCTATTATAGCCATCTGAGCAAAATTCCAACCTCTTAATCCCTGAAAACATCAGTCAAAAGGTGGAAGGTGATTATTTAACTTTTACAAAGAGTCAGGAGCTGCATTCCATTCAGTGTGAAGACTTTGAGGGATTAAATATGTAAATTATGCAGCTGACGGTGGATTCAGTAGCAAGTGCACCGCACCCATAACTATGAAAAAACCCAGTGGCCACAAAGTCTTAGAATGACAGAGGTCCTGCCTGTGACTGACTGCTTGTGTGAAGACTAGTTGTGCGAAAGGGAGCATGCTGCACTTTGTTGTGGCCAATGTATGGCAGCGAGGAGCTCTAAATATTAAAGATTGTGCATGAAGGCATTTGCCTTTTTTTGTATCAGAAGATGTGTAAAACATCTCGGGGAACAGCTTGGGCCAGCTTTTGTACCTTGAGAAGTAACCTACCAGGGTCCAAGGCAGTGTTAACTGCTCCATGGAAACACAGCTAAGCCTTTTGTGGGACATGAACGAACCCTGGCTTCCTGCCAGAACCGTGCTGAGCACCTTGGCCAAAAAGAACATTAAGATGTTTCTACTAGCTTGACTATGGGCTACTTAAGACCAAATCTCACCTATTCTTGTAGGGGCATATTATCAAGAAACGGCGTTAAAATTATCGCCGGTTTAGCAGCAGAAAACTGCCGCTAAAGTGGCGATAATGGGCTTGATAATATGCCCTGGAGAATTCCAATAGAAGCCCATGTTCTGGTGTCAACATGGGCTTCTATTGGAATTCTCCAGGGCATATTATCAAGCCCATTATCGCCGCTTTAGCGGCAGTTTTCTGCCGCTAAACCGGCGATAATTTTAACGCCGTTCTTGATAATATGCCCCGTAGTTTTAATAAATCCCAAAGTCCTTCTGAGGCCCCCATCAGATATCCTATCCTAATTCTTACATTCGTGCCACCATAATAGTGAATATTTGTACCACCATAATAGTGAATACTGAATAGTGTTTACAGTCCCCAGAATGAGGGCTGTCTTAACATTGGGGGACAGCACAAGGATAGCCAAGCTACGCTAGGGGATCCTACCCCAAAGAGCATGACAAGTGGACCCTTCACCTTATTCATGCATGTGAGATACTCCGGTGGGTCTCCGATACCTGATTAACTGTACCATTAATTGAAATCAGGCATGACCTTGGCCTTGCCCTGGAATGTTTTGCCAATGTAATTACCATGTAACTATTATGAAAGAAATCAAATTACCTCCCCAATTTGTTTATTATGTGGAAATTTGCTAAAGGTGAATTCATTTCCCTGCTATCCCTTGAACATAAGCCTGTCGGTGGATCCAGGCTGGCCAATGGCATCCGTAAGAAGATACAAGTTCAGCGCCACACAAACCAGCTACTGTAGCTCACAAGGGACCTTCCTTTGCACCCAAGTGTCAAACGAGCTGCCTCAGGAACGGTCTTGACTCCTGAGGGGCTGTTCTTAGGTTTGAAAAAGTCCACCTGGGGTTATATAGATGTGACAACATTATTCACCTGTTTTCAACAGTAGCTCTAATCTGAAAACTGAACTATGGAACCTTCCCTTTGACTGAACTTCTGCAGGGGGTCAGGGTTCACAGTTGAAAAACGCCAGACATTCACTCGCCTATCTGATCGGACTTTACATTCTCTCAAATTCATTTTGAAATATATGTTTCTCATTATTTTCAGTGCTTTGAGTAACCCAGAGGATACTTTCAGCGTTATATACAATTTCTTAATTAATAAAGAATGTTCACCCTGGTTGTATGCCATTGCAACCAAATACTACAACACACACCACTAGCACGCATTTATATTTAGTTACATGCAAAAGTTGTCTACCACGCAAGCAACTAGCACGCACACATTCACCACGCATACCATTTACGGCACATATGTAATTGTTAGAGCATCCTGGCTTAGAACGTGACTCTGCCTCCCTCCCTCCTTCGTTGCTGTAAATGTTCTTTATTTTTTACAAGAATATAAATTAAACTTACCTGCACGCAACACTTTGATCCGTTCGTCCATCCAGCTCCAACGCGCTTTACTTGCTCTAAAAAGAGATACTCCACTGCGTATGTTCGGGAATAGGCATGGAAGGCCAGAAACGACTACTGTTTTCAAGTGTCTGTATGAGTTCTTAGTGTTAACAGCAAGCGTTTTGGGATTAGTTCATTGTAATGCTTTTTTTTTTTTTTTTTACTTCTTTGGGATTATTTATAACAAGCATTTGCAATGCAATAGGTCTCGCATTTGCGAGAGTTTGAGCTATTGACATTGTAAATGCCAATGCCTTTTATTTATTTGTTTGTGTTTAAAACAGATAAATAAAAGGCATTGTCATTTACAATGCCAATAGCTTAAACTCTCGCAAATGCGAGACCTATTGCATTGCAAATGCTTGTTCTTCTTTCTACGTGAGCTGCATTCTGCAGCTCATGTAGAAAGAGGAAAATGCCTCTCAGGGTGTCCCTTCCTGCACAAAAACAATCCTGCCTACAACGCAGGCCCCATACAACATGACACAATGGGGCCTGTGTTTACGTTAGGCAGCTAAAAGTGCGCCAGTGCTAAAAAAGGACAGGAATGCGCCATATAATGGTAAATGCGGCACAATCCTGCCCTTTCATGCAGTGCAGTACATAAGAACAGTGGTCCCAGAAAATGACCATACAATTCAAAGTCCAAAATTACAAAGTGATTACCAAAAAACTGAAACACAAGGTATTTTGTTGCTCTTAGTGTTTAATTCACACTGAGCTTAGTCTATTATTGACATAATTCATATTATATACAATGATATCCCTAGGTGGGAAAAGGGAAAGAGGGGAAGGTGAAGTGAGAGTGATTCAGGTGAGGTAAGGGTAGTGACTTCAAGAGTGTAGTTTGCATCAAAACAATATATTACTCAAAAAACATGTGGCTCCTTGATTGAGCCTATTAATCACAATATACACAAAAAAACTTGTATCGCCATGGTAATAGTTAACACAGTACTAAATCTCTGATGTTAAAACTGGCTTGATTAAAAATTGTCGACGTTTCGACCCCAATATATCCGTAGGCTATTGAAATCCTTATGCCGGGGTCTTCATCAGGACTGTGGTGTGAGGGTGGGTGAGGGGATCTAGGGAAGAGCATGAAAATGACTTAGAAAATTATATATGATGTCATAAAGATCTAATAGGATATGTTATAGAATGGTAAAAAATGGTAGATTACTATAAGCCGCCCCTGATGAGAGGCTGGAGTTATGCTAGGGCCCACGTGGCTCCTAATGACCGGGAGAGAGAAAACAGCACCTGTGAAAATAAGGCGCATTATCAATGTTTGAAAAATGAGTTTTGCTGTAAAGTTCTATGTAATAGAAAAGGCATCACTCACTGAAAGTGTGTTGAAAGCCTAATTACTCGGCTGAAGGCATATAAAGTATTCTGAAAAAGGGAAAAGAGAAATGAGGGCTAAAAAGGACCGTGCAAAAAGCACAACATGAAACTAAGCAACATGAAATTAAGCGCATATGGTTTTGCCTTTGTCAGGAATAAATGTATTGGGATAAGTCATAAGGATCAAGTCAGCACACATGAGCCCCGGTTTGAGCCTATACCTTGTTGGAAAAAGGCAGAGTAAAATTCTAGTCAGCCATAGCAAAAACGAGAGCACTGTATGATCGTAATGCTCTAAAAACGGGCTTAAACAACACCAGAAGGTTACAGTTTAAAAGGGAGATGAAAGCGCGCCTTTAAAAATACATCCAAATAGGTTGTGAAAGCATCGGGATGTGTTTAGAAATGCAACAAACTATCGCACTAACAAAGAGGGACGAGCGCATTAGAAATGCCTGATTACCTGCGTTAGAAATACGTGGGCCCTAGCATAACTCCAGCCTCTCATCAGGGGCGGCTTATGGTAATCTACCATTTTTTACCATTCTATAACATATCCTATTAGATCTTTATGACATCATATATAATTTTCTAAGTCATTTTCATGCTCTTCCCTAGATCCCCTCACCCACCCTCACACCACAGTCCTGATGAAGACCCCGGCATAAGGATTTCAATAGCCTACGGATATATTGGGGTCGAAACGTCGACAATTTTTAATCAAGCCAGTTTTAACATCAGAGATTTAGTACTGTGTTAACTATTACCATGGCGATACAAGTTTTTTTGTGTATATTGTGATTAATAGGCTCAATTAAGGAGCCACATGTTTTTTTGAGTAATATATTGTTTTGATGCAAACTACACTCTTGAAGTCACTACCCTTACCTCACCTGAATCACTCTCACTTCACCTTCCCCTCTTTCCCTTTTCCCACCTAGGGATATCATTGTATATAATATGAATTATGTCAATAATAGACTAAGCTCAGTGTGAATTAAACACTAAGAGCAACAAAATACCTTGTGTTTCAGTTTTTTGGTAATCACTTTGTAATTTTGGACTTTGAATTGTATGGTCATTTTCTGGGACCACTGTTCTTATGTACTGTCCTTTACCCAGGTCCCAGAGACTAGTTTTGGGTTTACCCTTCTTAGGTAACTATCTCAGAGCAGGTGCACACCTCAAGTAGGTATATTATTGATTTAGTCAATATTTTAGTAAAATGGTAGAAAGCGAGTTTTTGTCATATACCGAGGAGTATATTAATCAATTAATACAGGACCCCGCTAACAACTTTCTTTCTGTAACTACCCCTAACATTGACTTTACCCTAAATGAGAAAATTGTACGCCTTGAACGCTTGGAAAAGAAATTGGTTAGAACTCGTCTACATGGACATCTACTGACCAAGTATTTGCAAGCGAATATCATCCCGGTAGGTTTGCAGGTACGGAATGAACCGGCCATCTTTATAGATATACCCAAATTTAAAGAAGGCTTCAGTTACGTGGCCAACAACTGCTCCCGGCACTGGATGGTGCTGGGAGTAGAGACAGCAGCTGAACAGGTCCAAGTACTAATCAGCCAGATCACTGCACTCAAGACTGAGATAGCTGGCGACACTGCACTTTCGAACGCCAAAGAGGCTCTGGAAAATCTGGACAAAACTCTCAAAGATTTTGAAACGACAACACAGATCAAGAAACTTGAAAAACTTGCAAAGGATGTAAGATACTACGAAAAGAAGAACACGTATCCCTATCTCCAAGAAGATTACTATAAGCAGGATAGCCAGGGGCGCTTTAATAACAGAGGTCGAGGAGGATACCGTGGACGTAGGAATTTTACAACTTTTTCTGATTCGTCATACAGCACAGATAGTGACACTGAACAACCAGGCCCCAGCGGAAGCTACGGATATCAGGATACATGGAATCCACCTCAGGGACCCTATCCCTCGCCTTTTTTAGGAGAAGGACAATGGAGACCCCCCAGAGGCCGTGTTGGGAACTGGCCCAGGGGCCCATTGCGAGGTCAACCAGGGAACAACAGTTGGGAGAGAGGCCGTGGGAAGACATCGAAACAGGTTCGCTTCCAACCGGAGAACCATGGAGAGATCCAAACCCGACGCAGGGTCTACAGATGGTGAGGAGGCAGCAAAACCCTGTAGTCAACATCTCCTCCTACACACTCAAGAATGAAGAGACAAGCGTCTTGAGCAAAGGACTTTCTTTTGTTCCGACAGCACGTCCTAATGAATTTGCACTTAAGACTGAACTTCACCGCTTTTTCAGAAAGATCCGTCTCAAGTATTTCTTCAAAAAATCCCCCAGACCTGGAGCTATGTCTCCCACAGGATTTCGGATTGCGTCTACGTTTGTTCCACCGGCCAACCGTATGACGAATAAGATCCTTGCATATGAAAGTGTGGTCCTCAGAGATATCTCCAAATTAATGAAGGAACATAAGCACATTAAATATAATATCTCCAAGCTTGAGAGGGAAGCTCTGGACTCCCTAAGAAACAATAAGAACATTGTAATCAAGCCGGCAGACAAGGGGGGCGCTATTGTGGTTCAGGATCTGTCCAAGTACAAGATGGAAATTCTTAACCAACTCCAGGATGGAGTTAGTTACATGAGAACTAATGGAGATCCCTCTAAGGATCTGGCCCAAGAGATTTTGGCTATAACTACCCGTGGTTTGGATCAAGGCTTCCTAACAAAGCACGAGTTCTTGTACCTAAATCAAAAACAACCTCGTTTGCCAACACTCTACACCCTACCAAAGATACATAAGGACCCACAGAATCCACCGGGGCGTCCTATCGTCTCAGGATGCGGTTCTATGCTAGAACCGTTAAGCAAATATATTGATCATTTTCTAAAACCATTAGCTGAAACCACCAGGGCGTACCTCAGGGATACGATGCAAACTATAAACCTAGTGGATAAACGCTCACATGATCCAAACAGTCAACTTCTTGTGACTTGTGATGTTGTTTCTCTTTACACAAGTATACCACAACCTGCTGCCCTTGAAGTAATGCGTGAGGCATTAGATCACCGAATGGCTCCCATGACCGTACCAACAGATTTCATTATAGATCTCCTCAGAATCGCTATGATGAAAAACTTCTTCTTTTTTGATGGCCATTTCTATTTTCAAACTAAAGGAGTGGCTATGGGCGCCGCCTTCGCCCCTGATTTAGCCATCCTCTTTATGGACCACTTTGAGAGATCTTTCATATTTGGGGCGGTCAACCCATATCTGGATAAGGTATCCTTATGGAGGCGGTAATCGATGATATACTCTTGATTTGGACTGGAGATCAAACTGAACTGGTCTCATTCCATTCCTGGTTGAATGAGAGGAGCTCTGATATCCAATTCACCATTCACTTTGATCCAAAGGAAATCGACTTCTTGGACATTACCATCAAATCTGAGGATGATCACCTCTACACTACCCTATATCGCAAACCTGCGGAGAGAAATTCTTTGCTTAGATACAATAGCCATCACCCAAGGGGACTCCGAGATAATCTCCCCTTTGGGCAGTTTTTACGGATCCGCAGAAACTGTTCAAAAAAGACTGACTACATGGCCCAATCAGATGATTTACTAAACCGACTTATGGAACGTGGGTACCCTAAAAGACTTACCAAGCGGGCACAGAAGAGGGCCTGGTATAGCCCTCGTGAAGATCTGCTTGAACCTAAAGACAGGGATGATGGACTTATGGAAAGGATGATATGTGTAACAACATTTTCAACTCAAAGCCATGCCATTAAGAAGACCATTAATAAACATTGGGGTTTAATTTCAGACGACATCGGACAAGACAATCCTCCTATGCATTCCTTTAAAAAAGCCAAAAGCATTAAAGAACATGTGGTCCGTTCCTTTTTAGAAACTCCTGAAACACCCACCATTACATCCATGTGGAACTTACCACCGATATTGGGACATTTCAGATGTGGGAAATGTAAGGCCTGCCCCACAACAATCCAAACGAAAGAACTTACCTACAAAGACCATGTTATTACTTTGAATTTCCTTTCCAATTGCAATACCAACAACGTGATCTATGCTATCTTATGTCCTTGCGATCTCATCTACGTAGGACAAACCCAACAAAAGATCAAAGCCCGGATTCTCCAGCACTGCAGCCGTATTAGATGTGGCGTGCAGGGAGCACCGCTGGTGGAGCATTTTTCAAATATGAGTCATAGCCCTGACGAATTGCAATGGGTAGTATTGGAAAGAACCTCACTGGGCCCGAGGGGAGGTAACATTGGCGCAATTTTAAACCTGAGAGAATGCAAATGGATGTCCCTTCTGGACTCTATTAGGAATGGTCTAAATGAATCGGAAATTAGTCACGCCCAATTTGCCTGCTTGCATGTGGAATAATGCATTTTTACCTTTCAGACATGTATATTGAGTCAATCCAACCACAGACCTTATTGTCCCTTATTGTGTTTATTAATATGGGTTAGTCACTATGTTCTCCTTATGGTAATGTCCTAGGTGTTTGTCTGACTTATGCACGTTTTGAATATGCACAGTTTTATTTATTTTAACTGTGACAATGCAACGTATCCCCTTACATTTAGAATCGGGGTAGAGCGCTTAAATATTGCATAAGGTTAAGCATCCATGTAGTAAACTTTTATGTCGTTTTTTCTGATTAATCCATTGACAGGATACCATATGAAGTCCATGCACACTTCATGAACATATGAAATGTATGAACCCTTTACTATTCTCTCAAATTAATTTACATTATACAATTATGTAAATATACCTTTTTGTAATATTATACCTTTTGTAATATTATTTTGTAATATTAACCAAATACTGTATTTGCTCCAATCATGTAAATATACTTTTTTGATATGTTAACCAAATACTGCATATAACCAAATACTGTATATGTCGCAAAGATATTGTTTTGTAAAGTTAAACAATTACTGTATATGCCAATTTGTCAAGACATCTCTCAAGTGGCATTTCATTCAAACCGGGGTCTTTCCCCCATTTTTTCACATGCAACTACAAATATGTTAATATACCTTTGGTATGTTAACTAATACTGCAGATGCCATTTTTTCAAGACACCCCTTTAGTTACATTTCACTCCAGCTGGGCCTTTAGAAACACATGTCATTGTTTAGTGTATCTTCTTACGTTACCCGCAACGTTTGTTTTCTGATATTTTGCAAGGTTTCTGAAGATCAAAAGTCTGGCTTCAGTGCCCCCACCTCTCCTCTCATGGTGAGTTAGCACTCAGCGCCTGCACGCATTGCCTTGTCATGCGTGATTCATGTTCCTATTTAAGTGAGTAGAATCCAGCCCTCCATGTCGCTCGTTCGTAAGGATTTATTTCAACAGAACTGCGGTGAGTTAACTGTTAGTGCAAGTGTTATTGAGACGACCTGACCTTGACGGTTTGTCTTCCGTGAACACAGCCCATTGTATTAAAACTCCTCTTCTTAATTTAATTTGTAGGCGCGATGGAAACTTGAAAGTTCCAGCCAGTATTTCTAACGCAGGTAATCAGGCATTTCTAACGCGCTCGTCCCTCTTTGTTAGTGCGATAGTTTGTTGCATTTCTAAACACATCCCGATGCTTTCACAACCTATTTGGATGTATTTTTAAAGGCGCGCTTTCATCTCCCTTTAAACTGTAACCTTCTGGTGTTGTTTAAGCCCGTTTTTAGAGCATTACGATCATACAGTGCTCTCGTTTTTGCTATGGCTGACTAGAATTTTACTCTGCCTTTTTCCAACAAGGTATAGGCTCAAACCGGGGCTCATGTGTGCTGACTTGATCCTTATGACTTATCCCAATACATTTATTCCTGACAAAGGCAAAACCATATGCGCTTAATTTCATGTTGCTTAGTTTCATGTTGTGCTTTTTGCACGGTCCTTTTTAGCCCTCATTTCTCTTTTCCCTTTTTCAGAATACTTTATATGCCTTCAGCCGAGTAATTAGGCTTTCAACACACTTTCAGTGAGTGATGCCTTTTCTATTACATAGAACTTTACAGCAAAACTCATTTTTCAAACATTGATAATGCGCCTTATTTTCACAGGTGCTGTTTTCTCTCTCCCGGTCATTAGGAGCCACGTGGGCCCTAGCATAACTCCAGCCTCTCATCAGGGGCGGCTTATGGTAATCTACCATTTTTTACCATTCTATAACATATCCTATTAGATCTTTATGACATCATATATAATTTTCTAAGTCATTTTCATGCTCTTCCCTAGATCCCCTCACCCACCCTCACACCACAGTCCTGATGAAGACCCCGGCATAAGGATTTCAATAGCCTACGGATATATTGGGGTCGAAACGTCGACAATTTTTAATCAAGCCAGTTTTAACATCAGAGATTTAGTACTGTGTTAACTATTACCATGGCGATACAAGTTTTTTTGTGTATATTGTGATTAATAGGCTCAATCAAGGAGCCACATGTTTTTTGAGTAATATATTGTTTTGATGCAAACTACACTCTTGAAGTCACTACCCTTACCTCACCTGAATCACTCTCACTTCACCTTCCCCTCTTTCCCTTTTCCCACCTAGGGATATCATTGTATATAATATGAATTATGTCAATAATAGACTAAGCTCAGTGTGAATTAAACACTAAGAGCAACAAAATACCTTGTGTTTCAGTTTTTGGTAATCACTTTGTAATTTTGGACTTTGAATTGTATGGTCATTTTCTGGGACCACTGTTCTTATGTACTGTCCTTTACCCAGGTCCCAGAGACTAGTTTTGGGTTTACCCTTCTTAGGTAACTTTCATGCAGTGCAGCACAGCAGGGTGGCTTGCTTTGTTGCACTGTATGAAAGAATAATAAATCTGCCTCTTTATCTCAAGAATGATGATGTTGTCAGCTTACAGTTGTGGTCAAACCTGCTCACTCATCTCCACCACAACTATACAACCTTGCGCAGAGGCACGTGCTGGCAGAACTATTGGGACGAGGTTGCAGCTATAGTGCCAGGTAATGCAGCTGCTGAAGTGGCAGTTACTGGTGCTGTGTTAGCTGGTACAGGTGCAGAGTCCATGGCTGGTATCAGTGCCATTCTCATGGTGCTAATGTGGCAAAGGGCTCGTCTGCAAAGGTGGCTACACTGTAAGCTGGAGATCTTTTGGTTGCACTGCTATTTGCGTAATTATTTCCAATAAATCTGCTTGAAGATTTGGCTGTCCAGCTAGCTGCTTTTCTTTCAGCATTGCCAGATCTGGTCTTGGTAGCACTGCTAGGTGCTGAGGTAGCACCTCTTGGCATAGCTGAGAGGGCAGCTGCGGTGGACTCTGAAACTATTATTATGCCTATACAGACATAGCTTGGATTGAGAGGACCTCTTGGGCATCCGAATCTGCATGGGGGAGTCAATCAAGGAGCATTTATAGAGCGCACAGCTACCTCCGACGAGGTGTCCCGGCGCTAAATCATCTGCAAATGATGATGTGTATGTTACAGACCTGCGTATATTGCCACCACATATCGTTACATATCACATCCTACATTGATGGGCCCCTCAAGGTTCTGGACATGAACATTCCAGCATGTCAGAAGTGAAGAAATGTGTTTGCAATAAAAGAAGTTGATGTAAAGATAATCTGGAATACTTAGTTATGTTACGTATATTTGCAAAGTACACTATCACCCACCAGGATATCCTGGTGCTGAGCAGGTGTATGTGCCTTGCCCTGCATCTCGTAGGTTGGTAAAATAAAAAAACTAGGTCTTTAGCTTGTTGCGGAATTCAAAAAGGGAGGAGGAGGCTATGATCTGATGATTTTAGTCATGTCAACTTGCCTTGGGACTGTAGTTGGATGATGGTGGATTCTATTAAATCATTTTCCATTTACATATCAGTCCTATGGTGCTACATTGACAGCAAGCCTCCCATTTTTACATTTATGTTAGAAGATGGAACATCATAGCATCAGGTAGATTTGACTGCCAATCTCCTTAGAGCACTATGACTGCTCACATTTGCATTATCAAAACTGGAACAACTTGCATAAAAGCTTTACTGCCCGGGGAGTAACATTTCCCATTGTATACAGCAGTGTAATCCCTACATCATTCTTTCCAATCAGATCTTCAACACTTCATACATACCCACTCTCCATGGCATTCAAAATGTAACCTTCTACACTGTCCTCCTGCAAGTAAGGTGACACCTGGACACAGCACTACATGCGTTCATGCTGATACAGTCAGTTTTGCAGTACCCATTGCTCGCATGTACCCAATGTTTGTTCCTATTTTTTCCAGAGTGTGCATGTGCACCAATTGGTGGTCTGAAGAGTAAAAGCTGTGGCACTTTGTAAACTTTTTTTTAATGTACTGCCCTTCATGAACAATTTAGATTGCACAGCAGCACATATCATGCTAACCCCCTGAACATTCACAACTGCACCCAGCAAATATTTCAATTTGTAACACCAACTTTGCTCTTTTTGGTTGTTCCTGAATCTTCCTCTATTCCACTCTGATGTCCTCAATCGTAGAGTGGTCAAGGATACAGACCATTTCTCTGCCACTGGTTTAGCTATATCTGGAGTGGGGTGCACCACCTGTGGCCAGAGTATCTCGGAGGTGGTCTGCTGTAATATTCTGCACCCTCATCTTGAGACTGTCAACACATTTTTTGACGTCATCAATGAAATATGATAAGGCACCTTTCTGGAATCTCCTTCCACAATCTACTGTAGGTCTTTTGTGGTGTCTTCATTATGTGATGACCCAATAAACAGTCTTAGTGGGTCATCAACATTTGTGCCAGCAGTGGCGATTTCTCCGCAAGGGCGTCGGGGCTCCGCCCCATTACCAAAAGTGCTCAATCATATTTTATTTATTAAAAAAAATATACGTTTTTTTACTTCTAAATAATATAATTTTGTCTCCATTAGTGAACACAGCCACTGTCAGCCAGGCACTGTCTGCCCCAGCAGCCCCGGCCACTCACCAATACCACCGCCGTGACTGGAAGCATGTCACGTGACGTGACTGACTCCCCTTGCAGGCCCAAAGAAGCCTAAGTGTTTGCCGGGCTGACAACCTCACAGCCCTGAAGCCTGTGATGTCATCAGCTCGGCAAAGACCTAGCTTCAGGGCTCAGTCTCCACCCCCTGATGCCGCGGAGGGAAAGTTAGCCCCGGGCGTTTTAAGTCCAAGCCCGGTATCGCTAACCCTCCACGTCAATCAGAGAGTGAAGAACTTGTCACCCAGCCCTTTCCCAACTCATTACAGGGCGTGGTGGGACCCACCTTGTGACGCCTTGGGAAAGGGGTGTGGCAGGCGGGAAGCCGAGGATTCGAGTCTGCGCAGACTCGACCTCAGACTGCTTCCCGTGCGTGTCTGCACTGGTGGTGGAACTTTCTGGAAGCCACTGCGTCAGACATCAGCTCTCCAGGCAGCTAGATGCCGGACACGGACTGCAGAGACGACTCTGACTCGAGTCCCCCGAGACAGTCCATCATTTTACTGAGTAAAATGACTGCCAGTTGCTGCTTGCCGGTGCCACCACAGCACTGACTCGACTGTAGGTTAGTCGGACTCCGGACTAAAGTAAACTCAGGAGTCGGCAGTTCACCAGCAGCCCAGGTAAGGCCCAGGCGGGCATTTTTTAAAGTTATTATAGTCTAGAGCGGTAGAGCAGTGGTGCTGCTGGCAGGAAAAATGCTGCAACTGTGAGTGGCCTGTATATTTAATCGGGCGTTTTATGTTTTAATGACCTTTTCAATTTAATCCAGTTTATTTGCATTCTAGAAGCAAGGAAGGATTGCATTACCAGGGGAGAGTGTCGCGGGCTCAGTTTTCCCCACAAACGGGTAAAGCGAGCATGGCCAAATACTTACGTTAGCGAGTAGCTGTTCTATCGCTTTAATTTAATTTGTGTTGCGTCCAGTGAATTGTATTTTCCCTCCCTTTTATGCAGCATTTGTTGCTTTCTTGTTTTTTCTTCTCATGCTGTAGGGAGTAAAAATTGACAGGGCAGGGGTACGAACAAAAACTGCAAAAATCTTACATACTAATTTGTTTCTCTGGATAATTAATTTTAAAACGATATGTGCAAATAAACAAGCTGGTGGCTGCGTGCGGTTGTTTTCTGTCAGTCTTCCAATGTGTGTTTGCTAATCGTGCCCCCTCGCTTTCTATTCCCGTTAAACACCTTGTTAATCTGTAGTAGCCACAGGATGCTTAGGACCCGTTTTCTAAAACAGGCTAACAAAGTCGTAGATTCCCGCTGCGCTGCAACCAGCTGGCCCATCGCTGCGTTTTCTTATGGAAATGGGAAATCAATACAGACATGTCTATGTGAAATGGCTTTCCTGGGGCTACATTGGGAGGGAATGTTTTCGTTTGCCTATTTACCAACGGTGGGGAAGCAGGCTATACTACCGTAACTATTGCCAATTGAAAAATTATTTTTAATTTCTACGATCCAGCAGCCTCGAGGGTTAGAGATCTTTGCGGGCTTGTGGAACAGACAAAGAAATAGCTCGGGCTCAGAGAGTGATGGCAAATACTGACTAATGTTGGCGTCCTCTTGTGTCACTTTTTCTTACATATAACTTTTGAAAGCAGTTTCACAAACAGGTGAACAAAATAAAATCTGGCATCTGACATTTTAGAACTTAGATTGATAGAATTTAGGCCAACAGACCAGGGCTCAAATTTAATAAGGCTTATCGAAAAGTGATGCAAGGTGGCGCATCATATTTACTATCAAGCTCAAAAGTGTTCTATGTTGGAAAAGTGGCATTTCTCAGCACAAGAAAATGCTTAGCGCTGTTTTGACTTGCTATGTGTGATGGAAGTGTTACAAGATCAGATCAGCACAAAAACCCAAAGGTTTTCACGCAGAGCCTGATCTGCTTTGATAGCCAGATGAGGGTTTGCATCAAAATTAACACCCACTTGAAGCAGCCGCAAACGAAGGGACATTTGTTCAATTCTCATGATTGATGATTTGCATGTGTGCTGCAGTGCACAACACACATCCAATGTGCGGGATCTTCCCGAGTTTTTTGGGCTGATACACACATGGCATCGGAGGGGGCCTTTAACTGACAATAGTTTGAGGGGAGGCAGTGGCCTGTTTCTGTTTAGCACAGTGGCTTCCGAAAATCTTGAAAATGCACCATTTGCCCACTCATTTTTCAAAATTTTCTCGGGGGGAAAACCCCCCGAACCCTCCTTAGGTCGTTCGTTCTTGTGCGCTACGCGCGCTCGCCGCGGTGTGCTCCACCACTAATTTTACGCCTCACCACTTTCAAATGTCACCAGCCGCCACTGTGTGCCAGTGCGTTCAGCCCTGGATCACTGGGTTTGCCCAGCTGAACTCATATTGTCTGCTAACGGACATCTCAGTGTAGACTGGATGGTATTCCACTAGATAATAGTGTTGGATCCTGCCTGGTAGTGTTAGTATTCTATGCTCTAAACAAAATGCCTACTTCCTTAGCTGTTGGTGCTATTTGGGCTATGAATATTAGCTGGGCTTTTCAAATGTGATGTCCTGGATTTAGAACAAATATTTCAGAATCCACCACAGGGTTCACCTATTTAGAAGCTACGTTTGGGTTGAAAAATTGTTTTTAGCCTGTTTACATGCATACTAAAAATCACTTGAGGTAACTACACTTGAGGCAATTACAGGCAAAGCGGTTTGCATAGGGTACATTTTGCATGAGGAATTTATCTCATGCCATATTTATTGGATGTGATTATTAATGAGCATTGGAAAATACAGAGTCTGCATTGTATGGACAAACTCCTAATCATGGTTTGTGGTATAGGGCCCAGCTTTGCTAACATTTTGCGTTGCGGGTGCGCCACGTTTTTGGCACACCCACGATGTAAAATACTAGTTGAGATTTAGAAAGCCATGCAAGGGCCTATTTACATCTCCATGCCTGACTTGGTAAAAAAAAAAAAAAATAACACAACACAGCTCCTTGCGCTGCGTTGCATTACACTGCGTTGGGTAGGTGTTACATGAGTGGAGTATGGCCGATCCGATGCATCCACCACTGTTTATTGACGCAAACCCAAATTTACTAAAGGTGGCAAACCTGGGTTTGTGCCAAAATAGAGCACCTACCCGAGAAAGTCGTAATGAGGAGACATTTCTTATTACTTCCCCCAAGGTGTGCTGTGTTCTGCAGCAGGTATATGACTCTAAGATTGTTTTTGTGCAGGAAGATATCCCTGACTGCACAAAAACCCTTATGCATGTAACACAGGCATTCTTGCGCCATGACACAAGGCTGCCTACGTGCTAGGCTGTCTGAAGCCTCCACAACAAGAGAGCAGAAGTGTGACATATCTTAGTAGTTTCATGCAACACAGCATGCTCAGCAAGTTCCTGTGCTGCATTACTGTTTAGTATATCTGGTCCCTTACTATTTAGCATTGAGGAGTGTGGGCATGATAATCTTCACCAAACAAGGAATCTGGCCTTTAACGATGTTTGTATTGTTTCACTTTTAACGTTGTCAGCAGTAGTACGTCGTTTATTTTTATTGCAACACTAATTTGGTCACAAACAGATGGCTTTTTAATCCTGCAATTTTCTACTGATGTTCAATGGCACAATTTGCGTCAGCTACAAATGTGCACTATTTTTGTGTATGATTCAGCATATTATCGTTTCTGAACCACGTAATATGAACCTTACACGATTTATTCTTCAGAAGCGTCTGGCACACTCCAGAAGGCAGAAAAAAATGCATTCTTAAATATGCCAAATTAAATTCACAGCATGTGCTCAATTTAATTTGCACTGAAAAGAAAGACCTGCAGATGAGGCATTGGCTATGACACCTGCTCTATTTAAAGAATGCTCTTTTACTGCAATAATAAACCCCGCCAATGAATGTGCACTGAAAGATCAATTTTGATTCACGTTATCATCAAATTTCATTTCACACTTAACAAGGCATTTCATGAATAGCTAATATGCTAATTTCGTAGACGTCAGACCCCTTCAATCTCATATAATACTCAGCTTTCGAACCCCCTCTATCAGGATAGCATGTGTTTCATTTCCGTCCTCGAGAGCTTCCTCTTGCTTGCGTGGTGTCATCGTGCCATCCGGTCATTGTCTTCTCTCATTAGTTTCTAAGTATCTGCTCCTGGGAAACAACTAATTCTAGCCTGATTAATGCAAACGACTATGATTATACCCAATGGCATTCACAAATAGTGTCACGTTCTGCAGTACCTGAAACTTACCCGCACGCAATTCTAAAGAGAGATTATCAAACAGAAAGCTGAGTAGTTATGCAATATTTTTTGAGAGGAAATTCCACACAAAAAAGATTCTTTTGGGAGAAAGGAGCTTATGGCTATTGTTCACGTAGACATGATCGCATAGAATGAACGAATGTTGGCAAATCAGCACACTATTTTCTGCCTCCCTTTAGTGTTACAATAACAACTCTGCATTGCTCCCCGATATTTTATATTCAGCTTTGACCCTTTATTTGCCGGCGAGTGGGCTCACCTACTCTTTTTATTTTCCTCCTCAAGTCATCAATGTTTCTCTCTGTTTCCCTGTTCCTGTTTCATTCAATCTATGAAAAGTACAGGACAAATATAACATTGCCGGAAATATCCATACCTGTATTCAGATCTGAGATGCTTATTTCTCTTTTGAAACATATCAGAAATGGATCATCGAGGGACCTCATTTTTAGTGGCTTAAGGGAGTCACCTTTATCACCGATAGACTGTTACACCTTGTCTCACTTCTTAAAAACCCTGCTAAAAACATTTGTTTAACCAAGATTTATAGAGCCCAACACAATCCTCATGAAGTTAGCAGAGAAGGTAATCTGAAATCACTGCCTGAAAATTTGCCAGTGAATGGCCTTCCCATGTCTAAGCACCATTCAAGTCAGGCATTCTGTCTCTGCCTCTTTGCACAAGCTCTGGTAGGGTGCCAGCTGAAGGTGCTGGCATACCTTTGAAATAGACAGAGTAAAGGTTATTGATGACTGAAGTTGGTGGGAAAGAAAAGTTCCTCCCCTGCAGTGATGTTCACAACTAAGGCCCTCATTATGATGCCGGTCAGACGAGCGTCCGACCGACATTGTTTCAGGATCAGGACCGCCCGACAACTAGATGGCGGTCCGACTCCAAATTAGGATTCGACCGCTGAGTAGGCAGTTAGAAACATGCCTTTTTGCATTGTGGCTTGTGCTGCATCCCAGAAAAGCGATACAAAAGGGGATGATGGACGGAACGTTTGAGCCAATCAAACACTCACCCCCAGTCAACTGATCTGGGTTTAATCCATCATCATTCTTTAGCTCACTCCACCACCCCAGTTCAGACATGGCCATATGCAAATCAGTCTGACCCTGTGCCTCATGGGAACAGTCCAGCCCGAACTGCCAAGCCATGTCTTCCCTGGACCGGAAACAAGCATCCTAGGACCGGTTTCTGGCAATTCAGCCGCCATCAGCCAGGCTTGCTTGAATCCAGTGGCAAAGTGAGCAGGGACCCACGTCTGGGTATACCCCGCCAACTTAGGGCGACCAAAGCGATACAAAAGGGGATGATGGACGGAACGTTTGAGCCAATCAAACACTCACCCTCAGTCAACTGATCTGGGTTTAATCCATCATCATTCTTTAGCTCACTCCACCACCCCAGTTCAGACATGGCCATATGCAAATCAGTCTGACCCTGTGCCTCATGGGAACAGTCCAGCCCGAACTGCCAAGCCATGTCTTCCCTGGACCGGAAACAAGCATCCTAGGACCGGTTTCTGGCAATTCAGCTGTCATCAGCCAGGCTTGCTTGAATCCAGTGGCAAAGTGAGCAGGGACCCACGTCGGGCATACTCCGCCAACTTAGGGCGACCAAAGCGATACAAAGGGGATGATGGACGGAACGCTTGAGCCAATCAAACACTCACTCCCAGTCAACTGATCTGGGTTTAATCCATCATCATTCTTTAGCTCACTCCACCACCCCAGTTCAGACATGGCCATATGCAAATCAGTCTGACCCTGTGCTCATGGGAACAGTCCAGCCCGAACTGCCAAGCCATGTCTTCCCTGGACCGGAAACAAACATCCTAGGACCGGTTTCTGGCAATTCAGCCGTCATCAGCCAGGCTTGCTTGAATCCAGTGGCAAAGTGAGCAAGGGACCCACGTCTGGGCATACCCCCGCCAACTTAGGGCGACCAAAGCGATACAAAAGGGGATGATGGACGGAACGTTTGAGCCAATCAAACACTCACCCCCAGTCAACTGATCCATGTCTGAACTGGGGTGGTGGAGTGAGCTAAAGAATGATGATGGATTAAACCCAGATCAGTTGACTGGGGGTAAGTGTTTGATTTGCTCTAACGCTCCGTCCATCGTCCCCTTTGGTATCGCTTTGTTCGCCTCTAAGTTGGCAGGGTATGCCCAGACGTGGGTCCCTTGCTCACTTTGCCACTGGATTCAAGATAGCCTGGCTGATGAGGGTTTTGAACCCGAAACCGGTCCCAGGATGCTTGTTTCCGGTCCAGGGAAGACATGGCTTGGCAGTTCGGGCTGGACTGTTCCCATGAGGCACAGGGTCAGACTGATTTGCATATGGCCATGTCTGAACTCGGGTGGTGGAGTGAGCTAAAGAATGATGATGGATTAAACCCAGATCAGTTGACTGGGGGTGAGTGTTTGATTTGCTCTAACGCTCCATCCATCGTCCCCTTTGGTATCGCTTTGTTCGCCCTAAGTTGGCAGGGTATGCCCAGACGTGGGTCCCTTGCTCACTTTGCCACTGGATTCAAGATAGCCTGGCTGATGAGGGTTTTGAACCCGAAACCGGTCCCAGGATGCTTGTTTCCGGTCCAGGGAAGACATGGCTTGGCAGTTCGGGCTGGACTGTTCCCATGAGGCACAGGGTCAGACTGATTTGCATATGGCCATGTCTGAACTGGGGTGGTGGAGTGAGCTAAAGAATGATGATGGATTAAACCCAGATCAGTTGACTGGGGGTGAGTGTTTGATTTGCTCTAACGCTCCGTCCATCGTCCCCTTTGGTATCGCTTTGTTCGCCCTAAGTTGGCAGGGTATGCCCAGACGTGGGTCCCTTGCTCACTTTGCCACTGGATTCAAGATAGCCTGGCTGATGAGGGTTTTGAACCCGAAACCGGTCCCAGGATGCTTGTTTCTGGTCCAGGGAAGACATGGCTTGGCAGTTCGGGCTGGACTGTTCCCATGAGGCACAGGGTCAGACTGATTTGCATATGGCCATGTCTGAACTGGGGTGGTGGAGTGAGCTAAAGAATGATGATGGATTAAACCCAGATCAGTTGACTGGGGGTGAGTGTTTGATTTGCTCTAACGCTCCGTCCATCGTCCCCTTTGGTATCGCTTTGTTCGCCCTAAGTTGGCAGGGTATGCCCAGACGTGGGTCCCTTGCTCACTTTGCCACTGGATTCAAGATAGCCTGGCTGATGAGGGTTTTGAACCCGAAACCGGTCCCAGGATGCTTGTTTCCGGTCCAGGGAAGACATGGCTTGGCAGTTCGGGCTGAACTGTTCCCATGAGGCACAGGGTCAGACTGATTTGCATATGGCCATGTCTGAACTGGGGTGGTGGAGTGAGCTAAAGAATGATGATGGATTAAACCCAGATCAGTTGACTGGGGGTGAGTGTTTGATTTGCTCTAACGCTCCGTCCATCGTCCCCTTTGGTATCGCTTTGTTCGCCCTAAGTTGGCAGGGTATGCCCAGACGTGGGTCCCTTGCTCACTTTGCCACTGGATTCAAGATAGCCTGGCTGATGAGGGTTTTGAACCCGAAACCGGTCCCAGGATGCTTGTTTCCGGTCCAGGGAAGACATGGCTTGGCAGTTCGGGCTGGACTGTTCCCATGAGGCACAGGGTCAGACTGATTTGCATATGGCCATGTCTGAACTGGGGTGGTGGAGTGAGCTAAAGAATGATGATGGATTAAACCCAGATCAGTTGACTGGGGGTGAGTGTTTGATTTGCTCTAACGCTCCGTCCATCGTCCCCTTTGGTATCGCTTTGTTCGCCCTAAGTTGGCAGGGTATGCCCAGACGTGGGTCCCTTGCTCACTTTGCCACTGGATTCAAGATAGCCTGGCTGATGAGGGTTTTGAACCCGAAACCGGTCCCAGGATGCTTGTTTCCGGTCCAGGGAAGACATGGCTTGGCAGTTCGGGCTGGACTGTTCCCATGAGGCACAGGGTCAGACTGATTTGCATATGGCCATGTCTGAACTGGGGTGGTGGAGTGAGCTAAAGAATGATGATGGATTAAACCCAGATCAGTTGACTGGGGGTGAGTGTTTGATTTGCTCTAACGCTCCGTCCATCGTCCCCTTTGGTATCGCTTTGTTCGCCCTAAGTTGGCAGGGTATGCCCAGACGTGGGTCCCTTGCTCACTTTGCCACTGGATTCAAGATAGCCTGGCTGATGAGGGTTTTGAACCCGAAACCGGTCCCAGGATGCTTGTTTCCGGTCCAGGGAAGACATGGCTTGGCAGTTCGGGCTGGACTGTTCCCATGAGGCACAGGGTCAGACTGATTTGCATATGGCCATGTCTGAACTGGGGTGGTGGAGTGAGCTAAAGAATGATGATGGATTAAACCCAGATCAGTTGACTGGGGGTGAGTGTTTGATTTGCTTTAACACTCCGTCCATCGTCCCCTTTGGTATCGCTTTGTTCGCCCTAAGTTGGCAGGGTATGCCCAGACGTGGGTCCCTTGCTCACTTTGCCACTGGATTCAAGATAGCCTGGCTGATGAGGGTTTTGAACTCGAAACCGGTCCCAGGATGCTTGTTTCCGGTCCAGGGAAGACATGGCTTGGCAGTTCGGGCTGGACTGTTCCCATGAGGCACAGGGTCAGACTGATTTGCATATGGCCATGTCTGAACTGGGGGGTGGAGTGAGCTAAAGAATGATGATGGATTAAACCCAGATCAGTTGACTGGGGGTGAGTGTTTGATTTGCTCTAACGCTCCGTCCATCGTCCCCTTTGGTATCGCTTTGTTCGCCCTAAGTTGGCAGGGTATGCCCAGACGTGGGTCCCTTGCTCACTTTGCCACTGGATTCAAGATAGCCTGGCTGATGAGGGCTTTGAACCCGAAACCGGTCCCAGGATGCTTGTTTCCGGTCCAGGGAAGACATGGCTTGGCAGTTCGGGCTGGACTGTTCCCATGAGGCACAGGGTCAGACTGATTTGCATATGGCCATGTCTGAACTGGGGTGGTGGAGTGAGCTAAAGAATGATGATGGATTAAACCCAGATCAGTTGACTGGGGGTGAGTGTTTGATTTGCTCTAACGCTCCGTCCATCGTCCCCTTTGGTATCGCTTTGTTCGCCCTAAGTTGGCAGGGTATGCCCAGACGTGGGTCCCTTGCTCACTTTGCCACTGGATTCAAGATAGCCTGGCTGATGAGGGTTTTGAACCCGAAACCGGTCCCAGGATGCTTGTTTCCGGTCCAGGGAAGACATGGCTTGGCAGTTCGGGCTGGACTGTTCCCATGAGGCACAGGGTCAGACTGATTTGCATATGGCCATGTCTGAACTGGGGTGGTGGAGTGAGCTAAAGAATGATGATGGATTAAACCCAGATCAGTTGACTGGGGGTGAGTGTTTGATTTGCTTTAACGCTCCGTCCATCGTCCCCTTTGGTATCGCTTGTTCGCCCTAAGTTGGCAGGGTATGCCCAGACGTGGGTCCCTTGCTCACTTTGCCACTGGATTCAAGATAGCCTGGCTGATGAGGGTTTTGAACCCGAAACCGGTCCCAGGATGCTTGTTTCCGGTCCAGGGAAGACATGGCTTGGCAGTTCGGGCTGGACTGTTCCCATGAGGCACAGGGTCAGACTGATTTGCATATGGCCATGTCTGAACTGGGGGGTGGAGTGAGCTAAAGAATGATGATGGATTAAACCCAGATCAGTTGACTGGGGGTGAGTGTTTGATTTGCTCTAACGCTCCGTCCATCGTCCCCTTTGGTATCGCTTTGTTCGCCCTAAGTTGGCAGGGTATGCCCAGACGTGGGTCCCTTGCTCACTTTGCCACTGGATTCAAGATAGCCTGGCTGATGAGGGTTTTGAACCCGAAACCGGTCCCAGGATGCTTGTTTCCGGTCCAGGGAAGACATGGCTTGGCAGTTCGGGCTGGACTGTTCCCATGAGGCACAGGGTCAGACTGATTTGCATATGGCCATGTCTGAACTGGGGTGGTGGAGTGAGCTAAAGAATGATGATGGATTAAACCCAGATCAGTTGACTGGGGGTGAGTGTTTGATTTGCTCTAACGCTCCGTCCATCGTCCCCTTTGGTATCGCTTTGTTCGCCCTAAGTTGGCAGGGTATGCCCAGACGTGGGTCCCTTGCTCCTTTGCCACTGGATTCAAGATAGCCTGGCTGATGAGGGTTTTGAACCCGAAACCGGTCCCAGGATGCTTGTTTCCGGTCCAGGGAAGACATGGCTTGGCAGTTCGGGCTGGACTGTTCCCATGAGGCACAGGGTGAGACTGATTTGCATATGGCCATGTCTGAACTGGGGTGGTGGAGTGAGCTAAAGAATGATGATGGATTAAACCCAGATCAGTTGACTGGGGGTGAGTGTTTGATTTGCTCTAACGCTCCGTCCATCGTCCCCTTTGGTATCGATTTGTTCGCCCTAAGTTGGCAGGGTATGCCCAGACGTGGGTCCCTTGCTCACTTTGCCACTGGATTCAAGATAGCCTGGCTGATGAGGGTTTGAACCCGAAACCGGTCCCAGGATGCTTGTTTCCGGTCCAGGGAAGACATGGCTTGGCAGTTCGGGCTGGACTGTTCCCATGAGGAACAGGGTCAGACTGATTTGCATATGGCCATGTCTGAACTGGGGTGGTGGAGTGAGCTAAAGAATGATGATGGATTAAACCCAGATCAGTTGACTGGGGTGAGTGTTTGATTTGCTCTAACGCTCCGTCCATCGTCCCCTTTGGTATCGCTTTGTTCGCCCTAAGTTGGCAGGGTATGCCCAGACGTGGGTCCCTTGCTCACTTTGCCACTGGATTCAAGATAGCCTGGCTGATGAGGGTTTTGAACCCGAAACCGGTCCCAGGATGCTTGTTTCCGGTCCAGGGAAGACATGGCTTGGCAGTTCGGGCTGGACTGTTCCCATGAGGCACAGGGTCAGACTGATTTGCATATGGCCATGTCTGAACTGGGGTGGTGGAGTGAGCTAAAGAATGATGATGGATTAAACCCAGATCAGTTGACTGGGGGTGAGTGTTTGATTTGCTCTAACGCTCCGTCCATCGTCCCCTTTGGTATCGCTTTGTTCGCCCTAAGTTGGCAGGGTATGCCCAGACGTGGGTCCCTTGCTCACTTTGCCACTGGATTCAAGATAGCCTGGCTGATGAGGGTTTTGAACCCGAAACCGGTCCCAGGATGCTTGTTTCCGGTCCAGGGAAGACATGGCTTGGTAGTTCGGGCTGGACTGTTCCCATGAGGCACAGGGTCAGACTGATTTGCATATGGCCATGTCTGAACTGGGGTGGTGGAGTGAGCTAAAGAATGATGATGGATTAAACCCAGATCAGTTGACTGGGGGTGAGTGTTTTATTTGCTCTAACGCTCCGTCCATCGTCCCCTTTGGTATCGCTTTGTTCGCCCTAAGTTGGCAGGGTATGCCCAGACGTGGGTCCCTTGCTCACTTTGCCACTGGATTCAAGATAGCCTGGCTGATGAGGGTTTTGAACCCGAAACCGGTCCCAGGATGCTTGTTTCCGGTCCAGGGAAGACATGGCTTGGCAGTTCGGGCTGGACTGTTCCCATGAGGCACAGGGTCAGACTGATTTGCATATGGCCATGTCTGAACTGGGGTGGTGGAGTGAGCTAAAGAATGATGATGGATTAAACCCAGATCAGTTGACTGGGGGTGAGTGTTTGATTTGCTCTAACGCTCCGTCCATCGTCCCCTTTGGTATCGCTTTGTTCGCCCTAAGTTGGCAGGGTATGCCCAGACGTGGGTCCCTTGCTCACTTTGCCACTGGATTCAAGATAGCCTGGCTGATGAGGGTTTTGAACCCGAAACCGGTCCCAGGATGCTTGTTTCCGGTCCAGGGAAGACATGGCTTGGCAGTTCGGGCTGGACTGTTCCCATGAGGCACAGGGTCAGACTGATTTGCATATGGCCATGTCTGAACTGGGGTGGTGGAGTGAGCTAAAGAATGATGATGGATTAAACCCAGATCAGTTGACTGGGGGTGAGTGTTTGATTTGCTCTAACGCTCCGTCCATCGTCCCCTTTGGTATCGCATCCCAGAAAAGGACTGCAGCACAAGCCTCAATGCAAAAAGGCATGTTTGGAAACATCCCTGTGCCGTGTGCCAGGCACCATGTGGTGCCTGGCACATGGTGCATGGATGTTTCTAGGGGCACCATGGGTGCCCCCTGGGCCCCATAGCGAAGGCCTAGGAGGGTCGGAGCCCCTAAAGTCCTTTTCGGCAAGCCTTTTTATGGCAGTCAGACCGCCATAGAAAGGCTGTCGGAAAGGGGCATTGTGATCCCTAAGGTGGTGCCTGAGCAGGCACCACCCCTATTGTAGGGTATTACATTCTGACTGATGGTCCGACAGGCTTCTTGAGCCCGTGAGAAGCGTCGGTCGGTCCCTCCGCCGCTGCTCCAGACGCCTGCATCATTATGCAGCGGTTAAACCACACTACCAGAAGTCGGTAGTGGTCCCTCCGACATCGGAATTGGGCCCTAAGTTCAATTGTTGAATTTGCAATTCAGGTTTACTCTTAAGGCTTTTCCACTCCACAGCTAAACTCTCACAATCAACAAGAAAGTTCAGTAATATCACCCCAAAACTCTAGAGCTTACATTGGTTGCCATTTGAAGCAAGAATCGAATGTAATTTTGAATGTTTAGCCTACATAGCCACTCATTTCAGTAAGAATTCATTCTTTGCTGGTCTACTTAAGATCTCGTGCAGTCAAAGAAGATTACAAAAGAGGTACTTTTTCTGTTTAAAAGTACCTAAGTTTAAAGCAGACTAAAACCCAGCAGTCATATTTAGGTGCAGCAACAACTCTCTGGAAATCTCTTCCACTTGATCTAAGGACCAAATCTTCTTGTGCTGTTTCTGACATACCTGAAACAAGCATGCTTTCCCTCTTTTTTCTGTGTCTAAACCATTATGTGGCTACTTAATAACATAATATTTTTATATCTGTTGTTCAAATCAATTGAGTGTCTATAATTTCCGTAGTGTAGGAGTGCTACACAAACAGACAAATAAATAAATAAATACATCAATAAACGTGAAGTGCTGTAAAAGAAGTTAAATAAGTAAACATACCACTGTTGTCATAGGCTGCAGGCTAAAAATGGGGCAGGTACTGGTTTTGACGGTACAGTGCTATCTGCGAAAACAGGAAGTCAGGCAGTATAAAGGCCACATAGTACTTTGAATGCATTCTCGTCATATAGAACTATATGGCTCAGTTTACTAGAGCGTGCACGCTGTGGACTCGTTGCTGCAGCTCTGCTTCTGCTACCGGGTTGCCTCAGTGGTGTGTTCGGCTGCACTTCATGGATTTCACAGCCACAGCCCTGTTCCTCTTTTTTTTAGGTCTCGCATAGGCAGCGCTTACGCTGTCTCTTTGAGACATACTGTATTCAGGATATGGGCATTAAGCTCCGCCTGCTTCCGCCCATCTTTTTAATTGACTCCCGTTACGGTCTTTTGTAAATGGTAGCTTTTCATTGGTTAATAGGCTTAGTAGCCCCTCCTTAGTACTGCTTTTTCTCTTATTCTAACTTCCCATAAGGACTGCCCCTATTACATTTCCTGTTACTCGTTATGTTATTTATTAGTTTCGGCGCTCTCTTTTCTACTTTTTGCTTCTTTAAGCTCAGGAACTGCAGGCACTCATGCTAGCTCCCTCTCCGGGGCTGCAGCTGACTCCTCCTCCTCCCCTTTCGCTCCCTCTCTTTGGCTGCCTCCTACCTCCTGCTTTTTCAAACGCTGGGCCAACCGTATGCTTACGTTTAGGATTTACGCTTTTTGGCTGCTCTGGGTGCCTCTTCTCTCTACAACCGCCCACCCTGCCGGGAAGCTCACATGTACGGCGGGCAGGACTGCCGCACTGTAAAAAACATCATGTTACCCACGGCCTCCCAGCGCCATGCGGTGCTTTAACTTTCATTATGGCGGCCGCCCGCCTCGCCAATCTCAACTTTCTCCACTGCTCAGCCAGCCTCGCCGGGCACTGGCGTGGCGGCCCCTGTCAGGCCAGGAGTAGTCGTTCTGCCAGCTGCATTATCCGTTAGCTGGGAAACCGCCACTATGGTTCCTCTTATTAGATCTGTACGTTGTCTAGTCTTTTTCCTCACTTTACAGCATGACTACAGCCTAGTCTTTTTAATGTCTGCGCATCATGTGAGTGGTAGCTTCCGCCAGCCTTAGTTTCCCTTGTAAGGTAGATGCTGATTTTACTCTCATTTCCTATATTCGGTGCAGGGGGCTGGCTAAGAGTAATTACTCCAGAGTGTATGTAGAAAGCTGTGTCCATGGTTAAGTCCATGCCTATCTAGTGAACCATTACACATGTTATTTATGTTCATCTGTCACCTTTAGAGGGACGCTGTTTTATTAAGCTTGAACGTCCCTATACAGTGAGGATTTTTAAGCATTAAATATTATTGACTTTGATCGATAAATGGCCGTGAAGCGCAGTATGTAAATCTTTGAGCAGTCCAGATAACCGGCATCTTTATGTCTCTGCATTATTGTACCACACCACTAATTTAATTGTCAAATCTCCCCTACTGCAGTTCTGCAACCCCTCCTCCCTCTGCTCACACACCCCTCTTGCTGCTCTCTGGCACTTCATCCCGAACAATGCCCCATATGCTCCCTGCAGCCCCTGAAAACTTGCTGCCCTCTCTGTTCCTTCCCCTTCAGCCAGGGCCACTGGAAATGTGTGGCAGGAGATGTCTCCAAACCACATACAGCCACTCCAAACCAAAGCACATAGATATTAGACATAGTCATTTACAATGTCAATAGCTCTAACTCGGGCAAACGCGAGACCTATTGCATTGCAAATGCTTTTTGAAGTTACCTCAGCTGTATTCTGCTTAATGCCACATTTCTTCTCTTTGGATTATTGTTGGTTTGATTCAAGGGTTTCTGCCAACCCTAAAACTGAAGTAAGGAAGTTCTTGTCCTTTCACCTGAATATTTGTTTTATGATTTTTTTCCCACAGAACATAGGCGCTTTAGAGTAGCTTTTTTGGACTGAAACCTTGAATTTTCTGTTTGTTGCTGAACTTGCTATTTAATATTTTAAGATAGAGATGTATGGAACGGTTTCTTTATTTAGGAAAATAAAATACCCTTTCTCTAGTGCTGAGTATTATCACTACTAATCCTGCAATTATTTTCAGTTGAGTCACAGGTGATGGAGCAGGGTTTTGTGTAAATAAAACCTACTCGGATTAAACCCTCAGTAACACATATTAACAGTGTGCGGTGACATTTTTTATTAATAAATGATAAAACATGGGGAAATGCTTATGCGCATGCGAAAACTAATGCGTGTACTAATGCATGAAACTAGGCCGCAAAGTGCTTGATAAAAACTAATGCTGCTTTTGTGCACGTGAATATTATTTCGCTAGGAATAACATAACATGGGCTGTGCATGGGTTAGTGCAAATGCTGGGATGGTGCGCAAAATGAAATTACATTTCTTGAAAAATAATAAATGTCTTGTGTTCTGTTCTTGTAGAAAAAGTGAGCATGGGCCTACACTTCTGCATGCCAGTTTTGGGTTAACTTTCTTTCTGAAAAGAAAAATACGAAATAAATGAGCTTTGAATGCAGAGGCAATAGAAATGTCCTTCGTGTTGTACTGACTGTCTTCCAAGGTTACGGAAGAAGGAGGATAAGATTACAAATGGAAGAGATGCAACTTCCTCATGAGATGGCAGAGACGAACAAAAGAGGCGTTGAGATTTGCAACATTCAAGGAACTGCAGGAAATGTTTACTATGATTGTGTTCAAAGTTGTTTCTTGGATGATTCTAATGTAATGCTTAATGTTTGAACAAAAGGGTGTCTAACACCCCCATTATTAGCCAATGAGAGACAAACTTTGGTTGTTAAATGAAACAAATGTGGGATGGACATTTAGGTTTTAGGGTATAATTGAAAGTCCCCGGTGGGTGTGGTTTAGAGTAGGTGCTGATGCTAGTTAGCGGGAGATCGTCGCTGTTGTCGGTTTGCTGTTTCCAGATAGAGGCCTACCTGATTCCTGCCTGTCTCCTGACCTAATCTTTGTCACTTGACTCTACTTGAGTGGTCTACCTGCCCTAACTGGCCAGTGGGGTAGTTTCCCTGAATTTTTACTTGGGTTAGTATAGAGAATCTACTTAATTGCATATTCATTTGCAAATGCATTTGTCTCTGAAACTTTTCTCTCTTCGCCTATCCACTCCTTCATTGCATTTTTATTGATATGAGTTTGAATTTATACATTGCCAATGTTTTCTCTCTGTGATAATTCATGCTTTGCATTTGTGTAACTGTTCTTGATGAGCATTTATTCTTACATCATTTACAATAAAAAACATAAACTATACACTGCGTCTGTTTTTATTTTATTTAGTATAGATGTTTTGATAAGTACTAATTATTGCTATCAACTAACCAACTCTAGATCTGATCACCACAATTTATTTGTAGGGAAAAATGCAGGTTCAATGGTGTATTTAGTGTGTTAGGAATAAACTTGCATCACACTAAACCCCAGCGTGAAGGGATTATGTTAGGGTAATGTATATGGGCCTGTGTGTAAAAATTATCGATCGCTGGATCACAGGTATCACCTCTTTCTCTCTCTCTCTCTGTCTCCTCTCTCTCTGTCTCTCTCACTCTCCGGCGATTACATCTGTAGCAACGTGTTATATTGAGTTATTTGTTCATTTTCAGGTTTTTTTGTGATTAATTGAACGCCTCATGCATTAATAGTCTAGTTGTTGGCATAATCTGTATGTATTCTCATATTAAGAATGAAACTGGGCGACAGTTTGCTGGGGTCCAGAATTATTCTTATTATGAACCACTCAGGTAATCCTGAAATGCCATATCGAGAACATGTGAGATAACAATTAAGACAACACTCCACTAATAACCACTATCTAACTTGTTTAAGAAATATTTGTTCTAGAATGAGTGTACCAGTTGACATTCCTGAGAGGTTTTCCCAAAGACGGCCAGTTCCAGTGTCTCTTTCCTTTGCCTCATGCGATTCCCTTTTGTGCTCTTGCTTCTCTGTGATCTAAGTAATGAAAGTATGGGCAAGCAATGTTGGGTGAGATTACTCAGCTGCTTTGGAAATCTGTATTGTCTCTCCAGGAATTAAATGCTACATTACAATCTCAACAACTACGCAAAGATAATACATTAAAGTATAGTGGGAGTGGGGTAATGTGGAAACTGTCAAAATATTAATCCAAGGAATGCTGTTTTCTCTGTTTAAAATCCTTGGTTTGCCCAATGACACTTCAGAACCAGACTGTCTTCCTTTAACCAGCAAATGAAGTAAGGTGCCCTGCCTGTTGCAAGAGATCCTTCTTCTGCCTGTCAGAGGAACACTGGAAGTTCTGTTCCCCCTTAGTCTTTAATCTTGGTCTCTACAACCTATTACCAGACTGGGTGAGCCAGCCCCCTAACCTCATCTGCAGGGGTTTTTAGGCCTACAAACACTGGGAAGCCTCATGGACATCATGTGTAGGTAGTCAGGGCAGTGGGGGCCCCACATACACAAAGTGGAGGGGTGGGGGGAGGAGTGCGGGATGTAGCATGGGAGGGAGCGCGGGAGGGGGGATAATAAGAATAAAACATTAAAAAAAGATAAAATCTGCTGCCGGCTGGCTCCCGCATCGCGCCTTCGTGCTGTGACTTCCTTGTCCCAGCAGACACCACAGACTCGTCACAGACTCCCTGTCCAATCCCCGCACTGCAAAGCAGCGCGGGGATTGGCCTGAGCAGGCTAGAATGATGCCCTGCTTAGACCAGGGAGTCTGTGGGGTTTCTCTAACTGGGCTTTTCAATACAGCTGGGTTAGAGAAACCTAAGTGCGCATGTGAGTTGTGGTCGGCCTGAGACGGCCGGCCAAAAACACATGAACACTTAGGAGTGCACTAGAACTCCTCCTTCCCCCTCCCATGCCTTATCCCCGCCCCTCCTTGCACACACTGGCTGAGCCAGCGGCTTAAAAATAAAATGATTCTGAAATATTGCTTTAATTTTTTGCTGCTGGCTCTGAGCCAGTGGGGCGACGCTCCTCCTCCATTGCGGAGGAGCCGCCCCTGAGTCAGGGGCTGCAGCTGTGACCTCTAGCTTGCGCCCTGCTACTCCTGGCACTTCCTTTGTGAACCCTGGCCTCAGAGGGGGCAATTTTACCTCCTCTGAGGCCAGGGGCTGCAAAGGAAGTGCCAGGAATAGCAGGGAGCAAGCTAGAGGTCACACCTGCGACCCCTGACTACCTCCAAATGACGTCTACGGGAAGCCTATCTGCTGCTAAAGCCTGCTTTAGGAAGAAACCTGGGCACTATGGAACTGTGATGATCTTGGAAAAACAGGGTGCTGCCGACCAGATATAGACTCCATAAAGTGGATGATATTTGGCAGAAAGAGCGCTGAATTACCACAGCTGAATTGTATTTTGGAAAACTGCTTTTACCCTTCTTAAATCTTAAAATCTACCCACCTCATGGGCGCATTTCAAAACACCAGCCAGTGAGCCCACACGCAGCTGGGACCTCTGACCCCTTCTCATAGCTAGAGTTACATACTCCCGTAATCCTGGCTGAATTAAACAAAGAGTTTGAGCTGCAGATCCACACTTGTTGGATTTTGCATTAAGGCATGACTTGCAGTAACTTCACTCCTGCTGTCAGACATCTAAATGCCTTAGGCCAAACATTTGAAACATTCCAAACCAAGGGCCCAATTGAATATTGGCGTGACACGTGTTCAAAAATAGCACATCCGATTTCTGTCTTAACTAATACCTCTGCCTTAGTGGAGTTCCATCCTGCTTGGTTGTCTGGTTTATTGTGGGGTCAAGCCACCCACACCTGAATGTGAAGTAAGCAGGAGGGTCACAACCACCTGATTTATTCTACTGAACTGCTCAAATTAAGAGTTTTTGCAAGTCAGATGGTAAACCTTCCCTGTACCACTTAGGACGTATGTTGTCTGATGCTGTAGTTTCTGGATTAACACCCATTGATTAACATTGGGCTGTTTTTCTGCCCATCATCCTTTATTTTTGTTTTAAGTTTGTGTTATTGTATTTGTTTTCATATTTCTTTTTTTTAAGTGGGGTTGAACCTTAAGGTTCTGTGTTTCTTTACTATATTGTTTGTTTCCTTGTTCTGTTACACATAAAATCTTTTCATGGAGTACTGCTTTGCTGCTGTGAACCAGTTACTGAAATGGAGCTAAGGGTCCTATGAAAAGCTGCTTAACTTTGTAGATTCAATTGCTAGGCACACACTACCAACCCACTTTCTCATAGTGTACATCCTAGATAGTTAGCCCTCTACACCTATGTCATGCTGCTTTGCTTAAATGAGGATTGGGTTATCCCTTTCATCATTTCCCATGTCCAATTCTTGTTCAGTATCTCCTTCTGTCTCCAGCCCACCTAGCCCTACTTCACTTAAATCTCTTACCCCACCCTACTCACCAGACGTTTTGCTCATACTCTACTCCCCTTGCCAGTGGAAGTAGCTGGAACAGAGAGGCTTGGTAAGTGGATGGGTACACAGTTTGATAATGAAGCATGAATGCTTTCATTGGGTGGATCAAGCAGTTCAGAAAAACTGAAGTTATTGTTCAATCACTTTCTAAGATATTTTAAGGGAGGTTTTGTGGGATACAAATTTATATGGTTTGTTATATAATGCATCACTTTCAGCTTACGTGATTTACAAGTACCATATCTTAGATGTTAAAAAATAGAGGGATGTTTATAGAAACATTTCCTTCTGTAATGGTTATTATTCGTTGAGTTATACTAAGCAGAGCGTTCATTTTTTAATGTAGTGAACACCAGTTAAGATGACTAAGCTTGCCTTGTGCAGTTGACTTTGTTCTGGATGCAAAAGGTCCAACCTAAGAATTTGAAGGATATGTTCGGGGACAGTCAGAACATCTGGCAATTTTCTTGAATGTAGTGTTTAAACAGAGGAGTTTCATCTTAGAAACTAGGATCAATTAATTTGGCTATCCTATACTATATGGATGGACCAAACTCCTTTACTACAGGCCAAAAGGCTAAGGATAGTACTTGCTCTATTCCTAGCCAAAAATCTGAGATCACTGATCAAGGCCAGTTTTGAGAACTGACTAATGGATTGGGCAATGTTACATATTAATTAGATGGTACATCATTGTAATGGTGAAACTCTGCATTTCAATAAGAGTTTAAGATGCACTTTCAATAGTCGGTATCATTAATGTTTAGGGATGGAGATTGAGTGTGTTTTTCGTCTTGCACTGCCTGGCAGTATTGTTGACTAATCTTTCTCATGATTGGTGAATTATGGTTGTTTTCCATGTTTATAGAACAGTGCAATTTAAATGCTGCCGTTTGATATAATTGCTGTAATAGTATGTTATTGGTGAGGAAAGTTCTTACAGGGAAGGAAGGTACTGAGCACATTTCATTATATTGTAGAAATAATTTTCCTTTTGTCCCCGAGCTCCCTCTGATGTCTCTTCTTAAATACAAGAAAAATTATTGACACATCTTAATTCATATATAGTCCTATTTTTTGAGGCGTTATGACTCTCCAAATATTCTGTGTTATAACGTGTACATCAAAATTAATGGAGAGAGTTAAATACATTAAAGGATGATATTTTAGGAAGACCAAATGACAAGTAACATTGCATGCAATTACTAACTTATTCTTACCAGTAAGCCTTTCCAAATGGCCACCATTGTTAACTGGCTCACTGTTTCGCATCTGAATTCTGTACCCTGATTGGCTGAGGGCGGGTCAAGATCTACAGTGGAGTCTACCTCACAGTATTCTGTCGGAACCAAAAATCCCCTATGTAGCTGATATATCTTTTTATTAGCCACCATAACATTCACGTTGCAAGAGCCACCAGTGCAGAACTAAATACCAGAAATTGCAGACTGGCGTCTATGAAAAGCTGCTGCCTCTACCTTACTGAAGCTAGGAGTATATCACACTGGAAGCACAGCATTTTCATCCCACAAAATCTCATCAAAAGTAACTTGCTAACGTGTATCACACAATCAATATGAATAGCTCTGGAAAATAGGAAAGATATAATCGATAGTCATAATATTATAATTACCTATAAGAAGAGTTCTGAAATACTTCTGAAAAGGTGATTTCGTTATGTATTCATTTCCTTTAATTTGAAAATCTGAAATACATATACATCCCCAATTCAAATAGAAGAAAAACAGTTCATAAAACATCTTCCCTGAAGTCTAAGTGCCCCACTCAACTATTTGTTTAAGATACTTTATCTTAACTTCTACCCTATAACAGCTAACCCTGGGCAGTGAACACCGCTCCGCTCGCGGAGTTTGCGGAGTTTTCCGCACTCCGCGTTACGCGGAGCTCGCGGAGTTCCGAAAAACTCTGCATCGCACAGCGGAGCAGAGTTTTTTTCCTCGCTCGCGTTCACCAACGTCAAGTTGGTGAGCACGAGCGAGGAAAATCCACCTCCCGGTGAGATTTTTCCTCGTTTGCGATCGTCAACATCAAGTTGGCAAGCGCGAGCGTGGAAAATAAACCTCCCCCGAGATTTCTCAGCGCGGGGGGTCGGGTTTCTCATTGCAAGTGGTCGCCTATGCTCGTGACTGCTCGCATTGAGAAACTGCCCGTTCGCGTTGAGAAAGCTGCTGCTCGAATAAAAATCTACTCGAGCGGCAGAAAGGAAAGCATCGCTCGCTTGCGCTGTGCATGGTGCTGTTCGCACTCTAGTTTTCCCCCCTGGAATTTTGTTATTCCTCAACACCCTCCCCCGTCTTTCAGTGTTGCCTGACCGTTGCGCAGTGTTTTTAGTTTGCACAGCCAAGAGGTTGGAAACGACTTTGTCCCTGCTAGGCCCCCCCCCGGCTAACAAATGCTCACACTCAATATTTTGTAGAGAGTACCTATTTTTACGTGCCCTGAGAGCTGCAATCACAGGGTTAAATCCTGGGAGATCAATGGTTGTGTCAATGGTTGTCTGTTTCCTCCCTGCTTCCTCACCCCTTTTTCCTTGTGTGCCTGGGTCCCCAGGCATTTGGAGATTCTGTTTCTTTCTGGGGGGTCCTCTACTGCCTTTATTAGGGGTCATAGGGTTATGAAGACTCCCCCGCTTCTAAAAGCTGGGGCTGAGAAAACTCACCCTGTTTAGATTTAGAAGATAACCTCCTCTCACCTCCAGAGGACTTCAGTCCCTGGGTCTCCCCCACCTCCTTACGATCCTGTGGATGCTGCTCCTGCTTCCTGAGCCCAGCACCACCTGCAGCTACTGCTGCTGCGATGACCTGGAAGCCTAAACGTGCTGTTACCTGCCGACCCTTCCGCAGCTGACGTGCCGCGCATAGCAGAGGAGAACCTGCCCCAGGCGAAACAGCCGAGTACCCCTGAACAGAGTCGGTGGCACCGAAGTCAATACTGGCCAAGTTGCAGGAAAAGAGGGCCATAAACAATAGGTACATAATGCAGAGAGCTCAAGAATGCTTTCTATTTATGTATCTGCGCCATATCTTCAAAAATTGCTCGTTGGAGCACCGGAGCTCACTGCCGCGCTCGCTAGCTGGCCACCATGTTCCCCCTAGGTGTTCCAAATTATTGTGAAGTCACTCTGGGCGACGGCGCAGCTAAAGTTCCCTGCCACCTTAAAAGTTATGTGGAGAAATAAAATGCATTACATTAGGGAGGTCTCTGAAGTCGAGAGTTTGATTAGCCAGATTAATGCTCAAAAATAGGTATATGAAATCCGGTCGGGACGTCAGAGCATCAGGGGTAATATGTGCTACCCCGTTTGGATTAAGGGAGGGTTCCCCAGGGCAGGTAGGGATGGGTCAAAGAAGAAGGGTCACACACACATACACTTGTAATTATGAGCACTGGGTAGGGAGCATTAGGGATAAAATTTAAAAAAATTATCCTCATACACAACATCAGTCAATATACTAGAAGGCAGCGACCAGAAGGAGAGAGAGAAATAAGGGATGCATCAACAGCAAGAAATCAGAGTATTATCCTGGAATGTAAATGGCCTCAGGGTGCATAGGAGAAGGAGGAAGATCTTGGAATTAATTAAGCTCTCCGAAAATGACATAATAATATTACAGGAGACTCATCTTCGACAGGAAGAATGGGATGGGATTCTTAAAACAAACAAATGGATAGCGCAATCGATATGCACTAATCAATCATACAATGTAAAAGGAGTAGCCATATTATTTAAAAAATCAGCAGGTGCTAAAATAGAGAGCTCCATGGTGGATAGAGGGGGCAGAGAGGTAATAGTTAACATTAAAATAGATAAGTTAGGATACACATTGGTGGGATATTATGGTCCCAATGTGGATTATCCGTCTCCCCTTAGAGAGTTATATAGGCATCTACTTGACTCTAAGTACAATATTATTATGGCTGGGGGACTTTAATATTTTGATGAATCCTGCCCTTAATAAGTCCTCAACTAAGCACATAGTTAATGCCCCAAAACTGAGGAAGAGTATACAGCAGATTGTTAAGAATCTTGTCCTACTGGACATTTGGAGACTTAAAGCTGGTTCCAGGAAAGAGTTCACGTGTCAGAATAAAAAGTACTCACATGCTTCCAGAATAGATCTATTTCTTGTTGATGTAAGGTTGAGTAAAAACATTCTTACGGTCATGCACCAACCAGAGCCCCTCTCAGACCAAGCGGCAGTAAGGTTAGTAGTCTCTGTAGAAAACTAGCAAACTGAGTATAGATGGACGCTAGATAGAACACTTTTGGGTAAGCAAGATGTGGTAGACGCTTTAAAAGAGGATGTGCAGAATTTTTCAAAATAAATGTAAACTCTGCAGCGCCTCATATTTTTTGGGATACCTTTAAGGCCTATTTGCGTGGAAGAGTAACAAGCTATGTGGCGTTTAGGAGGAATGAAGGGAAAAGGAGTTAAGAGAACATGAGGTCAGAATCGAAAAAGCACAGAAAAGTCTTATCGATTGTCATAATCCTAGTTTAAGAACTGAGCTCCAGGGAAAGTTGAACAATGGCTAAGGAACATTTAGTTGAGTTTTTGGAAAGAAGGATTCGAGAGCGAAGGGATGCCAGCAAAATGGATATGGGGAAGGATGCGGGAAATTACTTGCCTGGAAGACAAAGCAAGATCAGTTAAGGAATGAGATTAAGGAGCTGCAGATTGGTTCTACTCAAGAACATTGTTTGGACGACTACAGTATCGGGATGGCATTCAGGGATTTTTTCCAAGATTTATACACGGAAGATACGAAGCCTACCCAGATAGAATTGAATGAATGGTTGAAGCAAGACCCTCTTCCTAGGGTAGACATTAGTCAACAATCATTCCTTAATCAAGAATTTACCACACTAGAGATAGAGAAATCAATCGCCCATTTAAAAGGAGGGAAAGCGGCAGGCCTAGACGGTATTCCTAATGAGCTGTGTAATGTCTTAAAGGAAGTGCTTGCTCCACACCTGAATAAGTTATTGAACAGCATTTACATCTACCATGCCCCTCTTCCAGCGTCATGGAAAGAGGCAATCATTACATTAATTTTAAAACCAACTAAAGACCCCCTGAAGTGTGAGTCTTATAGGCCAATTTCTCTGTTGAATAGCGACTACAATATATTTATGCAAATACTTGCCACAAGGTTAAATAGTGTATTAGTTAACATCATACATGAAAACCAAAAGGGTTCCATGAAACACAGGCAGCTTCATGACTTAACGCATGATTTGATTAGTGCAATTGATATAGTTATTACACCCAGGTCCCCCCTAACTGTGATATTGATCAATGCTGCCAAAGCATTTGATAGAGTCAGCTGGCCCTATCTGTATGGAGTCATCGAACAAAACGGGCTAGGTAGCAACTTTCTTAAAGCAATAGGATCAATATATAATGCACCAACTGCGAGGTTAGTGGTAAATGGGTACCTTTCACCTAAGATTATGATAGGTCGTGGTACTAGACAGGGGTGCCCATTGTCACTACTACTTTTTAACTTATATATAGAGCCTCTGGCCAGGAGAATCAGGTCAGAACAGGGGATCCTCCCTTTTAGATATCTGGACTGGGTTAAAAAAGAAGCACTATATGCTGAAGATCTTTTAATCTATACATCTAATTGGGAGGCATCATTACCACTTATAATGGGAATAACTGCGGCTTTTGGGAAAATTTCTGGATATTTAGTAAATGAGGATAAAACGGAGACTTTGACTTGGAACGGCTTAGCGGATTCCTCACTAGAAAAGCCAGAGATCAGGTATCTTGGTGTAAGAGTAGACAAAGACCTGGATAAGATGGCTTTCATCAATTTCAATAGAATCTATTTGGAGTCCAAGAAGTTATTGGAATCATGGATGCATCTACCCCTTTCGATTTTGGGTAGAGCAAACTTAGTTAGGATGATGATCCTTCCCAAGTTTACTTTTGTCTGCAATACTTTAACGTTACATTTTAAAACTGAGTAGTTCAGGAAGTTGCAAGGGGACCTGAGCAGTTTCATATGGATAAACAAAGCAGTGCGAATAGCCTGGAAAAAACTGCATAAAAAGAAAATGGATGGCGAGATAGCACTACCAGACTTCCAACTGTACCACAGGGCTTTCCTTCTGAAAAATGTTAGACATCTTTTAATGGAAAATACACAAAGAATTCCCCCTCATTTAAGGGTTTTGAGAAAGAATCTCCCGGATGAAGGAAACTTGTTTTTATTTAAAGACATCCGCCCCAAAATCTTCAAATAGATCAAATTCAAGGTTTTACTAGCAGCCTGTAAACTATGGGTTCAAGTTAAGCGGATCTTGGGATTACCTTACTATAGCTGTAACGCCCCGATCTGGAATTCACCAGGGACCCCCGAATGTCTTTTGGATGCCTTAGCTGTGCCCTCATTAACAGTGGGTCTGACAAAATGGGGCCACCTTTTTGATCAAGGCTCATTGATACCATGGGACACATTAGCAGCAAGAACTAACTTCTCACTATCGAGGTTCAAATATCATCAATTAACAAGGTGGTCATATAACCAGCAGCAAATTGGGTTGAAAACAGAGTCGGAGGGCGAGTTAATGAAAGATCAAAGCTATGAGAGGGGGTATCCAAATGGTATTGGATGCTGGTGGAAACAGAGGATCGCCCCCTAAATGTGCCAGGGGAGATATGGAGGACAGACATGCCTGTGCCAGATATACAAAGTTTATAGCAAGTGTCTATGGCTACACTTTGGCTAACAGTAAGATCTGCACCGTTGAGGAGGAACCATCTTTTTACTTTATACAGAGCGTACTGGTCTCCGAAGAAGTTGTCAAAGATGGGTGGAAGTAAGAGAAGACAATGTCCTAAGTGTATACTGGAAAATGCTGATGACGTCCATCTACTATGGCAATGTCCAGTAATCCAACTCTTCTGGCAAGAGGTGGTTGACTTTGTGTCAAGATTATCCGGCGTCAATATAGAGGTCAGCCTTGAGATGGTTATATTTGGGATTCTACCTGGGGGCGGGAGTAATCACAGACTGAAGAAAACTCAGGCCCACCTTCTTTTTGTTCTGATAATAATTGCACGCAGGGAAATATGCATGAAATGGGTAGTTCAGAATGCACCATCACCACAGGAGTGGGTTTCATATGTTAGACACACCTGTAGGTTGGACTGTATAAAAGGGAATGCCAAAAGGATAAAATTGTGGGATCCACTGCATGCCAATGATATACAGATTAAACCCGACTAGGGGGAAACTGCATCACTATAGCGTCTCAAAACCATCCAATGATTAAGATGCGCTTCAACAATGAAGGAGACTGGCGATGCCGAGCAGAATCTCCCTCATATATGGTTTGAAGGAGGCCCAAATGAACAAAGAGACTAAGCTATTTGGGATATACGCTCCCCGTTGGATCGCTCCCACCTCAGATCTTGGGCGTGTGTCATGTATGAGGACAAAAAAAAAAATCATTATTCCGAAAGAAAAAATGTGTTTAGAAACAGTTATATCTGCTAATTTAATGCCCGCATTAAACTAAGGCATAGTGGTTTTCCCATTGCGCCTATATTATTATAGGTTATTATTTGATTTATCAGTCTCTATTCCCCAGGACCAATTCTGCTTTAGAGTTCTTGCTGAAAAACCAAGTGCTGGTGCATAAAGCAAAGTTTCTAAAAACTTGCTTTGAGATCTAAGCAGTCCCTCTGGGCATGCTTAACTCTCTAATCTAGATAGAGATGGGTTAGAGCTGTGCAATGATTCTCAATTCTAAAAATCTGTAACCCCTGGTCTACGTATTTAGAAAAAAACCTTGTCTAATTTGCAGTCTCTTATAATAAATAAGATACTGGACAATGTCAGGAAGTGGGTCTGTAAGTGCTGCTTACCATTAAGTCTGTTCCAAGTACAAGGAAGCAGTGCCTTGAAGTCATCCATGCTGAGTGCATTTCAGCAAAGGAAAGGCTAGGAGTCATTACATACCACTGGCTCTAAGTGGATTGAGTTGTGTGGCAGAGAACCAGCAGTGAACTATGTTTCTCAGTATGCTACAAACTCTCGCCTGTCTAGGTAGAAGGCAGCCATCTTAGATCCTCAGGTATAACTTTCGCTCCATGAATGTTGGATTTCAAGTGTCAAGACCTCTCGCACCCTAAAGCATTGTATTATGGACATTTTGGATTACAAAGTACTGTCCCAAAAGTTACAGCAAAGAAACTTTACTTTTTCCTGCATATTTATTTTGAACTCTAGCAACTGGGTTACAATGCTCTTCACCCTTAAAAATGGGGTCATAGATTCTGCTAGGAGTTTCTGCCAAGGTACAGGTTGAGTTCTTGGGAGGACATTACACCACATGCATATATATAAAAATGTACATTGCATACAAGGTATGCAATTTTCAGTGTATATGTTGCTAAGAGTAGGGAACCGGAACCACAGGATGTTAATGGTGAGCCTTGTTTTTCCGGTTCTACAGAACTAGAAACTATGTTCATCTTCCACAAAGGAACATATAGCTACATAGCTTTCAGTAGGTATTCTAAACATAGGTAAAAGTGTACATGTATTTTGTAAGGTGCTTATGTTTTCTTGTGTTTAGCTTTCAGAAATTCCCAGTTATCAATCCAAGCACAGAGAGTTGGTTTTTCAGAGATATTGCTATGGTATATCTCTTCACAGTTATAGTTATGTTTAATATTCCCATGTCATGCTGTGTAAGGTATGTCTTTATCTTGTAGAGACCCACTATACCCTGCCGACTTCTGTGACCCCAGAAGTGAAAAGACACAGGGGCCGATTCCGATTCGGGCCGGAAAACCTACCGACCGACTCGGTACGGGAATTTAGTCCGACCGACACGTACCGGCGCTGCCCGACCCGGGTAGTACGATGAAATGCATGTGAATCACGACCGACTTGTACGGAACACAAGCCGAACGTCCGACCCGGACGGAAACAAGCTATCCGGCCGGGAAACCAAGCGAATCATACCGACCGACACGCACCAGGAATGAACCCGAACGAAACGTACCCGCGAACTCCGACCCGCGCAGTACGATGCAATGCGTGGAAAACCAGACCGAGTCGCACGGAGCTCAAGCCGTACGACCGACACACATACAAAAGCCAGCCGAACCAACACAATACTCCGCGACCGACGCGTACGCCGCACAATAAACCTAGCTGAAACACAGCGGGAACGACTCGGAGAAGCTCGCACGAGACAACTGCAGTGTCCTACTCGGTCAGAAGAACGTCTCGTACATGCACAAAAATTACAAAGGAAAAAATACAAAAAAAGAGGGACAAACAAGCAATGACAAAGTCAATAAATACAGGGGGAAAAAAAACATGGAACAAGGACACACCCCCAACTCCACCTATATAAAGGCCACTAATCCCTACCATGATCCTTTGCAAATTCCACTGACCTGCCAGCACAGAACACCATCAGACAGCAATCACAGACACACTCACAGCTCATCCATCACACAAGCCACACACCATTAGCACCTCAACAAATAGCACCCTCACACACACCCAGCAAAACCTACACTCACCCACCCTCACTTGCACACACACACACATCAATCACCACCACCACCCATCACCATGCCCCCAAAGAAGAATCATAAGTTCCTAGATAGTGAATTGGAAGTCCTGGTAGACGAGATCCTCAGGGTAGAGCCACAGTTGTTTGGCACATTGGTCCAACAGACCCCCATGGCGCAGAAAACCAAGAAGTGGGAGAGGATCGTTGACAGGGTCAACGCACAATCACCATGTTTGCGCACAAAGGAAGACATCCAGAACAGGTGGTATGATGTGCGCAGGAGGGTCAGGGACCTACTGAAGAAGGATTACATCGTGAGTCAGCACACCGGCAGTGGCCCTCCTGCCAAACCACTATACCTCAGGCCCTGGGAGGAGAAGGTGCGGGCCATCCTACCACCAGTGAGCGTATATGGATTAACAAACATCCCAGAGCCTGGTGAGTACACAACAAATATACACAATATGGTGTGACAATACACACACATCACTGTCAAGGGGATAGTCAAACCATGCACCCTTAGCAAATCCCCAGCAACCAAAAGATAATCATCCCAAGATGTGAATGCCAGTCAGACAAACACAATACCTGCCATCTCATAGTGATATGTAACTGTGTCATGACATGTACAAACCTAACAACAAATAGAGCAAGGCAGTGGCACAAATATAACCAACAAACACTGTCTGATATTTTGCCACCACTAGAACACCACCTCACAGGGAAGCTCACTGAAAGGAAGGAATTCTGTGTATGCTGGTGAAGTCAGTGTAGCCAATAGCATGATGGGAGTTGTAGTCACAGATAATGGTCAGCCTCACAATTGGCCCATCAACACCACCCTGAACCATGCTCACATCACAGGGAGTGGAAAAGAAATGACAAGATGGCTGACACTGGGTACTGCTGTGGGGAGCACAAGGCCCTGCTGGGAACTGTGCACCAACAAACAGCAGGACACCACTGTCAGCCATCTTGCCATTGCTGTCACACTCACACACAGTGAAGTCCACTCAAAAGGAAGGAAGTATGGGCATGCTGGGAAGGGGAGTGTAGGCAATAGCATGATGGGAGTGGTAGTCACAGCTCAACATCCCCCACACACATGGCCCAGCAAGCTCACACTGAAGCATGCACACCTCACAGGGAGTGAAAAGCCACTTCAAAGATGTCTGACACTGGCCTCAGCTGTGGGGAGCACAAGGCCCTGCTGGGAACTGGGCACCAACAAACAACAGGACCACATTGTCAGCCATCTTGCCATTGCTGTCACACTCACACACAGTGAAGTCCACTCAAAAGGAAGGAAGTATGGGCATGCTGGGAAGGTGGGTGTAGGCAATAGCATGATGGGAGTTGTAGTCACAGATATTGGTCACCCTCACAATTGGCCCATCAACACCACTCTGAACCATGCTCACATCGCAGGGAGTGGAAAAGGACTGACAAGATGGCTGACACTGGCTACTGCTGTGGGGAGCACAAGGCCCTGCTGGGAACTGTGCAACAACCAACAGCAGGACACCACTGACTGACATCCTGAAAGCCAACTTGCACTCCCTGCAATGGAAGCACGTTCCATGGTGGGATATCTGGCTGGGTGGGAAGGAGGACTGACAGCACTGACCATAGTTACAAGCAGCTCTCCTCACACACCCCCTCAACACTAACTCCACATAACCCACCTGGGAGTATGCAATGCCTCACACTCTAATTGAAGATCCCACAAAGAACCACCACTCTGGGTTATGCTGTGTGAAGCACAGGGACACTCTTGGGACTTGTAGCCAAACAAACGCCAGGACAACACTGTCAGCCATCCTGTGAGCACAGGCACACTACCCCACAGGGAAGCAGAGTCAAAAGGAAGGAAGTATGGGCATGCTGGGAAGGGGAGTGTAGGCAATAGCATGATGGGAGTGGTAGTCACAGCTCAACATCCCCCACCCACATGGCCCAGCAAGCTAGCACTGAAGCATGCACACCTCACAGGGAGTGAAAAGCCATATCAAAGATGTCTGACAATGGTGCTCTGTTGTGGGGAGTACCAGGCCCTGCTGGGACCTGTGCACCAACCAACAGCAGGACACCACTGAATGACATCCTGAGAGTCAACCTGAACCCACTGCAAGGGTGGCATGCTTCATGGTGGGATAACTGGGCTGGGTGGAGAAGGAGGGCCGGATGTCCACCAAATACAACCAATGCTGGCCATGCACACACCTCAACATTCACATTGAAATGCCTCAGGTTTGCAGGACAATGTGCTACACCAATATCAACCTCTTACTGTGACAACTTAGGACAATGCAATGTACAGGCCCGCATCCAGAGGTACAGTCACAACTGTCAGGTGTGTGAACCATTGATGCCTGTAGAAATATAACATACATTGTGTGTCTCTTCCAAAAACAGGTGATGATGGGGACACAGCAGCAGGCGAGAGGAGTCCCTGTCCCAGGCTCCGGGGGACACTGAGCCCACTGGTGTGGAACAGCCTCTGCCCTCCTCGGATGGCGAAGACCTACCTGGCCCCTCCAGCGTGAGTCATCATGCAGCACCAGCAGGACCAACATCTGCACCCCCTGCACCCACTGCTCCAACAACTGCCAACACACAGACCACCCCCGCCGACACGGACAGACCAAGGACCACCAATGACAACAGCACAGGGACCCTGGCCCAATGTCGAGCTACGGACAACGACCCCAGTAACAACCCCCAAGGGGGCCTAGGGTCACCTGTGCGTGCCACCGCAGGTCCCGCACGTGTTGCCAGGGGTGGTAGACATAGGTCGCTGTTTGCAGAGGGGTCTGGACTGCATGATGACTCACAACTGGCATGCATTGCTGAGGTGTACCAGAATAGCACCGGAGAGGTCAGCCAGTTAGTGGGGATCCTCAAGGTCATTCAACAGCAGCAGGCTGCCCATCATGCCCGCTTGGACTCACACATGTCCCGTGTGGAGACACACATGTCTCGCATGTCTTGCCATGTGTCCAAGTGGGACACATGGCAAGAACTGACAGCGGTGCATAGGGACATATTGACATGGCTCCGCCAGAATAGCACCAACATGGCCACACCTCCCTGTGTGGCCACAACATCTGGTGCTGCAACAACTGCAACTGCCACAGGGAGGGAGGAGGACTCTGGCGGAGAGTCCCCTGCACCGCAGCAGCCTGCACGTGAGGGTCCCCCACCAAAGAAGAGGGGTTGTCCGAGGAAGGAAAACTGAGAGGTCGATGGCCATGTACATCCCCCAGGAAGCCAACACCTGTTCTGGAAATTCTCCTTTGTGTGCAAACTGTTCACCCTGTAGAATGCAACACAACTCTCCCACATGACATGGGGAGTTTAAGTTGGACTAATGTATCAGATGACTGTGGACTTCACTCAGGACATTTCTGCTACCAAGACTTGCAACTCATCTGGGAACTTCGGATCACAATCCCTATGTACAGCACCCACCATCCTGTGCACTATACTCACACATGTATGTAAATAAAATCACTAATACACCATACTTGCCTCTGTTGTGATTCCAACGTGGTTACTGTCATGGGGATGATGATCTGCTAAATTACACTGTGTATGCTAACTGCTACAGCAAGTACAACACCGTCATGTGAGTCATGGTGACGTGACACATATGAGGGAGACACACCACTAGGGCTACACAACACAGAGACACCAGGGCCATCGGACTCATCGCCTACACTGATGTTGCCAGGAAATACTGTGGAATGCACAGACACCACACCTATTCAGAGTCTGTGTTAACTAGCCCACAGGTGCAGTAAGCAAATGTCAGTCAGATGTGTGACCACAGACAACGCACATCCCAAAGTGAAGCACAGGTTTATTACACATTTGCAACATGTTGTTTCCACTACAAATGCAAGGTAATCCCACGTGGCAGTGGCCACACAGTCAAAAAGTGCAGAAGATATAAAGTCCAGGGGTGTGTGGCACATCACCTGTAGGGAAACGACTGCTGCCACCCTGAAAGCTGAATCATGGTGTCGGGGGATCCAAGTTGACCAAACAACTCTGTAAGCACCCTGTGAAGGACAGACATGACACACAGTCAAAACCACTGGAGAACAGGACAGAACTGCAATACTCATGCCCAATACATGTCACAAGATAACTACACAAAACCAAGTTAGCATGTCAACACTGTTGGGGAGTACAGACTACCTGTAAGGACACATCGCTGCACGCATCCAGTCAAGTAGCACATGGCCACACTCAAACAGCACCAGAGCACCACCCACACATATCATGCAAACTCACATCATTGACATGACAACTCTCTGGATACTCACATTCAGCTGAAGAAGTTGGTGATGAGCTGTGTGCAGACATCACCATCATCATCATCACTGGCATTGTGGCCCAGGCCAGGATCCTCCACAGGTGGCGGACGTTGGTCATCGTCATCCAGGATGAGAGGCAACTCCTTCCGCACTGCCAGGTTGTGTAGCATGCAGCAGACGATGACAATCTTGCACACCTTTGCTGGGGCATATGGGAGGGCCCCTCCTGTCTTGTCCAGGTAGCGGAAGCGGCTCTTCAGGAGACCAAATGTCCGCTCGATCACTCTCCTGGTCCGACCATGTGCCTCATTGTAGCGCATCTGGGCTGGTGTCAAAGGGTTCCTGAGGGGTGTCAGCAACCACGCCATGTTGGGATATCCGGAGTCACCGACAGACAGACAATTGCACATTAGCTGAGTTGGAAAAGTGGGCGGAATACAACATAGCATAACACACACAATGGTACAAAGTCAGTACACACCGACAAGCCAGGCACGCTGGTTCTGCATCTGTGACATCATCCTTGGGATGCGACTACTCCTCGTCACGTAGGCATCGTGTGCCGAACCGGGGAAACGGGCACACACATGTGTGATGCTCATATCTGCAAGACATACCACCAGAGCATTGATCGAATGGTAATGTTTCCTGTTCCGGTATGCCTGCTCATGTGCCTGTGGTGGTACCAAAGCCACATGTGTCCCATCAATGGAGCCAATGACATGTGGCATCCTCCCCAGGGCATAGAAGTCACTCTTGACGTCAGTGAGTTGTTGACGTGTAGGGAAATAGATGTACTGGTTCAGGCATCTCAACATTGCCTCCAAAACATCGCGTAGCACACGGCTGAACATAGTCTGTGACATCCCACCAGCAGTCGCCACAGTGTGTTGAAAGGTACGGGTGGCAAAGAAGTGTAGGGCTGCCATCACCTTCACCTTGGGGGTCAGCGCTGTAGGGTACGGCCGGCCAGGTTGCAAATGTGGCGCCAAGCGCACTGCCAAATCCTCAATCAGCTGCCTGGTGAAGCAGTACCGTCGGATGCTGTCACGTTCCACCATCGTTGCCAGGTCAGGGAATGGTCTATGGACAGCTGGAGCCCTGCAGTGCATAGGTGAAGAAAGAAAGATTGTCAGTCACCCCACATATGTGCCATTCACCATACTCAATTTCACATGATACATCATTACGAGACACAAGTACTTGATGTGTGTGCCGTTCTGTTCGGACATATATGGCACCTACATGGACATTATCTAACATCTCAGTTCAACATGTGTTGACAACAGGTTCCAGGTTGTGCTATGGGAAACCATTAGGCTGTGTCACAGTACCCATTTACTGCTGTCACGTTCCACACACACACCACAGTGACATGTCTGGACAGATGCGCCACAGGCATCACAGCTCATTGACAGGTAGATTCCCAGTGAGCCTGTCTTGCCACATGGACAATGGCATGACATGGCGTATCATGTACACGTCAGAAAAACAAACCTGACTCCCACATGTAGTGGCCCCTGTTGCCTCCGCAGGACAGACATGGACGTCTGTGACACACACACGCACAACATAAAAGTCCATGCACAAACAACGTTGATGTGGAGACTGTCTCCCATTGTGCACATGGAATCAGAGACATCGGAAACACAACATGCACACAGACTGTGGAGGGCCATCACTATTGTGGCAATGGGTCACCCTGTGACGTACATGCCTTCCCACATGGGACCCTGGGGGTATGTGACATGTCATACACATACACAACCTGGAAATGTGACCATGCCACATGCTCCGAAATGAACAGTTGCACATCACAGTGGTCATGTGCACAACACACAAAGGATCCTGTCCCCATGAACACGTGCACAGCCTGGGTGTGGCTGCCCCCAAGTGCCACCCCAAAAACCACATGTTTACCCCCATACACAGAAAAGGTAATGCAGCCTTACATGCCTTAGGATACAGTGTGGACTGGGTGTGGTGTTGTAGGTGTGCCCCTGAGTCCCTGGCAAGTGTATGTGGCTGGCATACGTTCACCAGTGACAAGCATGGTGACATATGCGAGTGACCTGTACAGGGACGCGTTGTACAGCAATGGACCGATCAGTGTGCCCGCACGGCCCATTGCATCTGTAGTGAGCGGGTACGCGTTGTACAGCAATGGACCGATCGGTGTGCCTGCACGGCCCATTGCATCTGTAGTGAGCAGGTACGTGTTGTACAGCAATGGACCGATCGGTGTGCCCGCACGCCCCATTGCATCTGTTGTGAGCGGGTACGCGGTATATCCCAGAATACGCGTTGTACAGCAATGGACCGATCGGTGCGCACGCATTGGCTGGGGCCTGGCATGGCAACGGACGCGTTTCGAAGCTTCAACGAGTCTGATGCAGTGAATTCAGTTGGCCAGCCACAACAATGTTGCAAATTCATGGGTGTCATGAAGTTTAACTTTTGAAGGATGCTGTGGGCGTGTATTAGTGGTGCAATTCCATGGATTGGCCAGATTCAGAAGATGCAAACGACTTGGACCTATCACTTTGGACACATGGGACAGTATCTGCCTCTGCAGCACACATATAATGCTGGCTGTTCCCCTGAGGGCTCACTTGCCTGCACTACATGCTCCAGGACGACATCTGCCACCAACACTGCTGCTGTCTCTGCATCCTCTGGCTACTGCAATGGCACGTCCTGTGGAGAGAGCCCCAGCCTTCAGCCTTGAGGAGAAGCAGGCCCTGCTGGACAGCCTCCTTCCACAGTACAGCAAGCTGTATGGGACACCAGGGGAGCAGGTGAGTGTGCTGTCCACTGCCTTACTAATTGTGCATGTTGTCTAACTAGCAAGACTTCCAGTGTGCACACCACTGGCTAGCATGCTCACTGAGTAGTTCTCACCCCCAAAGTGTGTAGTCACATGCACTGAACAGGTACAGTGCAGTAACAGTGCATTCCAACAAGGTTTACTTCCCATGCAATGATACCATGTAGTAACTGCTGGCAAACTGTTCATAGCCATCGTTGCACTGCCTGTGTACATCATATGCCCCTGTGATTGAGACATGTATATCCAACTGTGTGATGCACGGATATGTTGCATGTGTAGTAATGGCCTTTTCACTTTGTCATCCTCACAGGTTGATGCCCACCATAAGCAGGAAATCTGGCTGACCATCGCCCGGGCAGTAAGATCCGTGGGGGTCTACAAGCGCCGGATCCGCAACTGCCAGAAGAGGTGGCAGGACCTTCGTGGCTGGACCCGGAGGATCGCAAGGGTCCAGCTGAAGCTGTCGCCTCCTCGCAGGAGGGGCGGACACCGGACCCTGACCCCCACATGCTCTGGATCCTGGCGGTGGTCTTCCCTGACCTGGATGGGCAGCTGAAGGCCAGACAGCAGCAAGGAGGGGGTGAGTCCATGACTGCACTGTGAACTTTGTCTGACATGCTATGTGCCCTCCTCTGGCCTGGTTAAACTTCCACAGTACATCAGTCTTGTGGTCCAGGACCCATGTCCCTCAATTGTGACATGCCCACTCCTCATCTGATACGCAGGTGTGGTCCTTACAGTCAGGAAATTGTGTCACTTGGGTACTGTGTCCTTGCATTTTGCTTCGCTCAAGGTGGGGGACAGCATTTGTTCCCGTGACTTTGTGGTGTGCTTCATGGGTGGGTCAATTGCTCACACAATGCCTAAGTCCTGACATGTAATCTGGGTGTAACTTTGATATGTGGTCCACTTGCTGATCTGAATCACCACATGTCCCTGGGGTATTTGGCACACCCCCATGCTGCGGGTGGGAACAATGTTTGGGCCTCAGGAGTATGTATATCAAGTGTGTCACGCATGCTTAGCCACCTGCCTACTGTCCAGGGCTCATCCCTCTTTCAGGTGGAGCAGGACAGTCATGACTACTCCAGGGCATACAATACACTCTGTACTCCCACTCCCGTGTATCAGCTGACATGTTGTGATCAGTGAAATGTTCCCTCAGGTGTCTGCCTCTGTGTCATTGTGCTGTGGCTTCATTGTCAGGACTACTGGGATGTTAATCGGTTAGGGCTCAGCATGCCATCTGAGATGTGACCATGAGAGACGATACTTATGTGACTTATAGGTGTTTGATCACTTGACTGTGCACACAGGTGTATGCGACTGTGAATTTCAGGCAGCTGTTTTTCATTCACAGCAGACTGTGAGGTGCTCAGGTTCAGAGAGTTGTGTTTCATGTCTCCCATATGTCCAATTGGTATGACGTGGACAAATAAGAGTTCAGATGATGTGGTTTGTGGGGGATGGACATGTGCACTTGTCAGCTACATAACTTGCATTCCCCATGTCCTAGGATTGTGACACAGTGCAGACTGTTGTTGGCTGGCTGCCATGCCCATGTGACTGGAGACAGTGATGTATGACTTTGCAGGCATGCCTGTACCATGGCATTAAACTTCCTAAGAGTGATCCTGCAGGGGAGTGACATGTGCAACATGCACCCCATTGTGGCATTGACTATCTGGACATGGGTGCATCATGGTGTCTGGTGCTGGTATGCATCACATGCATTTCTAATTAGACTCTGGCCATCCCTTTATCCGGACACCTGTACTGACTCAGTGGCAAGAGATGTGATGTGTGCATGTTCACATACTTCACTGTGTTCTCTGCAATGTCCAACAACTGTGTAGGTGGTGCATGTGTCCACACTGGGGTATTACCATCAGACAGGCACCAGACAGATGGGTGCAAGGACAGGAGGGGTGTGAGTTCCATGGTTGACCATCAGACTGACAATTGGCTTCTCCTAATCGGTGTGATTACTTTTGGCAATGTTCAACTAAGGATGCCAGGGCTTGCTCTGTAATGTGCTGTACTTACTGTGGTGTGTGCGGTCAGTGAAGGTGACTGATGTTTGTCTGTTTCCCTAATTGTTTGCAGATACATCCACGGCCACAGGAGGGGACAGCTCCACGGACCAGGAGGAGCTGCAGAGCCAGACTGGGTCAGCAGCCGACGAGTGGTCGGAGGAACCCAGTGGCACGGAGGGCGAGGGGAGCCACACCAAGGAGTCTTCAGCACCATCCACCTCAGCTGAGGACCACAGCAGCTCAGAGGATGACTCCCTTGTGGAGGCGGGTGTCAGCAGCCACCACACCCCAGCTAGTATGTCTGGCCCCGCCACCACCACCACCACCACCACCCCGCCCTCCCATTGGCTCCCATTCCAGAGGTCCGTGGAGGCTCCCGTGTTCGGGAGCGTGTCTCCTTCGTGCCAGGCACCGCACCCCTGCCCCTGTGTCCCCTGCTGCCCTGAGTGAGGAGTCTGTGTACCTACTTCGCCAGCTCCATGTATGGCAGACAGCAATGCTGAGTGTCCTCCATGCACCCACCACTCTGTTGACACAGCTGGTGTCGTTCATGGAGGGCATCTCGACGGGTATGTCTGCCCTACAGAGGAGCAATAAGTCCATGGACTCCTCCCTGATGGCAGCAGTGTCCCTCCTCCAACAGTCCCTCACCCCTCCTACCTCTGCCCCATCCACACTTCCTGGCACGCTACCTGTCCCAAGCACATGCACACATGCACGATCACCCAAACACACAGACACAAGCAACACAGAAACACCCAAAACAAAGGCAAGACATGCACACAAGCATCCTCAGGGGACTGATACCACACCCACAGGGGATTGGGAACAGACACACACACAGGCATCCACAGTCACTCCGCAGTCCTCCAAATCCTCTCCCTCCAAGACCCCTTCCCTTGCCTCACCTGCAACCCCACCTACACAGCAGCTCTTCCTCTGTGACCTCGGCCTCTGCCCCTCACCCCCGGACACCCTCCCCCAGGCGTAGACAGACGGGGGCCCCCACCCGCAAGTCCCCCCAGTCCCGGAAGAGCAAGACCCCGCCACCGCCCTGCAAGTCAACCCCACAGTCTCCTTCCTCCATCCCTCAGGCCCCCACAACACAGGTTCCCCCACCACACCCTGCCCCAGGTTCCCCCACCCACAGATACACCATCCCCAAAATGATCCGGCCTTCTCCACCTACCACTTGCTCTTCCAGCACCACACCCCCGCTGCACATGTTAGTGCCACTGGTGTGGAGACCGTGTCCTCCCCTCTGTCCTGCCCACCTTACCTGAACCCCATTCTACTCCCCTGGAGATGGGCACTGCAGTGGAGTCCACTACCACCCCGTCTGACTTGGGCACTGCAGTGGGGAACCTGTCCTCTCCATCTGGCCAGCCCACTGGAGTTGTGCCGGCACCCACACCATCTGACTCATGCCCCCCAGTTGTGCCAGCACACACCATGTCAGACACCTCCACTGCAGTTGTCAGTGACTCTCCAGCACCAGCCACCCCTTCCCTGCCTCCTTCTGGTGAGCCCTGATCCTGTCCCTGCGGTGCCTGGCCTGCCCCCCGTATCCCCCTCCGAGGGGAATGTCCCTGGTCCCTAACAGTGCAGGCAAGCAAAGGGTGACATCTGCCACTGTCACCCTGTTTGGACTTTATTCATGGACTGGCCATTGGCCTTTGTGTTTTTTCTGGACTTTAATTTTCAAAATAACATATGCTGATTAAAGCTACTTTCAGTTCTCTAGTGGTTTTGCTTCAGATGTACATGATGTTGATGATGCTAACCATGCCCTTGCTGCAGTTATGTTGATTTTTGATGTCAGGTAAATGAAGTGTTACTGTGCAGGACCCCATGTGGTCCAGGGGGAATGTGTCCTATCCTGGTGTGTAGCCATGTCATCCTTTGCAGCAATATGAGGGTGTCATGTTTTCCATATTTGCAAATGGGATTCCCTACCTGTTTTTTCAATATCACATCTGTGGCTTACACCCCTGCACATCAGATGTGCTTGCCATTGTTCAATTGGTCTATTTCCCTGACCGTGTGACCATCTCCACTGGACATGCATGTTTGGGCATCAATGGGGAAGGACTCATCTGTGGTATCAGTGCAACTTGCTATATATGTGTATTTGATCGGTGCAGATGATTTGGGTGACAATGCCATGACCAGGCTGATGTAACGTGAGCCTTCATTTTGTGCTAATTGTTTACTGAGTGACCAAGTGTTCTGCTGACATGATAGCGCCCTGCAGAGACAACGTATGGCACAGCTTTTCTTACACAGGAGTGGAGTCCCCTCATGGCAGTGTGTAATTCCGTGACATTGCCTGAGCCCAAGGTGTGTGTTGTGTGAGCATGTCTGTGTGTGTTCACTTCCATTTTGCTACGCAGGCTGGGGGCCCTAGTGATGTTCCTGTTTGTGATGCTTGCTGAGTTGAGCAATGTTCCCCCCAAATCTTCTCCCTGGGTGCTCTGTGATGTGGGTGCCTGGCACATTACTGGTGATCAGGGTGTCATCCATAGGTGTGTTTGCTGTCAGGGCTGAGTTTGTGGGCAAACAGTCAGGATTCCCCTTGGCACTTGTTGGTTACACAAGTCATGTAATTTACAGTTTGTGTTAGCTTCCAGTGATTGTGACACGTTGTGTGTGTGACTGCTGCCACTCCTCAGGGTCAGAGCTGCAATGTTGGAAGTTGTCTATGTGTGTTGTTTGTGGGTGAGCTTGCCTTCTTCATTGGTGTGTGACTGTGTCCGGGATCCCATTGGTTGGTGTGGATCTAACGTCATGCCCATGTACAGCGTACTGTGCAGTGTGTGAGACATTCACAAGTCTTGTTGACTGGCCATGTGTGATGGGTATCTACGCCTTAGTTCCCCCCACCACCCCTGGGATTGTCATGGGTGCATGTGCAATGTCACCAGTCCATGTGAGCTTCACTGCTGCACATTGGTGGAGTTCAAGGTGTGTGGTGTTGAGTGTGTGCAAATGAGAGTTGTTGCACGGCTAGACCCCTACCTCCATGTTGGCCTTGGCTGACAGGCCGTGCTGTTTTATTTGTGCTTGTGTAGGTGTGATGGTAGTTAGTTGCTCAGGACACATGACTGTGGTTCACAGTGTGTACGACATCTACCTTTGTCATCACAGTGGGATTATCATGCAGGCCAGTGTCACCACAATGTGGGGTCCCTGGGGGTAGTGCTGTGGTGGGTCTGTCTCTTGCTGTGTTAGTTGCTGTTCCTACAAGCTTGTGTGACATTTGTAATTTGGGGTCCCTCATCTAACAATGCCTGATTGCCCACATAGGGGAATCCGATCCATGAGTTACTTTTGTGTGGCACTGTGTTGACATCTGTGTAATGGGGATTCAGGCCTCCTCGTGTGTTGTGTGTTTGCCTGGGGACACTGGCACACCACCCCCCTCACCTGTTGTGTTTGATATGCAGTGTGAGTCTGCCTGTTTGTGTTTGTGCATTTGCACCACTGCATTGGCATATCTTTAGTGTGCCATTGGCTGTATTTTGTTTGGTGGCTTTCCCCTGCTGTCCCTGGGACTCCTAGGTCATCAGTCAGCACAATGATCATGGTTTGTATGTCCCATTGCTGCCATGGTATGGTATTTGTTCACCTGACATCTACAGTCTCCACAGGATATCTACATTTGTGTGTCCATTGGTGCAGATATGTGGATCTGCATTATGATGGTCACTTCTGTCATTGTGTTATTTGTGAATGTTGACAATGTGAGCCCCCATGGGTGATGTTTGTCTGCACATGGCCAAAGCGATGTTTCATTGGCACTGCACTGTTTGCCTCACCCAATCTATGTTGCTATGGGACACAAGCACTACTATGCCACTGATGTGTTTGTTGTTGTGTGACCAGGAATAATCCATGCAGTTTGGCATTTGCAGCTTTTACCATGACTACACTTACATTTTGGTCATTGTGGTGATGGGGCTTTAGACACCATTGCCACAATGTTCAAAATGTGCTTCAGCTATGGACCCCACACTTACATTTTGGTCACTGTGATGATGGGGCTTTGGGCCCCATTTCCACACTGTTCAAAATGTGCTTCAGCTATGGACCCACACTTACCTTTTGGTCACTGTGATGATGGGGCTTTGGGCCCCATTGTCACACTGTTCAGAATGTGCTTCAGCTATGGACCCCACACTTACATTTTGGTCACTGTGATGATGGGGCTTTGGGCCCCATTGCCACACTGTTCAAAATGTGCTTCAGCTATGGACCCCACACTTACCTTTTGGTCACTGTGATGATGGGGCTTTGGGCCCCATTGTCACACTGTTCAGAATGTGCTTCAGCTATGGACCCCACACTTACCTTTTGGTCACTGTGATGATGGGGGTTTAGGCCCCATTGCCACAATGTTCAGAATGTGCTTCAGCTATGGACCCCAGACTTACCTTTTGGTCACTGTGATGATGGGGCTTTGGGCCCCATTGCCACAATGTTCAAAATGTGCTTCAGCTATGGACCCCACACTTACCTTTTGGTCACTGTGATGATGGGGCTTTGGGCCCCATTGCCACAGTGGTCATGGTCGGCTTGCATTGTGGAGGCCACACACATTTATGTGTGACACATGTGATAGGGGGTCACATTGTATGTTCAATGTCATGTTCAGTGTTGTAGGCATTTGACACAGACTACACACGCTTGTCATGGTGTTGGGGGGGATGTAATTTTCAGACATTCCTTATGTTGGAGTATGCTGGTTGTGTCATGCATTACCCGTCCTATGAGTAGGGGTTGTGTGGGTAGTAGGCATCCATCCCCCTATGAGTGGGGGTGGTGTTAGTGGTAGGCATCCATCCCCCTATGAGTGGGGATGGTAGTAGTGGCAGGCATCCAGCCCCCCCTGAGTAGGGGTGGTGGTAGTGGCAGGCATCCAGCCCCCCATGAGTAGGGGTGGTGGTAGTGGTAGGTATTCATCCCCCTATGAGTGGGGGTGGTGTTAGTGGTAGGCATCCATCCCCCTATGAGTGGGGATGGTAGTAGTGGCAGGCATCCAGGCCCCCCTGAGTAGGGGTGGTGGTAGTGGCAGGCATCCAGCACCCCATGAGTAGGGGTGGTGGTAGTGGTAGGCATCCATCCCCTATGAGTGGGGATGGTAGTAGTGACAGGCATCCAGGCCCCCTGAGTAGGGGTGGTGGTAGTGGCAGGCATCCAGCCCCCCCTGAGTAGGGGTGGTGGTAGTGGCAGGCATCCAGCCCCCCATGAGTAGGGGTGGTGGTAGTGGTAAGCATCCAGCCCCCTATGAGTGGGGATGGTAGTAGTGACAGGCATCCAGGCCCCCCTGAGTAGGGGTGGTGGTAGTGGCAGGCATCCAGCACCCCATGAGTAGGGGTGGTGGTAGTGGTAGGCATCCATCCCCCTATGAGTGGGGATGGTAGTAGTGACAGGCATCCAGCCCCCCCTGAGTAGGGGTGGTGGTAGTGGCAGGCATCCAGCCCCCCATGAGTAGGGGTGGTGTTAGTGGTAGGCATCCATTCCCCCTATGAGTGGGGGTGGTGTTAGTGGTAGGCATCCATCCCCCTATGAGTCGGGATGGTAGTAGTGACAGGCATCCAGCCCCTCCTGAGTAGGGGTGGTGGTAGTGGTAGGCATCCATCCCCCTATGAGTGGGGGTGGTGTTAGTGGTAGGCATCAATCCCCCTATGAGTGGGGATGGTAGTAGTGACAGGCATCCAGGCCCCCATGAGTAGGGGTGGTGGTAGTGGCAGGCATCCAGCCCCCATGAGTAGGGGTGGTGGTAGTGACTGGCATCCAGCCCCCATGAGTAGGGGTGGTGGTAGTGGCAGGCATCTAGCCCCCCATGAGTAGGGGTGGTGTTAGTGGTAGGCATCCATCCCCCTATGAGTGGGGGTGGTGTTAGTGGTAGGCATCCATCCCCCTATGAGTGGGGATGGTAGTAGTGACAGGCAACCAGCCCCCCCTGAGTAGGGGTGGTGGTAGTGGCAGGCATCTAACCCCCCATGAGTAGGGGTGGTGTTAGTGGTAGGCATCCATCCCCCTATGAGTGGGGATGGTAGTAGTGACAGGCATCCAGGCACCCATGAGTAGGGGTGGTGGTAGTGGTAGGCATCCATCCCCCTATGAGTGGGGATGGTAGGAGTGACAGGCATCCAGGCACACATGAGTAGGGGTGGTGGTAGTGGTAGGCATCCATCCCCCTATGAGTGGGGATGGTAGTAGTGACAGGCATCCAGGCCCCCCTGAGTAGGGGTGGTGGTAGTGGTAGGCATCCATCCCCCTATGGGTGTGTATGGCATTGGTGATGGCCATCCCGCCCCTATGGTTCTGCTGTTGCTATTGTACGTCATTTCTACATCCCTATTTGTGTGTGACATATTTCGGGTACGTGTCGTTTGTTTGTGTTGTTGGTGTTTGACTTACCGTCTGCGCCGTACGCGTCTGTGCTGGTCCCGGTAATAGATGTAGAGTATTGGTAGGACCTGCCGGATGGGATTCATGCTTGGGTCGTCTCGTTCGGGTTTCTCGTGTCTTCGACTCGTACTCGTCGCTGGCTTGTTCGTCTCGTAGCCGTGGATCGTCTTGTGGCGGGAATCGGAGCTTATGTACGGCTCTCCCGGATGCTCAAACGTGCCGGACGTAGCGACGGGTTTCGGCGCGTACAGAAGGCGCATCGTACTAGTCCGGCCGGAAGGTGCTGTGTATTTGCATCCGTGCGACTCGAATCGGCGTTTACGGAACCGGCTCGGGCGGGGAACAGGAGCTGAAATGGGTGAATACGGCTCGCTCGGAATCTGGGCTGTTATGCGCATCGTACTTGTTCGTTCGGACGAGTGTTCGAATCGGTCGGGAAACACGCGTTCGGCTTGTATTTTTTCCGGACGAATACTGTTAGGTGCGCTTCCGGCCGAGATCGGAATTGACCCCACAGTGTGGAGTCCTGTGTCTTTGTTTCCTCTCTCACGTGATTCTCCTTTCCCCATTTCTACCATTAGTCCTCATATTCTAGTGATCCAGCGGCGACTAGCAACAGATACTCCACTACCATATACTCACCTGGGCCCATAAAACTCTCTTGCACTAAAGACCAAGTAGACCGCTGGAACTTTTTAGTTTTATAATTTTCATACCTCAAGATCTAGTTATTACTCCTCTAACTAAAGCTTTCACTAATCAAATAGTTCTTTCCTCTGGGCAATGGACCAGTTAGGTAAAGCTAGTTGATGGTGATAATTAACATAACTTGATTTAACATTTCTCTTTAAAAATAAAATAATCAAGACTCGATAAGTTTAAATAAAATCTTTATCTAAATTAGTAGTTTGTGAACCATCTTAAACGTTTCAATACAAACACCCTCATTCGCCAGAGTGCCAATTCAATCGAAACTTTCAATAGATATAACAATTCAGATCCACACAACTACTATACCTAGAAAGAAGAGGATAGAGAGAGAAGAGCATTTATCAAGACGATGAAATTATGATTACCAAGTATGGTGTGAAGACCAACCCCCTGGCCAAAGGGCTGGTAAGGGTCCCCGGGACAGATCAGGAGACAAAGACTTCAGGACAGGAAATCAGGACAAGATACTTCACCTCTCTAGATACCGACGACTGCGTCACACCCCTCTCTGACACTCTCTTCCTCCTTGTGGTTCTTCCGCGTTCTTATTTCTAACCCAATTAAGTTAAGTAGATGGTTCTGCATTCGATTTTCTTCATCAGCATCTCTCAGCATCAGCACCACCCCAGCACCGACAGCATCCCAAGCTCCACCGTTTCTGCTCCCAACAAGCTTCTTCTTCAATAGCTTCATCCACGAGCTGAGCTAACAAACTAACTAAACTACTTCAATTATACCTTTCGATTACCATGTACCACCCATTAATGTTTCAATTCTACAAAATACTAACTTCTGATTGGACAGGCGAGGGGGGGATGATCATCACACCATGCTTACATTTCACTTATTCTTTTAAACCTTTGTTTCAAGACTCCTCCCCTTAATCTTTATTCCGCACTTCCTTTCCCATACATCTTCAAACTTTATTATTACAAATGTAGCGATCTTTTGAATAAAGTTCCTTCATATGAACTCTTCACCCTCATGTTCCCAGGGCACATCTTCGCTGGCCTTGGACGCGTGACAAGTCCTTAGTCATCTTTTGTAGTTTCTCGCCAAAGCGCATGCGTCGCGCAACGTCAGTCTGCTCGACTCAGACAAGTTTAACAGGCCCAAATACGCACTAATAATAAAGTCAAAAGGAACAAATGTTATTCTCAAAAATAAATGATTTCACTGTATACCACCAGCCTCTACTCTAGCCCATACCATTTATTATTTCCCTTTCTGCATTTGCGTTAGTATAAAACTTATTTTTTAATTTCAGCAAAGCAGGTGCCATGCATGTGAGTTTTCAAGCGGCCATTTTATGATTCTTTGCGCAAGCGCCAGAATTTCCCTCCAAGCGTTAATACGTCATACTTACGTAGATGCAGTAGACGCATGCACAGTAAAGATCCTGTGTTAAAATGCATCTTAGTCCTTCATTTATTGTTATTGCAGTTAGTAAACACATAGGCAAGCTTCATTTTCTTCCGCGTGTAAAGGAAATGTGTATTATTATTCACAAAACACGTTGTTAGTAATTCGTTAGTGAGTTTAAACCAGAGGATTGCTTCAGAGCAAGTCTCATGTATGAGTCCTTGCTCCATCAATCCCCTCTCTGATGGCATATTAAGCCATCACAAAATTACCCATCCATCCCAGATACCAACTTTAGCACTTCTCAGTTTTTCTCTAATTCTGCTCTTGATTTCTCATCAGTCAATTCATTTCCTTCTAAATCCCTTATTTTCTTATATAATCTGCCTTTCATTTCCTCCAGCTTTATTTCATCATATTTTCTCTTTCGTTTCTGTCCCTTTCCTTCTCTTTCAAAATGTACTTTTTCCTTTCTTCCTTTTCTACAACACTTATATGTAATTATCATTAACATCACTATCGTTACTACCATGACTAATGGTATTATTATTTGGCCTAGAAAACCTTTCCCAAAAGCGACAAACCATTTCCCTATTGATGTTAAACTTTTTGCTAGTCTTCCCCACACACTGTCCACCTCCAGTTGGGTCAAATCTTTATGCACTCTCGTAATGTTTTCAATATATCCTTTAACTTCTCCGCTCTTGTCCGGAATATAAGTGCAGCAATGTTGAATTTTCAACATGCCACAGACTCCACCTTCTTTTGCTAACAATATATCAAGAGCAAGATGGTTCTGTAAAACCATAGACCTAATTGCAACCATTTCTGTGTTAATCATTAGAAATCCTCCTGCAGTGTCTGTAGAAAGACGATCAACTATGGTTGATAACTTACAAATTTTCTGTGAATTTAGAATGACTCCAACTGAGGGTATCAGTGCACTAAAAATGTCTCCTACAATTTCAGAAAAACTACCTCTTTTTCTACGTGTTAGTCCATTAGAAATTCCATTGGTTCCACTGATTTTATCTACATGATAAATCTTTGGAAAAACTATTCCACAATAACAGCTTCCGTACCATCTATTAGGTAATTTATAATAGGCATTATTCCCACAAACGTAATATACTCCTGGAAACACAGGATCAGTTCCCCCTTTTAGTCCCCATCCTCCTAAAATTAGGAAGTTGTGTTCGCATTCACTGGAACCAATGTAATTATTGTTATAATCTGTCTTTAATCTATGGAGGCAGAATTTTCCCCTTTTCACAAAGTCCAAGGACATCGCAGCATGAGCCTTGCATAGATTCCCTCCTTCCTAACCCATGGAGGTACATGGGATTTCTGTGTAATTGCCTTCCTCAATAAATCCTGTCTCCTTTCTTCGACTAAACTCAAAAAATCTTTTTCTTCTTTTCTTAATGTACATGTTAGATTATCTTTACGTGCCTGACCTAAATCTATTGAACTCATTGTTAAGAAAAATTCACCAATAAACTGTGCGTTTTTACTACTAGCCACTGGATTCATATTTCTTCTAATAGGTAAATCAGGAAATACTACATCTAAATTAGAATAAAAATACTGAAGTCTCCCTGTAGCGTAAAATAAACTTGATAAAATACTACATGACACACCATAAATTAAAGGTATATGGTGATACGTAATCCCTTCTGATACTGATGAGGGTAACTTCATACACACGTAACAATCGTTGATTTCCATAGTGCTAACATACTGAAATAACAATTTAATAAACACATTAGAGGACGTATTATAGTCTGATTCATTATGATAGTTTGCTTCATCTTCTACCCCTATTTCTATTTTAGTTTTCCTTATCCTATCCACCTTAACATTAGTATCTGTATTATTCTTGTCATTTGTTTTCATTATTAAAGGTACTCCTACTGTTAGGAATAACCATCCTAATGCTGCTAATAAAATACTACAAAAACAAAATCTAAAACACTTTCTTTTTAATCCACATTTTGGTTTTCCCGTAACTTCAGTTTCTGCCATTTTTCTCCAGAGAAAATTTCTTTGCCCTTATCTTTTTCTTAATCAGTTTTAACTTTCTTTTCGTTCTTAAGGAGGCCTCAATTTGCTTTCATCAATCTGTGCAATATGAACCTCTTCTGTTTCATCAGACAGATCTAGAGATTCAAATTCCTCTAGTATAACGTAAGTCCACTCAGGAGCCTTGTATCTCCTATTCAAGTTTCTCAATCTTGGACTTCTTCGAGTTATTTTTGCCAAGGTTTGTCTAGGTCTTGTTTGACTTGTGATTTCATTCACTTGTTCTGGCTTCTTTTCAGATCTTCTCAGATGATATTTTAGTTTCTTTACTCTAGTTGGCCAATTGTCTCCTTTTCTGACTCTTTTGATTTGTACTGCGTTTTCACCTTCTTTATCTCTTTGTAAAATTCTTTTTATTTCATTTATTTTTGGCACAAACTGTTCTGTTACTCTGTTTTCTTTGCTTGTACCTTCTTTTGCTTCCTCCTGCTCAGGTTCTACTGTATTTTGTTCTACTTCTTCCTGAGCTTGTTCTTCTAATTTTATCTGACCCTGTTCAGGTCTTAGTTCAAACCTTTCTCCTTCTGCCTGAACTTGTTCTTCTAACTCTATCTGTTCCTGTTCAGGTCTTAATTCAAACTTTTCTTCATCCACCTGAACGTGTTCTTCTATTTTTCCCTCCTCAGGTTTGTTTGTGTCTCTTTCTATTTTCACCTGAGTGTGTTCTTCTTCCCCTGTCTCTTTCTGTCTACTTTCCTGTCTTTTACGTTCTATTCTTCTTCTGGTTTCTATAGCATCATCGATTATTTCAATCACTGGGATCCATCCTTCCTGCCTTATCTCGCGCTGTTCGTTATATGGTTGTCTTTCAGAATCTATCACTCCAGATTCTTCAATTTCACAATTTACAACTCCTGACGCCTCAGCTTGCTCAGTCAGTGGTGGCTCTTGTTGATCTGATGGGCTCGGAACTCTTCTGGTATGGCTGGCATGAATCCAATTGGGCAAACCTGCACACTTCACTGCTGTGCTAGTGACTAGTATGACTTGCCGCGGTTTGTCCCACCTTGGTGCTAGGCATGACTTTCTTGCGTGTTTCTTTACCAGCACCCAATCTCCAGGATTCAAATCATGCGCTTGGTCTGGCTGCCTTTCAACTGCGTCTTCTCCAACCTGGTGAGAGATAGAACGCATTTCAGCCAATCCTTTGCAATAGTCCAATACCAGATCATCAGTTATACTCATTAGTTTCTTTCCAGGAATAAATGCCTGTCTCATAGCTCTTCCCATGAGAACTTCATGTGGGATCATTCCTGTTTTTCTATCTGGAATACTTCTGAGACCCATCAATACAAGAGGTAATGCATCTGGCCATTTCAGTTTTGTAGATGCACACACCTTTCCCAATCTTGACTTGATTGTGCCATTCATTTGCTCAACAACTCCAGAAGCCACTGGACGGTAAGCACAGTGCAATTTGTGTTCAATGTTAAACGCAGCACAGATTAATCAAATTATTTCATTATTAAAATGAGGGCCTCTATCTGATTCCAAAGTGACCGGAAAACCAAATCTCTGCACTAACTTCCTCAACAACAATTTTGCAACTGTAAGACTGTCATTTCTTCGAGTTGGATAGGCCTCCACCCATCTTGAGAAAAGGCATACTATGACAAGTACGTATTTCAGTCCATTGCATGGGGGTAATTCAATAAAATCCAATTGCAATCTGGTAAAGGGTCCTTCTGCCTTTCCGATCTTTCCCCAGCTTACCACTGTCTTTCTACCTGGGTTCTGCTGTTGACAGGTTAAGCATCTTTGGCAAAGGTTCTCTGCGACTACCCTGAACTTCGGATTATACCAGCTCTGTCTGAATAACCTAATCATTGAATCTCTCCCTATGTGTGTTGCTCCATGATACACTCTCGCCATTTTTGAAAGCAAACAATCTGGCATGACTGGTCTTCCATCTAAGTACACCCATACCTCATCATGTGGTCTCTTTGTACAGGCTGCCTTTATCCAGATTTCTTTTTCCCTTTCCTCAACTTCTTCCTGCAATTGTCTAATCTCATCCCATGTTTCTGGCACTGAGAAGTACATAAGTTGGCATCTGGTCTCACCCGTTTCAATTTTTCGGTTTATGGCTACTGGATTTTTAGCACAGTATTTCGCCACATGGTCAGCATAATTATTGCCAGCAGTCACATAGTCATTTCCTGACTGATGTGCGGCACATTTTACAACTGCTATCTCTTTTGGCAATTGTAATGCTTCCAATAAATCTTTCACATTTTTGCTGTTTCTGATAGGAGATACTGAGGAAGTCAGAAATCCCCTTTGCATCCAAAGCTGGCCAAAGTCATGCACAATTCCGAAACCATATTGGCTGTCCATAAATATGGTTACTCTCCAGTTTTTCCCCTTTTTACATGCCATTGTTAAGGCAACCAATTCAGCTACTTGTGCAGACTTGACTCCAGGTAAACAGGATGCTTCAATTACCCCAGAAATTTTACAAACAGCATATGCAGCACTTAGTCCCCCTTCTTGTGTCCTAAGGCAGGAACCGCCTACAAATAACTCATGGTCCGCCTCTTTCAAAGGTGACTCTTTTATGTCTGGGCGGGGCTTCGTGCATAACTCAGTCACGTCCAAACAATCATGATCACTTTCATCTTTCACTTCTTCATCGCAGGGGTCTGGTAATAGGGTGGCTGGGTTCAGGATCGTACACCTTATTCCAGTCACGTTTTCAGCTCCCAAAATCTTTCGTACTTTGTCAAACGACTAGGGGTGAGGTACTGTGTTCTTGTTCTTGTCAAAAGAATCTCAACCGAGTGTGGAACAAAAACCTTTACCGGATGTCCCATCACTATTGACTCACTTTGCTCCAGACTCATACAAGTAGCAGCTACTGCTTTTAAGCAGCCAGGCAATGCTGAAGCCACTGGGCCCAATGTGGCTGAGAAATATGCCACTGGACGTCGACTCAATCCATGTCTCTGTGTCAAGACTGAAAGTTCACAATTTTCTCTTTCACAACATAACAAGGCAAAATCTTTCATATAATCAGGCATGCCCAAAGCAGGAACTTCACACAAACAATTTCTTAGTCTCACAAATGCCTCTAGGCAGTCATCATTCCAATCAATCGGATCTTTTGCCCGTTTCCGGATCATCTGTATTAATGGCTTCGCTAACATAGAGAAACCATTAATCCATTGCCTACAGTATCCAACCACTCCTAGAAACATTCTCATTTCTCTTTGAGTTTGTGGCAATTGCATTTCTTTGATTATTTTTATTCTTTCTGGTGTCACTTTTATAACTCCTCTTTCTATTTTATGCCCTAAATATCTAACTTCTTGTTGACAGAACTGCAATTTTTCTGGAGACACCTTGTGTCCTCCTTCAGCCAAATGGTTCAGTAATGCAATTGTATCCGCGACACAATCTTCTTGTGTTTTTGATGCCACCAATAGTTCATCAATATACTGAACCAGAACAGAATTTCCAGGCATGATCAACGATTCCAACCACTTTTTCAAAATCTGATTAAAAATTGAAGGACTCTCTGTGTACCTTTGAGGAACACGACACCATGCATAAATATGATCTTCAAACTTAAACGTAAAAAGATACTGGCTGTCTGGGTGCAAAGGAATAGAAAAGAACGCTTGGCATAAATCAATTACTGTAAACCATCCTGCAATTCCAGGGTATTAGATAAAGGATTACTGCTGGATTTGGTACAACTGGACAACAAGGAATTACAATTTTATTTATTTTCCGTAGGTCTTGCACTATTCTGTACTTTCCACTAGGCTTTTTCAGTCCCATTATTGGCGAATTACAGGGACTACCCATCACTTCTTTTAAAATACCTTGTTTAACCATTCGTTCAATTTCTGGAATAATTCCTGCTTTTACTTCTGGACTCATTTTATACTGTCGGGTGTTTGGATACACTGCACCTTCTTTCACTGTCACTTTAACTGGGTCTATATTTGTCATTAGCCCAATGTGTTTTCCTGTAAATTCCCAGACTTCTGGGTTGACTGTCGTTCTTAACTCTTCTGGCAATTTACTCTCAGTTATTAATGAAAACATTTCATCTACTTCCGTTCCCTGTTTGGCCAGCATCATCTTATAAACTATGTCTTCATCAGGGGTTTGGAAAGCAACACCATCCGGTGTACAATAGATCGTGCAATTCATCTTGCACAAAAGATCTCTTCCCAACAGATTTACTGGACTGGAATCGCAAACTACAAATCGATGCATTTCTTTGAAGTTCCCAATGTGCACCTCCATTGGTTTTGTGATTGGGGTTTTAATCTGTTGGTTAGATACGCCTACAACTTGGATTGTTTCTCCCGAGAGGGCTAGGTTTGGGATGTCTGCTGTTCTCACAGTAGACCTGGTAGCACCAGTATCCAATAGGAAAGTAATGTCTTTGCCTTCTACTCTCCCATCAACAAATGGACCTGACTGATCTACCGGCAAGGATGCACCAAGCACACACTCCTCTTCCTCCCCCCTCAGGCACCGTCATTGTGCGGCATCCGAATGTTTTTTATAATTCTGTAAAAAATATTGTGCAATTGTTCTATTATTCTTACCACTTTTTACTGGAAATCCGGTGTTCGTACTGAAACTTTGATGGTTCACAAAATTTGGCATAGGAGCTGGTGGCACCTGATATTGTAGAGTAACTACCTGCTGCTGCTGATTCATAAGTACTTCATTCTGCATCTGTGGAATTAAATTTTGATTTGGCCCATTATTATTCTTATTATTCTGAATACTCTTACACTCGTTCTTCCAATGTCCAAGCTTTCTGCACGCATGACAAGGAAACTTCTTTTACGCCTCTTTTCTGTCCATTCGTCCCTTATATTTATTACCATTCGCTCCTTGATTATTCTGACTCTGCTCTTTCACTTGATTATTATTTTGGTCATTTGTTTTCTCTTCTTGCTGCTCTGCCAACTTAACTTGTGCCCACATCATTTTCTCTTTTTGCTTCCTACACCTGGCCTCAATGCCATCTCCGCAATATTTCGCGTACTTTAGGATCCCATCCACTGTTTTGCTTTGCCAACACAACATATGCTGCTGTATCATTTGACTGATTTCTGGTTTCAAGCCATATACAAACCGATACACAAAATGTCCCATATCTTTGTCACCAATATTCTCAAAACCACTATACAGCTTAAACACCTGCAATAACCGTTCATAGTACGCATGTACAGATTCATTTGGTTCCTGTGTTGTTCTATCTATTTTTACCCAATCTGTTTCTTTAGGAGGGATTTTCCCTTTCAAATACGTAATCACTTGGTGATACTTTTTCATCACCTCTCCCGAAGGTGCTCTTGTTTTTGCATCTCTAGGATACTCCTCATTTGGCCAATCAATTGTGATCTTACACTCCGTCCATAAATCAGTAGGTACCACTATATCAAACAGCCCGTTTAAGTCTTTCAATAAAACCTTTGAAACTTTCACAAACCTTTCTACCTGTTTATACCACTCAACTGTTTTTTCTCTCAGCTTTGGGAAATCATTTGTGAATGACAAAATATCTTGCCTACTCCAAGGAACATGAACATATCCACCTCCAGGAACCTCTCTCATTGGACACAATTTTTCCACCTTGCTTGATTCTCTTACTGGAAATGCAGCTGCTGCTTCTCTCGCTTGTACTTCCTCTTTCTTTCTTCTCCATCTAATTCTCCATTTATCAATGTCTCCCCATTTTCGCAAAATGTTCATTAATTCTTTTATCTGTAGCCTTTTTCCAGAAGCATTTACACTTTCTAAATCTTTATCAGTAAAATCCACTCGATATGGTTTCTGTAACAATTTTGATTTTCCTGTGTCTATTCCAATCTCTGAAGCAACTTCAGTTAGTCTCTCATGAAATATTCTTGCTCTCCTAGTTATACTCTTACATAGAAACAATAATTCCTCATCATTGTAGACGTTTAATCTCTCTGTAGCCACACATCCTGTCATCATTTCTTCCAATTCCACTTTCAATCTGCTAATATCTAAAATCTTTGGTATTGGGTTCTGATTATCTCTTTCCTGAGCCCACCTTTCTATTTCTTCAGAGGTGACTACGGCTGTGCCTCCAGTTCCAACAGGAACTAAAGGTCTTCTTTCTCTTAAATTCATTGGTGCGACTCTCTTTGGGGTTTCTGTCAGAGGTTCCACATTAGGGAGCTCCATTAATGAAATAACTGACTCGCTTTCGCTAACTTGATCATCTGTGATTATTATCTCTTTTCTAGGACTATTTAATTGAACTGTCACAACTTGTGGTTTCTGGCAAATCTTATTATCTCCATATAATGGTATTACTGGGCCAATGGTTACTGGTACTGTCAAAGCTTCAGTATTTAAATTCAATTGACTTATCCTTTGAACTAGTTCTTCTCTAGTTTTATTCAAAGCTTCTCTTTCATTATCTTGCAACACTCTGTTGTATGATGTCTCATGTAAAATCTGTGGAGTTAATGGTATTCCCATTATTGGCGCACTTGGGACAACCTTAGTAGCTGCTTCTTGATACGGTGGTGGATTTTTAATTAAAATATCCTCTAATAACTCATCATCTGATTCACCATAACCTGCTGCGTTCAAATGTTTTGTTTTCTCCTTACATTTTCCTCCAGATTGTTCCTCAGCCATCAATACTGGATATAACCCTTCTGATACCATAGCTCTCCTCCACTGTTTCATCTGCCCTTCTCGTGACTCATTCAAGTGTCTCGAAAAGAATCCTCTATATCTTCCACCTCTGCATTTCTCTCGTTCATATGACTCAGTCTCCCATTCTTCCAAAGCCTCATATTGAGTTAACCTAGGTCTAGGATCTAAATCATTCATTTTCAATCTTAAATCTTGAAGAATCCTCCCATTAAACGTACCATCCTTAGGAAATGCTAACACACCATCATCCTTCGTATACTCTACCCAATTTTCCAACCACACGCAGGTATGATATCCTCTTTCCATCATCATAAAAGATGCTGGCGTCTTCGGTGGCGGAATAGGAATTCCCTCTCTAGACAACACAGACTTATCTTTTACAAAGAAATTCTTTATTTTCTTAAAAAATGACATCTTTCTTTTCTCTCCGTACATTCTTGAAGAACGATTTAGGAAATTGTATTCCGCAAACCCTTGAAATTTCCTACCTGTACGTCTTGCACTTATAGTCAAATCAAAATCCCGCATACAATTTTCTCCTCACCAATCCTAACGCGTCTTTCAACTAAGTATCCAATCAAATCCAGCTCACACTCGTACTTTGACCAATGCCAGCACGGCCTTTTCCAAAACGTCAGTTTTGCTCCTTACTACTGACCCCTCCTTTACAAAGCTGCTCCTGTCACACGCCCGCTGTGTCTACCAATCCCAGCGCAGCTCACTGTGACGCCAATCCAACTCAGGCGATTTCTCACCCCTCCTTTACAAAGCTCCTCCTGTCACACGCCCGCTGTGTCTACCAATCCCAGCGCAGCTCACTGTGACATCAGTACCACTCCGGCAACTGACCCTCCCTTTACAAGGTAATACGAAACTTTTATTTCTCAATATTTTACTTTAAAATTCTTTGTTATTAACGACATAAAAACATTCGCTACTCTGTCTGTTCCGCAAAAATAAAGGATAGTTTATTTCTTTCTACTGCGAGTAAAACCTTCTGCTTACTCTTCATATAAGCTCCAGAGAACCTGCTACTCCTCCGGTATCACCCGTTTGGGAAGTCTGAGACCAAAGTTTCATCAGCGAACCCCTTTTGCTGTCAATCTAGCTTGGAAGGACCTACTACTCCTTCAGGGTTACCCTTTCTAGGTGATATAACACCTAAGGTTTCATTAGCGAACCTCCTTGCTATCAATTACTCTCACTTTTACACAGAAAATAGTCCCTACTTCAACACTGAACTCCTCAGTGTTATTCCAACAGACGAGTAACCTCACTGCAGTATGGTTTCTATCGCCACCCGCTATTCATTTCCCCGGGAATTTTTCCAGACGACATAAAAACAGAACACTAACTCTTTTTGTTAAAACATAAGTAAAAAAAAAATCAATAATCTATACTTATCACCAAATTAGTTACTAACAACCATAGCTCTGCTACCAGAAAACTGATCCAGCGGCGTACTAGCAACAGATACTCCACTACCATATACTCACCTGGGCCCATATAACTCTCTTGCACTAAAGACCAAGTAGACCGCTGGAACTTATTCGTTTTATAATTTTCGTACCTCAAGATCTAGTTATTACTCCTCTAACTAAACCTTTCACTAATCAAATAGTTCTTTCCTCTGGTCAATGGACCAGTTAGGTAAAGCTAGTTGATGGTGATAATTAACATAACTTGATTTAACATTTCTCTTTGAAAATAAAATAATCAAGACTTGATAAGTTTAAAAAAAATCTTTATCTAAATTAGTAGTTTGTGAACCATCTTAAACGTTTCAATACAAACACCCTCATTCGCCAGAGTGCCAATTCAATCGAAACTTTCAATAGATATAACAATTCAGATCCACACAACAACTATACCTAGAAAGAAGAGGATAGAGAGAGAAGAGCATTTATCAAGACGATGAAATTATGACTACCAAGTATGGTGTGAAGACCAACCCCCTGGCCAAAGGACTGGTAAGGGTCCCCGGGACAGATCAGGAGACAAAGACTTCAGGACAGGAAATCAGGACAGGATACTTCACCTCTCTAGATACCGACGACTGCGTCACACCCCTCTCTGACACTCTCTTCCTCCTCGTGGTTCTTCCGCGTTCTTCTTTCTAACCCAATTAAGTTAAGTAGATGGTTCTGCATTCGATTTTCTTCATCAGCATCTCTCAGCATCAGCACCGACAGCATCCCAAGCTCCACCGTTTCTGCTCCCAACAAGCTTCTTCTTCAATAGCTTCATCCACGAGCTGAGCTAACTAACTAACTAAACTACTTCAATTATACCTTTCGATTACCATGTACCACCCATTAATGTTTCAATTCTACAAAATACTAACTTCTGATTGGACAGGCGAGGGGGGGATGATCATCACACCATGCTTACATTTCACTTATTCTTTTAAACCTTTGTTTCAAGACTCCTCCCCTTAATCTTTATTCCGCACTTCCTTTCCCATACATCTTCAAACTTTATTATTACAAATGTAGCGATCTTTTGAATAAAGTTCCTTCATATGAACTCTTCACCCTCATGTTCCCAGGGCACATCTTCGCTGGCCTTGGACGCGTGACAAGTCCTTAGTCATCTTTTGTAGTTTCTCGCCAAAGCGCATGCGTCGCGCAACGTCAGTCTGCTCGACCCAGACAAGTTTAACAGACCCAAATACGCACTAATAATAAAGTCAAAAGGAACAAATGTTATTCTCAAAAATAAATGATTTCACTGTATACCACCAACCTCTACTCTAGCCCATACCATTTATTATTTCCCTTTCTGCATTTGCGTTAGTATAAAACTTATTTTCTAATTTCAGCAAAGCAGGTGCCATGCATGTGAGTTTTCAAGCGGCCATTTTATGATTCTTTGCGCAAGCGCCAGAATTTCCCTCCAAGCGTTAATACGTCATACTTACGTAGATGCAGTAGACGCATGCGCAGTAAAGATCCCGTGTTAAAATGCATCTTAGTCCTTCATTTATTGTTATTGCAGTTAGTAAACACATAGGCAAGCGTCATTTTCTTCCGCGTGTAAAGGAAATGTGTATTATTATTCACAAAACACGTTGTTAGTAATTCGTTAGTGAGTTTAAACGAGAGGATTGCTTCCGAGCAAGTCTCATGTACGAGTCCTTGCTCCATCACTAGCACAGGCTTCTCCAACAGGTAGCTCTTGTAGCTCTCCAGCTACCTGTGATTAGCTCTCCTGTGTGCAGCCATGCCTAGTAAATAAGAGCTTTGCTTGGTTGTGTTAATATATATACACCAAACATAAAAACCATATATTTGAGATGAAAATGTATTTATTTTCAGAACTCATTAGCTGATGTTTGGAGAAAAATAGTTCAATTTCCAAAATATATTTAAAACTGATATTAACAGACCAATTATGAGGTGCTGTAGAAGCTTATTACTAATATAATTGCTTTGGTACCAAGGGGACTCACTGTCACTATGGCTGTTAGGTATTACCCATGTAGAAGAATTCTACATCGACAAAGCCTTTTTTTACATTATTGCTGGCAAACATGCCAAAATGAATTGAGGTGATCACTGCTCGTAACCTTGCATATGGTGGCCATTAATATAATATTGCCCTGATGCCGTCACTATTACAACATTAGTAATATTAGTAGCGCTGGACGATTTATATTGAGTATAAATACTTCTTAGTACAGAAAAGGTTGGAAACCCCTGTTCTAGAATATATGGTGATTGGTGGGGACAATGGCATACAGAAAAGAACATCGATTAGTTGGATCTTGCACATAAGGTTAGTGCAAACTTGACATAAAAAGCAAGCATGGACAAATGTGGTCTCATTTGTTAAGTTTGCTTACCAACTGTTAGACCTGGCATCCTTGACATGGTTTTCACACTAACATTTTGCCTTTAACCCTCTTGTTTGTTAGGCTGCTGCTCTGATGGACAGCTGCCCCGCTGTGCCCCGCTGTGCTGAGCTACTGCCCTCTTGCCAGGGTGAGAAGGGCTGGACCTGCATCTGTTGAACCCAGAGTGACTTCAAGGGCTAGTTGGCTGGCCTTCTGACTTGCGCCTTAGGGACAGAGAGTTCTCACAATCTCGACTGCAGCCCAGACCCCAAGGGGGACAGGTTGAGGTATCCCTCCATGAAGGACACCCTTGTCAGAAAGTACGGCCTCAACCCTGAGAAGTACAGGAAGAATTTTAGGGTCAGTTATAAGATGGACCAGCATTACTGGGTGGATTGTACAGACTCTTTCTGCAAGGTACTGTTTTGCAGATGTGTGCCAACATCTTATTGACAGCAAGATCACTGACCCCAGGGAGCTTGCCAAGGAGGCAGACTGCTTGCTCAGCACCAGAATCCATAAGAAGGTCGTATTTGAGGGGATCATCACATGGGTGGGCAGGGTTCCCACCAGAAGAAACGTAAAAACAGGAAGTTCCCTAAAGGCCCCCAAACTAGCTCGAAGGGTCAGGACTCTCAAGCTCCACCTGAACAGAAGAAGAAATGGTTCCCTGACAGTATGTCCTCAGGGAAGGCACCCCCTAAGTGCTGTGAGGGCCAACAGGTTGGACTCTTAAAGGGGCATGCCAAATATACCAAGCGGGCACAGCCCCCCACTGGTGGAGATTGCCCCAGATAGTGTGGGGGATAGTGTAAAGGTTACCCTAGTGCCCTTGGGTGATAGAGAGATGGTGCAGAGAACTTGCATGCCTAGTAACATTGGGAAATACAGGTAGTGGGTCACCATCAATGGGAGAGGGTGAAGGCTCTGAGAGACACTTGAGCCAGCATGATAACTGCCAGATCTCATCTGGTGACTTCAGAGCAGGTAGTTTCTAATGCATTCCACCAGGTTATTGCAGCCAACAACCATGAGAGTGACTACCCAGTTGCTTTGGTTCCCTTTGAGTGGGGAGGGGTCTCAGGTTCCTTGTGTCCTTGTAGGTAGCTGTGAGTCTATCCATGCCTGTGGATTGTCTGCTTGGCAATGATCTCAAGTACACCATCTGGAAAGAGGTGGAGCTCAAGACGCACTTGAGATGTTACGGTTGCCTGAGTGGGTGTGCCTGACCGCACGGTTCATGCCCGCCCGAGAGGGTAGTCAGGAGGACCTGGAGGCTAGAAGAATGGCCCAGGGGCCTTCCAAAAAGAGGAAGGGCAAGGGACGCAGGAAATCCACGCCTAAAAGTTCCACGGTCCAGGAGGAGGCTGAGGTTGACGCCCCGGATCCTACCGGTGAGGACATTGCTACCCTGGGGAGCCTATGTGAGCTGATCAACTGGAAGAAGAAAAGATGTCCCACCAGGGAGGAGTTCTGCAAAGCAAAGCACAGATGGAGTGCCTTACTCTTGAGGGCCTATGACAGCAGGCTGAGTTCTGGGCATATGGCGGCACCTCTGGTGATTACCTGATTTACTGGCATAATGGTCTCTTGTATAGTGAGGCTAAGGTTTATCGAGCCTAGTGCAACCTGTGTTTTAGTGGTTCCCCAGTACTACAGGGCCTTCCTACTAGAGCTGTCTCATGATGAGCCCCTGGCTGGTCATCTAGGGCAGGATAAAACTTCTCACCCACTTTTATTGGTCCCGAAAGAGGATGGCCTCAGATGCGTTCTTTAAGCCATGATCCACCAGCCAGGCCGATGGCAAGTCAGAAGGGAAGCACAAGGCTCCCAGGCAGTCATTCCCTGTCATTGGTACTCCCATTGAACAGGTGGTCATCGACATTGTTGGGCCTCTAGACCCCCAAGTCAGCCCTTAGCAACAGGTTCATCCTGGTCATGGTGGACCATGCCACCCGGTACCCGGAAACTATACATCTGAGATCAGTGACCGCACCCGTCATGGCCAGGGCACCGATGGGGATCGTTAACCGCATGGGGTTTTTCAAGAAGGTCGTATCTAACCGAATTACCAACTTCATGTCAGTGTACACGAAGTCCATGTAGGAGTGTGGGGTAACCTCTAAGTTCTCCACTCCTTACCAGCTCCACACTGATGGGCTTGTTGAGAGGTTCAACAAGACCTTAAAAGGCATGTGGCCTGTCAGAGCCCTTGAGTGCAAGTGGGAGGACCTCCTGTTGTGCCTTATATTCACCTATAAGGAGGTACCGCAGAGGTGGGTTGGCTTCTGCCCCTTTGAACCTCTCAGTCTAGTGATAGAGGGCTGGGTGTACGTTCCCAGGAAGGCCCCCCAGGATGTGGTCAGCTACATGCTGGCACTCTGTACCCAGATGAGGCACTTCTGGAAGAAAGGCAAAGATAATCCGGAAGCCAGCCAGGAGGTCATGAAACAGTGGTTGAACCTGGTCATAAAATGTGGGTTATGGAGTCTGTGAGACCCTGGGATCTGCAAGACCGATGGTCTGGGCCATATGAGGTAAAGGAGTGCAAGAGTTAGATCACCTACCTGGTGGAACTTAAGAATCCCAAGAACCCTTTAAAGGTTTTGCACATCAATAGCCTCACACCCCACTTCGAGAGGTTTAAGGAAAACATGCTCCTGGTCAAGGACGATGGAGTGGAGTAGGAGAATGAACCTCTCCACGACCTCCTTTTTTCCAATGAGCAGGATGGGTCAGTGGAGGGTGTCAGCCTCTCCCTACCTTGATCCTAGATCAACAGAGAGACTGCAGCCAGGTATTGGGGCAGTTTGCCCCCCTCTTTTCCCTTACCCCAGGACTCACTACATGGTGTCCCCATGATATTGATACTGAGGACAGTATGCCTGTGAAGAGTAAAATCTACAGGCTGTGTGACAAGGTGAGAGCCAACATAAAGAAGGCAGCCTCCAAAATGTTGGAGTTTAGACCATTGAGCCCTCCAACAGTCCTTGGTCCAGCCTAGTGGTGTTGGTCCCCAACTTAGGTTCTGCGTGGATTACCCGGGGCTCATTGCAGTCACCAAGATTGATACACACACCTCATCACCCGAGCAGATGAGATCATAGATCGCTCGAGAGCTGCCAAGTCCCTCAGCACGTTTAACTTAACGCCTGGATACTGGCAGATTTCCTTGACAGAGGGTGCCAAAGATCTGTGTTCTCTATCCGAAAAGGGCATTTCCAGTTCTGAGTAATGCCCTTTTGGTTGAAGAATGCACCTGCCACCTTCCAGAGGTTGGTCAACTGGATTCTGTCTCAGTTGGACAACTTCAGTGACACCTAGCTAGACAACATTGCGGTCTTCAGTTCTACCTTAGAGGACCACCTGTGCCACCTCAGGGAAGTACTTCACGCTCTGCAGAGGGCAGGGTTGACTATCAAGGCCAGTAAGCACCAGATAGGGCAGGATCTGGTGGTCTAATTAGGTCACCAAGTGGGACGAGGTGAGGCGCAGCCCCCCTGACCAAGACCCAAACCATTCAGGCTTGGGAACCCCCCCAAGACCTAGACAGAGGTGAAAGCCTTCTTAGGCCTCACCGGTTATTGCAGGAGATTTGTGAAGTGGTATGGCACCATTGTTGCACCCTTGACAGAGCTAACTTTTAAGAAGCAGCCCAGACAGGTAATCTGGATGGATGCTTTTGACCCTCTGAAGGAGCCATGTGCACAGCCCCCGTGCTCAAGGTCACTGATTTGTACAGATAGATGACTCAGAGCATGGCATAGGGCCCGTGCTACCACAGCTAAACGAAGAGGGTCTGGATCAGCCTGTAGCCTTACTCAGCAGTATGGGACAGTGCTCCTTTTAACATGGTTATCCCCCACTGTTTGCCTGACTCTGAATGCAACTTTGACTGAATGTGATCTGGGTCCGTGCTAATCAGGTTCCCAGTGCATGTGTTCTTTCCCCAAAACTGCACCTTTGTTTCAACAATTGGCACACCTATGGCTCACAAATAAGCCACTTGTAAAAGGTACCAGTGATACCAAGGGTATTGTGATCAGAGAGGGTCTCTAGGGGCTGCAGTTTGTTTTATGCCACCCTAAGAGACCCCTCACCAAACAAATGCACACTGCCACTGCAGCCGGCGTATTTTTGTACAACTTAAATTGGAGTCCAACTGGCACAGATCCCTGTGTTACCCGATTAGCCAAGAACTCCTGGGTTCCTGGACTCACTCAGTCAGGAATTTATCATTCAATTTAATTCACTATCAACACATTTAGCAAATTCATAACTTTCATTTAATTTTTCATGATTGTAACTTCTTCAATCATTTTTTGAAAAGAATATTAATGCAGAGTTCCTACTCTAATACACAGACCGAACCTAATGCTAATTTATAACATTGATGTCATAACAAATTTTCATCATATATACCAACAATGAATATTTTGTGTCATATTACATTCACATGGAATTATGCCCTGGCCAATGCTTTTCGGGATTTGATCCCTTCTTAAGAAGCTTATCTAAACAAAAAGAATAATTGTGCATCAAGATAGAGGAATTCACAACTAACATATGTGTGTATAAGCATTGTCTTTGTATATCATTAATACTTCAAACGTGAGTGAAATTTTAACCATGCTGCATAAAAATGATGATGATGGATACTTTGAACTTGGTGTCCCCTGATTTTGAATATATCATGCTTAATGATAGCAACATCCGGGACATGTAATCCCAACAGCAGACGTGAGAAAAGAAGAAATAGACGCGAGGAAAGATAAAATAGAAAAAAGAAGCCCACCAAGGAACTCAATGATAACCTTAATGTATGCCGTATATGCTACTGACCATGTGTGAAACGAAGAGGTAAAGAAAACCGAGGGCTCAAATAGTAACCTAGAGTACGCCATAGCATCTCATCACCGCGTGGGTAGAAACCAATTTTAAAGTGAATCCTAAACAGACTTACTGGTCATATCTTTAATCGAAAATGCGTCTGGTGAAAAGTGGTGAATTGAACTGTAAACAAAACAATGCTCTTAATTACTCGAGTGAACATAATAATGTGAACACTCACTCGTATTCAATGGTGACTATAAGCATCATACCTCTCTTTGTGTAGCCTATGTACACCTTCAAAAGATGCCAATTCCGTTGTATATTTACTCTCACTGCAACACAAGAAAAATTCAGTTCTACTTTCTCTATGTGGTGGTGTTATCTGAAGGAAGAAAAACATTCTGATTTATGCCTGCATACCTGTATTAGTTGTCCAAAAATTCCTAACACATATCCTCGGCTACAATCACCATCCACTACATTGCAAACATGTACCTGCAAACCTTATATGCTACTCTTGTGGAAACCTTCATCTTCCTGATTAACAATAGAAATAGGACTACCCGTTCTAACTACGTGATAGCAAAAGAAACCACTACTCTCTGACAAGCAGAGCCGCCATATTCAAATGTACTCACTAGTCATCTAATGTATATATAAATATATCAATCTAAAGCAAACCACAATAAAGTAGACCACAAATATTAATGAAACAATAATAATGTATGCCACTATTATCTGTTGAACACCACAACTTAAAAATCTCGTATGACAAATATGACTCACTCTATGGGTTCCTCTCGTAGCAGCCGACGCTACCGTACTCAGATAAAAGTAACAGCTCCACTGTTAGCATCATGCATACTTAAATAATTATATTTTTGTGCAAAATATTTTTGGTAATGTATTTACATGTTTCTGTGTGGCTGAATCTTGATCGTCAAGCCTCAAATGATATGATTATATTAATTCCCAGAAACTACCTAGAATGCTGTTGACTGATTATGTAAGTTTGCTTGTCTTGAAATATCTTTTTTTTAAAAGCAACTCATATCTAGTTTATCATTCAATCCTTCGGGGGAAATCATATCTAGACGTTTTATCCAATATACTTCTCGTTGAGAAAGGACCTGAGAATTGTTACGTCCAGGTTTGCTTATTATTGTTTCCAAAACTTGAAACTGTAGCTGAGCTATGGTGGGCCTATGTTCATTCCAATGAAGAGCCAGATTGGAGTTTACATTTTTGTTCCGGATCATACTTTTATTTTCCGTTATTCTCACTTCAATTTTCCTTTCCATTTTGCCAATATATAACAGACCACATGGGCATTTAATACTGTACATAAGATTGCTGGTATTGCAATCGGCTGAGTGTTTAAGTTTGATTACTTCTCCTGTTATGGGGTGTGTGATCGTATTAGCCAAGGCTACATTATTACAATGGATACAATTATAAATTGTCTTGGTTCCAGCTACTTGAGGTTCTTTTGGAGAATGTTTAGTAGTTAACAAGACAAATATGTAGCCAGAGGGTACCCCTCAAAGTTACTGAATGATACAAAAAAGTCATTAAAATGGACCGCAGAAATCTGTTACGTAAGAAACTAAAAGACAAAATAGAAAGAATGGTGTTTGTTTTGAAATATTGGACAAAATCCTCAGTGATCAAGAAAATAATCAACGAAGATGGGAATTACTTTAAAACGAGCCAGAGTTTCAAGGTCTTCTTAAAGAGAAACCATTATATGCATACACCAGACTAAGGGGGATATGTACAAGAACTGGTGAAAAATATCGCTAACGTTAGTTAGCGGCAACATTTTTATCAGCGTGCACTGCTGCAAACTATCGCCACGTTAGCGACGTATGTACAAGCCGACGCTACGTGGCGATAGTTTCTCATCTCAGCGGAAAATGTCAACGTTAACAACAGCGTCATGGCAATAAAAATCTTGCCGCTAACGTGAAAAAAGTGGCGGCAGGCCAGTCAGCGGCCAGAAACTGCATGCAAATTAGCGTGACGCCACTTTTTTCACGTTAGGCCTGAAAAGCGACTACAAAAAGGCCCGCAAAGTATCACAAGCTGAGGGGGAAAAAAAAGTGAAGAACCATGGATGAAGCTGGACCCAGTACTGCAGGAGAAAACAACCCCCAAACAGCCAGGAGGACCAGCCAGAGAGCCAGGAGAAGGGCAAGGGGAAGAGGAAGAGGAAAACCAGGTTCAGCCAGCAGGAAAACCAGGTCCTGATTGCGGAGGAGACAGAAAAACAACAGCAGCTGTTTGTCAGCTCCACTGTGTCATTGGGGACCAAGAATGCAATATGGCAGTCCATCACAGCCAAGGTGAATGCTGTCGGAGAGGTGAGGAGGACAGTGAACAATTGCAAGAAGTGCTGGCATGTTGCTAAGCACAAGACCAAGGAGAAACTGGCAGCCAATCGCAATGCAGCACTGCAGACCGGAGGTGGGAGTCCAGCGCCACAGGAGGAGCTGGATGCGTTGGAGGAACAGGTGTCCGCAGTCATCTGCGAGGAGTCGATGGATGGAGTCCAGGGACAGGATACTGCTGAACATGACCAGCAATATCAGCAACACGGTGAGTAACAACCAGGGACTAGGGGGACGGGGTGGATGGGCCCAATGTCACTCATGCACAATTAAATATCTACCAGTGCACATCCACAATGACTGCAGATCTTGTCACAGATACTCTTGTCCCTGGGGGTAGAGACACATATCACCCTAGTCAACAAATATATTAAGACACATATTGGTGGGGTCATACACTTGGAAATATGCACAGAAAAGTAATTCTAAACATAGCCAAAGATTCATATTAGACCACAATATAAGGGCAACATGAAAGAGCTAAGTGGTACATCGCCTGGATAAGCGACAGGCTGGCAAAATGTCCCCCTTGCCTCAACACCACGCACATACAATTGTCTGCACAGGGCTGCATCTCTTTGACGACAAAATGAAGATGCACTGTGAATGCGACAGATGATGTGCACAAGTGAACATGCCCCCACCGATGTCAGCACACATGCACTATTGTGCAAGGGTGTCTGACTTGATTTTCAGATTGTCTATGTGCATGAAGGGGGACCTTACTGCACATACACATTCTTGCACACAACTCAGACAGATGTGCACAATGGTGCATGTGTGCTGACATCGGTGGGGGCATGCTCACTTGTGCACATCATCTGTCGCATTCACAGTGCATCCTCATTTTGTCATCAAAGAGATGCAGCCCTGTGCAGACAATTGTATGTGCGTGGTGTTGAGGCAAGGGGGACATTTTGCCAGCCTGCCGCATCTCAAGGCAATGGGCCACTTTCCTTGTTCATTAGATGCAGCCCTGTGTACACCAAGTGAGAAAGCATGGAGTGAGTCTGCATACCATGAACACATGCATTATCACAACATAGTGATCATGCAGCCTACTGTCTAAAAGGTGCATATCCCACAATGCACACATTCAGCACAGTTGAGTCAAAATGTTATGTCATACCATAATCAGGGGGGACATGACTTCAACAGTGCCTGGACTACGCATATCAGGAATGTGTCACCATAATGTGTTACTATGTGCCTTGTCTGTGTACCATACTCACAGAAGGAAAAGAGTCCCTGTAAAGAAGTCTGACAAGTCAAGTATGACACCAAGCAAGAATAGCAATTTAGCAACCAAAAATCTCAAATAGATAAATGGCACCATCACCCCTTAGCTCAAAAAGCACTCATATACTCTCAGGTGCACACATGTGCCATACATATAACTGTACCATATATTAGTCCTGGGGTGACTTGCCCATCACACATTGATGTGCATGTAAACAAGTAGTTTTGGGAAAGTCAACAGTGTCAGTGAACAAATATACAGTCAGGACTGTTATCATCTGCACACAAACACTGGCAGCAAAAATTCTGAAATAGTATAGCATGTATCATCCATGTGAGCATCTGCGTGCAATATTCACAAACACACATCACCCTGCCAATCGAACATGATGTGATGTGGGTGCGGGGTGATAGGGCCTGAGCAGCACAAACGAGTCATTTTCGAATTCTTGCCCTGAAATTTAGGCCCACTTACACACTACACGTGGTGTCAACGTTGAGGGTAATCGGTGTTTTAACTGTCTGTTCAGCTGGCAACAACAATAGAAAGTCACGCTGCACCAGTCTCACAATGGTTAAGCAAACAGGAGGGCAGCAAGCAATGCATGTATGGAAAAAAACATGCATGACGCCATGCACACAAGAGAAATCACAAGACCCTTGTGCACTGCATTGAGCAGCACACATGGAAAAAGCCAAATTGAGGAAAAATAATGCATTCCTCCTTGGTTTGCCATCCTAAGAACAGTTCATACCTGGTCTTAATTTTTGCACGGCCGACTATGTACGCCACCCTTGTACATAGGGGGCAGCGTCAAAATGAATTGGTGTTGCGATGGAACGGCCACCGCAACACCCACTGCCCACCCCTTTCACGCTAAGCATAACGTGAAAGGGTGCATTATGTACAAGGCAAAGTTAAGACACGTTAAGTGGCTTAACGCTGCCTTGTACATAAGGTGCAGCCCCAATCGCCACCACAACGTCAATATAGGTGACGTTGTTGTGGCAATAGGGGCTTGTACATATGCACCTATGAATGTACATTGTCATGCTATCTGCTTGTACACTAATCCAATGCATGATCATACTATAAACACACATACAAATGCATCTCCCCTTTATGTTGCAGAGGGAGAAACATCGCCTCCTGTACAGCAGCCTGTCCCCCCTGACCTTGACTGGTAGGTCGCTCCCCCACCACACAGCTCCGTCTGTGTGCCCTGCTGCTGCCCCTGATTGTGCTCGTTTTTCCTTTCTGTGCCCCCTTGCTGCCCCTGATTGTGCTCGCTTTTCCTTTCTGTGCCCCCCTTGCTGCCCCTGATTGTGCCTCGTTTTTCCTTTCTGTGCCCCCTTGCTGCCCCTGATTGTGCTCGCTTTTCCTTTCTGTGCCCCCCTTGCTGCCCCTGATTGTGCTCGTTTTTTCCTTTCTGTGCCCCCTTGCTGCCCCTGATTGTGCTCGTTTTTCCTTTCTGTGCCCCCCTTGCTGCCCCTGATTGTGCTCGTTTTTCCTTTCTGTGCCCCCCTTGCTGCCCCTGATTGTGCTCGTTTTTCCTTTCTGTGCCCCCTTGCTGCCCCTGATTGTGCTCGTTTTTCCTTTCTGTGCCCCCTTGCTGCCCCTGATTGTGCTCGCTTTTCCTTTCTGTGCCCCCTTGCTGCCCCTGATTGTGCTCGTGTTTCCTTTCTGTGCCCCCCTTGCTGCCCCTGATTGTGCTCGTTTTTCCTTTCTGTGCCCCCTTGCTGCCCCTGATTGTGCTCGTTTTTCCTTTCTGTGCCCCCTTGCTGCCCCTGATTGTGCTAGTTTTTCCTTTCTGTGCCCCCTTGCTGCCACAGATTGTGCTTGTTTTTTCCTTTCTGTGCCCCCTTGCTGCCCCTGATTGTGCTCGTTTTTCCTTTCTGTGCCCCCTTGCTGCCCCTGATTGTGCTCGTTTTTCCTTTCTGTGCCCCCCTTGCTGCCCCTGATTGTGCTCGTTTTCCTTTCTGTGCCCCCTTGCTGCCCCTAATTGTGCTCGTTTTTTCCTTTCTGTGCCCCCTTGCTGCCCCTGATTGTGCCTCGCTTTTCCTTTCTGTGCCCCCTTGATGCCCTGATTGTGCTCGTTTTCCCTTCTGTGCCTGTTTCCCGCCGCTGCGCCTGCGGCCCCGCCCCCTCAACACCCATTCGCTGCCCCATTCCCTGCTCCTCCCTCCCACCTCCCCATTTATGGCGGCCGCTGCGCGTGTCCGCGCGCTGGCGCGCCAAAGGCGCGCCTAAGGCAAGCCTGTCTGCGCCCGTCCGCGCCGTGACCGCGCCCAGCGCCAGACCCCTGGTCCGGGCATCCCCCGCGCCCGCCACATCAACAGACGCCGATACGACGCCAGCACCCTCCACGCACTCAACCCCGGAAAAGATCACGCCTGCTACCAGGCCACCCCGAAGCGCACCCAGGGCCCTTCACCTGCCGGAACTGCAGCTTCACCAGCACCCGCCCCGCCAAACCACCGCCCAGGAAAGAACCCAACTACCTCAGATGCATCCTCCTCAACACCCGCTCCGCCCGCAAACACGCCATCGAACTCTGGGACCTTCTCGACTCAACCTCCCCAGACGCCGCATTCCTGACGGAGACCTGGCTGAATCCCGCTTCAGCCCCCGACATCGCCATTGCCATCCCGGACGGATACAAGATCACCCGCAGGGACCGCACCAACGGAGTCGGAGGAGGCATCGCCATCGTCCACAGGAACACCCTCAGAGTCTCAACCAACACCGACGACACCCTCAGCACCGCCGAACACATGCACTTCCAGATCCACACCGATCCCAACACCACCCTCAGAGGAACCCTCATCTACAGACCCCCAGGACCCCGACCACAGTTCAGCGATTCCATCGCTGACTTCGTCAGCACACACGCCATCGCCTCCACGGACTACATCCTCCTCGGGGACCTGAACTTCCACCTCGAGAACAACAAGGACACCAACTCCACCACCCTGATCGACAACCTCGCCACCCTCGGACTCAGACAGCTCGTGACTACACCCACCCACGCCGCCGGCCACACGCTAGACTCCATCTTTTCCGCAAGCTCACACGTCTCCTTCAACCACACCTCCGAACCCCACTGGACTGACCACCACTGCATCCACTTCACCTACAGGAAGCCCACCACGCACCACCGAACCGAACAAATGCCTCGCCGCTGCTGGAGCAGAGTCACGGAAGACCAGCTAACCATAACCCTCGCCCTGAGCCCACCCGCCGAACCCTCCGACCCCGACACCGCTGCCCGCAACCTCAGACAGTGGATCGACGACTGCGCCAACACCCTCGCCCCGCTCAAGAATCCGCCCAACAGCCACACCAGCAAGAAAGACACCTGGTTCACCGAAGACCTCCAGGCCTCCAAACGAACATGCCGAAAACTGGAGAAGATCTGGCTCCACGAACAGACAGCGGACAGCTACGCCGCCCACAAGAGCGCCACCCGCAGTCACCATCACCTCATCAGATCCGCCAAAAGGGCCTCACTCAAAGACCGCCTAGACAACAACGCACACAACAGCAAAGAGCTCTTCAACATCGTGAAGGAACTCTCCAACCCCAGCTCCAACACCAACAACATCCAGCCGTCGCGAGACCTGTGCGACTCACTGGCCACCTTCTTCCACCGCAAAATCGCCGACATCCACAACAGCTTCAACACCACGACCGCCCGGGCAACCACCGAGACCACTGCCCCCACAACCACCAACCGCCTGCTCTCCTGGACCAACATCAACGACGAGGACACCAGCGAGATCATGAACACCATCCACTCCGGTTCACCGCTAGACCCGTGCCCTCACCACATCTTCAACAAAGCCAGTACAGCCATCGCGCCCCATCTCCGGAAAATAATCAACATCTCCTTCGAGACAGCAACCTTCCCGGAAAGCTGGAAGCACGCCGAGATCACCGCCTTACTCAAGAAACCCAAGGCAGACCCCAAGGACCTCAAGAACTTCCGACCCATCTCTCTGCTCCCGTTCCCCACGAAGGTCACCGAGAAAATCGTCAACAAACAACTGACCCGCTACCTCGAGGAGAACAACATCCTGGACCCTTCCCAGTCCGGCTTCCGCAGCAACCACAGCACCGAAACCGCCCTCATCGCCGCCACCGATGACATCAGGACCCTGCTAGACAACGGAGAAACAGCAGCCCTCATCCTCCTGGACCTATCAGCCGCCTTCGACACGGTCTGCCACCACACACTACGAACACGCCTTCACGACGCCGGGATCCAAGAGAAGGCCCTGGACTGGACCACATCCTTCCTTTCCGGCAGAACACAAAGCGTCCGCCTCGCCCCTTCCGATCCAAGGCCACCAAGATCATCTGCGGCGTACCCCAAGGCTCCTCCCTCAGCCCAACGCTGTTCAACATCTACATGGCACCCTCGCCCACGTCGCCCGACAGCACAACCTCAACATCATCTCCTACGCCGATGACACCCAGCTGATCCTCTCCTCACCAAAGACCCTCACACCGCCAAAGCCCACCTCCACGAAGGAATGATGAAGGCCGTCGCCGAATGGATGAGGACCAGCCGCCTGAAGCTGAACTCGGACAAGACGGAGGTCCTCATCCTTGGTTCCAACCCTTCAGCCTGGGACGACTCCTGGTGGCCAACATCACTGGGAACAGCCCCGCCACCCACCGACCACGTACGCAACCTAGGGGTCATCCTCGACCCCACCCTCTCCATGACTAAGCAGGTCAACGCCGTTTCCTCATCCTGCTTCAACATCCTCCGAATGCTCCGCAGGATCTTCAAGTGGATCCCCACCGAAACAAGAAAAACAGTCACCCAGGCCCTCGTCACCAGCAGGCTGGACTACGGAAACGCCCTCTACGCAGGAACGACGGCTAAGCTCCTGAGACGGCTGCAACGCATCCAGAACGCCTCTGCACGTCTTATCCTCGACATCCCCCGACGCAGCCACATCACACCCCACCTGAGAGACCTGCACTGGCTCCCTGTCAACAAGAGGATAACCTTCAAGCTCCTCACCCACGCACACAAAGCACTCCACAACTCCGGACCAGCCTACCTCAACAGACGACTCAGCTTCTACACCCCCACCCGCCAGCTCCACTCGACCAGCCTCGCCCTCGCCACAGTCCCCCGCATCCGGAAAACAACCGCCGGCGGCAGATCCTTCTCCCACCTCGCCGCCAAGACCTGGAACACCCTCCCCACCAACCTCCGACAGACCCAAGACCTACTGGCCTTCAGAAGACTCCTCAAGCCTGGCTCTTCGATCAGTAGCAGCACCACCCCCCTCTTCCCCCAGCGCCTTGAGACCCTCGCGGGTATGTAGTGCGCTTTATAAGTGACATGATTGATTGATTGATTGATTCAATGATGAAGAGGAAGACCTAGCAACCATCGACCAGGACACACTCCAACATCTGCTCGACTCAATTAGCACCCCATCTTCGGAAGCAGGGCCATCCAGCAGTGTTGTGGAAACTACAGGCCCTGCACAAACAACCCAGCAGCAAGCACTGACCACCACAGCTGTCTCCCAGGACCTTGAGGACCCACTTCTGGCATTTCAACGTTGTGCGGTAGAGGTCCAGCAGGAGATGGCTGGTCAGGTGCGGGTGGGTTTGACAGCCTGGCTGCCAAATTAGATGAGTTACGTGGGTGTCTCAGTCCCATTCGTGACCACCTACAGACCATCACAGACACCCACAGTCCGCTCCATGCTCTCCAGCATTCCATGGCTGACATTGCTGGAGTACTGACTCAGAGACAAGAACAACTGTCCAGTCTGAGTGGCTCCAGCGATGTCAGCAAGACGTTGCGTCTCATGCGAATGAGCATGGAGAAAATGGAGTGGATGCAAGCCTCGCTAATGGCAGCCACTGTTGAACACCACAGACACATTGCTGGAATCTTTCATGCCCTGCAGCTGTTCGTCACAGCAGTGCTGCATCAAGGTTTGACACAGATGAATGCTGCTGCTGCTTCAACATCCACATCTCCGCCCCCTGATGTGTCAGTGCTTCACAATGCCGCTGACAATCTACCACCACACACACCGGAGGCACATGACACATCAGAGGACGAAGATGTTGATGATTCTGCAATATTGCTATGAAGAAACCAGTAGAATTCATCAATGCCAAATGGTCAGTTTTGCCTTGGATCTGTGCTTAGCATCATGCCCCGGAACATCATCTTCCAATGTCCTCTGCTACACACTGTGACACTCACCTTGGACCTCAATATGGACTGCCATAATTTGTGTTGTTCCCAAAGACACTGAAATCAGCCTGCTGACTGAACTCTGCCTCTTCCTCTGGACATGTTCCACACAAAGGATCTGTCAGGCCCTCCACTGGGCATCTATGAAATGTGGGGGTTGTTTGACCAAGTACTGTGGCAGTCTTCACCAAAGCCAATGCACATGCTAATTAAAACCTAAAATTTACACAGATGTGCAGTGGCGGCTCGCCGAGGGAGTGCTGCGGGGTGGTGAGGCGGGGCGGGGAGGGGGTGGGTGGGGTGTAGTGGATTCCGACATACGACGGACAGGAGTAAGGTAAGTAATGAAATAAATAAAACAATTTACCTTGTGCGCGCTGCATCGCCGAGTTGGTGATGCAGCGCACGCTAGGTAAATTGTTTTAATAATTTCATTACTTACCTCACTCCTGTCCGTCATATGTCGGACTCCACTACCCCACCACCCTGCCCCTCCACCGCCCCACATCACTCCCTCGGCAAGCCGCCACTGCAGATGTGTGTTTATCATGACCATTCAGGTATAGAGGTCTCCAATAATGTTTGAGCAGTGAATCCATCCAAATGTACACCGAGCGACATATGATAAATGTTCATGTTCAACTGTATCACAGATAGGTAGTGAGATGACTGGGCATGTGAGATCTAGCCATGCCCTCATTGATCAAATATGACCTACTAGCAATATCCCAACATTGCCCTCGTACATGATGGCAATGGCAATAGGCATGTGTGGAAATAGGTCTGTTGTATGCCACAAGTAGTGTCTCCATTTAGCATAGAAAACAAGTCTCACTTTGCAGATCTACTCATACTCAACGGGGTGGACAAAGATTGTTGTGATGGTGGTCATTGCATGTCACATTCCAAGATAGAGCACACCATATGCACATAGATGACGATTCTTTATGGCACATATCGCACACCTGCTATCGGAATCACAATGTCTGTTTCAGTGAAGCTGTGTTGGCAATAGGGACTTAGCCTTAAGTGCAAGTCCACAGTCAGACACTTACCGTGGCTTAACAATGCCTTGGAAACAAGGAACCCTCTCATGCTGTGCTCACTGTGAAAGGCGAGGGGATTTTGTCCAGGGATGTGTAGTGCACTGCACTTAGCACATAGTCAGATGCTGTATCACCATTTCAAGTGTGGCATCCCTATGAGGCAGTGACAAAAGTAACAGCATGGAAAAGTGGGTATGACACTGGCACTACAGGGAGCAATGCTACATTTCCCATCCTGTTTGCTGTAGAACTGTGTTCTGCCTTGTCACATGCACATTTGATCAGCAAATGTACAACATTGTGCATGGGCAGGAGGGTGAGCCACCAGCCACAGGAACAACCAATTTCCATAATGATGACAAACTTGCACTACGCAGCAAGTGTGCCTATGTCTGTGCATGTTAGATGGACTCAGCGCCAGGCTCTTGTGATATGAAGGGTGTGGACGTAATCTGTGGAACATAGTGCAGACATCCATCATCATGATGGACAAGAGTAGCAATGTCAATGTCTGTTCAAGGCCATGTTCCAACATTGTGTTGCAAATGTGCATCAATGTGCATTCCAACTCTGTGAGTCACACATAAGATGTTCAACTTTACAAAAGAGTGTCCCTAGCCTAGGCCATAACTCCAACTTACCACACTGTAATGCATGCAAGTTCACTGTGCTCAAAGCAAAAGGATCCTGACACTATCCGTCCAGCTAAGTAACATGTCATGACCACACATACACCTTCAAATGATTGCCCTGAGATTGAAGAAGTTGGAAACAAGGTAAAAAGCAACACTCCACCAAACCACTTCAGACATAAGTACTAACTGAATTCCAAAACAGTATACATTTATTAACATTAAACAAAATAAACTACCCTAAACTGACACTAGGCACTACTACAATTAACCTAATCTTAACTAACTATGACAAAGTGAATAATAACCTTAACTATCTAACGTAACCAATACTAAACACGCAACAACATATTTGAGACACCAACCCCCCTCCCACCCTTAAAGCACATCAGAAGACAGGACAAATACATCTTAGCTAAACATAAACTATCTACACAGATATCATACACAAATATATATATTTTTTGTTTTTTTTAAAAACATTTTAGAAGAACAAAGACATCAGCCCTCCATCCAAAGGAAAAGGAAACTTATCCACAAATACTACAAGATAATAAATAGAAAACTATGCTAAAATCTAACTACCTATTACTCACTACAACTACACTACCTAACAATTAAAAAACTAACCTATCACTAACTAATAAGTATAAATTACATTGGGGGAACGTGGAAAAGGGGGATGGGTCTCCATTGGCCAGTTCAAAATGGGAGACCGAGGGCAGCCTTTAAGTCCTGCATGTGGGTGGTCTGCGCAGACATCTCACGTTCTAAACGTGCCAACCTGACATTCATGTCCATTATAGCAGCGGTCCCGCATGGTAAACGGGGCCACCTGAGCAGATCCTGCTGCTGCCATTGTAGCTTGTCCTTGGGTCTGTGAGAGGGCACCAGAATGTGTTCCGGATACTGAGGTTGCAGCTTGTCTCGTGTTCTTCCAGGGTGATGTGCAGATCCCTGCCCATGTGGGGACCCATGCCTGTCGCCAGAAGTGCCCGGTCTGGCCTGTGTCTCACTGTGGCTGTGTCCTTGGCCTACATTGGGCACTGACTTCCACCTATCAGCTGCCCGGTCAGCTTGATACCTCCTTGACTTGTTGCGGTATCCCTTCGCCACCTTGCGGATGTGGAGATACCGGTCCTTCCTGACCTTGAATGCATGGGTCTTCTCTGGCGACATGTTGTCTATCAAATAAGAGAAATTACCGAATGTGAGTCATGAAGACTATGTCAATTCTCTCAATTTAACACAGAAACACTAGGTCAGTGAAACATGGGAGCCTACACTCTAACAAAAGATTGTGAAGTCTGAAAATAACATGTACAATGCAATGTAGAATCAATGATCAGTTACAACATGCTGGCAACACTGACATGACAGTGCATGGCATGTGACTGGTAGTGTCACAACCCCATGAGACTATCAGGGGCATATGTACAAGCCTCTATCACCACAATAACGTCACTTTCAGTGATATTATTGTGGAGAAAGGTGCTGCACCTTATGTACAAGGCAGCGTGAAGACAGGTAACGTGGCTTAACGCTGCCTTGTACATCAGGCATCTTTTCACACTATGGTCAGTGTGAAAGGGGCGTCCAGTGGGTGTTGTGTGGGTCATTCCAGCGCAACACCCATTGTATTTGACGCTGCCCCTTATGTACAAGGGTGGCCTACAGATGAGGTAGCACCAGAAATAAGACCTTGATAATCCTGGTCCAAAATAGTATAAAGGAGGAGAAGCCATGCATTTCTCATCGTAGTTGATTTTTCCATGTGTGCTGCCTTGAGCAGCACACATGCAAAAATAAAAATGCCATGTTTTGTATATGTACATGAAGGTATGCCTTCCTGTACATGAACAAAGGGGGATATGTACTAGGAAGTGGCAGAGCGTGTAGTTAGCCTCCTTGGCTGAACAACACTCTCCCACACGTTTGAAACGCAAGGCTGTACCATATTCACAAGAATATGGTGCAGCCTTGCGTTTCATCCCGCGATGATGCTAGGTTTAACTATTTTGCGCCAACGCAGGCACCCTTGCACCAGTGTTCAAGGGTGTCTGTGTGCATGTGAGGATTGTTTATGGGTTGGATGGTGTCCCTTCATGCACATGAACAATCCTGGAGAAGCCCTACTGTCACTTTCACTGGTGCTGGATCAAGCATCACACATGGCAAAACAGCATTCGGTGTATGAACACTGAGTTGTACATGAGGCGCAGCCCCTCTCGCCACCACTACTTCACAATAGGTGACGTTGTGGTTGTGATCGGGACCAACGTGGTTTAATCCACAACTTTGACTCTACAGAAAATTTCGAAACACAGGACTGTACACTGCAAAATGTTACAAGACATTTCCAAAAGTAACGCCCCCCTGTAGTTAGAATGGTAATTGAGATTTAATGGGGAATGTGTTGTAATGTATTGGGTTGTAAAGCACAGCGTTGTAAAAGGTATTGTGTGGTAAACATGTGGATTAAAAGCATGTGTGGGAAATGCATGTGGCTTAACGTCACATATTCTGCGAGAGTGGCTTGTACATTAGACCTTGAGTCAAATAAGGGGAATGAGTCCAAGGAGACAGCTTTACAACACCATTGCAGTGACAAAACATGCCATGTCAAGAAGCATACATATGATAGTACTGTGCAGACCTGTATCTGACACCGCACAGCTAGGAAAAAACTACCTACTTGTGCATTATCTGGCACACTTGTACAGTCACCTCAGCCAAGGATGTACACACATTCCATGTCTGGTCATACTCATCACCAACACCATTCACATGTCTCCTCTCCTGTCTGTACGTTCTGGAATCACCATGCATGTGCTGTATTGACAGAACACATTGATATTTATTGCATGGGTATCACTGACTGGGGATGTGCAAACATACATCAGGAAGACATGCATTCCTCCATCTTTACTTACTAATTTTCACACCCTTCACACTTCCACAAAACCCCATCACACTGGTGTCAAGGTACATGTGATACACACACATACTGCATAGTACTAAGGACATAATTTGATCCTGACATTCATCACATCTCACAATGACATCATTTAATGGGTGTATTCACCAGTGGCATGTGGGTCCCTGAAGGCGTTGATGTCCCCCTGTGTGATGAGTGGTCTTCCAGCTGTGAGACATAAAACAAACGGTGTCTTGGTAACCAAGCAAATAATCCAATTGATGACCTTCAATGTAAATGCTCTGTAACTGTACTTTTGCAGTTCATGTTGCATACATGATTGTGTTGAGTTTGCCTGTTATTCCCACAAGACATGATAATGCAGAGTGAGGCCAAACAAGACAATCATGGTTGCACATTCACACATTTTACACAGATGACTTGTGTGACACATTCCCAAGGCCCTGTTTACCCATACATAATCATGTTCTCCATGCTCTTTTGACAATAGCATCGATGGCGATTGCACAAGGGTGTGTCAAAACTATTGATGGTGAATGTCACACTTGAGAGCTCAAATGCTAAATATTTTAAGTTTCAAATCTCATACAACGTTACTCTAGACAGAGGTACAAGGGCAGCGTACATAGTAGTCTGAGCCAATATGGAAAGTTTGTGAATAGCTGATCCTTACTCAGCAAAACTCAAAGAAAAGCATTATTCCTCATATATTTTGATCTTTACATGTGTGCTGCCTTGTGCAGCACACATGGAAGGATCAGAATGCATTGGAATGTTTATGTACTGTAAGGTCACACTTCATGTACATGATCAATCTTTTCCCGGCACGCAGACACACTTGCACTATGGTGCAAGTGTTATATGGTTCTTAGGCACATTATCGACATTGGTAAGTTAGCATGAGCTTCGATTCCATGCTGCTGCTTTTGCGCACGCTACTACATGACTTTGTTTATGCAAGACTTTGTGCCCTTCACATGAGAACGGGTTGCCTTTCGCGTTCTCTGCCTTTCCTGGAGTTTAGTCTGAACACGATATGCAAGGTTGATAAACAATACCCCTTGTTATTCTGTTCTGGTCAGTCCCTAGCACCTAGACATAACATGCTACACACAGCTGCACTACTGAAGACTCGTGCTTTGATATTACGTTGTTGTATGTTGTATTAACACACTTGGAGAAAGCCGTTCCTTGGAGAAGAGCTCTGCTGTTCCTATGATGTAAACCTTACATCCAGGTTTTAAGGTATGGGGTCTGCTGTCAAAGCCCAGAGATCGTCCTTTTTATAAAATAAACTTCTTCTAGTCAAGGGGAGGGTGGTCAGGCCTATAGGCCCTTATTTCCACAGTCTTTATAAAATGACTTCTCCCTTTGTATTCTATGGAATTGTAACAATGCTAACTGTGCTGAGTTTATGCATTTTGCTGCTAGTAGTGGCACGTATACTGTATTGTAGAGCACGATAGTTAAAATAAACATTTTGAACTATTTCAGTGACTCTGCCTATTCTCATTGTGGACAAGTGTGAGTGAGCGAAAGAGTACGTCTTGCTCCCGCGATTCCTGAGAGAGCCGGGAGTGTTGTGTTCTGGGTTGTCTAATCATTTGTAGCTCCGTGATCTTTGGAGGAGAATGAATGAGACACTATAGCTAGTCGGTTTGGGATTTTGGGTACTGATGTGTAGGTTGGTACACCCCTATTCACTGAGGTCCTGTTTTCCTGTGCATAGTACTGTGTATGTGCAGAATCCCTGCAACATGGCGCCGCCAACGTTTGGTCTGGTTCTTATCTGCGAGACGCTTGAGTATTGCTTGTGCTTGTCCACAATACCCTCACCTCTGTTTCCGGAGACAGCTGTGATGGTTTAACCTCCTATATTGATGTTTTTATAGGTTCTTTCAAGCTTGAAGTTTTAAAAGGTTTCTCTTTATTCTTAACCCATTATTGCACTGCCGCGCTCTAAGTTGTTATTCTTTATTATCAGTTATGGCGGTCGCGATCCCGGCCGCTAATAGGGCAGCACTCACGGCTTATTTGACTCAGAAGGGAGTCCCTAATGCTGGTGTTGCTCTGATTTTTGTAGTGGAGGCTGATGCGGCTTACCGCTTCGAAGTATTTTATTCTTGGGTCACCTTTCCGGCGGTGGATGGAACGGATAACTTGTTTCACGAATATATGCCGACGGCCCTTCCTAATGCTTATCAGCCCTACCTGGCTCTTGAGATGCCGCTTACAGCTTGGCAACACCAAATTTGTTTAATGGCGCCCTTCCTCACCCAATAACGCCAGTCTGTTTAGGTCCTTTATCGATAGATGGGGCCACGTGGCCCGTTTTGGCTGGGTATACCCCTCACCCACGTCGTTTGATAACAGCGATGCTTGCAGAACTGCACGTGTTACATACATCTTTGATATGCGTGCATAGAGCTGTTATACAGTTCATGTCGCGCAACTTTCAGGTGGGACCACCTGGCTTTGCTGTGCAACATGCGGGACCTGGTGGTGTGACCATCAGTCCTCTTATGGTTAATTCAGTAATGGGCAAGCGTCCACAGAATAAGGATGAATTACCTTATTGGCTTGCTGAAAAATTTGGACAACTAGAGGCTGTCTTTCCAAATACCTCTCTATTAGTTTGCCTATAGACTTGCTTCCCGAGTTAGCTGATTGTAACACCTGGGGCAAGGTGTCTGCAGCGGTATATTCGAAGTGTTTCTGCACTCCCTCCATGACCGTGCTCCCCTCAGTGATTAAACGTGTTCAGGATGAACATGGAGCCGAAGCGGCTGTGGAGCTGGGGATGAGATTGGTGAGGGTGTTCGAGGTGGTTGGTGATATGATCCTTGCAAATGTCAAGGGCGATGCGGTAAGCTTTCAAGTGGCAAATCGCTTGGAGGCTGTCCCTGATGTAGACAAACCACGCGAATTACCAAAAATTATTGCAAAGGCTTATAAGACCATAGGCCGCAATAGTTTGGGAGTTAAGCCTTTTACTCAAACGCAAACACAATCTCAAACTCAACAAAAGGCCCAGACTGATAAAGATGGCTGTCCGTTCTTTCCTAAAAAGAACTGGAAAACTAAAAAACAGGGGCAGCAACAACAGAAGCAGGGTTCGCGTACTGGTTCACCGACACCTGAGTCTTCTGAGCGTACTTATGACTTGCGCGATCGCGCTAAAATAAAGTCTCCTGATAGATTTCAGGTCCCTGATCAACGTTCTCCTCGTTCTTCACAGGACACTTCTGGCTCTCAAGTCGGAGGAGGGGAATGCCAAGATCGTGGCAAGAGTCAACCTGCGCCACAGGGACGTGATCAGCCTCGACAGTTTGAAGGCAAAGGAAAACAAGAGGATCTAACTTGTTTTCGACCCCCGTTTCTGAAGAAAAAGTTGCTGCTCTAACAGCGAGGTATGCCTCAGAAGGTGAGAACGCGACTCCTGGTTTGGACATGGGCAGTGACTCTGCTCGACAGTGCAGCGGAGGTTACCATAGTGCGGGAGGCTCTGCATCCCTGTCTGGAGGCGACGGCAACTGATACCTTCGTTACAGTAGAGACTGCAGATACCCGGGTTGCCCCCCCGGATATGCTCTATGAAATAATTTTCCAAATTGAAGGTGATATACCTCGTCCAATCAAAGCTGTGTTCTGGAAGAATTTAACGTCCTCATATGACATTCTGTTGGCGGAGGCAGATTGGCCTCCACCATTTGCGTTGGCAGCTCCAAGGGGAGAAGACGTGATACTTCCGAGTTTTTCGCATTACGTCCCTCAAGAGCATGCCCAGACTTTGGCTGCCGGGTGGGCTTGTGCCCTAGCCCCAGCGGTGTATCGTAATCAGGTGGGTTGGGATGTTGATTCACCGGCTCATGAAATACCTTTACGCTCTATGCCTCAGCCACAACCGCAATATCCAATCAGACGTGAAGCAAGCTTCCGTTTGTGATAGTCTAACACAGTTGGAGTATCAAAGAGTGATTGAATCATGTACATCACCGATGAATAATCCTCTCTTTACGATATCAAAACCTGATGGTTCTTATCGGATTGTATTGGATTACCGAGAATTGAACAGTCATTGCTGCACTTTTGCAGTGCAAAACACTCACAGCTCAGCGCTGGTGAACAGCCTCATTCGTAAGAAATACAAAACTACACTTGACATTTCTAATGGTTTCTATCGTCACAATCTCGCTCCTGAGAGCCGTGATTTGACAGCATTCACTGCCGTCTGGAATCAGAAAAAATTGCCTATGGGGTATAAGAATAGCCCCGGGGCATTTGCAGCACGTGTCGTGTCACTATTGCACGACATAGATCCAGATGCGTTCTCGTACGTTAATGACATTTATCTGACGGACGATGAACTTATGCCGCATCTAGTCCGAGTGGACAATATTATTTTGTCATTTGCCGACTATGGACACAAATTTAATTTTGTGAAATTGCACATCGCCCATTTGGCGGTGCTCTTTTTGGGCTATGAGCTCAATAATGAAGGAAAGGGGTTGGCCCCTCACTTCTTGGAGAAATGTGCACAATTGCAACCCATTCTACATTGAAGAAACTTCAGTCTTTGCTGGGATTTTTGAATTTTGGGAGGACATACATTCCCGATTATGCCCAGCGTATCAAACCGCTTTATGCATTGATACAACCAACTTTTTCTTCTGCCAGCTGGCCTCTGGAGCATACTTCTATTCTGAATTCTTTGCAAACTGACTTGCTTGCAACTAACTACTTGTTGACGCGTGACAACACCACAAACCTGGTAATACGTATAGTTTCTGGGACAGTGGGTTTCACTTACTTGACGTTCAATGAGGGAGACACAGTTCCGATTGCATACAAATCACATTTATACACTGCTGCTGAAATGCGCTTTTCGACTGTTGAAAAAATCTTGACAGCAGTACAGATGGCGATTCTAAAAGAACGCTCACTAGCGCAAGGCAAACACATTCTTATGGTCACGCCCTTCCCTGCCTTGGAAGCCGTGACTAAGGTGAGTGTACCTAACTCGAAGGCACTACATCCCCGTTGGATACAATGGGCTTCTTCTTTGACATCAGCTGATGTCACGTTTATCTTTGATCCTTCCTTACAGACACAGGAGTTTTTACAGTATGAACACGTTCATCTTCCACCCTTGTCTATGCTTCCTTTACATGAGTACAAATGCATCATTTACACAGATGGCTCGGCTCAACCGGTCACGGGTTCCAAACATGCTTATTCAGCCACTTGCGCAATTGTTGCTGGCTCATTTGTTAATGGAGAGTTTAAGTCTTCCATTGTGCACACTCAATCACTTGGAGACTATACGGCACAATTGGCGGAGCTGCGTGCTCTTGTACTTGCTCTCGAGTTTGCTGATCCAAATGTGAATACTCTTATTGTGTGCAAATCTTATTACTGTGTCCAGTCTTTTAATGACAACTTGTTCATTTGGTCTCGGAATGACTATTGCGATTCCAAAGGCAGCGCAATTAAACATAAAACGCTTTGGGTTCGAGTGGCAGATCTTAAACAATGTCTGCCCGTCATTCATGTTATACATACTCTTGGCCGTCAGCGTGTGGGAACACATGCTCTTGGTAATTCTTTGGCTGATGAAGCAGCCAAGACTGCAGTAGCAACATGCTCCGTAGCAGCAGTTACAAGAGCCAAGACTAAAATAGATAATGAGATTTTGGCAGCTGTAGCTGCAGCGAGGGAGGGAACTGCTTATCCTCAGGGTTTCCCTTCGAAATACTCTTATCATATAACTCCCGAACAAGTTCCTTATGCTTTGATTCCTTCTGTTGGGGAGCGGATGATCCCTAACATGGACCGCAGACCTACATTGATCAAAGCCGTACACGAAGGCATAGCAGCTGCGCATGCCGGTGTGTCGGTGACAGTCTCTATTTTACAGCAACGTTACTGGTGGCGTGGTTTATATAAACAGACCCCTAATTATGTCCTTTCTTGTGACATTTGTCAGCAAATCAAACCGTCTACGGTCACACGCCCACCACAAACACAGGTGTGTATTTCTAATCAACCTTTTGGCTGTATCTATCTTGATCACTGCGGTCCTCATTCTTCTGATACTGCGTATAAATATATATTTGTTGCAGTTGATTCGTGCACTAGATTCCTTTGGGTTTGACCACAACGCAGTGCTGACACTCAAAATGTCATCAGGGATTTGCGTGTCTTTGTAGGGATGTTTGCCTGTGGCACCTTCCATTCTGACCAAGGTCCAGCGTTCGCCTCTAAGGCGTACAAGGATGCGATGAAGGTAATGGGGGTGCTGGTGCAGTTTTCGTCTCCATACAGGCCTGAGGGCAATTCAATTGTGGAGCGAATGTACCGTGACTTAAAGCAATCCTTGACAGCTAGAGTCTTAGGTACTGACAGGAACTGGCTGGCCCACTTGTATGGGGTTCAACGTGCACTTAATAACCTCCCTAGTCGATCTCTGGGTGGGCGGACCCCATATGAAATGCTCTTTGGCATTCAAATGTTTGTGCCAGACCTTGATGGTCTAGACCTTGTGGCGGCTGCCGCAACCTTTGACGTAGATAATCATTCTACTGTGTTACAGGATCTACAAAAGACCCGTGACAGCTATGCAACTGAATTGTATTGTATTGTATTGTAGAGGTTATTTATAGAGCGCACTGTGACCAAAGATGGTATCCTGGCGCTAAACTATTGTGTAAGATATAGCAGATGGAAGCTAAGCCATGGCCACTAGGGGGGAAATAACCAAGTCTTCAGTGCCTTCCTGAATTTTTGTAAATCGATTTGAGAACATAGGGAGGCTGGAAGTCCATTCCACAACCGGGCCGCGTTAACCGTGAAGGTGCATCCTCCCTGTCTAACTTTCTTGTACCTGATCTCCTGGGCATAGTTACCATTAGTAGAGCGGAGATTCCTGCCGGGGGTGTACTTTTTTATTTTATTTTGAAGAGGTATTGGCCCTTTATTATGTAATGCCCTATGAGCAATACATAAAGATTTGAAAACTATTCTCTGCTTGACAGGTAGCCAATTAAGCTCCTTCAAGGCTTCTGTAGCCGATGAATATCGGGATTTGTTCAATGTCAATTTGGCAGTAATGGTCTGAATACGTTCTAACTTTTTTAGAAGGTAACTGGGGGCTCCTAGCAACAGTTGCAGTAGTCCAGCCTACTTAATATTACCCCTCTGGAGATCAATGACCTAGCAGGTATATCAAGCAGCAGGTATAGCTTCCTGAGAGCCCGTATCAGAGCCTAACAGATACCGGTGATTTTATTCACTTGGTTTTCTAAAGATAATCCTTGGTCGATGGTCACACCCAAGTTTCGTACTGCCACAGGATTGCCCGGCGGCTTTTCCATGGGTAGCGGCTAGAAATTCAATGGTAGAGACACCGGGACTTTATTGGAGGAGCATCAGAGAAATTCTGTTTTATTTCCATTCATCTTCAATGAATTGGAATTCATCCAATCAAGGATGCCAAGAATGCATGCTTGAAAGTTTCTGATGGTATCCTCCTGGTTGTTATTCAATGACAAAATTAGTTGGGTGTCGTCCGCGTAATTGATTAATTTAACATTGTAGGTTTTTATAAGTGTGATCAAAGGTTTAATGTAAACATTAAACAAGATAGGGCTAAGGGAAGAGCCCTGGGGGTCACCATGTGTTGTCTTTTCTGAATTTAGAACGAAACGGGGGAGAGATACGGCTTGATAGCGGTTGTACAAATATGACTTTAGCCAGTTTAACATTGGTCCCCCACACCCGCTGCTGAGAGCCTGGATATGAGAATGTGATGATTAACCGTATCAAACGCAGCCGACAGATCTAGGAGGACAAGGACGGCCGATTCTCCGTTATCGGTGGTCCTCCGTAGTTCATCGGTTGCGCAGATAAGGGCAGTCTCGGTTCCATGACCGGGACGAAATCCAAATTGCTCCTCCTTAAGCCATGCTTAGTCTTCTAGATGTTGTGACAGTAATGAGCTTATGTGCCTTTCCAAGATTTTTACAGGGAAAGGAAGAAGGGAAATAGGTCTGAAATTAGTCAGGTCGGCGGGATCAGAGAGAGCTTTTTTCAACAGTGGTTTTACTATTGCTTTCTTCCAGCAGTCGGGTACTTTCTGAGTTTCCAGAGAATGATTGCAGAGTTGTCGAAGAGGGCCTGCCAACTCTTCTTCCCATACTAACCACTGCTTTGGGGGCATGGGGTCGAGCGGGGATCCTGATTTAATAGCTCTATACAAGTTTTTAAAGGCTTCACTGGAAATAGGGTCCAATCTAGTAAGTGTCACCAGTGGTAACTCGGCAGGAAGAAGATCTAAGGGGGGAGGGGCAGAAGGTAGTTTCGGTTGAACGAGGCTGTGGGCATGTACATTCAAGTGTGTGACTGCTTATTGATCCCTTCCAAAATGGTTGTGATTTTACTGTCGAAATATTCCGACAGGTTGTCACATAGTGTCTGTGACGGTGTGATCACTTGCTTGAAACGGGATGGGTCAGTGAATTCTTTGAGAATTTCAAAAGTTTTCCTCGCTTTGTTAGGGGCCGCGATGATCTGCTCATAGATGTAATTTGCTCTAACCTTCCTTAATTTGTTTTTATATTCATTCAGTGCATTTCTTAAAATGAGCTTATCCCCTTCAAGGTAATGGCGTCTCCATTTCCTTTCCAATTGCCTACATTTGAGTTTGGCATTTTTCAGCGTGAGGTCATACCAAGGGGCTGAGAGCTTTTTTAATTTCTTCTGGGTAGTCAGGGGTATAGTTTCATCTAGACTTTTTATAATTTCCCTTTTGAATCTATTATAATTCACCTCCGCCGAGTCTGTTGATGAGAAATATGAGGTCTTAATAAAGGGTTTATTTTTGATTTCGGGGAGCTTATTCCAAGCTCTACCTTCTACTGAATTTACTGCTGGCTTGGCGAGAGAACAACTTTTGGGCAAATGCAGATAAAAAGTAATCAGTGAGTGGCCACTCCAACAGAGAGGGGTGATTTCCTCTACCAAAGTAAGATTTTCAGGGGAGAATATAAGGTCCAAGGTGTGGCCTGCTAAGTGTGTAGGGCCAACAACCTGCTGTTTAAGGCCGATAGTTTCGCAGGTACTACGCAATTCCTTGTATGTTGCTGACAGACTTTCTTCTGCCCAGAAGTTAAAGTCTCCCAACAGAAAGAAATTATTGTGCGTGATCCCCAGGTTGGAGATATTATCTAGGAAAGATGGAAGGGCACAGCTTACAACCATAGGTGGTCTGTAACAGAGGACTCCTGTGGCCATGTTTTCTTTCTTGGCCTTTAACTGAAACCCAAGCAGTTCTATTCCCTCTACTTCATACGAACATTTACCCTCTTCCACTGATACAGCACTACTGATTCCAGTTGCCGGTTGGCTTCCGAAAGTCGGAGATCTGGTACAAGAAATGCTGGAGAACAAAAAAGAATTTGGTCCCTCTTATCGTGCACCGGTTCCAGTGCTTGGACTGAAGGGTACCTGTACAGTCATCTTACCTCCTTTACCTGGTCACAAAGACAACAGATATATTTCAGTGGACAATGTCAAGCTACACCATGTGGCCGATTCTGAATAGTGTCACACCTGCAGTTTCATGCAACACAATTTCATTGGATCCACTGACTTCATCATCTTCCACCACTCCTCGTAGGGCTAAGAATGTGATGGACACTATTATTGATTTTTCACCTGTCTGACCTCTATCTTCTACCGTGGATGTCGAGTATATATATCATCCTGATGAGTCCGTCAGTGAAGTGCCGAACAGTCCTTTGAGAACATCAAGCGGACCCGACACTTCCACCTCTGATAAATCAACCTGCGAATGGCTGCTATGGAGATCATGCCCGCCTCTCTTCCGGCTCTTCTTCCTCGACATCCCGTTTGGAAGACACACCGACTAAATTAACTATTTTTTCCTCTTGGTTCAAAAAGATTACCTGGTCCCTCCTTGGACCTACATTTGGTTGCTGCTTGTTCTGATTTTTCTCTTCATGTCAATTGAGTTTGTGACAGTGTTCTTTTTGCTCATCAATGGTCATTATTTGCCAGAACGCTCTGCAGTGAACTTGGTCGATGGAGTTCTGGCCCCTCACACATCGTCCTATATCATGAAACGTGATCGGTCTCATGTTAATATTTCAGCATTCCCGATTCCAGATGGCATCATTTGGGACAAAGTTGCATACGAAGTCCACGGCCTGACCATGGTGCTTCGCGTACCATACGTGTTTCGCGTCTCTCTAGGAGATGTGGTAACACTGGACATACATTCGGATGATTGGGTTGTGCAAGCAGTACATGCACTATTTTCAGATTTAAAGTATTATGCTGCTTTTGATGCTGAAGATTTGTATTTAAATTCTGCCAATTATGGGGATTTATTTTGTTATCAGCATTATGGGCAAATTTTTTTACACAAAACAAACACGTTAAGACCTGTTTTTAATTATACACAATGGGAGCATTGTCCTACTCCTGTAGAGGGGAGTTCTAAAACTTTTAGGGATAAGTTCACTTACTTTACAGATTATGACATATCTAATCCGGAATCCTATTATTTTAAACTTCGTTCATCTACACAATCCAAATTTATGTTGACACACACAAAATTGATTTACTCCAACTTATTTAGAAATAAATTGGCTACGTAGGGTTATGATCATTGGAAAGATACTGTTGATTTAAAATCAATCTGGGGCACAAAGCCTTGGCAGGTTCAGGGAACTTAAGCTTTACATCGTGCCTGCCTGATCCCAGCTCAAATTCTGTTTTTGAATGATACAGTGTACCAAACAACTTGTTTTCGCCTAGCAACTGTCAAAAATGTAAATACGCCATCTATTCCGTCTTTAGCGGAATATACTAATTGGCGCACACATACAGATTATACCATTGAGGCATTGCAAGCTTTGCTTCGAAATGACACCTTCAATGTCTCTGAAATTGATTCTTCTGGGTGGTTGGTGTGGCAAACTAATACAAATGCATGTCAAATGCGCTATTATAATGTAACACCTGGTTTCACACATACTAGACCGGACCCAGGTTATCCAAGTTCCCATTCGGTTACCACATACTCGGTGGGTAAATTATGGCAACAATGGTTGGAACATTCTACGCTGACATCAGTGAAGCAACATCTTTCTCTGCTGTCGCATGACATTAATTTGGCTGATTTTCTCTTGGGACCCAGGGCTCAGAGAGCAAAAAGATTCATGTATGCCGTTTACAATGAAATTTGGAAACTTTCGCAGATGGAAGCTGCTTTTCGACTGCGCCAAATTGATCAGGCAAATTTAGAAAAGTCCTTGCCGTAGTAGACAATAGCATAAACACACTTTCTTCACGCATTTATACATTGGATAATATTGTTTCATCTGTTATTGATATTGTTCAAAGTGATGTATCTGTGTTATATCATGGTCAAAATCAGTTACTATCGGTTATGCAGTTTGCTTGGACATTGCAAACTCTTAAAATGGGAAAAGGGCCTTGGGATTATTTGAATGCCACTGCTTTATTCTTGCCATTTAATCTGACTGATAAGCAAAGGTTTATGTCCATGAAAGATGCTACATGCACACTATTGCATATTGAACAATTAGAGCCCTTGCCGTTTTCTGTAGCGGAAACAGACTCTGCTGTTTGGTTAATTCATGGGGTTATCTCTCTCCCTTTTTCGCTATTTCAATTTAAATCATGCATGCAACATTTTCCGATTGGCCGTTTTGAACCACTGGGTAGTGCTTTTCTACATGAAATGTGGTCCCTGCCTTTCACTTACAGCTGTCAGAGAGAGGGTATGGAAGTTTTCCTAACAGGGGAGGACTGCGATTCCACAGTGGGACATTCCCTTGTTTGTAAACACGTTAGGTTTCCGTGCCTAATCTGGCCTGTTTTTTAAAAGGACTATAGTGCCATCAATAATTCCCGCTTTTTCATTGCTTACAAATGGCAGTTATCTTATTTTGAACAACCAAGACTGCTGTGGTTTACGGGATGGAGTCCCGTATTTAGTACCGGTTTCCCAGCGCGTAACTTGTAGCAATGTGCTTTTTCCGCCCCCGTATGGGAGTCTAGGTAGCTCAATTTGGCCTTCCATTCCAACTTTGAAAACAGATTTCAACAAGTTGACCAGGCTCAAAGCGCTGTTATTCCAACAAGAAGTGGCCCTCACTTCCGCCCGCGAGACCTTCCAGTTACAGGTGGCTAGGACTTCTGGAGAGATTTAGGGGCATATTAGCAAATGCACTATCGCCGCTTTAGCGGCACTTTTTGCCGCTAAAGCGGCGATATTCATATCGCCCTATCAGCAAACTGTCTCTAACAGCAGTTAGCGACAGTTTGCGGGCATTAGCGCCCGTTTTTACCGCTTTGCATGTCAGCGATATTTATTGCTAATGACATGCAAAGTGGGCGTTCCCGACGGACAAACCTGGGAAACACCCGCTAACAGGCCTATCGCCTATTAGCAAGGTGGCCATGGCCCCAGTTAGCGACGTGAAAAGTCGCGCTAACTGGGGTCATCGCCATTTATTTAACACCTGCAATTAGCAGGTGTTAGCCATACCTAACATGGGGGGTGGATTATGCTGATACGACCACAGGGTCGTATCAGCAAGGTGTTCTCCCTTCTCCATGCAACATCGCTGGTTTTTCAGCGATGTTGGCCCATTTCCCCCGCTCTTGCTGGAATATTCATCGCCATGGCGCTAATCGTTGCTAATACAGCGTTAGCGTGGCGATATATTCCAGCGATAGCCGGCGATAAAAAAAATCACGCTAAGCAGGGTTAGCGATGATTATCGCCTCTTCTTGCTAATATGCCCCACAGTCCCTCCTGAACACCAACCTCCCACTGCATTTTGGAGAACTAATACACCAAATATTTAATGCGTCTGACACCGCAGGCCTTGCACATTTTTTTAAATGTGTGGGATCTGGCCTTGTGTTTTCTTTTCAGACTATATTTGGAGTAATACCGGGTTTTATTCATTCCATTCTTTCCAGAGCCTTCGGAAGGTTCCCCTTGATTTTGACGTTAGGCGCTGGAATCCTGCTTCTCCTGCTCCTGTTGCGCAATGGCTGCTCAACTTGTGGTACTGCACAGACCAGGCCAGTTGCAGCTGTACCGTGATCGCATGCAACAGGTTTTCGGATGCTTGCCATTAGCCACGCTTGGCGTCAGTTATGGGTTAATTTTTCGCTTTGCGTATTTCACTTGTGTGCAACCAGTCCTTTACTGTCAGCGATGTCCCTTCTATTGGGCACTGGATATTTGCCTCTCCAATACATCACGTCCAGTCCCGGATTTTGACCAGTTGATGGGTACCTTAGAGGCCCATGACCAGGCTTGTTCTGGGGATGGCCGTATGGCGCGTGCGGCTGCACTTGGAGTTTTGGCGGAATGGGATGTCTGTGCGGCTGCGCAGACCGTCCGTCAACGAAGTTTCATCGAATATCACGCAAGTTGCCCACTCATGCTTTTAGAGGCGTCTGATTACGAAGAGCACATTTGTTCCTTCGACATACTTAATTGGATGGCATCTCTCTTTTTTACCAACGATAGGGATGATCTTTTGGAGGGAATTGCATTCCTCGGTTCATACACCTTGATGGACTTACCACCTCCTTCATAATAACTTTGTTATCCCGGAGGCAGCTCCCCTTCAATGAGCCCTATTAATAACTTTGAAAAAATAATATATATTTTTTTGTGTGAAAAAGTTCGATATTTTTCCAATTTGGTTTTTTCACCAGTTTTGAACTCCGCTTGACTTGTGAACTCTGTTTTGATCCTTTTTCTAGGTCCTACGGCCTTACCAGGGGGAGGGTGTTATATGGTTCTTAGGCACATTATCGACATTGGTAAATTAGCATGAGCTTCGCTGCCATGCTGCTGCTTTTGCGCATGCTACTACATGACTTTGTTTATGCAAGACTTTGTTTGTGCCCTTCACATGAGAACGGGTTGCCTTTCGCGTTCTCTGCCTTTCCTGGAGTTTAGTCTGAACACGATATGCAAGGTCGATAAACAATGCCCCTTGTTATTCTGTTCTGGTCAGTCCCTAGCACCTAGACATAACATGCTACACACAGCTACACTACTGAAGACTCGTGCTTTGATATTACGTTGTTGCATATTGTATTAACACACTTGGAGAAAGCCGTTCCATGGAGAAGAGCTCTGCTGTTCCTATGATGTAAACCTTACATCCAGGCTTTAAGGTATGGGCTCTGCTGTCAAAGCCCAGAGATCGTCCTTTTATAAAATAAACTTCTTCTAGTCAAGGGAAGGGTGGTCAGGCCTATAGGCCCTTATTTCCACAGTCTTTATAAAATGACTTCTCCCTTTGTATTCTATGGAATTGTAACAATGCTAACTGTGCTGAGTTTATGCATTTTGCTGCTAGTAGGGGCACGTATACTGTATTGTAGAGCACGATAGTTAAAATAAACATTTTGAACTATTTCAGTGACTCTGCCTATTCTCATTGTGGACAAGTACGAGTGAGTGAGTGAAAGAGTATGTCTGGCTCCCGCGATTCCTGAGAGAGTCGGGAGTGTTGTGTTCTGGGTTGCCTAATCATTTGTAGCTCCGTGATCTTTGGAGGAGAACGAATGAGACACTATAGCTAGTCGGTTTGAGATTTTGGGTACTGATGTGGTAGGTTGGTACACCCCTATTCACTGAGGTCCTGTTTTCCTGCGCATAGTTCTGTGTATGTGCAGAATCCCTGCAACACAAGGGTGCCTGGGTTGGCACTACACTGCAACTTGTTTGCACCAGCGCTGGTGGAAACGCAAGCCTGCACCATATGCTTGTAAACATGGTGCAGTGTTGCGTTTCTGCAGTGGAAAAGTTAGGCCTGAAGGCATGATGTAGAACACCTCACTCTGCAAAATACTTGTACATATACCCCATTGTGTTACAGACAGCATTGATTTTTTTGTAACAAAAGTGTTCATTTAACTATTTTGAGGTTGTACTTACCACCTTGTTGGACAATGAGGACTCCAAGGTGGTCCAACATGTCACCCTCACGGCCAACGTAATCCTGCCATCGATTCTTCCATTGGCGGACAGTCCTGTCCACACCGAAGAACCACAGCATCTGGCTCCTCACATTCTCCCACCTCACCTTCCTCACACGTACCGCGTAGCCCTGCAGGATCCGACCTCCACTTTCGTTCATCAATGGCAGGTAGTGCTTCACTAGCCAGAGGAAGCCACCCAATGCCCCCTCCATCATCCTGCCCTCCCTACCCACACCCACCATCTCCCAGCACACACAAAAACCCACCCCTAAAAAATTAAAACCCCAATATATACCCCAACAACAATTAATAATTTGAAATACCCCTTGGACAAACACCCGACAACAAACAGTACTAGGCACAAAAAACAAGTAAGGACAACTACACAAGACTTCACAGGGACACTAGGGACAGTTCACTGGACACAACCACACTCTCAAAACCAAATTCAGCAGCACACAACACCAAAAGACCTCCAACACTCTCCACAATCACAAGAAGTGTGCTCAAAACTGAAAGTGCACAGTACTCCTCCAGACAACAGGATGCATGCTGACATCACTTCCTGTGTGTTTGCGGCCCGTTTTTTGACTTTGCGATCATGTTCTGCACGCAAATTGGATTTTGCAGTAATATTTCGTGTTTTCACATGTATTTAGCTATATTTTTCTATTGCGTTTATGAAAATATTATCGCGTTAGCGTTAATTCAGCAAAAATCTGGACGCTAACTGCAAGGTTTACCTCAGATGAACTGTATGTGCTGTAATTTCATCTCTGACCCCAAAACACACCCTAAAATGTATCTCTGACCCCAAAACACACCCTAAAATTCATCTCTGACCCCAAAACTCACCCTAAAATTCATCTCTGACCCCAAAACACATACCCACCCACAAACATACAATTCAACATTAATAACCGCACATTGTTAAACTTTCACTTGTCAGATGTATGTACTCATGCAGAGTATGAACATGCACACAAGGTTTTTGTGTTGTGATGCTTTATTGCAAGAACTATGCTTATGTGCATTTTGCACAGTCTGAACAAAGAAAGGGTTGTCATATTTTTACGTGGTCATGTGAAAAAATTGTGGATGATTCTGTCCCTTCGTGCTGTTCCTGCAGCCATAGCTGGGGGGTGCAGCATCAGCCTCTTCTTCTTCGTCATCCTCAGGATTGTCCTGTTCATCCGGAACTTCAATCCATGGTGCATTGGTGTGGACACATATGTTGTGTAGCACACAACATGCCACGATGATCTTGCAGTCTATTTCAGGGCTCTACAGCGGTTTGCCACCTGAGATGTCGAGGCACCTGAACCGTGACTTGAGTACACCAAATGTTCTCTCCGCAATGGACCTGGTGTGTCCAAGTGCGACATTGTAATGTTTCTGTGCCTGTCTGTTTGTGGCTCTGAGGGGTGTCATCAGCCATGGAGATAGTGTATATCCTTGATCACCTGTAACATGAAATGGAGAGATGTGTCCATTAGTATTTGTGCATGCTGTGTTTGCAGAGTTTCTATTTTTGTGTGTGATTTGTGCTACTTAGGTAATTTCGCTTTGCAATGTGTAGCTTCAGACAATTGTCCAGCATCAATGCAACTTACATTGCCTCCCAGCTGCTCGGCCATCCCCCCTACCCTATGTTATGGCGGAGGATGCACATTAGCACCACTGGTGCAACGAAGGCACACAAAATGCAAGCACGTCTGTGTACGTCTGCTACCCAAACACAATGGACGCCATGGACCCTGGATCTCATTACGTCTACCTCTACGACTCATCCGTCATCATCGCACTCAACCCCAGAAGGAAGTACAACTGACAACAGGCCACAATGAACACCAATCAATCAATCAATCAATCAATCATGTCACTTATAAAGCGCACTACATACCCGCGAGGGTCTCAAGGCGCTGGGGGAAGAGGGGGGTGGTGCTGCTACTGATCGAAGAGCCAGGTCTTGAGGAGTCTTCTGAAGGCCAGTAGGTCTTGGGTCTGTCGGAGGTTGGTGGGGAGGGTGTTCCAGGTCTTGGCGGCGAGGTGGGAGAAGGATCTGCCGCCGGCGGTCGTTTTCCGGATGCGGGGGACTGTGGCGAGGGCGAGGCTGGTCGAGCGGAGCTGGCGGGTGGGGGTGTAGAAGCTGAGTCGTCTGTTGAGGTAGGCTGGTCCGGAGTTGTGGAGTGCTTTGTGTGCGTGGGTGAGGAGCTTGAAGGTTATCCTCTTGTTGACAGGGAGCCAGTGCAGGTCTCTCAGGTGGGGTGTGATGTGGCTGCATCGGGGGATGTCGAGGATAAGACGTGCAGAGGCGTTCTGGATGCGTTGCAGCCGTCTCAGGAGCTTAGCCGTCGTTCCTGCGTAGAGGGCGTTTCCGTAGTCCAGCCTGCTGGTGACGAGGGCCTGGGTGACTGTTTTTCTTGTTTCGGTGGGGATCCACTTGAAGATCCTGCGGAGCATTCGGAGGATGTTGAAGCAGGATGAGGAAACGGCGTTGACCTGCTTAGTCATGGAGAGGGTGGGGTCGAGGATGACCCCTAGGTTGCGTACGTGGTCGGTGGGTGGCGGTGCTGTTCCCAGTGATGTTGGCCACCAGGAGTCGTCCCAGGCTGAAGGGTTGGAACCAAGGATGAGGACCTCCGTCTTGTCCGAGTTCAGCTTCAGGCAGCTGGTCCTCATCCATTCGGCGACAGCCTTCATTCCTTCGTGGAGGTGGGCTTTGGCGGTGTGACGGTCTTTGGTGAGGGAGAGGATCAGCTGGGTGTCGTCGGCGTAGGAGATGATGTTGAGGTTGTGCTGTCGGGCGACGTGGGCGAGGGGTGCCATGTAGATGTTGAACAGCGTTGGGCTGAGGGAGGAGCCTTGGGGTACGCCGCAGATGATCTTGGTGGCCTTGGATCGGAAGGGGGCGAGGCGGACGCTTTGTGTTCTGCCGGAAAGGAAGGATGTGGTCCAGTCCAGGGCCTTCTCTTGGATCCCGGCGTCGTGAAGGCGTGTTCGTAGTGTGTGGTGGCAGACTGTGTCGAAGGCGGCTGATAGGTCCAGGAGGATGAGGGCTGCTGTTTCTCCGTTGTCTAGCAGGGTCCTGATGTCATCGGTGGCGGCGATGAGGGCGGTTTTGGTGCTGTGGTTGCTGCGGAAGCCGGACTGGGAAGGGTCCAGGATGTTGTTCTCCTCGAGGTAGCGGGTCAGTTGTTTGTTGACGATTTTCTCGGTGACCTTCGCGGGGAACGGGAGCAGAGAGATGGGTCGGAAGCTCTTGAGGTCCTTGGGGTCTGCCTTGGGTTTCTTGAGTAAGGCGGTGATCTCGGCGTGCTTCCAGCTTTCCGGGAAGGTTGCTGTCTCGAAGGAGATGTTGATTATTTTCCGGAGATGGGGCGCGATGGCTGTACTGGCTTTGTTGAAGATGTGGTGAGGGCACGGGTCTAGCGGTGAACCGGAGTGGATGGTGTTCATGATCTCGCTGGTGTCCTCGTCGTTGATGTTGGTCCAGGAGAGCAGGCGGTTGGTGGTTGTGGGGGCAGTGGTCTCGGTGGTTGCCGGGGCGGTCGTGGTGTTGAAGCTGTCGTGGATGTCGGCGATTTTGCGGTGGAAGGAGGTGGCCAGTGAGTCGCACAGGTCTTGCGACGGCTGGATGTCGTTGGTGTTGGAGCTGGGGTTGGAGAGTTCCTTCACGATGTTGAAGAGCTCTTTGCTGTTGTGTGCGTTGTTGTCTAGGCGGTCTTTGAGTGAGGCCCTTTGGCGGATCTGATGAGGTGATGGTGATTGCGGGTGGCGCTCTTGTGGGCGGCGTAGCTGTCCGCTGTCCGTTCGTGGAGCCAGATCTTCTCCAGTTTTCGGCATGTTCGTTTGGAGGCCTGGAGGTCTTCGGTGAACCAGGTGGCTTTCTTGCTGGTGTGGCTGTTGGGCGGATTCTTGAGCGGGGCGAGGGTGTTGGCGCAGTCGTCGATCCACTGTCTGAGGTTGCGGGCGGCGGTGTCGGGGTCGGAGGGTTCGGCCGGTGGGCTCAGGGCGAGGGTTATCTTTAGCTGGTCTTCCGTGACTCTGCTCCAGCAGCGGCGAGGCATTTGTTCGGTGCGGTGGTGCGTGGTGGGCTTCCTGTAGGTGAAGTGGATGCAGTGGTGGTCAGTCCAGTGGGGTTCGGAGGTGTGGTTGAAGGAGACGTGTGGGCTTGCGGAAAAGATGGAGTCTAGCGTGTGGCCGGCGGCGTGGGTGGGTGTAGTCACGAGCTGTCTGAGTCCGAGGGTGGCGAGGTTGTCGATCAGGATGGTGGAGTTGGTGTCCTTGTTGTTCTCGAGGTGGAAGTTCAGGTCCCCGAGGAGGATGTAGTCCGTGGAGGCGATGGCGTGTGTGCTGACGAAGTCAGCGATGGAATCGCTGAACTGTGGTCGGGGTCCGGGGGTCTGTAGATGAGGGTTCCTCTGAGGGTGGTGTTGGGATCGGTGTGGATCTGGAAGTGCATGTGTTCGGCGGTGCTGAGGGTGTCGTCGGTGTTGGTTGAGACTCTGAGGGTGTTCCTGTGGACGATGGCGATGCCTCCTCCGACTCCGTTGGTGCGGTCCCTGCGGGTGATCTTGTATCCGTCCGGGATGGCTATGGCGATGTCGGGGGCTGAAGCGGGATTCAGCCAGGTCTCCGTCAGGAATGCGACGTCTGGGGAGGTTGAGTCGAGAAGGTCCCAGAGTTCGATGGCGTGTTTGCGGGCGGAGCGGGTGTTGAGGAGGATGCATCTGAGGTAGTTGGGTTCTTTCCTGGGCGGTGGTTTGGCGGGGCGGGTGCTGGCGAAGCTGCAGTTCCGGCAGGTGAAGCGCCCTTGGGTGCGCTTCGGGGTGGCCTGGTAGCAGGCGTGATCTTTTCCGGGGTTGAGTGCGTGGAGGGTGCTGGCGACGTATCGGCGTCTGTTGAAGTGGCGGGTGCGGGGGATGCCCGGACCAGGGGGTATGGTGCTGGGCGCGGTCACGGCGCGGACGGGCGCAGACGGGCTTGCCTTAGGCGCGCCCGCTGCGCGCGGCCGCCATAAATGGGGAGGTGGGTGGGAGGAGCAGGGAATGGGGCAGCGAATGGGCAGTGAGGGGGCGGGGCCGCAGGGGCGCAGCGGCGGGAAACAGGCACAGAAGGGAAAACGAGCACGATCAGGGCATCAAGGGGGCACAGAAAGGAAAAAAACGAGCACAATGAGGGGCAGCAAGGGGGCACAGAAAGGAAAAACGAGCACAATCAGGGGCAGCAAGGGGGGCACAGAAAGGAAAAACGAGCACAATCAGGGGCAGCAAGGGGGCACAGAAAGGAAAACGAGCACAATCAGGGGCAGCAAGGGGGCACAGAAAGGAAAAAACAAACACAATCAGGGGCAGCAAGGGGGCACAGAAAGGAAAAACGAGCACAATCAGGGGCAGCAAGGGGGGCACAGAAAGGAAACAACGAGCACAATCAGGGGCAGCAAGGGGGGCACAGAAAGGAAAAACGAGCACAATCAGGGGCAGCAAGGGGGCACAGAAAGGAAAAACGAGCACAATCAGGGGCAGCAAGGGGGCACAGAAAGGAAAAACGAGCACAATCAGGGGCAGCAGCAGGGCACAGAAAGGAAAAAAAAACGAGCACAATCAGGGGCAGCAAGGGGGCACAGAAAGGAAAAACCATCACAAAAAGGGGCAGCAAGGGGGCACAGAAAGGAAAAACGACCACAATCAGGGGCAGCAAGGGGGCACAGAAAGGAAAAAACGATCACAATCAGGGGCAGCAAGGGGGGCACAGAAAGGAAAAAACGAGCACAATCAGGGGCAGCAAGGGGGCACAGAAAGGAAAAACGAGCACAATCAGGGGCAGCAAGGGGGCACAGAAAGGAAAAACGAACACAATCAGGGGCAGCAAGGGGGCACAGAAAGGAAAAACGAGCACAATCAGGGGCAGCAAGGGGGCACAGAAAGGAAACAACGAGCACAATCAGGGGCAGCAAGGGGGGCACAGAAAGGAAAAACGAGCACAATCAGGGGCAGCAAGGGGGGCACAGAAAGGAAAAAACGAGCACAATCAGGGGCAGCAAGGGGGCACAGAAAGGAAAAACGAGCACAATCAGGGGCAGCAGCAGGGCACAGAAAGGAAAAAAAAAAAACGAGCACAATCAGGGGCAGCAAGGGGGCACAGAAAGGAAAAAACGATCACAATCAGGGGCAGCAAGGGGGCACAGAAAGGAAAAAACGACCACAATCAGGGGCAGCAAGGGGGCACAGAAAGGAAAAAACGATCACAATCAGGGGCAGCAAGGGGGCACAGAAACACCACCCACGGCCAGTTATCCTGCCTCCACTGCCGCATGACCTTCACCACTGCCACGGCCGCCAACACCGCCAACGCACTAAGATGCATCATCATCACCATGCGCTCCCTACACAGACACACCGTGGACATCTGGTGCCTCCGGGACACACTGTCACCCAACATTGCCTTCTTTATGTACAGCTGGACCACCAACTCCTCTGCCCCTAACATCGCCCTCACAATCCCGGATGGAGACAAGATCCGGAGGGAGGACTGCCCCAACACCCGGCAGGAGTGCTCACCATCATGCATGAAAAAGTCCCTCTGCCTCTCCACCTCCAGCAACACATTTGCCGCCATGGAAGACATGCACTTCCAGGTCCAGTTCAGTGCCAACTCCACACTCTGCGGAACACTTGCCTACAGACCCCCCAGGACACATGGACTGCTTTGCCAACACCATCAACGAAATCTTCGCACCCCTCGCCATCACCTCCATGGACTACATACTCATCGGAGACCTGGACTTCCACCTCAACAACACCAACGACACCAACTCTACTACCCTCCGGATGAAGAGCTCACAACATGTGACTGACACAACTCTTACCCACACTGACCCACAAGGCAGGACACTGCCTCGACCCCTTCTTTGCAGGAGGAAACAGCGTACACTTCAGCCACACCACACAGCACCCATGGACCGACCATCACTGCATACACTTCCTTGGCAACAAAACCAAGCCGGCCACACCGCACCTCACGCGTCGCAAAGGAACTGGAGCTGAGTCACCGATGAGCAGATGTTATCAACCCTCAACTGCAACACCCCCAACACTGCAGCAGACGTCAAACGCGCTGCCAGGGAATCCCACACATGGATCTCCAAATGCGCAGACAAACTCACCCCGCCACACAACTCCGACAGACAGTGCAGCAGCAAAGCCGCATCGTTCACCACCAAACTCAAAGATTCCAGACACACCTGCAGACCCCTGGAGAAAAACAGGAGAAACTGCAAGACGCACGTTAAGTTCTAGACATACCAGAACACCATGTCCAAATACCACCAACGCATCAGTAGCACTGAAAGGAGCTTTATCCATGACATAATAGTAGCATACTCCACTAACTCCAAAGACCTCTTCAACATCATCCATGAATTCACCAAGACCACCAGATAAGCCACGGACAACCCCATCCTGGACATGTCTCTATCTGGATTTCCAAGCAACCACAGCACCGAGACCGCCCTACTCGCTGCCACAGACAACATCCACACCCTCCTTGACCAAGGCCACACCGCACCCCTGATTCTACTTGACCTGTCAGCAGCATTCCACACCGTCTCCCACCGCACACTAGCGGGCAGACTACATGACGCAGGCATACAAGGAACCACCCTTGACTGTATCCGATCATTCATCACCGGCAGAAGCCAAGGGACCAGACTGCCACCCTTCCTCTCAGAACCCACAAATATTCACATGTGGAGTGCCCCAGGGATCATTGCTCAGCCCAACACTCTTCAACATCCACATGGCCCCCCTCGCCGCCATCGTCCAACAGCACAGCCTCAGCATGGTATACTATGCCAAGGACACACAGCTCATCCTCTCCCTCACCAAGGAGCCCACCACCACCAGACTCAACTTCCAGGAAGGAATGCAGGTAGTTGCAAACTGGATGAGCAACATCTGCATGAGTCCATTTCCATATGTGCCATTCTCAAACCCCTGGTTGATTATGGACTGCCGGAAGATGTAGGAGTCATGTACACTCCCTGGAAACTTGGCTACGACGTTGGTGAACAAGCCCCGGTGGTCCACGATTGCCTGCACCTTCATGGAGTGTATGTGCTTCCTGTTCCGGTAAATGTGTGTAGTGTCCGCAGGAGGCACAAGTAGGACATGGGTGCAGTCAATTGCCCCCAACACATGCGGAAAGCCAACAATGGCATAGAAACCTTGTTTGGTGTCAAGCTGTTCTTGCGCAGTGTTGGGGAAGCGTAGGTGCTGTGGCGTCAGGCTGATTATGGTATCCAAGACCGTTGGGAGGAACCTTGAAAAGGATGACTGGGAGACTCCCCCAACTCTGGCAGTGGTTGGTTGAAAGGTACCAGAAGCCAGCATGTGCAGCACTGCTAGTAGCTTCGTCTGTGGAGGGATGTTGTTGCAATGCTGTGTTGGTGCCTGCAGCCTGGGGGCTATCTGGGTCAATATGTGGAGGATGGAGGACCTTTTCAGCCAGTAGTGGGCTATCACATCCTCTGGCGTTAGGTCTATCAGGGTGATGCGTTGATGATAGACCCGCTGTCTTCTTTGGCGCTGCCTCCATGGGGGTCCTGGGGGCGGTGGCGGTGGTTGTTGTGGTCTTCTTGGGGCACCAAGCTGCATGAGTAGTACCTCCGTGGCATCAGTCGGTTGTCAAATGTGGTTCTGGGCTACTCCCCCTTAGATCCTGTTTTGTTATCTCCATTTTTAAGACCACCTTCTTTCTGGTCTTAGAAACCAGCCGCTAACGGACCTTAGCGGCAGTTTTTTTTACGGTTCGCCGGCCCCGGCGATCATTGTACATATCGCGAAGTGGGGTTAGCGGCGGCTTTTACACGGGAACGCCTACCTTGCATCTAATTTTCGTTAGCTATCGCTAACAGAAGTGGCGAACGGAAAAACGGACAATATCACCAGGATGCTGTCGCTAACCGTGGTTAGCGGCAACTTGTACATACGGCGATAAAAAAAAAGCCACCGTAATGTCAAAAAATTGACGCTACGGCGGCGTTAACTCCGTGTACATATGCCCTTAAGAATGTTAAGGAAATGTTACCCTTAAACAATCTCCAAAAGAACCTCAAGGAGAAGGAACCAAGAAATGTTATAATTGCATCCATTGTAACAGTGTAGCTTTGGGAGACACGATCACACACCACAAAACAGGAGAAGTAATCAAACTTAAGCACTCAGCTGATTGCAAGAACAACAATCTTATATATAGTATTATATACTCATGTGGTCTATATCAGGAAAACGGAAAGGAAAATTAAAGTGAGAATAATTAAACTTAAAAGTATGATCTGGAACAAAACCGATGCTAATGGTGGCATTGTTACTTTTATCTGAGTACGGTAGCGTCGGCTGCTAGGAGAGGAACCCATAGAGTGAGTTATATTTGTCATACGAGATTTAAAAGTTGCGTTGTTCAACAGAAAATATTGACATACATTATTATTGTTTTATTAATATTTGTGGTCTACTTCATTGTGGTTTGCTTAAGATTAATATATTTATATATACATTTGTTGACTAGTGAGTACATTTGAATATGGTGACTCTGCTTGTCAGAGATTAGTGATTTATTTTGCTATCACAGAGTTAGAACGGGTAGTCCTATTTCAATTGTTAACCAGGAAAACGCGGGTTTCCACAAAAGTAGCATATAAGGCTTGCAGGTACTCGTTTACAATATAGCGAATGATAATTGTAGCCAAGAATATGTGTTAAGAATTTTTGGATGACTAATACAGGTATGCAGGCCTAAATCAGAATATTTTTCTTCCTTTAGATAACACCACCACAAATAGAAAGTAGAACAGTTTTTTTACTTGTGTTGCAGTGAGAGTAAATATACAACGGAATTAGCATCCTTTGAAGGTGTACATAGATTACAGGAAGAGAGGTATGATGCTTTTAGTCATGATTGAATATGAGCGAGTATTCACATTATTATGTTCACTTGAGTAGTTAAGAGCATGGTTTTGTTTACAGTTCAATTCAGCACTTTTCACCAGACGCATCTTTGATTAAAGATACGACCAGTAAGTCCATTTAGGATTCACTTTAAAATTGGTTTCAACTCACACAGTGATGAGATGCTATGGCATAGTTTAGGTTACTAGTTGGGCACTGGGTTTTCTTTACCTCTTCGTTTCACACATGGCCAGTAGTAAATACGGATACATTAAGGTTATCATTGAGTTACTTGGTGAGCTTCTTTTTCTATTTCATCTTTCTTCAAGTCTTGTCCTTCTTTTCTCATGTCTGCTGTTGTGATTACATGTCCCGGATGTTGCTATCTTTAAGCATGATATATTCAAAATCGGGGACACCGAGTTCAAAGTATCCATCATTATAATTTTTTTATGCAGCATAGTTAAAATTTCACTCACGGTTGAAGTATCAATGCTATACAAAGAACAATTCAAATACACAATATGTTAGTTGTGAATTCCTCCATCTTGATGCACAATTATTCCTTTATGTTTAGAAAATACCCTGAAGAAGGGATCAAATCCCGAAATGCATTGGGCAGGGCATAATGCCATGTGAATGTAATATAACACAAAAAATTCATTATTGTTATATATAATAAAAATATGTTATGACATCTTTGTTATAAATTAGCATTAGGTTCGGTCTCTGTATTAGAGTAGGAACACTGCATTAATATTCTTTTCAAAACATGATTGCAGAAGATACATCATACAAAATTAAATGAAAGTTATGAATTTGATAAATCTGCTAATAGTGAGTTAAATTGAACAATATATTACTTTAGCTGCGTTGACTTAGTTCAGGACATCAGGAGTTCTTGGCTAATTGAGTAATTTTGACACACATATGGTAGGCAGCATACTTTTCGATCAAGCACGCATTTTGATAAAAAGTAACATAATTTTCTTCTTAAATTGATAAGAAAAGAGTGCACACTACACTTACACATTATTGTAACACATTCCTGTGTGCAAGCACTGCCAGAGGCTTAGGTAAGTCACCCCCACAGCAGGCCTTACAGCCCTGGTGCGAGGTGCACTATACCTATGGTGAGGGCATAACTGCATAAGCAGATATGCCCCTATAGTGTCTACGTCCATTCTTAGGCATTATAAATGGATGGTGAAGCCATAACGAGTACATGGGCTGGGAGCTTGTCAATACGAGTTCCACAGCTCCATGATGGCTTCAGCGAATCTCAAGATGTTTGGTACCAAACATCTCAGATTAATGAGCCCACACTGATGCCAGTGTTGGATTCATTAATAAATGCAATCAGAGGGCACCTAAGAGGTGCCCCCTGAAAACCTAACCAACTGCTAGTGTGTAGCTTACTGGTCTGCACCAGCCTGCCACTTCCAGACATGTTTCTGACCCCCCTGTGGTGGGACCCTTGTGCTCTTGAGGATCAGAAAAAAGCCTGCTCTGGGTGGAGGTGCTTCACACCTACCCCCTAGCAAGAACAGCATTCAAGGGAGATGAGCCTGAAAGGCTTCCTTCCCTTTGTTAAGCTATCCAGTGCCCCTCCAGCTACTGGAGATGCCTGCCCATCTGACCAAGCCCACACTTTTGGCGGCAAGGTCGGCGGGAAAATTAGTAAGCAGGAGAGGTGTGTCCCCTCTCAGCCAGTACCACCCATAAGGTGTCCTGAGCTGAAGTGACCCCCTCCTTAGAAATCCTCCATATTGGTTGTGAGGATTTTTGCCAATAGGATTAGGGGTACGCCCCCCTCCTGAAAGGGAGTGGAACACAAAGGGTGTAGTCACCTTAAAGGTAAGTAGCCCATTAGATACTACCTGCCAGTACCTGTATCACCCCTAAATTGAGTATTTGGGGCAACGCCGAACCTTGATCCTTAAATTCCTGGTGACTTAAAAAAGAAGAAGGACCAAAGAGCCGTGCAGCAGTGAAGACTCCAGACTACAACTGAGCTTGGCTCCAACCCTACTGGCCTGTCTGCAGCCCTCGAAGAAACCTGCTCCGAAAAGCAACTCATCCTGCAGGCCCAGTGACCTCCACAACCCTGGGATGACTGCCTTCCTTTCCTAAAGACCAAGACCTCCCAAGGACAGTGGTCCTGTTCACAAAGAACCACTCAAGAAGTGCTCCAGTGCCCTTCTGAACCTCACAACCAGACCTCCTGACCTACCTCTGCACCCGACACCTCCGGCCCGAGTTCAAGTGGCCCACCCATTCTAGGAAGGTTCCCCATCGGCCCTGAGCTCGTACCCACCCAATAGGGACCTCTCCTGAACTCCTGCAGCCTGAACACCAAGGGTCCCCCAACGACAACCGACTCCGGTAAGACTTCTCTGATGCCCAAAGACACCCCTGCATCCTCAGCCCCCGGTCTTGGGGAACTCGACCAATGCTGTCCCTGAGTTCCTCAGCACCCCAATTTACCTCCAGAGCCACCAGTTCCCTTCGTACAGCCTCCTGGTCTGAGCCTGAAGCCTTTGTTCAAAATCTTCAGTCTCCTTTGCTTTGCATTGGGCACCCAATGCTGTGTTGGCACTCTGCACCCGGCTGCCTCTGTGCCACTGAGGGTGTGTGTTTGATGCTGCCTCATGGCCCCCCATGCTGATTCTAACCCCCAGAGATTGACCTCCAACTCTGATTTTACCTACCTGCAACTATCACCTCTCTGCGTGTCCCCTGTCTCCATTGACTAATATTGGGCCCCAGTGACCGAATTTGACCTCTGCACCTGCCCGTCCCAATGCCACGGGTGGTGCAGCCTCCACATTTACCTGACCCTTGCCCAGTGTTGGTCCTAAAACCTGAAGACTGGATCTGTAAGTCACTTACCTGTGAAATTGCATGATTGTTTTCCTTCCATAGGTTAACATTCAACTGTTCGCAAAATGCAGTGTCCACTTTTTATACTTAAAAACAGTGATTTTCCAAACGTATTTTTCTGCAAAAAGTATCTTTAGTTCTCAGTAATAAACATACAAATAGTAATATTTTTACAAACATTTGGTCTCGGATTAAGTAATTGAGTGTGTGTAATCATTTCTTGCCTGAGTGTGTACAACAAATGCTTAACACAGCCCTCTGATAAGCCTAACTGCTCGACTACACTACCACAAAAGAAAGCATTTAGTATTATCTACTTTAGCCTTTGTAAAGCCTCTGGGGATCCACTGGACTCTGTGCACACTATATCTTACTTTGATATAGTATAGACAGAGCCAGCTTCCTACAAGTAGGAGGTTACTTCCCCGGGAACAGAGGTGGAGTGCAATAGAAAAGGAAGCTTTTGCAGTGGTCTGGGGACTGAAGAAGATGCAACCGTACCTCTTTGATACTTACTCCTGGGGTTCAGACAGTCCAGAGACCCCTCTGATAGCTCAAGCAGATGGGAGTGACAATCACAACCTGCTGAGGTGGTCCATCTCCCTACAGGGAATGGTCTTTATGGTAGAACACCGTCCTGGAACAGACCACGCCATTGTTGATGGTATCTCCGGGTTTTTTGCCTTAGTGAAGAGAACTTTCAAGAGGTTGGTTAGTTCTCTCCACTTTCAGCTTAGGGGGGGTGTCACGTGTTAGATCTAGCATCCTTGGCATAGTTCCCCCTAACTTTTTGCTAACTTCGTTTATGCTGGCTTTAGGATTCTGCATTCTTTGCTAGTGCTAACCAGTGCTAAAGCGCATTGTGTTCTTTCGTTAAAACATGGTAGAATTGGCTTATACCCAACTGCCATATTTAATTTACTTGTATGTCCCTACTGAAGTGGTGCTACCTGTGCCCAGGGATAGTAAATTAAATGCTACTAGTGGACCTGCAGCACTGATTGTGCCACCTACTTAAGTAGCACTTTAAAACATGTCTCAGGCCTGCCATTGCAGCCTGTGTGTGCAGTTTTAAACTGCCATTTCGACCAGGCAAATCAAACCTTTTGCCATGCCTAAATCTTCCTTTTTAATACATATGTCACTGCTAGGGTAGACTTTGCACCACCCAGAGGGCAGGGTGCAATGTATTTAAAAAGAAGGACATTTACTTTTAAATCGAACACGTCCTAGCAGTGAAAAACTCTTATGTTTGCTTTTCACTACTGCAAGACCTACCTGTTCCATAGGATAACATTGGAGTTACCTTATTATATTTAATAAGCTGATACTTCCAAATGGGAAGAGGTAACTCATCCATGTTTGGTGTATTTGAGATTGTAATGAAAAATCCTAACTTATGGTGAAATCGGATTTTAAATTACAATTTTGCAAATGCCACTTTTAGAAAAACTGCGTTTTTCTGCCTTATAAGAAAACACAGAAATGTCCCTTTTCAAGGACCAATCTTATGGGCAAAAAACCTTCATATCTAAGAGCTTGCCTCAACCTGGATCATGTGCTATATCAAGTACCAAACAAACAACAGAACTGTACAGTAAAAATCATTTAACCATTAAGTGTTTGCTATGAATTATTTCAACAAAATTCAGTGAGGAAATTATTAATATATACAAAAAATGTTTATTTTATAAAAACACATATGTAAAAAAGAGATTACAATTGTCATAGGGTTAAAAACATTTTCTCATTGGAGAAGTTACAATCCATGTGTAGTGGACATATTTAATTACACATTAAAAAAAGGAAGAAAACTTTAAAAAGTCGACGCGGCGTTTCGGTGAAACGTATTTCCTTCACCTTCTTCAGGACAAAGTTTTCATAAAAGGTCTAAATGGCAAAGAAACGTATATTAAAACACATGTATATTCCTCTAAGGTTCAAAATATTCCCAGCAATACACTAAACCTATAGAGTATACAATGTGGCACTTAATTTAAGCTCTCCATGTACACTAGAAAAACATATAATACGGGCTAATCTCCTACTACAGATTGATAACCTGATATAGGTATAAACAACATATGGAACTGACAATAACACATGATCCAAAACATAAAAAGGAAAAAATTACTAGGACCCACCTATTGGAATTCAAAGAGACAAAAAATTCAAATCGTCTCTCAGTCTTAAATGGGTTGATTACTTTATAACAGAGGGAAAACCTCATCCGAGAAGAAATAATAAAAAGGGTTAACCTGGAAAGAACCAAAACATTTTTTAGATGGATAATTAATCTAAGGTAACCAAATGCATGTATTATGTGGTGGGGGCTATCACGTACCTCTATATTAGTACTTGAAGCTTTCAATCGTTTCGATAGAGCCACCGGCAATGCAAATTCAAGGCCGTTGAAAATAAGGGCCTCAACACTAATGACGAGAATCACAATCAAACAGATTGTCCTAGGATATATTGATATGTACTAGTTAATTCATGTCTCAAAAGGCGCTTTCCATTTAGAAGCTGCGTATAGTTAATCTATTGCACCAGGAGTATCGGCTTTTTCAGTATTGGCGATACTCTTATTTTTCTTTTTTTCGCTGAGATTCAGTTTGGAGCTGGCACAATAAAATGAGGATTTATTGTGCCAGCTCCAAACTGAATCTCAGGGAAAAAAAGAAAAATAAGAGTATCGCCAATACTGAAAAAGCTGATACTCCTGGTGCAGTAGATTAACTATACGCAGCTTCTAAATGGTAAGCGCCTTTTGAGACATGAATTAACTAGTACATATCAGTATATCTTAGGACAATCTGTTTGATTGTGATTCTCGTCATTAGTGTTGAGTCCCTTATTTTCAACGGCCTTGAATTAGCATTGCCGGAGGCTCTATTGAAACGATTGAAAGCTTCAAGTATCCCTGAGCCCCATTCTATTTAATGCCTATGTCTCATCCCTGGCAAAAATTGGGACGAAGTGGGGCTTCGGCGTTTGCTCATACGCGGATGACGCAACTAACAATAGCCATAGGAGACGGGCAAGAGGACACTAGGACCAAACTCAATAACTGTCTTACCGAAATGGCAAGCTGGATGTCGGATCACTGTTTAAAGCTCAACGCAGACAAATCCGAAATCCTGCTCCTCGGTGGAGCCAATCATATCTGGGACGCATCATGGTGACCCCACTCACTCAGAGACGCCCCATCACCTAAGCAGTGTGCAAAAAACTTAGGGGTTCACATTGACAACAAACTATCTATGCAGGACCATGTACAGATAATATGTGGACAGAGTTTTGCCACACTGAAGCTTCTAAAAAGGCTTTTCCCATGGATCCCCCTGGAAAGCAGGAGGGCAGTCACACAGGCCATGCTTGTCAGCAGGCTGGACTATGGAAATGCTCTTCTCGTGGGCATGCCAGACTACCTCTTTAAACGCTTGCAAGTAGTACAAAACGCTGCAGCCAAACTGGTGTTTAACAAGGGCAAATACAGCTCAGCCACAGACTGCCTGAAACAACTTCACTGGTTGCCCATGCGTCAAAGAGCACGATTCAAACTCTTAGGGCATACCCACAAAGCACTCCATCACACTGGCCCTAAGAGTCTCCAGAATAAAATCCAATTCTACATCCCTCCCAGATGCCTAAGGTCACATCAGCAAGTGCTAGCCGAAACTAAAAGAATAAAAAAGACCAGGGCAGGGGGACGCACCATTTCGTATCTTGCGGCACTGCACTGGAACGGGCTTCCAGTAGAACTTAGGCTGATCAAAGACTACACCACCTTCAGGAAGAAACTAAAAACACACCTATTCCCTAAAGACTGATGCCATATTTGAAATCAGCTTCCGGCTCCTGGCACCACTGGGCCACTACCTCAGCGCTGTGATATCCCTCTGGGATGAATGTCACGCTATATAAATAAATAAATAAATAAATATAAAGGTACGTGATAGCCCCCACCACATAATATATGCATTTGGTTACCTTAGATTAATTATCCATCTAAAAACTTTTTAGGTTCATTCCAGGTTAACCCTTTTTATTATCTCTTCTCGGATGAGGTTTTCCCTCTGTTATAAAGAAATCAACCCATTAAAGACTGAGAGACAATTTGAATTTTTTGTCTCTTTGAATTCTAATAGGTGGGTCCTAGTAATTTTTTCCTTTTTATGTTTTGGATCATGTGTTATTGTCAGTTCCATATGTTGTTTATACCTATATCAGGTTATCAATCTGTATTAGGAGATTAGCCCATATTATATGTTTTTCTAGTGTACATGGAGAGCTTAAATTAAGTGCCACATTGTATACTCTATAGGGTTAGTGTATTGCTGGGATTATTTTGAACCTTAGAGGAATATACATGTGTTTTAATATATGTTTCTTTGCCATTTAGACCTTTTATGAAAACTTTGTCCTGAAGAAGGTGAAGGAAATACGTTTCACCGAAACGCCGCGTCGACTTTTTTAAGTTTTCTTCCTTTTTAATGTGTAATTAAATATGTCCACTACACATGGATTGTAACTTCTCCAATGAGAAAATGTTTTTAACCCTGTGACAATTGTAATCTCTTTTTTACATATGTGTTTTTATAAAATAAACATTTTTTGTATATATTAATAATTTCCTCACTGAATTTTGTTGAAATAATTCATAGCAAACACTTAATGGTTTAATGATATTTACTGTAGAGTTCTGTTGTTTGTTTGGTACTTGATACAGCACATGATCCAGGTTGAGGCAAGCTCTTAGATACGGAGGTTTTTTGCCCATAAGATAGGTCCTTGAAAAGGGACATTTCTGTGTTTTCTTATTTTGCTACCCCGTCCCTTTTCCTAGAATCAGGGTAGCTCCTTTCCTTTTTTGTCATTTTTTTGCCTTAGCCATTTGGTGCCTGCAGCCTGTCTCTGGGTCACATGACTGGGTGTAGTTGACAGCTGGGCGTTGAGTATTCTTCCTAGATAGCCACACACAATAGGGAGCTTAGGTGCGCCTGGATGGGCTATCACTGGCAGGATGGGAGGGAGAAACTGGTCGCAGTCACACTTACACTGAAAAAGCTGTGTCCTGCCTCCACACAAAAGACTGCATACCCCCTGTAGATAGTCTGGAGCCAGGGCAAGGTAGGCAGGGCAACTTTACACTTCAAAGGTAGAAGTGGGTATAAATATTGGACTTCAGACTCCAACGCTTCAGTACACTTCTGGATCTGTGGATACTCTGCCAGGAAGAAGGATAGCACTTGTAAAGAATAGGATTGGATAGGATAGCACTTGTAAAGCACCCAAATACCTGAGGGTGTCAAGGCGCTATAGCAGACCAGGAGGAAACAAGTTGAGAGGTGGCAACGCAGCAAAAACTAAGACGAGAAAAGCCAGGTTTTCAGATGTTTTTTAGAAGCCAAGAAGGAGTCTGCGTTGGAGATGTAAGTGGGTGGGAAATTCCAAAACTTGGCGGCTGCTACCGAAAAGGAGCGGCCATCCCATCTGGTCCTACGAAATCTAGGGATCACAAGTTTTTTCTGTGAGGAGGATCTCTAATGCCTCCCCGTAACATGCCATTGAAAAAGAGACTTCAAATATGAAGTGCCCTTACTATGCAAGGCATTAAATACCATGCACAGAGCCTTAAAGCAGATACGTTTCCTGACGGGGAGCCAGTGAATGGAACGAATCCCATCCCTGGCTGAAAAAAGCTTGGGAATCTTCAGAAAAAGACAGGACGCTGCGTTCCGTACCACCTGGAGTTTAAAAAGGGAAACACCGTTGATATTTAGGTACAGAGCGTTACAGTAGTCTAACCGAAAAGTGACCAGGGCAATAACAATTGGCTGGTGCAGCTCAGAAGGAATAAAAGGCATGACTTTTTTCAAAATCCTCAGGATATAGAATCATGTGCTGACCGTGCGACTGACCTAGGTGTCAAAACTCAGAGCATCATCAGAGATGACCCCCAGGTTTTTGGCTGTCCTAACAGGGACAGGGATGGGACCGCAGACTGCTGGCCACGAAGGGCCTGATTCACAGAACTAACTTACGTCAAAAACGTAAAGTTAGTACTTTTTGGTATTCACAGAATACACTTACTCATTTTGGTATTCACAGAATGAACTTACTCATTTCGGTATTCACAGAAGTTAGTAGTCCTAACTTTAGGACTCCTAAATGCCTTCTGTGAATACCGAAAGTCTTAAAGTTAGGATTTTTCTCAGTTTAGGAGTAGTAAAGTTAGGACTCCTAACTTTAGGACTCCTAAATGCCTTCTGTGAATACCGAAAGTCTTAAAGTTAGGAGAAAAATCCTTTGCCTACGCCGGGTCATCCCACTCCTGTGACGCTTAGGGGGTGGCGTCACAGGCAACATTTCCGCGAGGTCCCCCACTGGCTGGGGTGACATGGTTGCATCCACTGTCCACTGCACTCCATACGCCAGAGGTGTATGTCACCATGGATATGGGTGTGTTCGGCATACTGCGGTCTGTCCAGCACATCTCCGCCACTCTTGGCATTGTGTGCTTTCCCGATCATGGTTCTACTGAATCCTGCACACATGCCTGGTTGCCACCTCTCCCCACATTCGGCTATTATGTGGCTGAGGTGCCTTGCCGTTGATGGCTCATGTTCAGGGCTTGCCCAGGTTACCATTGTAAGTTGTTCTGTCGTGTCTGGTGGGTGGTCATGTTGTTGTGCATGCTGGTTGTGATTTTGTGACGTGTGCATTGCCAGAGTGGTGAGTTGCATGGTTGTGGAGCTGAGGTGTGTGGGGTGTTCATTTTGAACTTGCCAAGGGGGTGTGCATTTCCCTTGTTGCCATCCTGGGACTGCTGGTTGATGATGGACTATCGGAGTGTGTAGGTATCATGCACACTGGCTGTGTATTTGAAGGCGACATTGTTGGATGTTCCACGGTGTTCTGTTGTTACCTGCACATTGATGTGAGACGTGTGCTTCCTGTTGAGGTGATTGTGTGCTGTGTCACCAGGGGGCACAGGTAGTACATGTGTGCTGTTGACTGCCCCCAACACGTGCGTGCACCCTTCTATGGCGTATGGTTCTTGCTTGGTCTCCAGCGGATCCTGCGCATTGTGTTGGACGTATGGGGACTGGGGTACCAGGGTGATGGTGATGTCCAGGACAGGTGTGGGGGACTTGGATGTGGCTGGCTGTGTGACTCCTCCGACTCTGGCGGGTGTTGTTTGGGGGGTACCAGGGGCCAACAGGTGCAGCCAAGCCAGCAGCTTTGTGTGGGGTGGGATGTTGGTTGTCCGCTGTGTTGGTGCTGTAGGCCTGTTGGGCGTTGATGGTCAGGATGCGTAGGATGGTTGTCCCTTTCAGCCTGTAGTGGACGGTGACATTGTCAGATGTTGGGTCTGTGCGGCTGGTACGTTTCCTGGGAGTCCGCTGTCTTTGTCTGCGCTGCGTCTGTGGTGGTCCGGGGGGCAGGGTGTGTTCCGGGTGTGGGTTGGGGTTCTGGGGTGGTGGCGGTGGGTGTTGTGGCCCTCTTGGGTGTCCGGACCGCATGATGAGTGGTTCCATGGCATCTGTTGCCCTTCGGATGTGGCACTGGGCTGTGCTCCCTTTTGTGGTGCTGGCTGCCGTCCGACTTTACACCAGGTCAGAGCAGGTGTAAATTTCCTGGTGCTAACGCGCCTTATCGCCTGTTTTGTGTTCTTATCGCCGATGTGGCTCGTTGTTGTGAATGTTGAGGTGTGATGTTGTCTCGACCTTTGGCACGGGAACGCCTACTCTGCATCTCATTAGCGATATTTGCGGGGGTCCTCTGTGGCGATGTTTTTTGCGGCTGCTATCGCGGGTAAACTGGTGCTGTGGGCTGTTAACACCGGCTTGTGAATGGGGAGGTAAATTTATCACGACTTTGGCTGCGATAAAGTGCCGTTAATTCGGCGATAGCTCCTTGTGAATATGCCCCAGAGTGTGGTGTGACAATAATTTATGGGTGCCAAAAACAAAGGAAAAAGAGTCAAAGATTTTTCTTGATAGGCTATGGAATAATTGAACAGCTCATTAATCCACTCTGAATAGTCAACATTTCAACCCAAAATAGCATAATCATCCAAAGGTCATCATCATCATCATCATAGCATCTGTCAAGAGCAAAATTGAGATACATTAGCCCTTTCAGAATCTGTTTGTTATCAATGTATAGGGTCCAAGAAAGCATATGTCAAGGGGACTTGCATCTGCAATTTGTAGAGACGAAATCTAAAAGGAACATGAAAAGGAATCATTGAATGTAACCTTAAGCATTGAACCTTATGAAGACGTTGTGCAAATTAATTGTTCAACTTGAGAGTTTAGCAGATATGGACAATTTAATAGTGAGAGAGGAAGTCTTGGTAAGTGTGCGAGTGGGGAAAAAACTCCTGCACTCCACGAGCTCTGCAAGCTCCGCGGAGAGCAGAAAACATGCAAACTCGGTGAGCGGAGCGGAGTTCACCACCCAGGCCTAGTCGAAACCTAGATAAACATAAATTATATATGGACTTAGATAAGAATCAATAACATAGTCTATAAAACACCTGTTCGGAAAGAAAACAGGAAGGTAAATAGCAGGGCATATAGACCATGTAGCCCATATATGACAGGTTACAAAAATAAGTGAGTTTATAGACTAGCACACGTTTAAGAACTACCAGTGGCAGGCTCTAAGGAATCAGTGCTCTGAAAACAAAAAATAAAGAGAGGTAGTCAATTTGAATTCTACTGAATTTAAAGGCATGCATAAATTCATACTCAAAGTACCTTAGCAGGGTTCAAATCTATCCTTGCATGTGAGTGCTGGAGAAGCCACTAAACCCCAGGGCCAGAATAAGGCCCAGGTTCATTCATGGCGGTTGGCCATAATAATGTGGAAAAAATGGCAGAAAACTAGAGCAACAGAATGTACATGGTTTATAGAATTGTAGAAAATGCTAAGATGAGTTAGATATTTTGAATAGTAGAATAGTAGGTTCAAAATATATTTAAATGATCCAAAAAAGAAACATAATGTATGTTGTATAAATCTTCTAGTTGAAACTGAAGAAACATTAAACTCTAGTCATTAACAATAGTGGTGTAATTCAAAATGTTAACCTTAATTCACATTGCCAATCAATATCTGGTATATGGTTTACACAAACAATAGAACCATTTGTAAAACATTTTACAATATAGATGGTAAAGTCATTGATCTCTGATTCATATTCAAACCTAAAGGAATAAATGCAAACAACAGTCATTTAGGAAGTGTGTTTGAATTTAAAAAAGAGCTAAACACTCTAAAAAGATACTGGTAATGAACTGTTCGAAAATGAATGGAGCATGCTACCATCATGCTGGAGGCACGATGCAAAGTTACTAATAGCAAACAATATGGCAACATATGTAAACAATGTCCATGTACACAGATGTTTTTTAAATGACAGAAAGAATTGTACAAATGCGGTGTGAAAAGGGGGGTCAGATATGTAATTAGATTGAACAGTATTATATTGAATCGAGTGTGTTCCAATGCACAAGACCATTGAGTCCCTTCCTGATCAAATTCAGTCAATCACTATAGAAGCACTCTCGTAATGCAAGAACATTATGATGTTTTCGCTCCATGGCAGGGCTTTTATGGATTCAATTACTTACCATCTTATCGGATCTTCACTATAACTCTCCTCCACAAAGTGTGAAACCAGAGGAGCTGTCAGGTTGTTTGACTTTATCTTGCTTTTCTTTTGGAGTATTCTTCATTTCACAGTTTGTGTAGTTTATCTAATGCAAATAATGCAACAAGGGCACCACACGGTGTAGACCTCTGTTCGGCTGTTACGTGTTCTTTTGGACTGATATAAAGCTATTATATTGGAAAGTTTTGGTATTTTGGGTAAAAACGCATTTTACATTTACCACGTTAATGTGTCCCACTTCAGGTGGTAAACCCCAGGATTCCTTGATGCTACCCATTGATATTTTTCCGTACATGCATGTACTATATGGTCTTTGAGATTGTGTGGTTGCCTACCAACCTTAGCAGATTCTAGTAACAACAGAGGTCCAATTGGAAGATCTCCAATTGACCTTTGAAGAACTTCACTCTTTTCTCTAAAGGTTGGAAAAGGTCCTGGGACAGAGGAAGATGTTGTCTGGATACAAAAATTCCAGTGGACTATTTGTAAATGGACATTTTGTTGGAACTTGCGTTTAGAGATGAGTGAATACTGCTGTACCAGGAAAAACTGAATCAAAGCCAGAACATCGGAAGAATTCCCTAAAGGACTCAGGGTTTCCAGAATATGTTCAAATAGTTTTGTAATGAAAGGTCAACTCCACCCAAAAATGATGCAATCTCAGCAGCTTCACCTTAGTATTGTCTTCTGCTTTGGGATTTAAAGTAGGATGTTCATGGCATTAATGGTATAGCTCAACCAACCTGTGTGAGTATGTTGAGCTTTCTGCCACAGCTGCTTTGCTTGCCCTGCTGAAGAGTTTTGACATTTGAAAAGACAGTCTGAAAGTAAAAACTTTCAGTGCAACCATCCATCCTAGGGAAAACAGCATGCCTTCATTGATCTGCCTTTGGGGGGCGGGGGCAGGGGGGGAGTGGTTGGTGACCAGATCCCAGGCACCTGCACGAACGATACTTTCACAATTATTACTGTGATAGACATAGGATAGCATTGAAAGCCTATTCTTAGTGCTTTCCCGATGGGTAGTTTTTTGTAATGGTGCTTGTACCATTTATGGAGAATATATTGTATTCTATACATACTTTAAGGGGCTTGGTTCAGTCGCCTTCAGTGACTGGCTTCTTTGGCTCAGGAACCTTCAGCCATTGGCTTGAGGCTTTGTCAATCACATCTTGGATCAGCCGCCAGCAATATTTCAGTCTCACCTTCTTTCTATTGACTGCTTCAGTGTATCTTTGTGTGCATCCTACCACTTCAGTCTGGGTGCTCGAGGGGCTTTACACCATATTTGGGGGTATAATTACTAAAGCTTTGCGCAAGTGTTCATCCTGATGCAATTTGAGGCAAAATGTAGCACCTAATTAATATACATTATAAAGGCCCGAAGCTGCAGCGCAAAATTGCTTGGTACTTCACAAGCGACCATGCAAAGATTAGTAAATATAACCTTCAATTCATTTTGTTATCCAGGCATTGCAAATGCAAAACTATCTTTTTACATTTTACATGTTTCACTAAGCATTTTTATTTTGCTTTTGTCAGTGCTAGAGTGTGACCATCAAACCTATTAGCTTTGCCAATGCTTGTTGTTTTAGATACAATTGTCTAATCCTGTATCTGATTTTATTTAGTTTTGTGAAATTGTTGCCCATTCTTTTTCTTTCTGAATAACTTGGTTCAGACATTTAAGTTCTTTCCAGGTGTTATTGTGGTTGAGCTACATTTTGAGCATAACTGCATGCATTTTCTTTGAGGAAGGCCTTGATGCTTGTGCCAAACTACTTATCTGAGCAAGGGATTCCTCATAGAAACCAATTTCACCTTTGGGAGTCAGATATTATGGGATTTGTGGAAACTCAGTCATAGCTCACTTCAAGAAAGAGGCCTTGCTCGCCTATAGATTAAACTCTTGATTCCTTTCAAATAGATAAACCATTTCTTGCTTTCACTGTTGCTAAGAAAATCAGAGATACTGATATAATTAAAAAATACTACATGCCAATCTCAACCTCTGCATGGAGTTGTTGAAATGTTAAAAAAATAATGGTAAAACTAATTTCAACACCCAAAGGGGCCTATTAGCAATAACCTGCGTTAATTATCGCTAAGCGCAGTTAGCGCTAGGATAATTATCGCCGGCTATCGCAGGTTTCTATCGCGGAGATAGCGTGCTATCAGCAACGCTTATCTCCAAAGCGATAGAAACCCTGGAGAACAGTGTGAATCTCTCTTGAAAACAAGCGATATTCGCACTGTGACCAGTGTTAGCTTGGTAATAGGGCGAGGGGGATTTAGTCATGTAATCCACCTCCCATTGGATTACATGGCTAAGTCAGGTTTGGACCAGGCGTTAACAAACAAGCGCTAAACGTGTTTAGCGCTGGTTCGTTAATCACCTCCCCTGCCTCGCTAATAGGCGATAGCGACCTTAGCGACTGTTTCCAGTCGCTTTTAGGTTGGGAACGCCTACTTTGCATGCCATTAGCGATAAATTTCGCTGGCATGCAAAGCGGCACCCAACCCGGTCGCTATCGCCTAAAAGCTGTCGCTAACAGCAGTTAGCGACAGCTTGCTAATAGGGCGATTGAATTATCGCTGCTTTAGCGGGAAAAGTCCCGCTAAAGCGGCGATAAACACGTTGCTAATATGCCCCAAAGTGCCTTCAATTGACAAAACATGATGGATACCGGGGGTGTGGCTAACCACTGAACACAGCATTCGCATTCTGAAAGGGCTCCAACACGTCCCCAAAATATCCAGTGACATTGGCTTGGGGAGCCCATCAGCTACCCTCTTCCTGCATCTATCTAAGCGGTACATTCGAATGAATCCTTTGCTTGGTGTCTAAAGCTTCAGACTGCGGTGCTGACTGTGTGATGCTGGTGGTATTTGAAGGCCACAACGTAAGGGGAGCTGCAGCCTAGCAGTGCCTGTTGTGGCAGACAGCATAACCTTGGCAGCCTTACTCATGTACCTGCTAGCAAAGGGAGGAGAAAGGTGTGCTGGCCCCCCAGGTACCATCACTGACATCTGTGCTCCAGCGGGGGCCCGCCAGTGAGGCATTGTGTGACAGACCTGCTACAGCGGGCCATGTATGATACTGCGTGCCCTAAGCTGATACTCTCCTAAGGGCAAAATAATTGGGGCATAGCCCTTTCAATTTCCAGACCTACACGTTGCCAGGTGCAAGCCTGCATCGATGTGTGGCAGAGCTAATGGGCAATAGCTCCAATCCCTGAAGCAGTGCACACATCAAGATGGCGACTACGGACTGTTCTTTTAGCGGCGCCAACTGAGTACTCTGCTGCGGCCTACTCCTGATTCTCTTGCGCTTAACTCTACAGTGCTGACTAGGGGCTACTTGTTGCCTCACTGACACTGCTTGCACTGAGATGTCTAAGATGGCAAAGCAGCGACAGGTCTAGAGAGGATTTTTAGTTATACGAAGCACCCCCAGTGTAGCACCTGGCATAGGGCCTTGAGTTGAGCCACTGCACATGTGTGCAGACACTGGGGCTGACACAGCTTCACCGTGAAGCAGCACTACACAGGAGCACGGAGATTGACTGAGGGGTAAAGCGACTGCCTCGACATTGGAGGGGTGAATTAAAAAATGCTATTAGCTTGGTCAGCCATCTAAGAAGTGCAGACAATAAAAAGGCTGAGAGCTGTGCCCTCTTAATCTTGCTACTGTCTCTTTCATGAGTGCATGAACTGGACAAGCTTAAGAGACACAGAGAAGCATCTTCCAAGGTGCTGAGTTCGAAACCAACCTCGGGAACCCTCCAATTAATGCCTCCATTACAGTTACGCCCAATGTTATCATTATAATGCCACAACACGTACAGGGGGGCCTCACGGGTTGACCATAGACTGCTTGTAGTAAGTGAGAAAGGATCACACCGAAGTCATCTTCCAGGTAAGTATCGTATTTCATTAGTAAAGACTTCACCCATGGCATGGAGCGTCTCCCTGGTCCGAAGGTCGATCTGCAACTGTCATTGCCATCGAACCTTCCTACCAGCGTACACTTCATGCACAGGCACACATTGTCAAACATCAACATTCTAATACATAAACATTCTAACACAAACACACACTACATCACCTCCCCCTTATGATAAAACAAACCAAAGAAAATCCCTAGAGTAGACAAAATACACAAAGTTCCAGCAACTGATAAGCAAACGAATTAATATCTTACAAAATACTTGAACCTAGCCGGAGCTCTTCTGACCCGACCACTAGACTCTATGCACGAAGTGCTAGAAGTTGTAGACCTCCCTTCAGGCCCTCCAACTACTGGCTCTGCACCCTCCAACACTGTTAAGCTCCCCATTTCTGCTTGCAGCCAATGAGTCCACCCATGTTCATGCTCTTTCAACGCCTCCTTACTCATAATGATCTTAGCTTGATCCTGCGTCACCTTCACCGACTGCCTCTAGTTCCACTATCCTTTACCATCCATGAAAGCTGCCCCTTACTAACCTTGCTAACTTGCACAGGACTCGAAAATGCAGAGAGCCCCTTCTTTACTTTGATGGGCTGTTTAATCATCACCCAATCGCCTACAGCCACTTCTTTACCCACCAGATAACTCTTTCATTCAAAATATTCTTTAATCCGTAACTGCTTCGCCCTCACTTTATCTGCCACTCCACCTGCACTAAAAGTTTCACCTGTCTCCATTCTTTTCCCCCCTAGCCTTAAAGGAAATAAGGTTGTGTGTGCCTTTCTGCCCCTTAACAGCTCGAAAAGAGTAGCCTCAGTTGTGCAGTGCCGTGACTTGTTATAATTCCACACTTTCTCCTCTAGAAACTTTTCTACATGCAAGCCAGATGCTATTGCTGCCTGAATTCCTTCCTTCAGCACCATATTACCTCACTCCACAAGTCTATTCGAAGAAGGCGAATATAATGCCACCTTGCTGTGTTTTATATCCTGCATGTCCAAAATCTTGCACATCTTTTCAGACACGGGGGGATATTCACAAGAACTTATCTCCGAGTTATCGCCAACTTAACGCAACAAAAGTGGTGACAGATTTAACACCCCATTCACAAGCGGTTGCAAACTGCAGACAACGCAAGTATTCCCGCGATAACTGCCTCAACATTTACCCCCACGGGTGACACCACCAACTAACCCTAATAAGATGCAGAGTAGGCGTTCCCGTGCAAAAACACACGAAAACACCACAACACCACTTTCACAACGAACTGCCAGATCTGCGATGCGAACCAAAAACAGGCGATAAGCCGCGGTAGCAGCAGGGATTTAACACCTGCCTTCTGCTGGTGTTAAGCAGGACGACTACCTGCAGTACGAAAGGGAGCCCAGCACAGAGCCACATCGGAAGACCCACAGATGCCATGGAGCCAATGACCATGCAGCTCCGAGACCCATGAGGTACACAACACCCACTGCCGCCACCCCCAGGCCCGCCACCACCCCCAGGACCCGTCCCTCCCCCCCCCGGGAACACCACAGAGGCAGCATACACAAAGACAGCAGACCCACATGAAACGCACCTGCCGCCCAGACCCAACGCCAGAGGAGGACATTGCCCACTACAGGCCCAAAAGGACAACCAACCCCCGCATCCTGACCCACATCCCCCACCTGCTGACGGTACCAACCCAGCGCACAACGAACATCCCTCCGCAGACAAAGCTGCCGGCTGTGCTGCACATGTTGGCCTCTGGTACCTTCCAACCCACAACTGCCAGAGTCGGAGGAGTCTCACAGCCAGCCCCATCCAAGGTCATCACACCTGTCCTGGATGCCAACATCAGCCTGGTACCCCAGCCCCTCCACTTCACCCACACTGCGCAGGAGCAGCTGCAGACCAAGCAAGGCCCCTACGCCATAGCTGGATTCCCTCACGTGTCAGGGCCAGCTGCACACATGTACCCCTCGTGCCCCCTGCCGACACTGCACACAACTACCACAACAGAAAGCACACGCATCCAATGAATGTGCAGGCAATAGTGGATCTCCCGGGACCCCTCAACAACGTTGTGGCCAACTCCCCAGGCAGAGTGCCTCATTCTCACATCTCCCGACAGTCCATCATCACCCTGCGCTCACAGGATGGCACCCATGGCAATGCAATGCTCGTTGGTAAGTACCAAATGAGCACACCACACACCTCCAGCCCACAGTCATGCAACTCACGACACTGGCAATGGGCACGCAGCACAACTACATTCAACATGCCACACAACATGCCAACCGACCAGACACGACAACACGACTCCATTAGGAACTTGGCCTTGCCATGCCCACAACCCAGCCACGGCATGGCACCACAGACACACAATAGCAGGATGTGAGGAGAGGCATGGAGCAGGCATGTGCGAGGGCGGCAAGTGACCAAGGAATGTGAACCTACCCAATGCCAGATGTGGCGTGGAGATGCCGGACAGACCACAGCGTGCAAATCACGGAAATGGCCATGTGGAGATCAACTGCTGGTGCATGGAGTGTAGTGACCAGTGAACGCTACCATCTCCCCACAGGCTGTGGGGCAGAATGCGGAACTGTCACACGTTACGTCCCCCCCTGCATGCACGGGCGGAGTGGGTTGGACGTGCATACGCCAGGCCTGCGTAGGGGTGTGAACCAAAGGCCCGTCGCACTGGGCGTGGTTCTCATTCGTAATGGACAATGCGTCTGCCAGGGCGGCGCCTCTCAGCCCGCCACGAGTCCTGTGCCGAGCACGGCGGGGCTTGCGTCCCTGTGCGTCTGCTGCACCCCCGGCCGCTGGGCCCCGGACCCGTCATGCCTGCCCCAGCGCACCAACGAGGCTCCACTCACCTGCCGACACCGGCGTGTGTCAAAGAGGGCCCACCACGTGCCGGTGCAAGCTCCAAGCCCCAGGCCCGCGACCTTTGCAGCCTCTGCAGACCATCGCTGGCCTCCACGGCGCAGGCCCACAGTACTCCTTTTTCATTTACATACCCCACCAGCGTCCTCATCGGCCCAGTCGGTCCCACATGTGGAACTGTGTCCTGAGTCCTGAATGGCAGTGACCCCAAGTCCGTGGCAGCCGCCACAGCACCAGACTCCCTTCGATCAGTGAAGCATAATTCCGTATCGCAGGCCGGCCACATGTGGTGCCACTAACCCTGTTCAACGCAAGCCGGCAACACGTGGTGCCACTAACCCTGTTCAACGCAAGCCAGCGACACGTGGATGAGGGCACAGGCCTACACAGCAGTCCAGTGGGTCCCACATGTGGAACTGTGTCCTGAGTGTCAAACAAGAAGAGGGACTAAGGGGGCTGTTTTACGGAGTCCAGCGCACATGCCCAGATACTGTAAACTAAGAAGGGTACGCTGTTCCCCAGAGAGATGGAAAAACAGAGTAAGGGGGAGGCAAAAGGAGGGAAGTCCTCCTAAGTGGAACTAGAGTCCTCACACACCCAGCAAGCTAGGTGTCATGCTTCATCATATGGACTTGCTCCTCGTCGGGTCGGCGGTGCAATACCCGACGGACACCCATGAAGGGGCTCTTTAACGGAGATCTTCTGTTCCTGCCGTATGGTTCCGTGGGTGTGAGGGCCCTAGAAGTGAGTGTAGATGCGAATAAGTGGTTAAAAAAGGTTGGATAATCCAAAAAAGGGGAGTTTAATAGGCTGGTTATCCACCTTACTAAAAAATATAGTGGAGCGGCTGATCACTGGCTAAATACACCAGAAGAGCAAAGCTCGACTCTCACAAATGGTCGACATGTTTCACGCAATATGATCAAACTATGATGCTATGCATTTCTTCAGGACCTATAGAAAACTATCTACACGATGTGGTGCGGTGGAGGAGTTCCTACGTACCACTGTTCCTATTTGCGGGCATGCAGTCCCGTCAGATCTAGTTGTAGCCTAAATAAGGATGAACTGTGTCCTGAGTCATGAACGGCAGTGACCAGATGTCTACTGCAGGGGTGATATCACTAAACTCCCTGCTATCAGTGAAGCAAACAAATGCATCACAGGCACACGACACATGTCTGTGGGCCCGTGCTGACCGCTGCCCCCGGCCTACACAGCGGTCCAGTGGGTCCCACATGTGGAACTGTGTCCTGAGTCATGAATGGCAGAGTCCAGACCAGTGAACGCACGGGGAGGAGTAAGAGGAAGATGCGGTTCAGTCCGGATGAAAGCCGGATCCTTGTTTCGGAGGTGACCGAACACTAGCAACAACTGACCTGGTGCCACTAATCCTGTTCACCGCAAGTCCGCTTCCCGTGGCGCCACTGAACCTGAACTACGCAGGCCGGTGGGACCATCCAACCTAAGTCGGCGACACTCGGTGAATGGCCCCTGCTGACCGCTGCCTCAGAACTACACTGCGTTCCAGTAGGCCACACATGTGGAACTGTGTCCTGGGTAAGATATGGAGGAGTCCACACCATTGGACATGCCTCATCACAGGCGGCATCCCCTATCAGCACTGGTGCCACTAACTCTGTGCGCAATGACTCGTGGGCACTCTCTGGTTGAACTTTGGTGGCATCTGAGTCCATGGCCTGGGGGTTGTCTGCATCATCATCTGGCTGGGACGGACTTGGTGTCCGACATGTGTTTGCCCCACTCATCTCCACCATGGTGACTGTTTCTGCGTGGTTCTGCCCTCGGCATCATGCCCAGGGGGTACACCTTCCACTGTCCACCGAGACACTCTGCGACAACCCCCCTAGTCATCTACGGGAACCTGCTCTGCTCTCGTGACCCTGCCCCAGTGCACCGCAAGTCAGCGGCCCGTGGCAGTAGGCCCGTGCAGGACGCTGTGCATCCGGGGCCACTAACTCTGTGCAGCTCAGGTCATGGGTCCTTTACGGTTGAATGGTTGTGTCCTTTACGATGTACACTGTTGTCGTTTTTTGAGTGCACCAGGCAGCACTTGCCGGCTGGTGTGCACACACCCCACACACATCCAACACAGGTGTCACTCGACATGTGGGCCTGCTAATAAAAGTGGCCGGGCGCATGTGCCCGTGACCATTCCCAACATCTAAGCAAGTGTGTCCGTGTGGTCATTATGTCAGCATGATGGGCCCGAGCCCTGCAACATCACAGTGTGCTGTCTTCAGCGGAGGATACCATGTCAGCTCAGCAGTGGCTGAGACCTTGGACATGTAGCTTCGCCCGCCCCCCCCTGCATGCACAAGCAGCGTGTGCTGGTCCGGCGTACATCAGGTCAGCGCAGGGGTGTGCTGATTCGGCAGGGGGATCAGGGTGTGGCTCTGGTCTGGCCTTGATCAGGAAGTGAGGTAAGTGTGTCCTTGTGTTGGGGTGTTGTCGCCACCAGGGCCACAGTAGTCGATGTTGCAATGTAGCATGCACCCGGAGGGCGGGCCCGCACGTACGGGGAAATGTAGGAGCGCAGGCTCGCTCGGGGTCTTGGCACATGCATGCCAAGTGTTATGTGTATCAGTCCTGCGGCTGCATGAGTTAGGTGCCTGGCCCCAATGGCGGCGCGGTCACAGCCAGCCAGGGACTGTACACCTGTGTCCGCCCTGTCCAGACCATTGGCCTACAGTCACGTGGCCGCACACCCTCAACGGCCAGCTTACAGGTGTTGTTGGCATGCCGCTGGACATGCACGGACAGGCATGACAATGGTGTGCCGTAGGAGTGCACGTGAAACAACCGCGCAGTGCACACATGTGTGGGGGCTCGTGGGAGGGAGGAGCAGCTGTGAGGCAACGTGACAATCAGTGTTGCCGCTCATGTGCCACATGCTAGGCATGTCATCCATAATTCCCTGGGTCGCAGACATCCCACCCCACCCACGATAGGCCTCTGTGCATCACCTGTATGCATGCAGATGGTGAAGTTACTGTAGGGATGAATGGTCCTTTGTCTGCACTATCGGGCTGTAGCATATATGCAGCTCCTAGATGTGACTTGCATGTGCCCAGCACCCCCTGACAGATAGGATAGCATTTCCAGGTGACTCCCACACTACGCACTGGCAGACGGGAGGCCAACGTGTACACATCCCACACGCAGAAGTCCTTGGTCGTAGTTTGTGTGCATGAAATGGCCTTCACTCGTGCTCCCACCACACCCCAGGCCTGCACCCGTTGCACGCAGACACTGCTCATTGCTCCGAGCTGTGGCGTTTCATCCACAGGACTGGCGCAGGTCCTCACAGTGCCGCTTCAAGCAGAGCCACTGACGCTATGGCAGACCATCCCAGACACATGCTCTACTCCAGTCACGTGGACCTGTACCATGCACGTCTGCTGCATGTACTGGGGGCACTGCCATTGGCAGTGCTGCGGATCAGTTACAGGCTAAGCTTCCGCATTGCCAACGTCACCTGCGTTCAGCCTGTGTTGCCCTGTCGCTCGTGCATATTCGAGTGGTCCATGGATGTCTGCCTCTCCAACCTTACGGTAGCTGACCTGGATTTCGACATGTGTGTGCGCCCCCTGTTGGACCATGACCAGGAGTGTCACCGTGATGCCCGTTTAAGGCATGCCTGGATGTTTGGCATGCATGCTGGGAACTGGACCTGGGAGATTGCACGAGTCGTCGTGTGCAGTGACCACATTGAGCCGCTCCCTGATTGGGCTTTCGTGCATATTGGGGCCAGGGGTTGGAGTGAGCACATCTGTCCGGGACAGCTGATGGGTTACGTCGCCGACATGTCGGATGTGGTGGACAACGATCTCGCATTGGAAATGTTGGCCTACGCTGCTGCACTCGCGTTCATGGACGAGTGACAAGGTACCTGCAGCCAAGACTGCATGTGACCCATTGCATGTGTCCCAATGCCTGGTTGCATGTTGGGGATCTGGTCACATGTCCATAGACGACTGTGGACATGGCTGCATTGGCCTGGACTCCTGATCCATGCGCGGACAACATACGCGGGTTGGCAATGACTTGTGTTGGTGATGGACTCCCCCGGGGTGGACATGGGCGCTTTCCGATGTTCCTTATTCAGACATGCTGCTGCATTGGTCTGCATGTCGTGGCACTTCCCTTGGCCGTACTGACACGCAATTGTTGATAAAGTTTCCGCACGTTCACTTGTCTCCAACTGTGTTGAGTGTTTATTTGTATGCCAATGTGTGTGTCACTGCCTATCTGGGTCCCTGCCTTACATGCATTGCTGCCCCATCAGGCCTGTGGATTGGTACTTGTGCATTATCATGTCCCTGTTTCGTGCTTTGCTAGATGCGTATGGCCATTTACAGGCCACAAGTGGGTGCACTTGTGTCCTGTGTAGGGTTGTGCATATGTTGGTGTTTGTACCACATTGTGTTGGATGTTGGGGTGCTCTGCTTCCTATGTGTGTGTGCTGCATTGTGTGTGGGATGTCCCTTCAGCTCTGATTTGGCTCACCCTTCTCCCTTTCAGGCAGTGTGGATTTCACTTCTGTGCTTGTTCAGTGGTGTGGTATTGCCATCTTGTGTGACTTGTGCTCTTGGTTGGTGTTGTTCCTCTTGGGCATGGTTTGTCTGCAGTTGTGCTGTGCTTAATTGTGCATGTGCGCCATTGTGCCCATCTCCCCCCGTGCCCCCAGTCCCTGGTCGTTCCTCTCCCTGTTGCTGTTGTGTCTGTTGATTTTGAGCAGTTTCCGGTCCCCGACTCCTGCCACCATCTCCAGACTGATGTGGTGGACACCATTTCCTCCATGTCATCCAGCTCCTGGTGTGGCGTGGACTCCCACCTACGGTGTGCATTACTGCCTTCTGGTTGTTGGCGTGTTTCTGCTTGTTTGTGCGTTTCGCATCATTCCAGCTGTTCTGGTTTTCTGCCATTGTCCTCCTCCGCTCTCCGGCTGCATTCACCTTGTCCACGATGGCCTGCAATGTCTAATGTTTTGTTGCCAATGGTGCTTGTGGGGTTGTGTGCTAGCTCCGACTGCCTCCATTGTGCTTCGCTGTTTTCTGTTTGGTTTGTCTTTCTGTTTCCAGCTTTTATTGTGCTTATGCCCGCATGCCGTATTTGTGTCGAAGGCCTTGCGCTGCTTATTGCTGCTTTCCTCCTCGCGAATGGGCTCATCGCATGTTTTTTGGTGTTGGGGTTTGTTTTTTTATCTCCGTCGAGGTGGTTGTATCGCGGACATTGTCCCCGGTTTCCGGAGACTATCGCATGGTACCGCCGTGTTGTGAATTCCACGTTGACACAGGGTTATCTTCCCGCGATAGGCTGCGATGTGTAAAGTTGCGTTAACATTTTTTGGTGATGTTTAGCACACGTTCTTGAGAATATCCCCAAAGTGTATCCCGTTATCTGTAACCAATGCTCTAGGAGCCCCTTCCAACAAAAATACCCTTTTAAAAAATCCATTAGTATTGTCTGTATCTGGTGATCCCACAAATTTGTAATACATCCACTTTGAATAATAATTCATAGCCAAAATCAAATACTTCATTTCATTTGGTAACACATTATAAAGCCCCGAGAAGTCCAAACCAATTTTTCCCAAGCTGCCCCAGGAAACTGAGTCGGATGCAATGGTGTGTGAACTGTCTTCTAGTGCTTGTCTGACAACAAACACTCCTCACAATTATCCACCAAGCTCCTGACCTGGGAGTCCATGGCGGACCACCAATAGTGCTGTTTTACTCTCATACTTGTTTTAGTAACCCCCATGTGCCCCTGTGCACTACTTTTATGATGGATTCACGCAAACCAGCGGGAGGAACAAACTTGTCACCTGTCATCAGTATGCTATCCTTCACCGATAGCTCGTCCCCAACCTGAGCAAAATTCCTCAATCCCTGACCAAACCTCTCACTTCAGGCCATTTTTGCGTGGTATACTCCAATACTTTGGTCAGAGTAGCATCTTTCAAGCTTGCATCCCTCCATTCACTTTTCTAAATGACAGAACCCCATTCCTCAATCGCATCCACCATGGCCATGCACTCCACATCATCCTCAACAAGGTCCTCCTCATCATCCTTCTCCATCAACATTCTGGATAAACAATCCGCACGGAAATGTTTTCCCCCCGGAATGTGCCTCATCTCAAAATTATACTCTTGCAGCTTTGAGAGCAGTCTGGTAAGTCTGGCTGACATGTTGCTGCCATTAACTTTACTAAAGATGAAGGTTAAAGGCTTGTGAGCCATGCAGATTTCAAACTTGCATCCCCAAATATACATCTTACATTTTTGAGCCGCCCAGACACAAGCCAAAGCTTCCCGCTCGATGGTACTGTAGTGACACTCGAACTGCTTAAGTGATCTAGAAGCAAATGCTACTGTCTGCTCCCTGCCTTCCACCCACTGGCTGAGTACCACCCCCAAACCTCTCATGCTTGCATCCACCGTTACAACTGAAGCACAATCGTCGCGAAAAGCATGGAGAGCTTGGGCAGAAACAATCAACTCCTTCACTCTTGCAAACACCCCCTCGAGCTCCTCGACCACACAAATGTTTGACCTTTCTTAAGGAGTGCGTGCAGAGGTTCCACTGACTGAGCGTAATTAACCACAAATCTGGCATAGTACTCCACCAGTCCCAAAAATGAGTGGAGTGTATCTCTGTCGCAGGGAGCCTTTGCGTCCTTTATCGCTCTGATAACCGAGAACTTTGGTTTGATGCCCGATTCTGACACTGTGTGTCCCAAGTACTCCAACTCTCTCACCCCGAACTTGCACTTATCCTCCCTTACTATCATGCCCGTTCACCCAGAATGTACAACACTTTCTTCAATAACTTATTATGCTCTTCCAAACTCTTCGCAAAACTCAAAAATCAAAATATCATCCAAATATGCCTGCACTCCCTTCATGTCCCAAAATAGAGTATCCATCAGCCTCTGGAAGATGCTGGCTGTTGACGCCAGGCCAAACGGAAGTCTCCGGAACATGTATCCCCCAAAAGGGGTTACGAAAGTTGTCAGTTCCTGAGTCTTCTTTGCCAACAGCACCCGATGGTAGGCTGACCTTAGATCGATCACGGAGAACCATTTGGCTTCCCCAAAATGTGCCAAAAGCTCCTGAATCCTAGGCAGGGGTTGGCAGTCCACCACAATATTCTTGTTGAGGCCCCTAAAGTCTGCACACAACCTAATCTCACCAGTTTTTTTCCCTGCCACCAAAATGGGTGCGACCCATTGTGAAGACTCAGTAGGTTGTATAATGCACTGCGCACATAACCCTTCCAACATGGACTTTAACTCCTCTCTCAATCTCAAAGGTACTGGCGACACTATGTGCACCACTGGTTGGGCACCGGGCAAAAGTTTAATTCTATGTTCCGCTCCTTTCACCAGACCCACCTGATCTCAGAACACAGTTTGGAATTCAGCTAACAGTTCCTTGGAATCAATCCTCGCCTCATTCACATTACACCCAGTCACATCCCTCACCCTTATAGGATTGTCGTCACCAGGTACCAAATACAACCCCATTTGTGCCAGATCTTTCCACCCCACTATATTCTTTCCCTTGATGGCCACATACACCTTAGTACAAGTCTCTCGGCCCATAACTTGCACTTTGGCCATGAAGAACCCCACCATGTCAATATCCTTCTCCCCGAAGGACTTGGGGTTTACATTAGTCTTGGACAACGTAAAGGTTTCTCCCCAGTTTTCGTAAAACGTAGAGGATTGTTCTGGGTGACCCAGAGTCCGCCATGACTTGGAGCTCTATTCGATCAAACCCACACTACACTGCCTCTGAACACGCCCTTGCCTACGTGTGCATAGCACTGTCTGGACACTGAGTACCCTAATGATTACTCATTGCCTCGTGCCTCCATCGATTTACCTCTCCCAGGTGTCTAACAACGGTGATTTGATTTGAATAAAATGTATAAAGCGCAACAAATGCCCAAGTGGTCAAGGTGCTGTAATCAAGGTGAGCAGAACAACCTGGGGACACTACACATATTCACAGAGGGAAGCACAAATAAATCAGCCTATAAACTGAACAACCAGGTATTTAAGGATTTCCTGAAGAGAGAATGCATTTGAATACTAATCAGGTGATGAGGGAGGGAGTTTCACAATCTGGCTGCAGTGACCGAGAAGGCTCTACCTCTCCATCTCTTCTTCCGGACTCTGGGCACAGTAAGCAAATTGAAATGGGCTGAGCGGAGATTTCTTCTAGGCGTGTACCAATGAAACATCACCTTGGTTCCTTACAGGCAGGCTGGTCTGGTGGAGGGCCTTGTGTACATAACAGAGGGCCTTGAAACTAATACGCTTCTTTATAGGCAGCCAGTGTAAATCAGTTAGTCCTTTGGACACTGATTGACGTGGAGGAATGTCCAGGATAATCCTAGCCAGCCTATTCTGCATTAATTGAAGTTGGCTATTGTTTGTTTGTGTCCAGGTAAAGCGCATTACAGTAGTCAATTCTTGACATGACCAGCGCCAGGCCAACCTGTTTCCGTGCTGACAGAGAAATGAACGGAAAGATTTTTTTTAACATTCTAATAATCCAGATACAGGTTGACGTAGTGCGCTTGACCTGGCACTCTATAGACAATTTACTGTCCAAAATTACCCCAAGATTTTTCACCTTCCACCCTGCTACTGCTGTGATACAAAGATTAAAGGTGACTGCAGTATCTGCATTATCCTTGGGAATCGACACAAGGATCTGAGTGTCGTCAGCATATGATACTGTTTGTAGCCCATAGGAGCGGATGATCCTGGCAAGTGGGGAGACATTGAGGCTAAAGAGTGTAGGGCTCAGAGTTGAGCCCTGCGCTACCCCACATGGGAGGGAGAACAAGTCAGATTAAAATTGGCTCACTGACACCTTTTGAGACCTATCCCTGAGAACGGAGAACAGTACTTTCAAGGCATTATCTGTGATGCCCATTTCCTGAAGGCGCTTGATCAACAGGGATGGGGAGAATGTATTGAAGGCCACTCTCAGGTCCAACAGGATCAGAGCCGCACTTTGCCCTTCATTCACTAACCGACTAATAGAGTCCGTGTTTAGAACCAGAGCAATCTCCGTTCCATGATGTTTCCGGAACCAGAACTGCGACACATCAAGCCCTCTGTGTTCTTACAAAAACCCATCAAGTGGCAGTTAGGATGTCTTAAAAGATTTTAGCTGGAAGAAGAGGTAGAGAGATGGGGTGAACATTTTAAAACTCCTTTAGGTCCAGTTTGGGCTTCTTCAGCAGTGACTTCATCACTGCTTCTTTCCATGAGTGTAGTTTATCAGATGTGACAGTGGATCTACCACCACGCTGGCCACCATGTGCAGGATATTAGGTGCACATGGTTCAAGCGGAGAGATCCTGACCTGGTGTTCAGGATATGGTCCTCCACAAGCTCTGTGGTCAGCGAAGGAAATCCCCTCAGCATATTTCCCATAGTGTCCTCTGACTCTCAATGTTTAGAAAATTCTCCCTGACCCTCTATTCTTGATGCCCGCAGCTTTTGGTTTTTAAATTGGAGTTCTTTATAGATGTTAGTTATTTTAAGTTGGAGGTAGACAGCCAGCTGACTGAAGAGCTTCTGAGAGCCCTTCAAGTTCCACCATGACATGGGGGCAGATAGCTGCTGCAATATTTTCAAAAGCTCTTTGGGGGATTTAGATCCCTCAATTTGGTTGGTGCAGTAGATGGACTTTTATTCTATCAGAGTGTTGTGACTTGAGTGTTGCCATTCACTCTTTCCTTAGTTACACCTTCCCTACTGCTCAGCCAGAATGAGTGCTTGCTGATGTAGTGGAATGCTGAATGCTTGGTGATGTCATGGAATGCCTGGGTGTCTGGTGAGGTGCTGAGTGTCAGTTGGAGTGTGCAGGCTGAGCACCACGGAGCCTGGTGGGGCTAAACTTACTATCTTCTATATACTTACTTACCTGAAACTTACCATCTTGATAACTTGCAACTAAATCTTAATAAACCATCTTCTACAATCTACCCTAAGGCTACCTGGACTTCGTTTACATTACAACATTGGAGACGATTTGAAGAAAGAACCAACGTGTTGTGGAAGATGAAGTGTATCTGAAACCTGCTGAAGGAACTGAAGTGAAGAAACCTGCAACTTGAAGGTAGAGAAACGCCCTGGTAGCCCCACCAGTAGCCCCCGTCATCTGGACAGCCTGCAGCCTGGGGCGTTTGACCTTCTTGACATCAATGAAGTATATGTACTGATACCAACAAGCCTTCTTGCCTGCATGCACCTGTTCAATACATGACCTAGTATTCATGTGGATGAAGACTTTCTACAGTGTTTTGAGGAAAACCAGCAACACTGTGTTTTCAAGGATAATGTCAGCGCTTGGATGCATAAAGTTAGCAGCATCAAGAGTTAAAGAGTGTGTGGATTGTTCAAAGGGAACTGCCAGGTACCGGGGACTTCGGAAATCTATTTTGAGAACAGAGGTGTTTAGCTGGAGAGCTTCATATTGCGGGAGCTTTGCTCAGTCGGTGTTGAGTAGGCCCTTGCCAGTCCCATTGTGCGGCATTTGAAGAGGCTGTGTGGTTGTGCCGTTACTAATGTGCGGCATTTGAATGGGCCGCAAGACCATCTGCGTTGGTGCACGTGTTTCTCGGGCAAATGCGGAGCACGGAGGAACGTGTGCACACTGTAGTATCGGCGGGATACATTCTAGTGTTCCACTTCCGTTGTGATGCACACCTTACATCCACCCACCACCGGCGTCACCAGTGAGGTGACCCGGGCAATAAAAGGGGCCAGGCGCACGGGCCCTGGGCCAGTTACTGCACCAGTACCATGTGTCTGTGTCCCTCATTAATCTAGATGTGGGCCTGAGGCCCCTAACTTTACAATGGCGACGAGGGGGTCTTATCCCACGTGTGCGGTGGCGACCGCTTACCGGGTCCTGGTGGGGGAAGTGTAGCCTGACCCTAGAGGACCGGCGACGACCACAGCCCCGAGATGACGAGGAAGTGTTTGGGTGCTCACCCCACACCCGGCGCGCCTGCATGAATGCACGCCTCTCGGCGACCCGGCGCCGGACGCGCCCAGTGGCCTGCGGGCATGACGAGGGCCCCGAAGAAAGAAGAAGGTGATCGGGAGCCCACCCCGCACCTGGCGTGCCCGCTAGCGAGCGGCGTCACACGACGGAAGAGAGCCCACGCGGCGAGTCCTGGAGCCGCTGTCATGCCCCTGTCACCGGCCTAATGAAGCCTAACTCAACAGCCAACCGAGCAGAGCCCACCCGCGTCGGACGCGACGCCGGGCATGAGGTGAGCCCACAGACATGAAGGGGTTGTGGGGACTGCGGCGCGACGGAGAGTGACCGCCAGCGGGGGTCCGCGGGAGCCCACCCCGCCTCAGCAGGTGAACGTTGCCGGCCGCGGGAGGACGGGGAGTGGAGTAGCTAACCACTCCCCCGCCCCTGCGAGGAAGACAAGCAGTGCCCGTTTTCCCCACCCCCGCAAGGAAGAGAGCGCGCGGGCGACCGGAGCGGCCAGTGGCAGTAATGCCGACCCCTCAGTGAGGCCAGAAGTGCAGTGACGCACACCCCACTCGGCGCTATGAGGCAGGAGTGTGGCGTGCGTGAGGCGCAGCAGAGGGGAGCTGACAAGATGAAGTCTCTGCAGCCCCTACCGTGAAAACTGGTCGGCAAGAGGAGGGCCCCTGTGAGGAAAGTGGCAGGAGCGGCCGCGAGAGAAAAGAGACAGCAAGGTGAGGCCCGCAGCGTGGGTGAAGCTGCTCTGGCCGATTGGAGCGCTGCAGTGCCAGTGAACAATTGCAGCAGAGAAGTGCCCGATCGTGTGGACACAAGCAAATGGCGTTTCCACAAAATAAACAGTGAAAAGAGCATACCTGGGTTTATAGTGCCTGTGCCCTGTGGGGGAAGTAACGAGGGGAGCCGAGGTCACGAGAAGCTCCATACCGGCACACCCAGAGAAGAGCGGAAAAGCGCGAGGCCGTAGTTCCAAGCAAACAGCCTGGGCCCACGTTTCAAATAAGGCAACACTGCCACCTAGTGGCCGTATCGCGATAACGCACCCGCTGCACACATAACGTGCAACAGCACTGGGACTGACTGGAGAGCACTGAGGTTGCTCAGAGGCAGTTCCAGGCTGCTGGGACCAACAGAGAGTAGTTGGCTAATGGAGAGCTGCCCGGATGGCAAGTAGGGGCATCAACAAAAAAAACCAAAAAAATAAGTGCCAGGAGAAGGAGCAGCACGAGGAGGCAGCAAGGCATGCACCTAAGGCACTGTGTGAGGAGTGCGCAGAAAGCGTCAGGAGTACGTGAATGCTCTGAATACCGGGACAAGTAAATCCAGAAGGAGAGCAAGAAGATGCGCAGGAGGTAGAGCACGAGCAGCAAGCTCATGGTGTCAAGAGAACCCTGAAGAGCGTCTAAAGTGAAAGGCAGCGCAGGAATAGGAGCTGCAGAACCCACCGACAGCGTGAAGGGTATCTGCGAGAAGGGAACCCTGAACATAGCTAAGACTGAAGGTGCAGCGGTACCTGGTGGCCACAGGTTGTCGCTGCAGCAGCAGGAAAAGGTCAGGAGCACCATCAGAAAAACAAGGGCGGTTCAGGAACCCACCACCAAGCAAGTGCGCAGCAGCACGGAAAGAGCAGCTACAGCTCCAGGAGGGAAAGACTGACGAGAATGCGCAGCAAGCGTGAGCAGTGAAACAAACGAAGAGCGCAGAAGGATGCGCGCAAGGAAGCGGACCGGCCAGTCGGTCGCAAGGGAGAAGCGAACCCACCAGAGGGTTGCGAAGGAGGCAACCTCCCTGAGGTCGAAGAGGTGGTCGGGCAGACTACCAGAAGCAAGGATACACCGAAGAGAGCAGAAGAGCGCCAAGTCTGAGGTGCGCGACAAACGCACCCAGATGGTCGACTGCATGGGCAGACGCCCAGAAGAGCAAGACCCCTCAAAGAGAAGGAGGCATGCTGAAGTCATCAAGGGGAACCACAGCGATATCCCCGAAGAAAGGATGGTGCCGACAAAAGGTCCCACAGGAGATGAGAGACCGTTTTGACGACGACGCGACCGGCGAAGTGTCCATGTGGCGTCAACATGAGACACGTGGCAAGAAGCTACCGCCAAGTGAGGTCCTGATCGGATGGAGGAGAAGAGGGTGACAGGATGTCACCCTGCAAAGGAGGAAGGAACAGTGGCACAGCATCACAGGGCAGACAACCACCACAGGCGTGCAGGAGAAGAAGGAGCAAAGTGACAGGGCAGAGGACTCGTATCATCACAAGAGGAGCACAACCCGAGACACCAGACAGCCACCAGCCGGACCGACGTCCCAGGAGACAGCCCACGGAGAAGAACCAACTGTAAGAGGCAGCTAGCGCGAACCGAGTCTCTCTTCAACGCTTCCCTGCGAGACTGTCCAGTCCCAAGCATCGGCAGTCTAAGTCAGACGGCATCCCTGTTTTCTCACCGCAGGTGCCACGGGTGAGGGACAACCTAAGTATGATAAAGGCAAGCTGCGAAGCCCCTCCGGTCCTCCTCGCTACACAAGATTACCCCAGACAACAGACCGCCGCCTGCTGCCCAATCGAAGAACAATTACCATTTTATCAACACCACCAAGGAGCATCGCACCACCTGAGTGAATCCACACACTCCAGACAACCGGAGTTCAAGGAGGCTAGTCACCCAGGAACCGTCTGTGTGCCCCCGTCAGCCTGCAGCATACTGAAGTAGAGCACAACCGGCCATTAGAATATCCACCCCTTGGGATAACGCAAGACCAGGCCGTGGCCCTGTTGGGAGTTCTGAAGCGACCCCTACGCGCGGCCTACACGAAGGCCCGCACAGCCCACGCGGTCATGTGGAAATCCAGGGGCAAGGGGCCTCGGCGGAGTTCCCATGAAATGGGAGTCCGAATGTGAGAGATGTGTCGGCAGCAGCTCCTCGACAGGCACAGGACGCACGGAGGTCACAGCCGAGACTGGTTGCCCAACGACCCTGAGAGGAAGACACGGAACCTGATTCCTGATGGCAAGAACACTGAGACGGAGACACCACCCTTGGCGGCTACATGAGCGACTAGGCTGTGAGTCCTGTTGGCAGTTCCGAAGCGACGCCTTAGCGCGGCTCACACGAAGCCCGCACGGTCCACACGGTCCCATGGCCGCCCAGCAGGAAAAGCCCACCCAGAGGCTCCGGTGAGAGAGGAGCCCAAGTGAGAGAGGCAAGTCGGAAGTAGCTCGACCGTCAAGATACAGGAACAACATCAAGCACGCTGCCTCCAGGCCAAGGGTCTCACACCAAGAGACATTTCAGAGTGGATCTCATCACAGCTCCCAGTACCCCGAGGCGGGACTGTTGTACATAGACTTTGACACTGCTAGACCAGGCCGGTCTCAAGCGCATTGCCAAGGCGGACTAAAACATCACGAACATGGTGGTCCAAGATTCCGACACTGCCTGGCTGACGGCCTGAAGAAAATACCATTTGTGATATGTATTGTTTATCTGTCTTTCTTTTACAGGTTGGACTTTGTTTATTTCCTTTCATTAAACGTTGGGAGGGATGTAGTATCGGCGGGATACATTCTAGTGTTCCACTTCCGTTGTGATGCACACCTTACACCCACCCACCACCGGCGTCACCAGTGAGGTGACCCGGTCAATAAAAGGGGCCGGGCGCACGGGCCCTGGGCCAGTTACTGCACCAGTACCATGTGTCTGTGTCCCTCATTAATCTAGATGTGGGCCTGAGGCCCCTAACTTTACACACACTTACTGGATAATGCAACATTTCCTGCGGTGGTGTGCGTGTCCTTTGGGTCACTGCAGTATGCTGTGCAGCGCGTGTCCATGATGTGACATTTCCTGCTTACTGCTGGGACTGACGCATGCACTCTGGCATTGTTGAATGAGAGGCAGCGAAATTCTGAGGAAGCTGGAGGGCCCACTTGTGGGTTTCCTCTGCACATCATCCCACTGAACGGAAGGTGCTATCTTTGAATAGAGGTCCGGCAATTAATGGTTTAGTACACTGGAGTCTCTTGTGCTGGACCGCTGACCTGGGTGTGTTCCCTCCGCAAGTCATCACACTGAATGGGAGCTGCCATCGGTGAATAGGGCTCTGATGAATTATTGGCACAAGGTTGTGGAAGTGCGCTTTCTCATTTACAGGAGGATATATTCACGAGGACCGTTTGACTCGACGGTTTCCCCGTCATTGAACATTAAAAGTGCAATTGAATAGAGCTGTATGTCTGCTCTACAACTTCATGGTGTTCAGCTGAATAACTTTCTACTTAAGAGATGCTGGTAAGATCGGAACAATTTTGCTTCGTTTTAATTCATACTAGTCAAGCCTCATAGAAGTTGAGACTGGTATGCTCTACAGTGGAAGGTCGGAAATAATTACCTAAGCTTTCACTGCATAGTGTTTGCTGTGCAGTGCAAGTTCGTATGTAGCATGAGGCAAAAGTAGATTTATGCTCATTTTTATTGTCATGACCTCAAGAGAGAAGGCACCCCCTAGTTACTTTCAGGTCCAAGAGGAGGGAGGAACAAAACTGACTAACCAAAAATACCTCTAGACTGACCTATATTTCTTTTGATGCGCCATGATACGTTCAAAACATGCCACAAACCCAGCATCAATGTGCAACAGACCAAGTAATTTCAGAGAAAATTTTATTATTTATTATATTAAATCTCTAGCATATATTCTTTGAGTACAAAAAGTTGTTTTGTTATTTTTCTCTTTCTTTTTTGTGTGCACTTAATATAAAAATACATACATATATACAAATATCATTGTCTGTACATGCATTTGCTTCAGAATTGTATCTATTACAGTATAAATTCTTTGAATAAATGTATACATAACCCCACAATAACCTTCAACAATTCATTCTATCCAATCAAACCTACTCATGCAACCTGCAATCATACATAAAAGAAGAGAGATTCAGCCATATGAGGGATCCAATGTGGATCTGGAGAGGACAAATCCTACAATTTTTTGTGATGATAGATCACATCCATCAGCGACTTCTGATGGGACTATCTCTCAAGGACCACTCCTCATAGGTGTTGTTGGTCTACGCGCGTTTCAGTGGCAAAGCCACCTTCCTCAGGACCAAGGTATATCAAATTAATCTCAAATCGAGAGGCCAGGGGTTATCTATGGCTACTCAAATAACAATGATCACTTTCAACTAGAATCCTAAGTGTTATCGGTAGGTATAACATCAGCTGCCATAAGCAAACGAGTCAAGTCCCATGAGAGAGGACGTTACTTCTGTCCTGTCTGGGAACTTCTATCATGGTTCTCCTTTGGTATGGGTTGGCGCGGCTGAAACGGACCCTTATTCTTGTATTCCTTATGTCGGAGGTTTCCAGAAAACTTCCCAACTCCGTAGTGGGTAATTCTGTACAAATACGGCGAGTCTCCTGCCCCGAGCACAAGTGACGACTTGTGCCCGGGCAGGAGACTCGCTGTATTTGTACAGAATTACCCGCTACGGAGCTGGGAAGCTTTCTGGAAACCTCTGACATAAGGAATACAAGAATAGGAGTCTGTTTCAGCCGCGCCAACCCATACCAATGGAGAAACATGATAGAAGTTCCCAGACAGGACAGAAGAAATATAGGTCAGTCTAGAGGTATTTTTGGTTAGTCATTTTTATTGTCATGCCATGTTGTCTCTCCTGTTACCGATGATTTTAGAGGAATGATGGATCACTCACCAGGGGAACTTGGAATATTTTTGTGATTGCCAATACTTGCCATCCCAAGTTTGCTGATGATGTTCTATTACATTTATTTTTATTTCTGTGGTCATTCTGCTGCAATGTTTATTTCATGCCATAAGCAGTTCCTGCTTATGTTGATGTGTGCAAGTCTGATTCTTTGGTGTGGATGTTTGCTTATGGCAGCTGATGTTATACCTACCGATAACACTTAGGATTCTAGCTGAAAGTGATCATTGTTATTTGAGTAGCCATAGATAATCCCTGGCCTCTCGATTTGAGATTCATTTTATATACCTTGGTCCTGAGGAAGGTGGCTTTGCCACTGAAACGTGCGTAGACCAACAACACCTATGAGGAGTGGTCCCATCAGAAGTCGCTGATGGATGTGATCTATCATCACTAAAAATTTTAGGATTTGTCCTCTCCAGATCCACATTGGATCCCTCATATGGCTGAATCTCTCTTCTTTTATGTATGATTGCAGGTTGCATGAGTAGGTTTGATTGAATAGAATGAATTGTTGAAGGTTATTGTGGGGTTATGTATACATTTATCCAAAGAATGTATACTGTACTAGAAACAATTCTGAAGTAAATGCATGTACAGACAATGATATTTGTATATATGTATGTATTTTTATATTAAGTGCACACAAAAAAGAAAGAGAAAAATAACAAAAAAACTTTTTGCACTCAAAGAATATATGCTAAAGATTTAATATAATATATAATAATATGTTCTCTGAAATTACTTGGTCTGTGGCATGTTTTGAACTTATCATGATCGTATCAAAAGAAATATAGGTCAGTCAAGAGGTATTTTTGGTTAGTCATTTGGTGAACAGTCATAATATCGAGAAAAAAAATATCGACTGGACAGAATATCGAGTTTTTTATATAGAATGGACAGAATATAGAATTGCAAAAATATAGTGGTGCAGAATATCGAAAATCAGGTAAGAAATATCGATTTCCATAATATCGAAGTTAGTAATATCGACAGTCATAATATAGTTGTTAAAAATATCGATTTTTTTTAATAGTGTTTTAAGTGTTAGTATATGTGTTAAAAGTATGTATTATTTTTGTAATGTATGTTTGAATTTTTTTAAAGTAATGAATTTTATGTTATTTAAATTTTGTGTAATTTAATTCCGTAGCGGGTTGTGGGTTTATAGGGGAATAGGGTGTGAAATAATTTAATTATAGTAAATTAAATATTAATTTTTAGGAATTATTAATTATTTTTAATTTAAATTTGCGTTTTAGTTCTGTAGCGGGTTGTGGGTTTATAGGGGAATAGGGTGGGAAGTAATTTAATTGTTATTAAGTAATTATTTAATTTTATTTATTGGTATTGACAATTAATTTATGTCTAATTAATTATTAATTGGTAATTATTTTTTATTAATTGGTAATTATTTTTTATTAATTGGTAATTAATTTTTATTAATTGATTAATTGATAATTATATTAATTGTATTAATTTATTATTCGGAACGGGTTGTGGGTTTATAGGAGAATAGGGTGGGAAGTAATTTAATTGTAATTAAGTAATTATTGAAATTATTTTTGTGTATTGATAATTAATTTACTGTTAATTATTAATTGTTTTTTTTATTACTTATTAATTTTTGGTATTGGAAATTAATTGGTTGTTAATTAATTATTAATAGGTAATTAATTTTTAATAAATAATAACATTTATTGGTATTTATAATTAATTAATTATTAAATATTTGATAATTGGTAATTAATTTTAATTATTTTTTTATTGGTATTGTTAATTAATTTATTTTTATTTAAATATTAAATCATTACTTTCCCTACTGTTGCACTCACTGGAGTGGGAATAGTAATTTGTACCCCTACGCTATCCAACACTTTCCCTACTGCTGCACTCTCTGGAGTGGGAATAGTAATTTTTACCCCTACGCTATCCAACGCTTTCCCTACTGTTGCACTCTCTGGAGTGGGAATAGTAATTTTTACCCCTACGCTATCCAACGCTTTCCCTACTGTTGCACTCACTGGAGTGGGAATAGTAATTTTTACCCCTACGCTATCCAACGCTTTCCCTACTGTTGCACTCACTGGAGTGAGAATAGTAATTTTTACCCCTACGCTATCCAAAGCTTTCCCTACTGTTGCACTCTCTGGAGTGGGAATAGTAATTTTTACCCCTATGCTATCCAACGCTTTCCCTACTGTTGCACTCACTGGAGTGGGAATAGTCATTTTTACCCCTACGCTATCCAACGCTTTCCTTACTGTTGCACTCACTGGAGTGGGAATAGTAATTTTTACCCTCCCGCTATCCAACGCTTTCCCTACTGTTGCACTCACTGGAGTGGGAATAGTAATTCTTACCCCTACGCTATCTAACGCTTTCCCTACTGTTGCACTCACTGGAGTGGGAATAGTAATTTTTACCCCTACGCTATCCAACGCTTTCCCTACTGTTGCACTCACTGGAGTGGGAATAGTAATTTTTACCCTCCCGCTATCCAACGCTTTCCCTACTGTTGCACTCACTGGAGCGGGAATAGTAATTTTTACCCTCCCGCTATCCAACGCTTTCCCTACTGTTGCACTCACTGGAGTGGGAATAGTAATTTTTACCCTCCCGCTATCCAACGCTTTCCCTACTGTTGCACTCACTGGAGTGGGAATAGTAATTTTTACCCTTCCGCTATCCAACGCTTTCCCTACTGTTGCACTCACTGGAGTGGGAATAGTAATTTTTACCCTCCCGCTATCCAACGCTTTCCCTACTGTTGCACTCACTGGAGTAGGAATAGTAATTTTTACTCTTCCGCTATCCAACGCTTTCCCTACTGTTGCACTCACTGGAGTGGGAATAGTAAATTTTACCCTCCCGCTATCCTACGCTAAAAATATTGAATATTTTTTATTAGTATTAAGTTAATATATATATGTAATAAAAAATAAAAATGCATGTTTTTTTTTTTTTTAATTAAATTAATTATTTATTAATTTTAAGTTTATTTAAGTATTTTTAAGTATTTTTTAGTTAATTATATTTATTATTTTATTAATTTTACATTACTTTTAAGACATTTTAAAAATTTGATATTTCAACAAACTATATTATTTACAACAGTATTTTGGATTCGCTATTTTTGTACTTACCTATTTGTAGATAGGAATTCGATATTCTGGCATGCTATATGTTTTCCTCGATATTTTGGCAAACTCTCTGACCCTGATTACGAGTCTGGCAGTACACGGACCACCAGAATCATGGTGGCAGTCTCCCGACCACCCTATTATGATATGGGCGGTGGGACCGCCACAGCCCTGCCGCAGCTGCCAGGGAGCTGCCATTCCCTGGCAGTGTTGCGGTGGTCAGGAGGCACTAATATTCTTGGCGGGACCGCGGCGGTCCCGCCAAGCATATTACAAGTTTCCTCTCCGCCACGATTTTCATGGTGGTTCCACCATGAAAACCGTGGCAGAGAGGAAACAAAGGGGGCCCTACAGGGTCCCCTAATGCCTCACGCCCTGTGGATGCACACAGGGGGGCACAACATGTGCCCCCCAGTGTCCATGCATGCCAGTTCCTGCTTGGCATGGACTTTTCAGTCCATGCCATGAAGGAACTGTTTTTGGCATCTCCATTGCGGGGCCCATTTTCAGAAACAAAGCCCACCAGACAGGAGGAAACTCCTAATCTGGTGGGCGGTCTAGCCACAGCTTTGGCGGTGCGACCGCAAGGTGGACCCGGCACCGCACCGCCAAAGTCGAAATCAGGCCCTCTGAGTTAATGCTAAAGGTGGCAGTAGCATAACCTCTGATGCTTGCAAACCCTTCTGAGCACTTCCACAGAGACATAAAAAGCTGAATCTGGAAGGACCAGAGTTTTACTAGCCTCTGAAATACCAATCCTTCAGCTGTCTCATATTGCAATCTGATTTTTTATTGGAATGCTTGGCAGATATTCACATTTTACCATTACCCTGTTGTCAAACATTATTGCAAAAGTCTTTGTTAGTCCTATTAACATCCAGGTTTCTGTGCCCCCAATCATTTTATCTGTTGTACAGCAGATATATTTCCTGTACAGAAGTGAGCACTTGTTGTCTTTCTTCTTTAGTTTAGTGAATGCAAAAGAGCCTAATAAGAATTTGAGGGAATTGAGACCATTCCACCACTGTTTCTAACATCCTCACTCCCCCACTAGTCCAGCTCACATTGTCTTTTATTGCAAAATCTGGAGTTTTTACAAATATGTCTCTCTTACTCCAAGTCTCAATATTGGGGAGTAACCAGATAAACTCTTCCTTTCTTTCCGCATTCCATGATATACTTTGAAATGGTGTAAGCCTCTGTAATGAATGGGACCATAAAATCAGTATGGATTGATGTTGGCAACAACACTATCACTCCTGCCATTTCCATAAAAGCAAAGTTTATCTTCCTCGAGATCAATCTGCTTTACCTGTTCAGGTGGTATATTTTCTTGGGAGAAGACAATTCATGGCCTCTTCTGAACATGAATTAGAAAACCTACGAATTCTATTTTAATTGTTTATAAGTTGTGAAACTCACTTTTCCTTGTTCACCATGTAGCAACGTTACCCCAACAATTATTGTCAAGCTTAGCTGTTCCTGAAACTAAATGTTAGACTGGGACATCATCAGGGTGTTAAATAAAATATCAATTGTACATGTGCTATCAAAAACATCACTTCAGTTTAAATGTTTTTTAAAGAACGAAGGCTTCAATGGTAACCCAAGAGGAAGGCATGTAAATTGCTAAATACCATTTCTCCAGAAAATCTAAAGAAAACTTTTCTGGATGTATTTGAAACAGACAATACACATCTTTGGATCCAATCAGATAATCCAGTCTTGGCTTCTGAGAACTTTTCCGATCCAATGAAATGTTTAACTTGAAGTGTCAACACCTGCCAACTTCTGTAAAACTCTTAAATTTCATAATTGTCTCACGTTTCGTCTTCTCATTTTTACCAGACGTATATTGATTATAAAAACTATATTTTCTTTTGGAACCTCTTCTATTGCTAGTTTGTAGGATAATTCATGATGTACTCTGTCTATTGACTCCATCTCTTAATTGAGGAAACATAACAGAGATTTAATTGTTGAGTAACCTGCTCTGGGAGTGAGAACAAAATCTATCCTGGATGCTCCCAGAGACTGCAAAACCCTTGAATCTCAAGCTATCATGTTACATTCTTTAGAAAATTGTTTTAATCCAGCCCCAATTATTTACCAGAAAAATGGGTCTATGGTTATAGTTGATTGTGACTCCTCTGATGTTTACGTGTGCACTGCTAGAAAGGCAGTTCCCTCAAGGATATTCTCATTACAATACTTCCAAAAAGCACAATGTCATCTCAAGGCACCATTTCAGATGGATTTATACACTGTTAATATTATCAATTGATCTCCAGTCTAGTGCAAATACAGGCTGGTTTCTGGATATTCATGAAATGTTTCCATTTAAACAATTTCTGCAGTTAAGTTTGAATTGCCACGATTTTGCAAAATCTGCAAAACAGTTTTGGATATGGTGGCAAAGTCATATTAATATTCATATTAATGCATGTATAAATATAATATGATTTGTTTGATACAATGATACCAGTTCATGCAAAAAGATTACGTATGACCCTTTTTTTGGTTTGGCCTAGGGTTTCATCAATCACATTTAAAAAAAATCATAATAAAAGTACACCAATACAGGGCCTTTTGGTCGGTCCACTTCATCTACTGGTAAACCCTCTTCATCCATTGATCTGTTTAAGTGTCATTTACATTTTGCCCACTCCCACCAAACCATACAATATGGGGCAATGGTCACCCATCCGAAGTTATTGGTTCTATTCACCATGAGTGATGGCATTTTGCTTGTGATCATGTTCACATCTACCTAAAAGGTAGTTGACTTAGTGCCAGGGCTGGTAGGACAGCTACTGTTTTTATTTCTGCTTCCATTTCTTGGTGAGGGGATTGCAGGAAGCGAGACAAAAGTGAGGCATGTGGCAATGGAAGCAGTCGGGGTTCAGTTTAAACTCAGAGTGAGGAACGCAAAGAACACAAGGAGGCTGTGGCTGTGAGTGCAGCTGGATGCCGGGCCGGGAAGCTGAGCAGTAAAAGTCATGGGGGGCATAGTTCAGCGGGGGCGGGAGGCGGTCATTTCTAAGCCAGAAGGCACTGTAGCTGCTGCCACTCCGGGATGCCCAGACTCAGCTACGAGCAAGCCGTGCAGCTTTTTTCAATAATTGTTCCCCGGTGTTAGGCATGCTCTTTTGGCTTCCGGCATTTCGGTGAGGTAGATAGGTAGGCAGGCAGGCTAGCATTCTCCCCGAGATTGCTCTGCCTGCCTGCCTTCATTGTCTTCACTGCCCTTATCACCACACTACTAACATCTACCTTCACTGCCGCTGGCCCCATGAGTATCCATAGTAGTAGGGGCCTCCCAGCAGAGATGTTCCTCAGCAGCAGAGGCAGCCACCTAATTCCCCCTCACAGGCTCACAGAGGTTAATAGGGCAAACAGAGGACTGAGACCTGGAGGGAAGAGTCAGACAAGGACAGTGAGCATCGGGGAGAGCTGGGCGACAGCATCAGCAACAGCACCAATGTCAGTACATACCAGCAATATTACTGCCTGTAGAGGGCACTGGCATGGTTAAGGCCAAGGAGTGCAGGCATCAGGAGTAATTTGTTGGGTCACGGGCAGTTACGGTCAGTGGCACACCAGGACCATAGGGCGTGACACAGCATTAGTGCCCATCGTCAAAGGTTGAGCCGGGATTGGAGTGGAAGCGGCCCGGCTAGGTCCAGGAGAGGCTCGCACCCTCCCAAGAAGCTCCTCCACCCCCGCCACTTCGCCCAGTTCACCCATCATTGCAAGCCCACCGGTACTCCTAGCTTCATCACCATCATCAGTGCCAGCTTCAGCTGCACCAGCAACCGCCCTCCTTCAGCTGCCCTCGTGCATAGGCCATCGTGAGATCAGGAAAAGTCTGCAGGGCAACAAAGACAGCAAAAAACACATGGGGGCCCTGGGAAGGCAAATCCCACGGTTAACCCTGACATTCCAGCTCCCGAATTAGAGACAGCAGAGGAGACAAGTAGGGCAGACATTACACCAACACCTATTAACAGCACTAATCTCTTGGGTCTAAGAAAGGCAAAGATAACTGACTATTTAAAATCTGCCTCCAAAGTGCACAACACCTCTCTGCGCGAAAATGGATCTCCTTAGGCCGATTTTGCAGGAAAGCCCACCTGACCAGCCATTTCGAGGGTCAGGGCAGGAACAAGAACAGATCACACTAAATTAAGTCATTTTTATCACACTCACAGTCCCCCTGCACTCACTTCTAAAGAGCTCCGCTTACAAATACGTAGAGCCCGCCCACTCACATTAGGTGATCTGGGTGTGGATCCAGTGATGAAGCAAGCCACAGGTGGTACCTGTGGGTGAGGACCCTACACATATATATATAGCCAAGAAATGTGGTGTGGGCACTAATTTACCTGGGTGCCATCTACACACTGGCTTGTGATATTGTAAACATTCACGCATACCAGCCTACAGTAGGTGGAATATAGGAGAATTGGGTGTTACCTCCCTTAAGCTAGTTCTAGATTACAGTTTGGGAAGCTGAGAGCCCACCCCTATAATAGTATTCTCACTCCTTATGAGTTTTGATGGTGGTTGAATTTAGACCTACCCACTGTTAGCAGGGAATGAAATCACCATCATCACCCGAACATATGAACTTATTGCAACTCGGATTTGGCAGCCTTGGGAAAAATTTGCAGCATGGGGCATTGACATGAGGAAACCTGAACTGGTCTGTTGCCCAAGTTCATTGCTCCCGATTATGCCAACCCCGCCAGAGACATCCGGCACACACCAGGGTCTGTTAAAGGGGGAGATTGGTCCTGCGCATCCAACAGCAGCCAGGGAGGGTTTACAAATAGCCAGATCAGAACTGCCAGATCAAGGAGTACAACTCACAGTAAATCACTGGCATTCAGCTGCCAGTGCTGCATTACAGCACTAGGACTATCAGGGTCTCATGAGACAGGCAATAAAAAGTCCTCTCCATGCTTCACCTTTTTAAATTCTGCTCTTGGAAAGTGAATGGTCTTAGCAGCAAGGTGGGGAGGATAATTTCTTAAGCTTCCTATAAGAATTCGATCTTCTGTTGTTACAGGAAATCTGAATGCAGATACAGACCCCAATTGTAGTCTTTCATGAATACCACATTGCAGCCATAAAAGCATCCAGTTCGAGGAGGGCGAAAGTGGGGCTCTTGCTCTATATTGCCACCAACATTCTGTGGGATCATGAACACTTGGCCCTGTGCTTATCTTTGATACAATGTGTCAAGCTCGCCACCCCATCTGACCCAGAGCAGCATCTCACATTATTAATCTTGAACCTATATATCCATCCAGGCAAAAAGAACAGACCTGCAAAGATAGAGACCTGACTGGTCTACTTAAAACCCTCCAATCCATTTACTCACAAGCCCATATTATGCTGTCTGGAGATTTAAACATGAATCTACTGCAAGGCTCATATGTCAAGTCCTTTTCCCAAATCCCACAAATAATTTGCGATCAGGTCAGAACAGACCAGCTCGGCAAGACATGCATCACTGCACTTGAAGCCTTGGGTTTTTAAACGTTAAACAGGCGCTCTCCTCAGGGTCAGCCAGTAGCGTTCACCAGACTGACAGATAGGGCTAACTCCATTTTGGACTACACCCTGGTAGACTCCGAACTATCTGTGGGAATCACAAATTTCTCCATAAGAGACTAGACTAAAAATGGGTCACTGGGGGGTGCTGCTGAAACTTTTGGATGCATTCATCAACCTCTATACTAACAGCTGGTTACAAATCAATATTGGTGATGGCCGAAGACCTACACAAAATATCAGTACCAACATAGGCCTAAAAGAGGTGAGTGTTCTAGCCCCCCTGTCTATTCAACAGCTATATGAACGACCTCAAAAGTCATCTGGCCCAAGTGTCGAGCGACTCCCCAGGCTGGACCAAGAACAACTAAGATGCCTTCAATATGCAGACTATAGAGTCTTGCTCAGCCAAACATCGATCAGCTTGCAGGGTCTTATTGATCAATTAAGCGGATATGCTCACAATCTACGGTTGGACCTCAACCTCAGCAAAGCCAAGGTGGTTTGCTTCTTAAGCCCATTTGAAAAATTGCAGCCCAAATTCACTTGGCGTTCCAAGGGAAGTGCAGTTGAATTGGTGAAATCTTATCAGTATCTTGGCATCTACATGGATTCACACTCAATCTTTAAAACTCATTCATTCATTCATTCAAATCCTTTATTCGATCTTACACATAAGATCATAAAAGTACTTACAGTCACAATTTATTAAAAGACATGGATAAAAAATAGGATAAATCCTAATAATTAAAAAGGTGCTAACATCCAATTTGTCATAAAATCCATTTCATCTATATATATAAGCTGAGTACAATAAAAGTGTAAACGACAGTCCTAATTCGTCTTATGGGCCAACCTGCTTCCTCTTTTTCAAACATGCCCATAAAAATGATGCTAGCGAAAAACACACAAAAGAGTTCTGCAAGGATTTGAGGAAAAACAATGCTACGCGGCAAAATTTAAAATTGTAACGCTTACAGATCGGTACAATGAAATTTTGTCTTTCCTGACGGTAAAAACCACAAAAGAATAAAACATGAAGATCATTTTGTGGAGATAGATTGTCGCACGGGCACACGGAAAGATCAGAATGTTTATATTTTTTCCCTGGATATCCTACCATCAGTGGAATCAGATTTAAACGGAATCTTAATAAAATATATATTTGTGGTGTGGCAGTGTGACATCAGCCAGGTAAAAATAGCTTCCCTTCTCCAACAATGGAGTTAGTTCATACAGACGAGCTGTCTGAGTGTGGAAGTTTTTTTCCCTTCTTAGATATTGGGCCCTCAAAATGAATATCTCAGTCAGTTTCCGCTTTGTTAGAGAGTAGCAGGTAGATGGATCCTTAAAAAGGCGACTTAGACCAAGTGCAGTTAGTTCCGACTGCACATACTTTAGCCACCTGATCCTGCTGTAGTTATCTGATTTTAAAATAGTTGTTATTAAATTTTGCGTAAGGGGGACTGTATCCCTGTGTCAAATGGAGAGCCACAGCAGGAGTGGTGCCATTTTGATCGAATCCATAATGTATGGTAGAGCCAGTTCCATGTGAAGCACGTAATTCGAGTAAGACTGGGGGAGGGAGGTAAAACACTTTAAAAATGTGTTCTGGATGGATTGCAAGGAATCACTGGGAGCCATTCCCCATTCTCCTGCCCCATACACTGCTGCCGCCTTTGTTTTCGCGTGATACATTTTTTTCATTGGAATTAAAGGTTTGGCTCCCAACCTTTTAGAAAATGTTTTCAGCGCCATCAGGCTTCTCTGCATACCCATTGCTCTTCCCTCTAGCAATTTGGACCATGATTGATTTTTATCAAAGAGAACTCCTAGATAGGGAAACGAGTCCACCACATCACTTTTACTGGAGTCCATAAAAAAAGAAGGTAGCCTGTTGCGTTTAGATCCACACAACATAGACCAGGGACTGACAGGATCATAAATCGTGAAGGGTAATCAATAGAGGGGGTAGAAAGGTGTAGAGAAGGGCACAAACAGTGTGTGTAAAATTGCCCTCACACACAGCAAGCTGTGTCATGCTTCATCATAGGGCCTGCTAAACACACCTCCGCGCTAGCCAACGCTGGAGGTGGAGCAATAGGGAGGGGAAACAAACAAACACACAACATAACAAGTGAACAAATTGTGTGGGATCAAGAAGGTGAAAAAATGTGGCAGAGAAAAAATTTAAAAAGCTGGTAACAGTGTGTCCCTACTCTATCTTTAATGGTGGGTACACTGTCCAGACACAAACCATGGTCCTCATCGGACCGGTGGGTGGTGGTAATGGCTACTAGTGAAGAGAGCCCTACCCCCCCACTCTGCTAAAATGTCGACATGTTTCAGCCGAATGAAATTACTACCTCGGCTTTCTTCAGGACTTTCACCTGAACAATCCCAACAAGGATAAAATCCCTACCTCCTTGAAATCCAAGGGTAAAGGAAAAAACAGGCACCTTGTTTTAGTGCGCACTCTGGTACAGGGAGTGGAGCCCCTTGCTCTCAATGAGGAACCTGTAAAGGATAAAATCAAGAAAAAAGCACAAAAAGAAGTAAGGGGCAGAGTGCAAAAGTGCTGTGCCCCACCTCATCACCCAACCAATCAATGTGAGAGGTGGCCCCCCTAAAAAAACACATCTATACAAAATCCCTGGATAGTATAAAGTGCCCAAAATCACGTAGATATATCATGATCCTTAATGCGTCTATCCAAATCGGCAAAGAACGAGTAGCACTACCCCTATACAGTACTCAGTGGTTGTGCCCTGATGAATTAATCTTAAAAACATGTTATTAAAAAAGTAGATAAAGTAAAGGTATAGTTAAGCGTCTAAGTCCAACGCAATAAACTCCCCATGACTATATCTAAAACAGAAACAGAGATTTCCTACGATAGAAAATACCATCCATCCAGTTCCATTCCAAGAGTCTTACCGAGTTTATTATAAAGTCAAACTCGAACTGGCGGGGGGTGCAAGTAGCTCCCTGTTGTCACACTCTATGTTTCGACAAGGGAAAATACAAAAGAAAGAGTTCTAAAAATGCAGGTAAACTAAAATCACAAAGGGAAAATACAGGAAAATCTTGTGCGTGGTAGCGGGGATCACCGGTCAAACACACAAGCCCTCCGGGATAAAGTTATGAGTCCCATTAGTTTCAGAAGGCTCAATCGGGTCATAAGACCCTGCACACTAACCAACTCGTTCCCACTCACTTCATCAAGGTGAGCTAGTATCCGCCATCTAAACACTCTCCCAACACCGTGTAGAGTGTTTCGTGGGCGTTCTAACCGTCACTACATAGGCAGTGAGGGAGAGACGTCCACCACGCACACGTATTAGCGCGGAGTGCGTACAACTCCTAAAACGTCACCCTCTCGGCCATGTTGGAGATAGCAAGTGACGAATACACACAGCCGTGAAACGCTATTAGGAGTCAGAAAAAAGAATATAAGGTCAGCACTGAAAAAAAGACAGTACAACCATGAAGGAGGTTGATGTGCTCTCGTGAACTACCTAAAAAGTAATTTAACCTTGTCAAGTTCAAAACGGGCATTCTAGAAAATAATGCATGTCATAAGACCCTCCAGACAAAACCAACTCGTCCCCACTCACTTCATCAAGGTGAGCTAGTATCCGTCATCTCAGCACACTCCCAACACCGTGTAGAATGTTAAATGGGCGTTCCAACCGTCATTACATAGGCAGTGAGGGAGACGCCCACTACGTACACGTGTTAGCGGGGAGTGCGTACAACGACTACAGCGTCACCCTCTCGGCCATGTTGGAAATAGCAAATATACACAGCCGTGGAACGCTATTAGGAGTCAGAGAATGGGATAAAAGCTCAACACTAAGAACAGGACGGTGTATCAAGGACAGATATTCAATGGATACTTAGAAATTTAGGCTGTTCCAGGGAATATCATCATTCAGGCCGCTCACATGACTGCGTAGCCTGTAAACCCATCGTTGTTCCCTCATGAAAAGCACTCTCTCTGGTTTGCTCTGCGTCCTGTCAATAAAGGGCTTGTCAATGACAGTCCAGAAAAAATCATCTGCCGAATGATTTTTTTCTTTGAAGTGTGTGGTAAGTCGACTCACAGATCTCTGGCATCTAAAGGTAGACCTGTGTCCCATTATTCTAATCTTTACCTTCCTCGTGGTCATGCCTATGTAAATAAGCTCACATGCACATTTGATCAAGTAAATAACATACATGGAGTTACAATTTGTATGTTTTCTTTGTTCCCACGGATGGGGGAGCCCAATATCTATGGATTTGGTATTCGCAGTCAGATGACATACATCACAAGACCCACATCTCGTGTGACCAATAACAGGTGGTAAAAGAAGTCCAGGTCGACTAGCCCGGGCCGCGATGTTAATACTCTGAGATTGGGGCCTGGGTCTGGTATGAACTAGGAGATCCCTGTTGTTATTGCTCCTTTTATAGGAAAACAATGGTTTATCCAGGTTTACTCCGTTGGAATTAAGGATTCGCCAATGTCGTGTGATGATTTTCTGAATATGATTGGAGGCTGTGTTAAAAGTAGTAACACAGATAGGTCTGACAGTAGATGGTTTAATGACTGTTTCTAACAGAGCCTCACGGTTGCAATTGGCAGCTCTCTTGTTAGCTCTTTTAACAATCCTGCAAGGATAGTTCCTCCGAATCAGTTTATTATGTAAAGCCCGGGATTCTGATCTCAATATAACGAGTCCCTGTATACTAACATTCCCCAGTTGGAAACCCTGAGGGTGGTGGAAGAGATTATCTACTCGGAAGATTGGATATATACCACACCCAGACCCTTCATTCTGAATTTGGCAGAAATTGCCCTTACCAAAAATTACTTTGAGTTTCAGGGTACATACTATCTGCATTCGCATGGTACATCCATGGGGAGCGTTTTCGCCCCCAGTTTGGCAGGGCTCTATATGTCAGCTTTTGAGGACCAGTATATTTATGCTCCTAACAACATCTGGATTAACAATGTAAAAATGTGGCGTCGTTATATTGACGACGTCCTCCTCATCTGGAAGGGGACAGACAATCTATTGATGACTTTATGATATGGCTTAATAGCCGGAATTCCTTGTTGCTGTTCACCTCCACCATTACAAAAGAGAGTCTACCTTTCCTCGACCTGACCATCTTTCCTCATAGGGGCGGCCTTGAGACTAAAATGTTTCACAAAACCACCGATAGAAACAGTCTACTATCATTTAACAGTTTTCATCCCAGATCCCTAAGGGAGAATCTCCCCGTGGGACAGTTCCTGCGTCTCCGCCGGAATTGTTCTGACATAGATGATTTTAGATCAGAATCCCGGGCTTTACATAATAAACTGATTTGGAGGAACTATCCCAGCAGGATTGTTAAGAGAGCTAACAAGAGAGCTGCCAATTGCAACCGTGAGGCTCTGTTAGAAACAGTCATTAAACCATCTACTGTCAGACCTATCTGTGTTACTACTTTTAACACAGCCTCCAATCATATTCAGAAAATCATCACACGACATTGGCGAATCCTTAATTCCAACGGAGTAAACCTGGATAAACCATTGTTTTCCTATAAAAGGAGCAATAACATCAGGGATCTCCTAGTTCATACCAGACCCAGGCCCCAATCTCAGAGTATTAACATCGCGGCCCGGGCTAGTCGACCTGGACTTCTTTTACCACCTGTTATTGGTCACACGAGATGTGGGTCTTGTGATGTATGTCATCTGACTGCGAATACCAAATCCATAGATATTGGGCTCCCCCATCCGTGGGAACAAAGAAAACATACAAATTGTAACTCCATGTATGTTATTTACTTGATCAAATGTGCATGTGAGCTTATTTACATAGGCATGACCACGAGGAAGGTAAAGATTAGAATAATGGAACACAGGTCTACCTTTAGATGCCAGAGATCTGTGAGTCGACTTACCACACACTTCAAAGAAAAAAATCATTCGGCAGATGATTTTTTCTGGACTGTCATTGACAAGCCCTTTATTGACAGGACGCAGAGAAAACCAGAGAGAGTGCTTTTCATGAGGGAACAACGATGGGTTTACAGGCTACGTAGTCATGTGAGCGGCCTGAATGATGATATTCCCTGGAACAGCCTAAATTTCTAAGTATCCATTGAATATCTGTCCTTGATACACCGTCCTGTTCTTAGTGTTTAGCTTTTATCCCATTCTCTGACTCCTAATAGCGTTCCACGGCTGTGTATATTTGCTATTTCCAACATGGCCGAGAGGGTGACGCTGTAGTCGTTGTACGCACTCCCCGCTAACACGTGTACGTAGTGGGCGTCTCCCTCACTGCCTATGTAATGACGGTTGGAACGCCCATTTAACATTCTACACGGTGTTGGGAGTGTGCTGAGATGACGGATACTAGCTCACCTTGATGAAGTGAGTGGGGACGAGTTGGTTTTGTCTGGAGGGTCTTATGACATGCATTATTTTCTAGAATGCCCGTTTTGAACTTGACAAGGTTAAATAACTTTTTAGGTAGTTCACAAGAGCACATCAACCTCCTTCATGGTTGTACTGTCTTTTTTTCAGTGCTGACCTTATATTCTTTTTTCTGACTCCTAATAGCGTTTCACGGCTGTGTGTATTCGTCACTTGCTATCTCCAACATGGCCGAGAGGGTGACGTTTTAGTAGTTGTACGCACTCCGCGCTAATACGTGTGCGTGGTGGACGTCTCTCCCTCACTGCCTATGTAGTGACGGTTAGAACGCCCATGAAACACTCTACACGGTGTTGGGAGCGTGTTTAGATGGCGGATACTAGCTCACCTTGATGAAGTGAGTGGGAACGAGTTGGTTAGTGTGCAGGGTCTTATGACCCGATTGAGCCTTCTGAAACTAATGGGACTCATAACTTTATCCCGGAGGGCTTGTGTGTTTGACCGGTGATCCCCGCTACCACGCACAAGATTTTCCTGTATTTTCCCTTTGTGATTTTAGTTTATCTGTATTTTTAGAACTCTTTCTTTTTGTATTTTCCCTTGTCGAAACATAGAGTGTGACAACAGGGAGCTACTTGCACCCCCCCGCCAGTTCGAGTTTGACTTTATAATAAACTCGGTAAGACTCTTGGAATGGAACTGGATGGATGGTATTTTCTATCGTAGGAAATCTCTGTTTCTGTTTTAGATATAGTCATGGGGAGTTTATTGCGTTGGACTTAGACGCTTAACTATACCTTTACTTTATCTACTTTTTTAATAACATGTTTTTAAGATTAATTCATCAGGGCACAACCACTGAGTACTGTATAGGGGTAGTGCTACTCGTTCTTTGCCGATTTGGATAGACGCATTAAGGATCATGATATATCTACGTGATTTTGGGCACTTTATACTATCCAGGGATTTTGTATAGATGTGTTTTTTAGGGGGGCCACCTCTCACATTGATTGGTTGGGTGATGAGGTGGGGCACAGCACTTTGCACTCTGCACCTTACTTCTTTTTGTGCTTTTTCTTGATTTTATCCTTTACAGGTTCCTCATTGAGAGCAAGGGGCTCCACTCCTGTACCAGAGTGCGCACTAAAACAAGGTGCCTGTTTTTTCCTTTACCCTTGGATTTCAAGGAGGTAGGGATTTTATCCTTGTTGGGATTGTTCAGGTGAAAGTCCTGAAGAAAGCCGAGGTAGTAATTTCATTCGGCTGAAACATGTCGACATTTTAGCAGAGTGGGGGGGTAGGGCTCTCTTCACTAGTAGCCATTACCACCACCCACCGGTCCGATGAGGACCATGGTTTGTGTCTGGACAGTGTACCCACCATTAAAGATAGAGTAGGGACACACTGTTACCAGCTTTTTAAATGTTTTCTCTGCCACATTTTTTCACCTTCTTGATCCCACACAATTTGTTCACTTGTTATGTTGTGTGTTTGTTTGTTTCCCCCTCCCTATTGCTCCACCTCCAGCGTTGGCTAGCGCGGAGGTGTGTTTAGCAGGCCCTATGATGAAGCATGACACAGCTTGCTGTGTGTGAGGGCAATTTTACACACACTGTTTGTGCCCTTCTCTACACCTTTCTACCCCCTCTATTGATTACCCTTCACGATTTATGATCCTGTCAGTCCCTGGTCTATGTTGTGTGGATCTATAGCTTGTAGGAGGGTGACCAGGGATTTATCCTCTTACCTCTTCCTTGTGTTATTTAGCCTGTCGCGTTTCCCTGCCCTCGCGATGATTATAAAGGATTTGGTCTGATTGACCTTTAAATCTAATGAATTCATAAAAATCGCATAGGCAGATATAAGATGCTGGAGCCCCATCTCAGTTCGGGCCATCAAAACAGCGTCATCAGCAAACACCAAAATCGGTAACCGCTGATGATTAGAGAGCACAGGGACATCCAAGGCTGCGCCCTCAAGATGTTTTCCCACACCGTTGGTATAGATGGAAAATAAAAACGGTGCCAAGACGCAGCCTTGCCTTACCCCTCTTAAGATCTTAAATGATCGAGTACATTCCCCGTTCTTCCCGTAATGGACTGACGAGGAGGCGTCAGAATACAGCTGTCTGATGAAGTCGATCAATGCCTGATCTAGCCCCATCTCCTCCATTATCTGCCAGAGTCTAGGGTGGGACACGCAGTCAAAAGCTGCGGATAGGTCCATAAAGGCAAGATAGATCTTCCCACCCTTGGCTCTGACATATCTGTCCATGATCAATGAGAGGTTCAGGCGTTGGTCTATCGTGCCCTTTCCCTCCTGGAAGCCATATTGGGACTCCATTAAAATGTTCTTGCTCCTCACTCATGCCTCCAATCTCATCAAAAGAAGGCGGCCCATGAGTTTGGCCGTAGTGTCGATCAGCGAGATTGGCCGGTAATTTTTAGGATTACTTTTGTCTCCCTTTTTGTGAACTGGGACGATTATACTGGTTTTCCAAGACATGGGGGGGCCAACTATAGCGATTTTATTAAAAACATTGGTTAAGAGGGGGACCCATATGTCCATGTTCTCAAAGAAAAAATCCATTGGGACACCATCGGGACCCGGGGCTTTCCCAGTGCTGCAGGCCTCTATCCCATTCCTAACTTCATTGTTAAGAAAAGAGAGATGATTCCCAAAGGTAGTACAAACAGGGGGTATCGGGTAATCAGTTGCAACAAAAGTACCTTTAAAGTGAGCCACCCACTCCTTCTCCCCTACATTAACATCATGTGCTGGGTCATTAGGCGTTTTGAAGTGGGGGCCATTTATTATTCCCCAAAACTCCTTAGAGTTACCTGAAGCCGAGGCCTGCTCTAATTTGGCCCAGGTTTCTTCCCTTATCACCTTCTCCCTATTTTTCCTGGCCATTTTATATTCCATACAGAGAATGGAAATTTCGGAAGTGTTTCTTGGTTTGCAGCCTAAAGCTTTGGTGAGGGCTTTCTTTTTTTTTGAACAGATAGAGTCAAACCAGCCCTTGCCCTTTTTTAATTTATCGGTATTATTACTAGTGAGTGTCTCCCTTATGCATTCTAAGAATTCTACAAAGGAAGACACCACGAATTGGGTATGATTATCACAGTCTAAACAGTTACTAATATTATGAAGGGCATTCCTCATTATTTTGGGTATCACCTTTGTTTTATCAATTTTGGGCCACTTCAGTTGATATCCATTTCGCCTGGCTAATATCGGCTGACCAATTACTTGGGAGGTTGTCACGGCCCTCTGCATAAGTTGGATCTCACAAAGTAGAATCGCATGGTCACTAAAAGCATTAAATTGAATATTTACTTTGCTACACCTGGTGTTTAAGGGATTTGTAACCAATATAAAATCAATAGTTGATTCCTGATGTTCCCAGTGAAACGTTGGAGACAAAGTATCACTAATAGTGGCTATGTTGTTGACCATAAGCACATTTCTCGTAGAAATTAACATATTCAGAGTGTTTCCGTAAATATTATGCGAGAAATGGTGGACAGGATTGCCCCTCATATCCTCCACACCACAAACCCGATCTAAGTTATGGTAGCAAGGATGTATGTTAAAATCTCCCATCCAGATGATGTTTAAGACAGCCTTTTGTTTAATGAATTTGGTCGCCTTATCAATGGCACAGTTCACTTCATCCAAAACTTTATGCATATTTGGGCCAAAGTTGTTATTATAAAAGTTTATTAAGAGCCATTGATCCCGATTAGCGAACTCTAAAATAGTAAGATGAAAGTATGGGGAGGTTCCTTCTAGCATCTTTACTTTTATTGCTAGTGTATTTGGAATCAGAGGGGCTGATTCACAGAACTAATCTGAGACAAAATCCTAAACTTACTACTTTTGGTATTCACAGAAGGCATTTAATAGTAGTAAAGTTAGGACTACTAACTTTACTACTACTAAATTGAGACAAAATCCTAAACTTACTACTTTTGGTATTCACAGAAGGCATTTAGTAGTAGTAAAGTTAGGACTACTAACTTTACTACTACTAACTTGAGACAAAATCCTAAACTTATTACTTTTGGTATTCACAGAAGGCATTTAGATGTAGTAAAGTTAGGACTACTAAATTTACTACTACTAACTTGAGACAAAATCCTAAGCTTACTACTTTTGGTATTAAGGCATTTAGTAGTAGTAAAGTTAAGACTACTAACTTTACTACTACTAAATGCCTTCTGTGAATACCAAAAGTAGTAAGTTTAGGATTTTATCTCAGATTAGTTCTGGGAATAGGCCCCAGAGTTATTAAGCCCCCTTTAGCTCTTCCCGAGGGGGACGGGGTGGCTCTTATCTGATATGAGTGATAACCGTTAACGAATATCTCTTCTGTGGCCCAGGTCTCCTGCAGGCAGGAGATATCTTGATCCTGCCATAGTTTAAGCCAATGGGAATCCCCAAGTTTATTTGAAATACCTGCGACATTCCATGATACTATTCTTATTACATTTGAATACCCCCTATTGTTATTACTGGGGGTAGTAATCGCTTCTCTGTCGGTGTTATTTGCGGGAACCACCGTGGGCAATAAGCCCTGCCCCACCTGCCTATTTTCAGGTAGTCAGTCGCACGTTTCTAACCCTGAAAGGGGGGCAATCTATTCTCCAAGGGAATTACCTGGTTGTCCATCTGATTATAGCTACCTGGGTTTTCCCTTGTATAGAGTGACGTTCCCAAGACCAGCGGTGAAAGGGGCCTAAAGAAATAGCCCAGTGAAAATGCAGTGATCTGTGTCCCTACAGGAGGAATTCTATGCAGGTAGTCTAGAAGGAATTTTGCGACATAGGGATTATTAAAATTAATCACAACGCAACCACCCTGAGTCACTTTCGGGGACACACCCAACCACCCTACCCTTCTGGCCCTGATGATTTGATTGGCTAGATGTGGCCCCCCGCAACCGGACCCCGCTGCATAACAGTTCAGCCAATGAAGGGACTTATGCATCAGCTGAGAAGTAGTTTCCACTTGACCCTCCCTCAAAGGTGGAACATTTCTCAGTACTATCACTAGCGGCATTGCTGCCGGGGGGAGATGGAGAGAGTAGTGCTCGTTATTGGAGTGCTGTCTTGAACTAACTACTTTGTCCCCGCCCCCCCTTGGGGCCGATTGGGAATTAGTTGAATGGCTAGATCTAATAGGAGCTGATACAGAAGGTAAATTCTTCTGAACCCTTATGCTTCCTTGGTGTTCACCTTCCGGGAGATTAATATTGTAAGTATTAGGGACGGTACCCTGGTTGTAATTACCCGGGGTTTGATGCTGGTGCAATACACTGTCCCCCACCTTCGTTGTAGACAGAGCTGAGCCCCCTGATGAAACTGCGGGCCCAGGAGTCTGGTGAGAGTCGTGGCTGTCCGTTTCCTCACTTAGTGGTATAGCTAAGACCTGTGTCTGGGCCGTCAACCCCTCTAATTCATTTGTCTGGGTTCTATTGACACAAGTATGATGCAATCTCAGCCAACCTCCATTAATGACAGCCTCTCTTCAATTCTGGATAGTTTATACAGGAGAGGATTCAATAGTACAGAAACCATAGTCTCCACCTGCTTCAGGAAGTCCTCCTCAGCCAAGTATGAGGGTAAAATAACAGTATCTGTATCCATAGGCCTGGCTGGTTCAGGTTGTCCCACTTCCAGATCGTCTGTCCTGATACGTTTCCCAGCACATGCCCCTTTGGTAGGTTTTTGCTTGGTGGGTCCGCCCCCCCTTCTTCTTTTGACTGGGGGTCCACTGTGACTGGGATCAGGCTGAGCTGGCACTAGCACTGTCTTAGCCCGGGTCACTATGTTGCCAGTCGGTGTTACACTAAGGGGGGAAGAGGGGGTAGAAGATGTAGCGACGACCGAGCTAGGGGCAAGCTGTTTTGGTGACCTCACAGGCGGGGGTTCCATACTAATGGTACCAAGGGAGGAACACTTTTGTGTAATAAAAGAGTCCAAGGAAAGCCGTCGCTCCGTTAACTCTATTTCGTGCGTTAAAACGGTCTCTGCCCTCGTGAGAAAGGCATCCAAAGTGCCTGCACCCCCACCCCCTGGTCTTTCATTTGGTCCCTTCCGTTTGCTCATGTTAAATGAAGGGATATTATTCAGCACAATCCCACCAAAGTCAAAGGGAGAAAAAGGAATACAAAGAAACACAGTACCTTCAGAATGAGTCGGTTGTTAGAGAGTGGGCCCAGCCCGGCCTCTACCGGTCTCCGAAGGGCGTGGACGGGCCCGCCCTTGGCCCGGGCGCGTCCCCGCGCTCGTCCCACGCTGCGGGCCGGCGTCCTTCCTTTGTAGTGCGTCAGTGCGCTGTGGTCAGTGGGAATTGTGGTCCTCCTGGACCTTGCGGGAGACCGTGCGGGAGAGGCAGCAACAAGAGCCCAACAGAGTCCAGCAGTGACCACAGCTACAGCGCGCCGCGGGCCGACTTCCTTCCTTTTTAGCGCGTCTGCGCGCTGTGGTCAGTGGGAATTGTGGTCCTCCTGGACCTTGCGGGAGACCGTGCGGGAGAGGCATCAACAAGAGCCCAACAGAGCCCAGCAGTGACCGCAGCTACAGCGCGCCGCGGGCCGGCGTCCTTCCTTTGTTGCGCGTCCGTGCGCTGTGGTCAGTGGGAGTTGTGGTCCTCCTGGACCTTGCGGGAGACCGTGCGGGAGAGGCAGCAACAAGAGCCCAACAGAGCCCAGCAGTGACCGCAGCTACCTTTAAAACTCATCTTTCATCCAGAAGAGCAATAGCGAACAAACTTTTATTTGTTCAAAACATTACAGCAAAAGGCTCGTAACACCTCAATGTGAAAAGGTGGCTTGGTATATGCTGTGCACTAATTAAAGTGGGCACCTTGTACCAGTCCACACGACCCTTATGATGTATGAGGTCAAAGATAACCTTTAGAAAGCTATCCAAGTGGTAGCTGTGGAGAGCAGCCTTCAGGCTTAATCTTGAAGGAATGTAAAGCAGCTTGTTTTACCAGAGTATCACCTCCTGAATGACTAAATGAAAGGAGAACCACACAGTAGTGATATAAAAATATGTATCTATTAATATAACACTCTCTACTAATCTCTACATGAGATTAGAACATAAAGCACACAATATTGAATCAATAGAACAATTGTAAGTAGCACAATACACAGCGGACTCCAGGGGAAGACCGAACCATATACTAAATAAATTGTATAACAATCACTACTTGACTAGACACAGTGCCTAGGGCACGTAGAATCGCTGGGACCCCCAGGAACCACCCATGGCAGTGACACAGGGCACCCACGGAGGACGGGTGCAGTGAGGAAACACGACTGCGTGCTCCGTGCAACTCTATGGGAAATTTACAAGTTAAGGACAGTTGTACGAGGACTTCAAGCAAACCCTTTGGAACATAAGAGGTTCTAGAGCCAACACACCAGTGAGTACCGAGGTACCCGTGTTACCTATCCCAGAGGAGCCGGGTGCATAGGGGTCAAGTGGTGTCGGAAACCTCCGTTGTTTTCAATGGAGAGCTGCGAAGAAGTACTGCTGCCAGGAAGGCGAAGAGTGTCCGGTGGAATCCAAGCCTGGATTCGAGGTGAGAGGAACCTGAAAGCAGAGGGGACAGAGTCTGGGTCACTTCAGGTGACCAGGGGCTCGGTAGTCGAATGCCCACCGATGTTGGGTGCTTCAAGTGAGAAGTAAGGATGTTTGACTCTGCAGCCACGGGGATCAGGAGACGTCGAAGATGACCAAAGTCCGGAGGTGAGCTGTCCCATGAAGGATGTCGAGTGCTGAGGGGTCAGTGTCCAGCTGGAGCACCAACAAGCCTTCGCAAATGCAACCCACGCGGGCAGAGGAAACAGGTTACGGTGTGGACCAGCAAGGTCCATGAGACTCTCCAAGAAATGGGGAATCAGGGCACGTCTGGAGCAACCAGGGAAGCCCAAGAACTAACAAGGTGACCCTCGCCAGGACCCACAGGCCAATGAACCAGGGATCGCAAGGAGACCTCGAGCGAATTCGCAAAGCACCAGCCCACAGAGCACTCGGTGAGTGGAGGCTGGATATCTTCGGTGCAAATGCTGCTCGGGGTCAGGACTACACAGAGTCCAAAGCACAAGCTCAGGGATTGCCAACAAGCATATGCTTCTGCAATTGTACGCGTTGCACAGGTGTTCGGGTTGCACGGTCCCCACGAGGGATACTGGTCTCAGAATTGCTGAGAGGTCAGATCAACCTCGAGGACCTTCGGGAACCCACCTCCTGTGTTGCTGAAATCTTCAGAGTCCGCAGGAGCTCTGGAGATGCAAGCCGGTCAGATGCAGTTTTAGGTGCCTGCTGCTGCAGGGGAGTAACTCCTTTACTCCAAGGGAGATTCTTCAGTCGTCCAGCGTCATGCAGACAGTCGAAGTACTTGGTTTCTTCTTAGCAGAATCTTGTCCAGGTAAAATCTAAAGTCCTGTAGCCAGGTATCCCACTTTATACCCACGGGAGAGGGCTGGAAAGATTCTGTGGACCCTCCTAGGGGAGGGGCAGGACAGAGGGGTGGCTACACCGGTGACCCACAGTAGTAGTTCTAGAAGGGTGGAATCATATCTCCCACACCAGTTACTGGTGTGGAGGTATGATTCCAAGGTGTTTGACACCAAACACGACATGTTTCTAAGCAGCGGTTTTAAAGTTAGCATTTACCGCGAGGTTATAATGCAACTTAACCTATATGTCTGGCTGCATCACTGACAACCCTGGAGGATGGTCTCCAAAGGCTGCAGAGGGGCTCTGCTCATGCAGGGGCACCCTCTCACGTAAAACCCAGCACCCTGCCTTCAGGATTGATAAGGCCTGCCATAGGGGTGACTGATAGGTTTTTAAGTGTAGTGATTTAGATAGATTTAGGGAACCTATATCTAAGTAAGTGGTGCAAGCACCAGTTTACACAGGCTGCTGTAGCAGACCTGTTGTGTCATTTTGAATGGCCTCTCATGGGTGGCATAATACATGCTTCAGCCCATGGGAGGCCTCTGAGGTACCTATGCCCTGGGTACATGGTGTACCATATACTAGGGACTTATAAGGGTACCCCAGTATCCAATCTGGAGTGTACCTAAAGTACATGCATATCAATTTAAGGGAGAAAGCAGATAGACTGGGGTCCTGGATAGCAGGATCCCAGTCAGACTAGTCCAAACACAGTGATACATCAGCAAAAATTGTGGGTAACCATAAGAAGCAGATCCTACTTTCCTACACTCAACACATTACCTTTTCCAGGTCATTGACACAAAATTTCTGCCTTCGCTATATTACAGTTCAAAATTGCTAAAAGTGAAAGATGTGGTGATTTTAAATACACTTTAATTGAGCCTCTTTGTTAGACCTGGCAATTTTGGCATGATTTCCCCTGTCATTTTGCTTCTGGCCTCCTGTTATTTTGACTGTGAGCTTCTTTTCGTTTTTGCTGGATTTAGGACTCTGGGCACTTTACCACTGCTGACCAGTGCTAAAGTGCAAGTGCTCCCTGTTTAAATTGTATTGTTGATTGGATTATCCATGATTGGTTTATTTGATTTATTATCAAGTCCCTAGTAAAGTGCACGAGGTGTGCCCAGGGCCCGTAAATCAAATGCTACTAGTGGGCCTGCAGCACTGATTGTGCCACCCATGAGTCCACGAGTAGCCGTGCAAACATGTCTCAGACCTGCCACTGCACTGGCTGTGTGTGCAGTTTTAAACTCGACCCACTTCCCAGGTTCAAACCTTCCCTTTTACTACATGTAAGTCACCCATAAGGCAGGCCCATCGCAGCCCCATGTGCAGGGTGCAGTGTATTTAAAGGGTAGGATATGTTCTTTGGTGTTTTACATGTCCTAATAGTGAAATACTGCTAATTTTGTTTTTCACTATTGCAAGGACTATCTCTCCCGTAGGATAAAATGGGGATTGCCTTGAATTATCTTTTAGGTGTAATTTCCCATTGGGAGTAGATGGAGATTTGGAGTTTGGGGTCTTTAAACTTGCAATTTAAAAATTTATCTTTTGATGAAGTTGATTTTTAAATTGCGTGTTTGAAAATGCAACTTTTAGAAAGTGGGCTTTTTATTGCTTAGCCATTCTGTGCCTCTGCCTGTCTGTAGAATCCAAGTCTGGGTTGGCTGACAGTTGGGCTCTCTCTTGTGCATTCACTCTAGACATTCACACAAAGGGAACTGAGGTGTGCCTTGCATATCCTGATGGGCCATCACAAGGCTGTTGGGCCTTCCTGAGCTAGAGAAGTGGGAGGAGTTGTCACTGACACCTGGATGGGGCTGTGCCTGTCCACACACAAAGCTGTTTCCACCCCCGTAGAGTGTCTGGAGCCAGGTCAGGGAAATCAGGGTCTTGTGCACTACAATGACTTTCCTTTGAAGTTTGACTACTTCAGAGGCAGAAAGGGGTATAAGTATTGGACCTCTGACACCCCAAAATCAGAACACTTCTGGACTAAGGACATTCTGCCAGGAAATTGAGCTGGATGCTGTAGTCGGGACTGACATGCTGCCTTTTGCTTTGTTGGACTGACTTGTGCTTGCTGCTTCTGTCCTGGGAGGGAAATGACTGGACTTTCCTTTCTGAATCCTGCCTCCAAGGTTCTCCAAGGGCTTGTGCATGCTTGCCTCCTGTTAAAAAGTCCCAGGGCCATCAAAGACTTCAACTGCATCTTGCTAACAGCACTTGGACTTCTCTGCTGGGAGTCCTGATTGCTAAGTGATGCCAAATCTAGTTCCTGGGCCCTTGGAATCCTGTGGCTGGTGCTGCAACTCAAAAAAAGCAACATCAATGCCATTAGTAATGCCACTGCCTGCACCGGAGCTGAGGGCACCGCTCGTGAAGAGCACGATGCACTGCCTGACTTACACCGCAGCTCTGGTGTTGCAGACAACAGCAACCTATTGATGTTGACATCGTCATCGAGTCCGCTGCCTGCAACGGAGCTTAGGGCACCACTAGTGAAGTGCACCATGCACCGCCCTGACTTGCACCGCAGCCCCGACCTCTCTGACAACAGTGCTTAGCACCGATGCCATGCCACTGCCTGCACCAAAGTCGAGGGCACCGCTCGTGAAGAGCACAACACACCGCCCCAACTTACAGCGCAGCCCTGACGCCTGTTGACACCAGCGCCCCAACCGCCCCATCGCGGAGTCGAAAACCGATGTGAGTGACCTCCCGAACTCATCGACACTGCACCATCGTAAGGAACTGACATCTCACCGCCAACACCGCATCACCTTCCCTGCGCAGGAGTTAGGAACTGATGCCGCACCAGCACCTGCGAAGCCTCACCTCCCCAACGCCATGCAACGTCTTTGTTTTAATCGTTTTCAAGGTACCGTTACTGAGGGTCCATTTGACTCCGCAGCCGGCCGGCGCTTCTCGCGGTCAGCTCCGAACTGTTGGATTAGTACCTGTCACGATGTCGAGATAGCCCCAGGTGGTGCTATTGTTTTCTAGGCACTATATTTTCATAGTAATCTTTCTAAAAGTGATATCTCGATTTGTGTATGTTGGATATTGTCTTGTTTTAATCACATAAATATTGGCTATTTTTCTAAACTGATGTGAACTCCTTTTGTAGTGTTTTCACTGTGTTACTGTGTGCTTTGCACATTGCCTCTGAGATAAGCCTGACTGCTTCTGCCAAGCTACCAAGGGGTGAGCAGAGGTTATCTTAGCTGTGTGACTCCCTTACCCTGACTAGAGTGAGGGTCCCTACTTGGGCAGGATGTAAACCACTGGCAACTAGAGACCCCATTTCTAACACTCTTCAAAACACTCTTTGCGATACCACTGTGTGTCTCGCAAGCTCAAATCGGGCTAGAGTTAAGCCTATACCATCAGGGCCCAGTAAGGAATGGGGGCCTCAGTCAAATTGTGTTGGAGGCTGAGATCAGCTGCATCGGACACACTCTCCCACCAGTGTTGGCTGGAAATTTGGCCCAGGAAAAGTTGTCATTGAACTTTGCCATCCAACAATCAATTAAAGCCCTGCAATTAGCCGATATATAGAAAACCATGATGGAATATGTCACCTGCAACCAGATCACCAACAAGCAGCCAAGCTTTTATCACGAACCTTAGACAAGGCTGAGTTTGCTCACAAACACCATGCGTGGGCAGTCTTGCCATCATATGCAAGGCCCACAGCAATAGCTGACTTCTCATTTCTCTGCGGTCAGGAAACATGCTTTGCTGCTCATTTGCCTTGGCATTTTCCCATCAAAGGATATCCTCCTCTCTTGGAAGGTGTCTTGTCCAACAACCAGTGCCGCTTATGCGGATATACTCACAAAACCCTGCTCCACCTACTATGTGTGTGCCCAGCCCTCTTAACTCATAGATGAAACCTCTTACGACCAGCTCTAAGAGATGTGCAAGTTAGGTCATGTCACCCAGCAGTAATAGCTCTACTAAGTGGGAATCGAGTACAATTATTCTGCAAGGCAGTGAGGTTCCTCACCTATGCTTCAAAAAGCTGGAAGGGCATTGAAACTGAGCTGCTAGGGCTTTCAAAACGGATTTGTGTACAAAGGGACTCCTCACATTGGCAACTCTTACAGTGCATTTGCAGCACCTCAGCCTAGCCTAGTCTGATTTCTGATGTCACAGTCACATCTATGCACAAAAACTTTATTCCTGGACTGGATCAGCATTCTCTGTATTTAATGCCTCAAAGAGGCTTTTTTTCCTTTTACTGATTGCTTGTTTCATTATGTCAAATAATGCATATTGCAAAGATTTTAATTAATCTAACAATAAAAGTACTATTGCTACTTATTTCTGCTTTCATTTAATGTTTTTTCAAATGTAATTTTGTGATGGGTCTTTTGATAATTAGGGGCTTATTAACAAGTAGCTTGCACCACCAATGCGTGAGAAGTTTTGACGCATTGGCAGAGCCATCACTGCTCCATATTCACAAGGTGACGTATCTTTGAGGATGCGTCACTTTTCGTCGGCCTGCGTCGTTTTTTTCCTTTGTCGTAATCGACTGTGTTGTGTCAGTTTTAATATATGCAAGGTAGGTGTTCCATTGGAAAATCCCCGTAAAGCTGACGCAGTGGTACTTATGACATTTTTGCCGATATGACGCATGCTTGGGAAGAGAGCTGCTGAGCTTGAGATGCGTCAAAATCCCTCCGCCTCAAAAACCTAGATGTAGGAATGATGCATCGGCTGTTTCAGAGGAATTTGACCAGCTGAAATGACTTGAAACAGTGTAATCTGCTATCAAGTCATATCCCCTCAACAGGTAAGTGCACACATAAGGCAGGCAACACGGTAAATCATACATTACACTCCATTAATGAGTTATGTCACACGTACATATGCATATTGGTACACATAAGTACACTATGCCCACTTGTATGTGTGATATACAGGATTAGAGTGCAAGGTGAGTTTTTCACCTTTTCACACTCTATTACATTTGTCCTATACAGTAGGCTACTTGCATCAGTAAAAACGGACTCATCATCTCTGTTTTTTTAACGCATTGCTGTAGTTGAGTCCGTTTTATGACCAACTACAGCAATACACCACTTTTGAGCCATATACCTTGCAGCATCCTTCCCACAGATATGACGCATCCATGAATCCTTGTGCCATGGAGCCCCCTATTGTAAATACGGCGCATCCATGGCATCGTAAGGATTTCTGTTGCAGGGGCTAGTGATTTTGACGCATTGCTGCGTTCCTGCAGCGATGCGTCATTTCTGGTAAATGAGGCCCTTATTTTTTTGCAGACATATGCTTGCCACATTTAGATGGCAACAATTTTACTTTTTTATTACTTTTAGACCTTTAATGCGTATTGCATATGTTTGCATAAAATTAAACTTGGAGCATTGAAGTCTTTATTCACAAATAGAGGGACAAAGGGCTTTTATACATGAGGTCCAGCACAAATGCCCAAATGCAATATGAAAATTAGAGTTGTGCTGTTCCTAAATAATCTAGAGTGTAGCAATATACAAAAGACAGTAGGCTACAGAGTCAAAGAGATGGGAATCCATTTCTTTGGAATATAATGCCCTCACACACCCAGTTGGGTGTCATGCTTCATCATCGGGCTGCTCCTCGTCTGGCCGGCGCTGCAATGCCTGACGGGCTCCCAATGAGGGGCACTTTGGCGGAGATCTTTTTCCAAATAGCCGTTTGGTGCCGTGGGGGTGAGGGGCTTAGTGAGTGTAGATGAATGAGTGGTGTGTGATGTTTATGTGAATTAAAACAGGGTTGGGAGTACCAGCAAAAATAATTTTAATTGTGGGGTCTCCTACCCTGATTAAAATAAAAAGGAAAGGCGCAATGCTAAGTTAATGTCTCAGGTGTGGCGCTCTTCCGTGTGGTTGGTCAACATGTTTCTCGCCTATTCTACAAGTCTAGAGGCGATTCGTCAGGACCTAAAGTTAAAAAACTATCTACACTAAGGTGGACCGAAAAAACAATAATGAACTAATGATAGAGGTTTATGCCACCATGACTTACTCTGTCTAATGACTGGTAGTACTGGTTCTACCTATTATGGAGAGAAAATCACATATTAATGCATGATATCAAACCAATAATACGAGTATCAAACACTACTGTCCTGTTCCCTGTGTGTCTAATTCACAGCACACAGTGGTGAGGTGTTACAGGCATATATACACCAGGTGCCAAATGTTATTGTGGTCACATTATGTCTCATGTATGTAGTGACCAAATCAGTGTATTAAAAACCCAAAACTGCAGAAAGAGCACAAGACTCACCCTATTTGGGATATACTACTGCTTCATCAATCCCCGGCAGGTCAAGATATGAGGAACTTCCCCATATACTAGAGGGGTATACAGATAAAAGGAACAGTTAAGAACTGCCAGCTTGCGAAGTTGATCGCGCTTAAATTAAATAAACTAGAGGATTTGATATGCCTCCTTAAAATGTATAGTAACATGCTCCTACATCACACTATCTGTTACATGGAAAAGTGAACATATTTCAAGGGGAGTTCTTTAAAGTTGCCCAAATCATAAAAAGTCATAGTCCCTGTTATGATGGAAATACACAGGCTTCATATTTGTTACCGAAGTTAGGTTAAGGAAATAAAAAATAAAAAGAGGGGGGTAGGGAAGGTGCATCTACCTAGTTGACTGTGTTTAAAATGGCTGAGAAACCATTTAACAGGGGTTAGCAGTAGGGAACAACAACAGACCACCAAGGTTAACAAAGTACTCACGTTTGCGTACCCGGAGCCAGCCCAAAAGGAGACCCTGATTGTTAATCTCTCTCAAAGGACTCTGACAGATATCGAGACAAGAGTCCTAGAAAAGGGACTTGGGTATGTTCCAACTCCCAGGACAGACAGGTTCCAGGAACAGTGCGAACTACAAAAATTCTTTCGGAAGGTACGCCTCAAAGCCTTCTTTAATGAGACACCAACACCACAGCAAACCGATTCTGGTTTACATAATGCCTCGACATTTACTCCCAACAATGGGATGGTACCCAACGAAGTTTTAACCTTCGAACAGGCCGTACTTAAAGATCTAGGGAGTGGTGCAACTAAGAAACATTTCAAAAACATCTCTAATGAAGAGTTGACGGCTGTTAACTCTCTTGCCAATGACACCTCGATAACCATCAAACAGGCAGATAAAGGGGGAGCCACTGTGATAATGGCCACCAGTGACTATGACATTGAATGCCAACGGCAATTAGAGAATCGGCAGTACTACACGCCTATCGCTAGTAGTCCCGGGACACGATTACACCAAACCATAACATCAATGGTTTTCTCGGCAGAAAGCCAAGGTTGGCTAAGCAAAAAGGAGGCGGGATTTTTGATCAAGAAGGATCCTAAAACTCCATATTTTTAAACACTGCCAAAAATCCACAAGGGCGTTCAACCAGTCCCAGGACGTCCCAAAGTATCTGGGATAGACTCAATACTTGAACCCTTGTCCAAGTTTTGCGATCACTTCTTACAGCCATTGGTAAAACAGACACCCTCATATCTACAGGACACCGCAGACATGCTACGTCTACTAGCGAACTTCCCCAACGCCAGTAACATCAGTCTGTTGGTCACCCTAGATGTAGAAGCCCTCTACACAAACATCCCGCAGAGGGCCACTCTAGGTGTGATTGAGGAAGCCTTCAACAAATCAGCCTGGAACTCGCCCACACCCAGCAGGTTCGTTCTGGAACTAGCAACACTGGTTTTGACAGAGAATTTTTTCAATTTTCAAAGGTCAATTATACCATCAGACTCAGGGAACTTCCATGGGGAGCACCATGGCCCCTAGTGTAGCCTGTTTATACATGGCCTCTTTTGAGGAGGAATTCATTTTGAACGACTCTAACCCATACCATGAAAATCTATGCCTCTGGAAGCGGTTTATAGATGATATAATCATCTTCTGGCGAGGCGATGTGGATACATGTAATGATTTCTGCGTGTGGATTAACACCTTGAATCCATACCTCAGAGTCACAAGCTCCATTTCAGACAACCAAATACCGTTCCTTGATCTCTTGATAAGGCTAGATAATGGTACCTTGAGCACAACAATATATAGGAAGCCAACGGATCACAACAGCCTTCTACTGTTCAGTAGTTGCCATCCGCATGCCCTTAAAGAGAATCTTCCAGTGGGACAGTTTCTGAGACTCCGCAGAAACTGTAGTCAAGTGGAGGACTATAAAACAGAAGCAGAAACATTGGCAAAAAATCTTACACATCGTGAATATCCCGCACGCAGTATTGCCCTTTCAAAAAAACGTGCAAGAAACAATAACAGGGAGGCTCTATTAGAACCTAGACAAAAAGCACAAACAGAGACCTTGACATGTGTAACGACATACACTCCAGCCTCCAATAGGATAAAAAATGTTATCAAGAAACATTGGGGCATATTAAATACTGGGAGCATGACCCTTGAATAACCACGCTTTGCTTTCAAACGATCAAGGAATTTGAAAGACATACTGATCCACACGAGGCCTAAGACACGAACGGTTAACACACAAAGACAGCTGTGGGACCTTCCGCCTGTTCAGGGTCACTACCCGTGCAGCACTTGCACAGTTTGTGCCCTCACAGCTGTGACTAAGAATATCATCTTCAATGCAAACTTCACATGGGAATTGCGTAAGCACACTAATTGTAATACGACAAATTGCATTTATATGATTACGTGCCCTTGTAATCTCAGATACATAGGGATGACCACACGTCCGGTCAAAGTGAGAATCACGGAACATCGCAGTAATTTCCGGTGTCAAAAAGTGAATACCAAAATGTGCACACACTTCTTTAACACCCAACATTCACCAGACTCTTTCCGTTGGGTGATTCTTGAAACATTCACTAAAATCAGCAAAGAAGCTTTGTTTTACAAAGAACAAAGATGGGTGCATCGTCTGTCTTCTGACACACAAGGACTGAATGAAGACATTCCTTGGAGTGCTTTACGCACTTAAAACTCCTTGGAATAGTATCTTATTACTTCATCATTGACACTTTTTGACCTTTACTGGAACCCGTACATTAAGATTCACATTGCATGTTATATTACATACTGGGGACACCGTTTAGGAGATGATGATGAAGCCTTAGTGTGACTTTTACTCCACTCCAAAATGGCCTCCAAACTTTCCATAGACTTCAAAATGGCCCCCATTTTTCTTTTCTGTTTACTATGAACAGAGGTAGCGCCAAACTCATGGTGGTCGCCAACCAGTAAAATCCCTCAATAATTTTACTAATTCAACAACCTCTCAAACCCTGCACCCAATCGAGGATGTTTCCAGAGCAGTTATAGGTAGAATCTGACCAGCGGCTCAAGTTATCGTACCCACTCCAATATGGCGCCCGCAGTGTGGAGACCAGCACAATGACTGCCCTCACACACGCGAGCGGTCCAGCAACAGCTGGTAGCAATCACTAGTTAATGAGGAGGAGTAGCAGGTATTTAAACCGGGATTTCGCACTACACCATACCTCCCGGTTCCGGCAGCAGTGGGTAGGTCCCTGGACATATTGTGTACTACGCAAACGTGAGTACTTTGTTAACCTTGGTGGTCTGTTGTTGTTCCCTACTGCTAACCCCTGTTAAATGGTTTCTCAGCCATTTTAAACACAGTCAACTAGGTAGATGCACCTTCCCTACCCCCCCTCTTTTATTTTTTTATTTCCTTAACCTAACTTCGGTAACAAATATGAAGCCTGTGTATTTCCATCATAACAGGGACTATGACTTTTTATGATTTGGGCAACTTTAAAGAACTCCCTTGAAATATGTTCACTTTTCCATGTAACAGATAGCGTGATGTAGGAGCATGTTACTATACATTTTAAGGAGGCATATCAAATCCTCTAGTTTATTTAATTTAAGCGCGATCAACTTCGCAAGCTGGCAGTTCTTAACTGTTCCTTTCATCTGTATACCCCTCTAGTGTATGGGGAAGTTCCTCATATCTTGACCTGCCGGGGATTGATGAAGCAGTAGTATATCCCAAATAGGGTGAGTCTTGTGCTCTTTCTGCAGTTTTGGGTTTTTAATACACTGATTTGGTCACTACATACATGAGACATAATGTGACCACAATAACATTTGGCACCTGGTGTATATATGCCTGTAACACCTCACCGCTGTGTGCTGTGAATTAGACACACAGGGAACAGGACAGTAGTGTTTGATACTCGTATTATTGGTTTGATATCATGCATTAATATGTGATTTTCTCTCCATAATAGGTAGAACCAGTACTACCAGTCATTAGACAGAGTAAGTCATGGTGGCATAAACCTCTATCATTAGTTCATTATTGTTTTTCGGTCCACCTTAGTGTAGATAGTTTTTTAACTTTAGGTCCTGACGAATCGCCTCTAGACTTGTAGAATAGGTGAGAAACATGTTGACCAACCACGCGGAAGAGCGCCACACCTGAGACATTAACTTAGCATTGCGCCTTTCCTTTTTATTTTAATCAGGGTAGGAGACCCCACAATTAAAATTATTTTTGCTGGTACTCCCAACCCTGTTTTAATTCACATAAACATCACACACCACTCATTCATCTACACTCACTAAGCCCCTCACCCCCACGGCACCAAACGGCTATTTGGAAAAAGATCTCCGCCAGAGTGCCCCTCATTGGGAGCCCGTCAGGCATTGCAGCGCCGGCCAGACGAGGAGCAGCCCGATGATGAAGCATGACACCCAACTGGGTGTGTGAGAGCATTATATTCCAAAGAAATGGATTCCCATCTCTTTGACTCTGTAGCCTACTGTCTTTTGTATATTGCTACACTCTAGATTATTTAGGAACAGCACAACTCTAATTTTCATATTGCATTTGGGCATTTGTGCTGGACCTCATGTATAAAAGCCCTTTGTCCCTCTATTTGTGAATATTGATGAGCACGGGTCTCCCGTGGGACTCAATTTTGTGTTTTGGTGGGTAAATACTATATTTTGTCCCCCTACACTTTTTGTTGGCACAACCCATTCGGTTGGGTGTTTGCCACTTTTATTATCCCACCCACCCCTTGAAGCACACCTATATCCTCAGCATCATGGAGGAACAAGGACTTAGCTTCGGAGATGATCAAGCTGCAGAAATTCTACGAGCTCCCTCTATTTTTGGAACAGAGAGTAGCGCTGCCACAGGGAGCCAGTCTGAGGACTGGCAATCCCTGTCCTCTTTGAAACGCGAATGGGTAAAAATAACCTTACATGGCGCGTTAATGACGGAATATCTGAGGGCCAATATAGCACCTAATGGCCTAATAGTACGTAATTTTCCCCGTCTATTCCTGGAAGATGGGACATTCAAGAAAGAATGGTCCCTGGTATCGTGGAAATGTACTAGGGATCTTTTGATCTTGATAATCAACACAGCTAAGAGAATAGCGGATGCGCTATTGGCGAGAATCCAGGTAGCAGAAGAGGCCATTAAGAGCGCCATGTCTACTACCGCTGCTTTTAAGCTCAAACTAACTGAGCTAAATAATGAAATAGCGGAACATAAAGAATACTTAATGAAGCAGAAAGTAACTAAGCTACAAAAAGACATTCGTAAGTTCGATAAGGAGAAGGTTTACCCCCAGATGTTCCCCCAGATTCTAACAACACCTCTGATGCGAGCTCCAACTCGACTAGAAGAGGCTCATCCACTAATAGCGACTCAAGTACGGAAGAGTGGGGCTTTAACCAGCGTAGAAGGGGAGGCGGACAAGGCTTTGCAGGATTCCAAGTACCCCAATACCAGGGGCCTGGTTTCTGGCCATACCCCATGTACCCTCAAGGGCCCCCACAGTTTTACCCTACTGGCAACAACCAGCCTTTTTTAGAAAGAGGTTGGGGCAGACGGCGCGGAAGAAAAAGAGGGCATCAGCAACAACAACAGAGAAGAGTTCAATGGCAGGAATCCAACCAGAATGTGGTGGAAACCTGGAGCCACACCAAAAGGAGACCCTGATTGTTAATCTCTCTCAAAGGACTCTGACAGATATCGAGACAAGAGTCCTAGAAAAGGGACTTGGGTATGTTTCAACTCCCAGGACAGACAGGTTCCAGGAACAGTGCGAACTACAAAAATTATTTCGGAAGGTACGCCTCAAAGCCTTCTTTAATGAGACACCAACACCACAGCAAACCGATTCTGGTTTACATAATGCCTCGACATTTACTCCCAACAATGGGATGGTACCCAACGAAGTTTTAACCTTCGAACAGGCCGTACGTAAAGATCTAGGGAGTGGTGCAACTAAGAAACATTTCAAAAACATCTCTAATGAAGAGTTGACGGCTGTTAACTCTCTTGCCAATGACACCTCCATAACCATCAAACAGGCAGATAAAGGGGGAGCCACTGTGATAATGGCCACCAGTGACTATGACATTGAATGCCAATGGCAATTAGAGAATCGGCAGTACTACATGCCTATCGCTAGTAGTCCCGGGACACGATTACACCAAACCATAACATCAATGGTTTTCTCGGCAGAAAGCCAAGGTTGGCTAAGCAAAAAGGAGGTGGAATTTTTGATCAAGAAGGATCCTAAAACTCCATATTTTTATACACTGCCAAAAATCCACAAGGGTGTTCAACCAGTCCCAGGCCGTCCCATAGTATCTGGGATAGACTCAATACTTGAACCCTTGTCCAAGTTTTGCAATCACTTCTTACAGCCATTGGTAAAACAGACACCCTCATATCTACAGGACACCGCAGACGTGCTACGTCTACTAGCGAACTTCCCCAATGCCAGTAACATCAGTCTATTGGTCACCCTAGATGTAGAAGCCCTCTACACAAACATCCCGCAGAGGGCCACTCTAGGTGTGATTGAGGAAGCCTTCAACAAATCAGCCTGGAACTCGCCCACAACCAGCAGGTTCGTTCTGGAACTAGTAACACTGGTTTTGACCGAGAATTTTTTCGAATTCAAAGGTCAATTATACCATCAGACTCGGGGAACTTCCATGGGGAGCACCATGGCCCCTAGTGTAGCCTGTTTATACATGGCCTCTTTTGAGGAGGAATTCATTTTGAACGACTCTAACCCATACCATGAAAATCTATGCCTCTGGAAGCGGTTTATAGATGATATAATCATCTTCTGGCGAGGCGATGTGGATACATGTAATGATTTCTGCGTGTGGATTAACACCTTGAATCCATACCTCAGATTCACAAGCTCCATTTCAGACAACCAAATACCGTTCCTTGATCTCTTGATAAGGCTAGATAATGGTACCTTGAGCACAACAATATATAGGAAGCCAACGGATCGCAACAGCCTTCTACTGTTCAGTAGTTGCCATCAGCGTGCCCTTAAAGAGAATCTTCCAGTGGGACAGTTTCTGAGACTCCGCAGAAACTGTAGTCAAGTGGAGGACTATAAAACAGAAGCAGAAACATTGGCAAAAAATCTTACACATCGTGAATATCCCGCACGCAGTATTGCCCTTTCAAAAAACGTGCAAGAAACAATAACAGGGAGGCTCTATTAGAACCTAGACAAAAAGCACAAACAGAGACCTTGACATGTGTAACGACATACACTCCAGCCTCCAATAGGATAAAAATGTTATCAAGAAACATTGGGGCATATTAAATACTGGGAGCATGACCCTTGAACAACCACGCTTTGCTTTCAAACGATCAAGGAATTTGAAAGACATACTGATCCACACGAGGCCTAAGACACGAACGGTTAACACACAAAGACAGCTGTGGGACCTTCCGCCTGTTCAGGGTCACTACCCGTGCAGCACTTGCACAGTTTGCGCCCTCACAGCTGTGACTAAGAATATCATCTTCAATGCAACCTTCACATGGGAATTGCGTAAGCACACTAATTGTAATATGACAAATTGCATTTATATGATTACGTGCCCTTGTAATCTCAGATACATAGGGATGACCACACGTCCGGTCAAAGTGAGAATCACGGAACATCGCAGTAATTTCCGGTGTCAAAAAGTGAATACCAAAATGTGCACACACTTCTTTAACACCCAACATTCACCAGACTCTTTCCGTTGGGTGATTCTTGAAACATTCACTAAAATCAGCAAAGAAGCTTTGTTTTACAAAGAACAAAGATGGGTGCATCGTCTGTCTTCTGACACACAAGGACTGAATGAAGACATTCCTTGGAGTGCTTTACGCACTTAAAACGCCTTTGGAATAGTATCTTATTACTGCATCATTGACACTTTTTGACCTTCACTGGAACCCGTACATTAAGATTCACATTGCATGTTATATTACATACTGGGGACACCGTTTAGGAGATGATGATGAAGCCTTAGTGTGACTTTTACTCCACTCCAAAATGGCCTCCAAACTTTCCATAGACTTCAAAATGGCCCCCATTTTTCTTTTCTTTTCTGTTTACTATGAACAGAGGTAGCGCCAAACTCATGGTGGTCGCCAACCAGTAAAATCCCTCAATAATTTTACTAATTCAACAACCTCTCAAACCCTGCACCCAATCGAGGATGTTTCCAGAGCAGTTATAGGTAGAATCTGACCAGCGGCCCAAGTTATCGTACCCACTCCAATATGGCGCCCGCAGTGTGGAGACCAGCACAATGACTGCCCTCACACACGCGAGCGGCCCAGCAACAGCAGGTAGCAATCACGAGTTAATGAGGAGGAGTAGCAGGTATTTAAACCGGGCTTTCGCACTACACCATACCTCCCGGTCCCGGCAGCAGTGGGTAGGTCCCTGGACATATTGCGTACTACTCAAACGTGAGTACTTTGTTAACCTTGGTGGTCTGTTGTTGTTCCCTACTGCTAACCCCTGTTAAATGGTTTCTCAGCCATTTTAAACACAGTCAACTAGGTAGATGCACCTTCCCTACCCCCTCTTTTTATTTTTTATTTCCTTAACCTAACTTCGGTAACAAATATGAAGCCTGTGTATTTCCATCATAACAGGGACTATGACTTTTTATGATTTGGGCAACTTTAAAGAACTCCCCTTGAAATATGTTCACTTTTCCATGTAACAGATAGCGTGATGTAGGAGCATGTTACTATACATTTTAAGGAGGCATATCAAATCCTCTAGTTTATTTAATTTAAGCGCGATCAACTTCGCAAGCTGGCAGTTCTTAACTGTTCCTTTCATCTGTATACCCCTCTAGTGTATGGGGAAGTTCCTCATATCTTGACCTGCCGGGGATTGATGAAGCAGTAGTATATCCCAAATAGGGTGAGTCTTGTGCTCTTTCTGCAGTTTTGGGTTTTTAATACACTGATTTGGTCACTACATACATGAGACATAATGTGACCACAATAACATTTGGCACCTGGTGTATATATGCCTGTAACACCTCACCGCTGTGTGCTGTGAATTAGACACACAGGGAACAGGACAGTAGTGTTTGATACTCGTATTATTGGTTTGATATCATGCATTAATATGTGATTTTCTCTCAATAATAGGTAGAACCAGTACTACCAGTCATTAGACAGAGTAAGTCATGGTGGCATAAACCTCTATCATTAGTTCATTATTGTTTTTTCGGTCCACCTTAGTGTAGATAGTTTTTTAACTTTAGGTCCTGACGAATCGCCTCTAGACTTGTAGAATAGGCGAGAAACATGTTGACCAACCACACGGAAGAGCGCCACACCTGAGACATTAACTTAGCATTGCGCCTTTCCTTTTATTTTAATCAGGGTAGGAGACCCCACAATTAAAATTATTTTTGCTGGTACTCCCAACCCTGTTTTAATTCACATAAACATCACACACCACTCATTCATCTACACTCACTAAGCCCCTCACCCCCACGGCACCAAACTGCTATTTGGAAAAAGATCTCCGCCAAAGTGCCCCTCATTGGGAGCCCGTCAGGCATTGCAGCGCCGGCCAGACGAGGAGCAGCCCGATGATGAAGCATGACACCCAACTGGGTGTGTGAGGGCATTATATTCCAAAGAAATGGATTCCCATCTCTTTGACTCTGTAGCCTACTGTCTTTTGTATATTGCTACACTCTAGATTATTTAGGAACAGCACAACTCTAATTTTCATATAGCATTGAAGTCTTGCCAAGGCCAGACCAGTTGGCTTTACAGATGCTTGTTAGATATTGATACAGTGCACACGATGTCACAAAATACTGACGTGATTCAATATCCTAACCCTATGAAGGCAATAGGAGAAACATAGATCATGTCCTCTACGATGTTAGTCATGTAGTTCTTTGTCAGGAATGCATAACTGTATTTGCTCATACACGTTTGCCATAACAAAACACCAGACTAACATTAATAAAAATATATGCATCATGTAAGATTGATGTTAAGTTCAGATTTATACACCTCAATTGAGATGCATGGTGTGAGAAGTTGGCCTGGCATATGCTGTCCACTAATTATAGTGGGCACCTTGCACCAGTCCAAATCGACTCTTATGGTAGGTAGGTTAAAGACAACCTTATTGAAAGCTATCCTAGTGGTAGCTGTGGAGAGCAGCCTTCAGGCTAAGTCTTGAAGGAATGTAAAGCAGCTTGTTTTACCAGTCTATAATCTCTTGAGTGACCAAATGAAAGAGCACCACACCAGGTATATATTCAAAATATATGTATTTATTACTAAACACACCCCTCTAGTCTCTTTATGAGGCTAGAGTTCGAAGTACATAGGTTATAAGATCTTAAATCACAGTAATAGCACAAATACACGTTTGAGCCCTAGGGGCGTACCAAACCATATACCAATAAAATGGTATGCGAACCACGACTGAACTAGACACTAGGCCTAGAGCCTCTAGAAGTGCTTGGACCACAAGGAACCACCCAAGGTAGTGACACAGGGGACCCACGGGAGACGCGTGCAGTGTAAATACACAACCGCGATACGCCGTTAACTTCTATGGAGAAAGTCGGGATCGGGAAAATAGAGGAAAGGGACACTTTAAAGAGGACTAGGACAAAACCCTTTGAGATCTAGGACTTTGAAGAGTCTCTACCCACGGGAGCACCGGAGTACTCGTGTTACCTCACCCAGGGAAGCCGAGTGCATAGGTGCCTTTCGGGTCGGGTTTCGTCGTCGTTTCTTATGGCGATCTGCTGCAAAGTGCTGCTGGCGACCAGGAGAAAAGTGTCCGGGTGGATCCAAGAGTGGATCGGAGTTCTGAAGAACCTGAAAGCAGAGGGGACAGAGTCTGGGTCACTAGCCAGTGACCAGGAGGGCGATGGACAGATGCCCACCGATGTCGAGTGCTTCAAGTTTGTTGACGGTCGTCTTGACTCTTCAGCCACGAGGTCCGGGAGGCGTTGTCGGCGACCAGGAGCAGGATTCGGGCTGTTGCTCGATGTCTGTCGAGTGCAGAGGTGTCGGCGACCAGATTGGACCCAACAGGCCTTGGCAACGGCAAGTCTCGAGTAAGATGTAGATCGTCGATGATGCAGACCAGCAAGGTCTGGGGAACTCACCCAGCAAGGGTAAGTGAGGGCAGGCCTGGAGCAACCAGACTGCCAAGTAAAGAAAAGATTGGCCTTCGGTAAGGGCTACTAGCCAACGGGCTAGCGACCGCGAAGGAGCCTCGTGACGCCGCACGTGGAGCTGGCTTACAGGACACTCGTGGAGTGGGGGCCAGTGATCTTCGGTGCAGGTGGTGCTGGAGGCTAGGGCTACTCGGAGCCCAAAGCACGACTTCTTGGGAGACCCAGAAGATGGTGCACTTGCAAGTGTGCTCGGTGTCCAGGGGTCACGGTCTCACGTTACCCACGATAGCCACGGGCCTCAGCTTTGCTGGGGACTCAGGGTAGCCTCGGGAAGTCTGAGAATCCACCTCTGGTGATGCGATGACTTCGGCGTCCGACGGAGCTTCAGTGATGCGAACCGGACAGATGCTTCTTTGGTGCCTGCCAAGCAGGGGAGTCACTCCTTGACCCCAAGGGAGATTCTTCAGTCCTCTAATCGTGAGTAGAGCGTCGAAGGTCCAGGATTCTGTTTCAGAGTTTCGTCCAGGTATAATCTAAAGTCCTAAGGACTGGGTTCCTACCTTTATTCCAAAAATAGGGGATGGACTACTCTGTGGCCCCACCTATGGGTGGGTCAGGGCAGAGGGGTGGCTACACCCCTTTCCCTTTGTCCAGTTCGTGCCAAAGCAGGGGCTGCAAGCCCCTGATCCGGTTTGAACTGGGGTATGCACAGGGACACCAAATGTGCCCCCAGTGCAGGACTTCAAAGCACCCGAAAGTGCTCCCGCCCAGCCCCAATACACATTGTCCTGTCTGGGGAGGTGGTCACACCTCCCTGGGACAGGAAACCTATTGTCCAGGCCTCCCCTGCCGGAGTTTCGTCCAGCAGCAGGAGGCCAGACTCGTGTCTGTGGCAGCAGCATCCATTTTGTGATGCCAGGGCTCTGGAAAGAAGTTACCGGACTCGTCAGAGTTAACATGCCTTTCCCTCTAGAAGGGTGGAATGCTACCCCCGCCGCCAGGATTGGCGGGGGGTAGTATTCCAAGATGTTTGACACCAAACACGACATGTTTAGGTGCAGCCATTCCATAGTTAGCATTTTACCGCGAGGATATAATGCGTTTAAGAGTATATGGTCAGGCTGCACTACAAACAGCATCAGAGATGGTCTCCGAACGCTGCAGAGGGGCCCTGCTCATGCAGGGCACCCTCTCACATAAGAACCATGCACTCTGCCTTTAGGATTGATAAGGCCTGCCTTAGGAGTGACTTATAGGTTTATATGTGTGTATGCTTTTAGTGATATAGGTAACCTATACCACAGCAAGGGGTGCATGCACCACCTTACCCAGGCTGCAGTAGCAGACCTGTGGTGTCAGTTTGGATGGCCTACCAGGGGTGGCATAATACATGCTGCAGCCCCTGGCAGGCCTCTGAGGTACCTATGCCCTTGGTACATAGTATACCATATACTAGGGACTTACAAGGGCACTCCAGATCCCAATCAGTGATGTGCCTAAGGCACATGGAGACCCTTTAAAGAGGAAACAGCTAGGCTGGGGTTCTGAATAGCAGGGCCCCAGCCAGACTAATGTCGAAAACCAGTGAAGTATCAGCAAAAAGTGGGGGTACCCCTGTGAAGCAGATCCTACTCTCCTACACAACCCCCCAAACGTAGGGACATTAAACTAACCTTGCCCAGTTAAGTCTTCATGTTCTAAGTGGAAATACCTAGAGAGTCCATCTGCATTCGCATGGTTACTCCCAGGCCTATGTTCCACTGTAAAGTCCATCCCCTGTAGGGAAATGGACCACCTAAGCAGTTTGGGGTTTTCACCCTTCATTTGTTTTAGCCATAAGAGGGGCTTATGGTCTGTCTGAACCAGGAAGTGTGTACCAAACAAGTATGGCCTCAACTTCTTCAGAGCCCAGACCACAGCAAAGGCCTCCTCTCTATGGCTGACCAACGTTTCTCTCTAGGGGTCAGCCTTCTGCTAATAAAAGCTACTGGCTGATCCTGACCTTCTTCATTCAATTGTGACAGTACAGCCCCTACCCCCAATTCAGATGCATCCGTTTGAACAATGAACTTCTTGGAGTAATCAGGACTCTGCAGAATTGGAGCAGTGCACATGGCCTGCTTGAGGTCATCAAATGCCTTTTGACAGCTAACTGTCCACTGAACCTTTTTGGGCATTTTGGCCTTGATAGTCAGGCCTGCCTTTTGCAGGGCCTGTAAAACATTCCTGAGGTGGACCAGGTGATCCTCCCAGGTGGAGCTAAAGACAGCAATATCATCTAGATAAGCTGCACTATAGGCCTCCAGTCCTGTGAGAACTGTGTTCACCAACCTCTGGAAAGTGGCAGGTGCATTTTTCAGACCAAAGGGCATCACCACAAATTGATAATGCCCACTAGGGGTTGAAAATGCTGTTTTGGGCTTTGCAGCATCAGCTAGTCTGATCTGCCAGTAGCCAGCTGTTAGGTCAAATGTGCTGAGATATTTGGCAGAGGCCAAAGTATCTATGAGCTCATCTGCCCTTGGTATTGGATGGGCATCAGTCCTAGTGACTGCATTGAGGCCCCTGTAGTCTACACAAAACCTCATCTCTCTTTTCCCACCACTGGTGTGAGGTTTAGGTACTAGGACTACTGGACTAGCCCAAGGGCTATCTGAGGGCTCAATCACTCCCAATTCCAACATCTTCTGGACTTCAGTCCTGATACAGTCCCTGACATGGTCAGGTTGCCTATAAATCTTGTTTTTAATAGGCAGACTGTCCCCAGTGTCCACTTCATGAGTGCACCAGGTGGTCTGACTGGGTGTCAGAGAAAACATGTGTCTAAACTGATTGAGGACTTGCCTGCAATCAGTTTGTTGCTGGGTAGTGAGGCTGCCTGCCAAGGCTACACCATCAACTGACCCATCGTCAGGGTTCTGTGAGAGCAGGTCAGGAGTGGGTCACTCTCTTCCTCCTGCCCTTCATCAGTAGCCATGAGCAAGCCCATGTCTGCCCTGTCCACATATGGCTTAAGTCTGTTGACATGGAGAACCCTGTGGGGACTCCTGGGTGTTCCCAGGTCTACTAAGTAAGTGACCTCACCGTTCTGCTCAACAATAGTGTGGGGTCCACTCCATTTGTCTTGGAGAGCTGCTGGGGCCACTGGCTCCAACACCCACACCTTCTGTCCTGGCTGGTAAACAGTTAGGACAGCCTTTTGGTCATGCCAGGCCTTTTGAAGCTCCTGGCTAGCCTCAAGGTTTTTGGTTGCCTTTTTCATGTACTCAGCCATCCTGGAGCGGAGACCAAGTACATAGTCCACTATATCTTGCTTTGGGGGCTTGAGAGGTAACTCCCATCCTTCCTTCACCAAGCACAGTGGACCCCTCACAGGGTGGCCAAACAGAAGTTCAAAAGGGCTGTAACCAACCCCTTCTGAGGCACCTCCCTATATGCGAATAAAAGGCAGGGCAAGAGTATGTCCCATCTACGCCTAAGCTTTTCTGGGAGCCCTTTAATCATGCCCTTCAAGGTTTTGTTGAATCTCTCAACTAAACCATTGCATTGTGGGTGATAGGGTGTGGTGAACTTATAAGTAACTCCACACTCCTTCCACATTGCCTTTAAGTACCCAGACATGAAGTTTGCACCCCTGTCTGATACCACCTCCTTAGGAAAGCCCACTCTTGAGAAAATTCCCAGGAGGGCCCTTGCCACCACAGGTGCTGTAGTGGTCCTAAGGGGTATAGCCTCTGGATACCTGGTGGCATGATCCACTACCACCAGTATAAATCTGTGCCCAGATGCTGTTTGGGGATCCATGGGACCAACAATGTCAATCCCTACCCTCTCAAAGGGCACCCCCACCACAGGTAGTGGTATCAGGGGGCCTTTGTAGTGCCACCTGCTTTGCCACTGGCTTGGCAGGTTACACAGGAGCGACAAAACTCCTTACTGTCTTCAGACATGTGGGGCCAGTGAAAGTGAGGGACAATTCTGTCCCAAGTCTTGTTCTGGCCCAGGTGTCCTGCTAAGGGAATATCATGGGCTAGGGTCAATAGGAAGCCCCTGAACTTCAAAGGTATTACCAACCTCCTGGTAGCACCAGGCTTGGGGTCTCTACTCTCTGAGTACAGGAGTCCATCATCCCAATACACTGTATGGGGACCACTAGCTTTCCCAGCAGCCTCAGCAGCAGCTTGCTGTCTGAGGGGTTCAAGGGAGGGGCAGCTCTGCTGCTCCTGGCTCAGATCTGCCCTAGAAGGTCCCCCTGTCCCCAAGAACTCAACCTGGTCAGGCTCAAGTTCCTCTGGGACAGTTCCTTCTTCAGGGCTGAGATCATCCCCCTCAAGGGACTGATCTTCCTCCTGAGCCAAGGGGGAAGGCACTGCCTTAACCCTACTACTCCTCCTCTTGGAAGGCACTTGGTCCATTCTTCCAGAATCCAAGGCCTGTTCAGTTTTAGACAGTTTAGCTTGTGACCTGGTCACAGCAAACACATCTGCAGGGATCCCCAGCATTTCTGCATGGGTCCTGAGCTCCACTTCTGCCCAAGCAGAAGTCTCTAAGTCATTGCCAAGCAAGCATTCGACTGGTAGGTTTGCACTTACCACAACCTTCTTAAGGCCAGTTACCCCTCCCCAGGAGAAGTTAACAACTGCCAGAGTATGGTCTGTTCTGACATTGCTAGCATTGGTCACTTGGTACATTTCACCAAGTATAACTTGCCCAGGTAGCACAAGGTCTTGTGTCACCATTGTGACACTTGCCCCTGTGTCCCTAAATGCCAAAGCCTCTCGTCCATTGATTAAAGGCTGTTGTCTGTACTTGCCCAGATTACTGGGACTCACAGTGGAGGTCACATCCATGCCTCCATCACAGACTAACACAGCCTGAGTCAGTTCCCTGACTAAGTCAGAGCCCAACTCAGTTCCCAGGGTGAACCCTACTAAACCCTTGGCTGGAGCACTTCCACCAACTGTACTAGGGGGAACAGGTGCCTTAGGGGCATTGGTGGATGCTGGACTGGAGTCTTTGGACTTGGTGCAATCACTGGTCCAGTGGGTCTTTTGCTTACAGACCTTGCACCATGGTTTTCTTTGGCCTTTACCCTTGGTAGACTGGGAATCCCCACCAGAAGAAGATTTTTGGGGGCCTGATGAAGACTTTTGATCTTTACCCTTCTCCCCACCCTTGTCAGAGTTCTTAGCATCTTGCTTCTTGGTTTCCCCACCTTGGTTCTGTACCTTCTGCTTCACCCTGGTTCTGACCCATTTGTCTGCCTTCTTTCCCAATTCTTGGGGAGAGGTCAGATCCAGAGTCAACCAGGTACTGATGCAACAGCTGGTTTTGACAGTTATTAAGAATCTGCTCCCTCATTATCAGATTATACAATCCTGAGAAGTCACACACCTTGCTGCCCATCAACCAGCCTTCCAGAGCCTTGGCAGAACAATCCACATAGTCTACCCAGTCTTGAGTCTGTGCTTTTGGGTGTCTCTGAACTTCAACCTGTACTGTTCAGTGGTTAGGCCAAACCCATCAATAAGAGCACTCTTCAAGACCTTGTAATTGTCAGCATCCTCCTCTCTAACAGTGAGGAGCTTGTCTCTACCTTTGTCAGCAAAGGAGAGCCACAAGATTGCTGCCCACTGCTCCTGAGGGACCTTCTGTACTTTACAGGCCCTCTCTAAAGCAGTTATCCATTTGTGGATATCATCCCCACTCTGGTAGGGAGGGACAATCTTGCTCAGGTTCCTATGGTCATAGGACCTTTCCCTATCTCTAGGGATATGGCTGCCACCATGGGACTCTAGTCCCAACTTTCTTCTCTCCCTAAGGAGATCTAGGGATTCTCTATCTAAAGCCAATTGCTTCTTCCTGATCTCCAGTTGAGTTTCCTCATACTGGACCAGTCTCTTTCTTCTCTCATGAGAGGATTCCCTCCTGTGAGAAGAAACAGAGCTCCCTATTGAGGTGCCAGAGTGGTTAGACTCCTGAGAAGGAGACCTAGACTTTCTGAGCACACTCATAATCCTTCCTGGGGGACAAAGGTGTGGTTCTCCAGATCCTCATCTTCATCTTCCCCAGAAGGGATTGGGTTTTCCAGGTCAGGGTCATTGTCACCCTCCTGGTCAGTTTCAGAGGGGGGCTGGGGGTAGTAGTACCCCTGGCCCCTTCCTCATCTGCTGGCCCACCCTCTGCTCCTACCCCTTCAGTCTCTGAGGACTTACTAAGATCATAAGCCACCAACATCTCCTGGAGGTGTTGGGTGGTGGGACTTTGGCCTGTCCTTAATTTCCTCACGTTACACAAAGCTCTCAGTTCCAAGAATGGGAGTGTGTCATACTTGGAGGGGGAAGCTCAATGGCTTCCTGCAGGGCATCTCTAGATCCTGCTTTTAAAGACATCACTAGTGTGGTGTGGTGTATGCACTACCTACTCTAGTGTGGCCTACTAAACTCTCTTGAGTTGTAGAAAGGGTTGTGCTATCCCTTAACACACAACTCTAAGTTCAGTAGAACTTACTGATATTCTAAGCTTAAATTATATGTACCTTAGGTACCTTTAGTGGTTTTCAGTTGATCAATTCAATTGAGATTATCTGGTAAAACAATAGCAAGCTGGAATCCCACACGCTGCACACCAATGTGAGAAGTTGGCCTGGCATATGCTGTCCACTAATTATAGTGGGCACCTTGCACCAGTCCAAATCGACTCTTATGGTAGGTAGGTTAAAGACAACCTTATTGAAAGCTATCCTAGTGGTAGCTGTGGAGAGCAGCCTTCAGGCTAAGTCTTGAAGGAATGTAAAGCAGCTTGTTTTACCAGTCTATAATCTCTTGAGTGACCAAATGAAAGAGCACCACACCAGGTATATATTCAAAATATATGTATTTATTACTAAACACACCCCTCTAGTCTCTTTATGAGGCTAGAGTTCGAAGTACATAGGTTATAAGATCTTAAATCACAGTAATAGCACAAATACACGTTTGGGCCCTAGGGGCGTACCAAACCATATACCAATAAAGTGGTATGCGAACCACGACTGAACTAGACACTAGGCCTAGAGCCTCTAGAAGTGCTTGGACCACAAGGAACCACCCAAGGTAGTGACACAGGGGACCCACGGGAGACGCGTGCAGTGTAAATACACAACCGCGATACGCCGTTAACTTCTATGGAGAAAGTCGGGATCGGGAAAATAGAGGAAAGGGACACTTTAAAGAGGACTAGGACAAAACCCTTTGAGATCTAGGACTTTGAAGAGTCTCTACCCACGGGAGCACCGGAGTACTCGTGTTACCTCACCCAGGGAAGCCGGGTGCATAGGTGCCTTTCGGGGTCGGGTTTCGTCGTCGTTTCTTATGGCGATCTGCTGCAAAGTGCTGCTGGCGACCAGGAGAAAAGTGTCCGGGTGGATCCAAGAGTGGATCGGAGTTCTGAAGAACCTGAAAGCAGAGGGGACAGAGTCTGGGTCACTAGCCAGTGACCAGGAGGGCGATGGACAGATGCCCACCGATGTCGAGTGCTTCAAGTTCGTTGACGGTCGTCTTGACTCTTCAGCCACGAGGTCCGGGAGGCGTTGTCGGCGACCAGGAGCAGGATTCGGGCTGTTGCTCGATGTCTGTCGAGTGCAGAGGTGTCGGCGACCAGATTGGACCCAACAGGCCTTGGCAACGGCAAGTCTCGAGTAAGATGTAGATCGTCGATGATGCAGACCAGCAAGGTCTGGGGAACTCACCCAGCAAGGGTAAGTGAGGGCAGGCCTGGAGCAACCAGACTGCCAAGTAAAGAAAAGATTGGCCTTCGGTAAGGGCTACTAGCCAACGGGCTAGCGACCGCGAAGGAGCCTCGTGACGCCGCACGTGGAGCTGGCTTACAGGACACTCGTGGAGTGGGGGCCAGTGATCTTCGGTGCAGGTGGTGCTGGAGGCTAGGGCTACTCGGAGCCCAAAGCACGACTTCTTGGGAGACCCAGAAGATGGTGCACTTGCAAGTGTGCTCGGTGTCCAGGGGTCACGGTCTCACGTTACCCACGATAGCCACGGGCCTCAGCTTTGCTGGGGACTCAGGGTAGCCTCGGGAAGTCTGAGAATCCACCTCTGGTGATGCGATGACTTCGGCGTCCGACGGGAGCTTCAGTGATGCGAACCGGACAGATGCTTCTTTGGTGCCTGCCAAGCAGGGGAGTCACTCCTTGACCCCAAGGGAGATTCTTCAGTCCTCTAATCGTGAGTAGAGCGTCGAAGGTCCAGGATTCTGTTTCAGAGTTTCGTCCAGGTATAATCTAAAGTCCTAAGGACTGGGTTCCTACCTTTATTCCAAAAATAGGGGATGGACTACTCTGTGGCCCCACCTATGGGTGGGTCAGGGCAGAGGGGTGGCTACACCCCTTTCCCTTTGTCCAGTTCGCGCCAAAGCAGGGGCTGCAAGCCCCTGATCCGGTTTGAACTGGGGTATGCACAGGGACACCAAATGTGCCCCCAGTGCAGGACTTCAAAGCACCCGAAAGTGCTCCCGCCCAGCCCCAATACACATTGTCCTGTCTGGGGAGGTGGTCACACCTCCCTGGGACAGGAAACCTATTGTCCAGGCCTCCCCTGCCGGAGTTTCGTCCAGCAGCAGGAGGCCAGACTCGTGTCTGTGGCAGCAGCATCCATTTTGTGATGCCAGGGCTCTGGAAAGAAGTTACCGGACTCGTCAGAGTTAACATGCCTTTCCCTCTAGAAGGGTGGAATGCTACCCCCGCCGCCAGGATTGGCGGGGGGTAGTATTCCAAGATGTTTGACACCAAACACGACATGTTTAGGTGCAGCCATTCCATAGTTAGCATTTTACCGCGAGGATATAATGCGTTTAAGAGTATATGGTCAGGCTGCACTACAAACAGCATCAGAGATGGTCTCCGAACGCTGCAGAGGGGCCCTGCTCATGCAGGGGCACCCTCTCACATAAGAACCATGCACTCTGCCTTTAGGATTGATAAGGCCTGCCTTAGGAGTGACTTATAGGTTTATATGTGTGTATGCTTTTAGTGATATAGGTAACCTATACCACAGCAAGGGGTGCATGCACCACCTTACCCAGGCTGCAGTAGCAGACCTGTGGTGTCAGTTTGGATGGCCTACCAGGGGTGGCATAATACATGCTGCAGCCCCTGGCAGGCCTCTGAGGTACCTATGCCCTTGGTACATAGTATACCATATACTAGGGACTTACAAGGGCACTCCAGATCCCAATCAGTGATGTGCCTAAGGCACATGGAGACCCTTTTAAAGAGGAAACAGCTAGGCTGGGGTTCTGAATAGCAGGGCCCCAGCCAGACTAATGTCGAAAACCAGTGAAGTATCAGCAAAAAGTGGGGGTACCCCTGTGAAGCAGATCCTACTCTCCTACACATGGCTTGAAAACGCCTCCTTAATGTGAATGCTTCTGCTATATCCAAAAATGTGTTACCATATGGGAGTCACATAGGTACACAATATTACATACTTGCCAACATTCTGAGGCTAAACATGGTAGGATTTTATTAACTTTCAAAAATAGTTCTGAGTATTACATCACATGAAATTAAATCATATAAACTTTGACACATACATTAACAACATGTAATTATGTAACATCCTTCACCTCATCCACATACCTCTTACTAGAACACAAATTCTTCCCATGTAACACATATAATTGATGCTCATCAATGCACACACTGCAGTCATATACACTCTATACATCACCAACATCATCACCAAATACAAACCTAGATGCACTCTTCATTACTGAAACCTGGTTCACATCCATCTTAACACACATCATGGGCCACCTCATCTCTAATGGTTATAACATCCAACACTTGGCCTGCACACTCAAAACAGAAGGGGGACTTGCAGCCATACATGGGAGATCTTGGCCCTGCACTATTAGCAATTCTACTTCACCTATGTCTTTTGAGCTCCTCTCCTTAAACTTGTCTCTCCCAACCTCCAAAACAGTCTTTTTTTTTAATCTGATCTGCAAACCACCCAGACCAAAGAGTCACTTCCTAGAATATATTTCAGACCTCATCAACTCTGCCTCCATCCAACAGACCCACCCCACAATCCTCAAAAATGTCTACTCCACCATGAAATGCATGAAGGAAGCCTTCTACACACTTCTCACCAGACTGGAAGAAATAAAACAACTAAATAACCTAACCCACTCAAACATCAACATTATGGGCCTCATCTTATAAGTGCCCCTAATATGCAATGTCAGGCATCCATAGCCTTGGACTTTACCCACCACTTCGTTATCCTCTTCACCTTCACATATACTACACCTTCACATCAAGGACTATTGAAAAGATAAAAATAACCTTCCACTCTATCAAAGACATTCATGTGGAAAAACCAAAGAAAAACTAAACAACCTGACAGAATACTTCCAGGCCACAATAGAGGTCAATTCTCTCCTTAACATCTACAACAGCACTACAAAAACTCATGTTAAATGCTATGCTCCACTGAAAACCTGATCCATGAAGTTAAAGTAGTCAGCACCCTGGTACACTCAAGTGCTTAAGAAAAATATATGTACCATATGAAAACAAGAAAATTTCAAAACTCCCAGATGACCACACTCTACTCAAAACCCTCTACTATAATCTCCGAGCTCTCATCATCACAGCTAAAGCCTCTTGCTAGAAGACTACCATCAGTGAAGCAACCAGTTGAATCTAAGTCTTCTTCAAAGCTGTTAAACACTACAACCAATCATCTTCCAGAACCCACAGTCCCTACTTCAGTCGACAAATGCAATGACATCAACCTCTTCTTCACTGAGAAGATCACAAAAATCAGAAACAACGTCATTCTCATTGCCACAGATGGCAGAGATGTCAATACTTTCCTCAACATCTACACCAACACTATGAGAACTCATGTTGAATGCTATGCTCCACTGTAAACCTGATCCATGAAGCGAGAGCTCTCAGCACCTTGGTACGCTCAAGAAGTTAAGAAAAATAAATGTAAAATACGACAAAAGTGGACAATGTCAAAACTCCCACTTGACTATATCCTACTCAAAACCCTCCACTCTTATTGCTGATCTCTCTTCATCACAGTTAAAGTATCTTACTATAAGACCATCATCATCAGTGAAGCAACCATCAGAAGCAAAGTACTCTCCAAGGCAGATAACACGAATTTACCTAGGCACTCTTCAAGTTTATAAAACACTACAGTTGAATAGTGTAACCAGTCTGTATAAATATGTATATAGCAATTCACAGGCAAGTAATCCAACAAGTCATTTTGAGCAATAAAAAAATGTTTTTTAATATACTGATATTATTTCATTGCTAATTGTGGTGATCTCATATTTTGCAACACAATATAAATAATCAACAGTTACAAGTGTTGTTTTCTGTTTGTGATTTCCCGGAGGTCCTGTTCATATAGCCTTTACGTTGTCTTGGATGGAAACAACTTTTGAACACTGCAACCAATTATCTCCCAGAACCAAGAGTCCCTGCTTCAGTTGACATATGCAATAAAATCAGATGCAACATCATTACCACTATAACTGGCTCTCACTTTTAGCCATCCTCCATCGCCTCACTATTAAATGGACCGCATTCATTGAAGTCTCATACATGGATCTCTCCAACATCCCGAACTCTCTTGAAAAAACCTCCTATGAAGTTGATACCCTTCCTTCTCCCATTATCAATTCACTCCAAGGAGAGGTCCGCAACAACTCTCCTCCACATTTTCAATGCCTGCCTAAGCCAAGAAACATTCCCAGATACCTTTCAGACAGGTCAGATCTTTCCCAAGCTAAAGAAACCATTCATGGACCCAGACGACCTCACCATCTTCCTCCTTTGGATCCACCTTCAATTCATACAGGAAATCATCAATAAAGCAGTTTCCACCAAGAATTTTCTTCGTAACTACCAATCAGGCCTCAGTCCACACAGCAGCACTGAGACAGTCACACTCCAAGTATTCAATGACACCCTCGTCCACAGTACACCTTCCTCCTAGTAGTAATTGACCTCACGGCAGCCTTTGACACACTCGGTAATCCAGCTCTGATCAACACCCTGAAAACACAAATCGGATTTTCAGGCACTATCTTGAAATAGGTCATACCCTATCTGACCAACCAACACTGCTCATGCAAATAGGTTCCAAAAAATCAAGGACATTCTACGTTTTCTGTGGAGTATCCCATGACCCCACCCTTGCTACCATCATCTTTTTTATTTTTTGTAGAAACAATTTTTATTGAACCTAACATAAGGCATACCAACATTACACATCAGAATAAGGAATGTGTTTCATCCAAGGACACATATGATACCACCATGAAGAAACAATATTGACTCTGCATTTGGTAATTTCCAATGCAACTGTCACTATATCGTCACCAATCTGAGGTCACAAATACCCCATAAGTCCACCCAACCCCTCCCCAAGGTCTTTACATATTTTTGGGGCGGCCCCTGACTTTATATATGGGGCATTCAAGATCTACACAGTTGTCTAACCCTTTTGCCAGTTCTTCAGTATTCAGGGTCCTCTATATAGAGCCACTTGGATTGCTTCTTGCATAAATCAGCATACAGATCCATCAATGCAAAGATGTTGCAAAATAGGTTCTGCCCATTTGACCCTTTTGGTGTCAAATGTGATTTCATAATGTAATCTAAGGTGTTTCAATCTGCCTGTCACAAAGCACTTGGGATTACGGGGAGACGTGGCGCTGTAAGTAAACAACCGATCCTTTGTAGATGTACAAGGGTTGTTTTATTGGATAAGGATCCGACAGGTATGGGGAAGAAAGTGCACAAAAGTTCAATTGTCCGGTTGCAGAGGGATACTCTTTAAGTCACCGGTCCCAATCCACCTCTTTGAAGCGAGCTCCTGGTTTCCGTGTTCTTTGGCTGCCTTTCCAATACTCGAGGGGATCCCAAAAACCAAAACAAAAGAAAGAGAACCAAGGGTAAGTTGGCTGGTTTGGCCTGTAATAATTGAAAAGGGAGGGAAGACAGGCTGTGAGGGTACCACCGCGTCTGACCAAGTGTGGAACCAAAGAGGAAGCAGCAGTGACCTCCCAGCTGACTAACTGTTCCCTCCCGGTGCCTTTGCAAACCCCAGGATGCGCCCCCGTACCTGTTCCAGCCACCCTCCTCCTGGGGGGTGGCGGGCGATGGCGCGGTGTCGGACTTCACCGACGCTCTCTCCGGACAGCTGGGGCTCAACGACGTGCTCCGGTCCTGCTCCTGTTTGTCGTTCTCTGGCACAGCTTCTATCCGACGTTTCCTCCGTCCTCCTCGCCACGGTCAGTTCTTCGGCGTCTTCCTTCTCCGTCGTGCCGGGCTCTTCCGCATCTCTTCGTCCCGATAGGTTCAAAAAGGGTGATGTCATACTCTCTGACTCCGCCTCCTGCCGGCCTGTGAGCGTTTTAAAGGGACCGGCCTCGTCCCGTACCTGTTTGGCGATGATACTGACGTCAAAAGGGGATTCCGTCTCTTGGGTTCCCAGCTCCTCCCGACACTGCCTTATGTATATATTTGTAAATTATTGCATAGTATTTAGTGGTGTGTGTGTGTGTAATAAAGGTAATTTTCCTTTTTCTAAAGATAAAACACTAACTGGACAATCATTTATTGACTGTTATTACTGAGTGCCAGTGAATGGTGATTACTAGACCACATCACCTCCCCTGAGTGGGCCTTGGACTGATCTGCTTCACTACCCTGAGAGAGTCAAGCACTACAATGGGGTGCTAGGTTCCCAGTAAGGGGAACTTGTGGACGTATTACTTGTGCAGGCCTCACCTTCTGCACAACTATTAAACCAGTTTCCTACATTGGTGTTCAGCGCTGGGAAAATAGCTTCCAGTTCTGAGATGCATTGATAACATTTGATAAATTCAGTCTGCCAAACATTACCTTTGCATTATTCTGCAAATATCAGAGAGCAAGGCTCTGAGAGGGGTTCAAAGGTTAGTTCTGTGAACTCCAGATGAGGGAAAGGAAAGCCCCCGCACACATATGTCATTTGAAAACAATTCTTTTTTACAGTTTTACCGCCATTGGCACAGACCAGAAACCACTGGAAGGGTGTGGTGGGAGGGTACCCAGAAGTTGTTGACCCTACCTAGGGTATCCCTCAGAATTTTCACAAGGGAAAGTTGTGGTTCCCATGGTCCCCATTGGTTATCTTGTGGGGAGGGAGAGCTGTCCAAGTGTGGCCCATAGTGGTAGATGGCCTGTGGAGGGGATGGTTTTTGAGATGTAAAGTGTAGTGACTGACCCTGTGGAGATCGGATGGGGGAAGGACTCAATAGATTCCTAGGATGGCTTAGTGGTGGACCCTGAGATGCCAGGGTAGGATAGGTGACTGCCCGAGTACAGTGAGTACACTACGTATGCAAGACGTACAACGTAGGGGTTATCTAAGAAGAAGGACGGCTAGGACAAGGAAGGAGTGTGGCCATGGCAAGGAGGAGGCAGCCACGGCAGGTAAGTGCCTTTTTCATTACTTTATAATTACTTTGGGAGGGGGGAGGGCGCGGAGCGGACCGAAGTTCCACGGAGTTGTTTTCCAACTCCGTGGAACTTCGCGTAGAGGCACTGCGCCTGCTCCGCCCACCCTTAGTCTCACCCACGGTAGACACACTGTAAATGGACTGCGCATGTTTACTATCAGTTTCCACCTTTTACAATAAGGTCGCTGCTATGCAGCTAGGATAAGGGGCACTTGTCTGGTTAGACGTGAGCACATGTACACGCACATATAAATACATGTGTGGGCTGTGCATGTTATACTACGGTTGTGCACAACCCGGTAACTGCACACAGGTAGCCTGGTGCAGTGAGAACTCAGCAGGGTTAGATATTGTCCTAGGGTAGGCCTTATAATATTAGTGTGCACTCATTGTTAATGTCAGTATGATTTGCTGTTTTGTCTTCAATCACACTGTATTATAGAAATTGGGTAGTGCAGTTTCGCTTCCTTTGGCCTATAGAGTCCTTCAAAATATCAAAATGCGTTGAAACATGTGCACCATTATAGATTATGCAAGATCTAAAAGATACATGTATATCTTATGGATCATCCAGAATTGTCATATTGCTCTGGGTCAGCTCAGGATTAGTGCCCAGGCCTTTTGTCACCCTGCTGGGCCAAGTTAATTACATTTCTCCCCAGCAGAGAGAACAAAGGCCTCCCCACACAAAAGGACTAATTAACAGTGCTTCCATCAGCTACTGAGCAGGAAGGGGTGGGAAGACAGTCTGCATCTGTTAATCAATTGTCACACTGTACCACAGCTGGGGACTGCCCATGCCCACTGAACAAAGGAAGGATCCAACACAGGAGGGAGCACTCTATGAAGTTTTGGTGGGAAAGGCCATGACAGTGATTTCAGTGATGGGCGGAGCTGAGGCCTCCTATGTAGATCAACCAGTGACTACTGGATGATGCCATCTTGTACTTTCTCCCAGCATAATGTGCGGGAGAGTTGGGATAGGGATGGAGAAGTGATTTGGCACCCTAGTATTGGCCAGGAGTGCCTGGCTTCTAGAACCTTCCACTCTCTTTACAAACTCCTGCACAAGAAAGAGAGAAGTTTTTTTGCGCTGTTTGTGCTTTTTGCTGCTGGACCCAGGGACTACGATAGCCATGGAGAACTGGAAGGAGAACCTCCATGATGCCCAAAAGGACCAAGGACTTTGCTCTAATTGACCCTAGGACCAGTGGGTCTCTCCAAGGGCCAGTGAGGCTGTCCCCCTTAGAGCCCCCGAGGACCAGTTACGGGAAAGATCTGGACTTCTGCACTCAGAAACCAAGACCAGGAGGAAAGCTGGCGCAGGGAACAAGTGTTCGTTCGGGACGAGAGAACGCAGAGGAAACTCCGGAGCGCGACGAGGACTGACATTTGCAGTCCACAAGGTGGAACGCGACCAGTTGGCGCAGGTTTTTGTGATGATGGTGGTTTCTGGTACGTTGGACACAAGCAGCTACTAGATTGGGTGTGGTTAATGGACTGAGGTGAAGATTGATTCCCCAACAGCCCTGACGAAGTTGCCAAGAGTGTATGGCAACGAAACATGTTGGTCTTTTGCAGTTAAAAGTGGCTAGTGACATGCCTGCTTTTTAAACTGAGGACGCTCACAACAACTAATAAAGGACGTGCCTTATGTGAGTGGTACCTCAATTTTAACTTGAGAATCGTTTTCTCATTGCTCGGTTGGGGTTGAGAGAACACTGAAAGAGCTACAGAATTTCAGTGTTGTCTGTCACAGACTTGTTTATGTTGTTTGACTTTCCACCTCTAAAGAATTTTCACACACACCTCTATTGCTTTACTTATTTTTTGTTGTGGCTAGAAAGCGACCGATGATGATAACGTGGGCATACTGGCGAGTACCATCCAGCAGCCCTGTGGGTTTGCGCACGTGAGGTGCTTTCTAGCCTTTTCACACACTTTTTCTAAATTCTTTTATATTTTGAGTTGTGTATACACATTAATTTCAACCAGGGTGGATGTGTATTTAATGTGGTTATTGACGAATCTTTTTAAAGTCGAGCAGTAATGACTAACCAGTTCATGGATTGTTAACCGGAACTGTACTGAAAAGGGTTTTGAAACATATTAACAACCCCCAGGAGTCTTGAATAAGTATGCCTCACTGCTCTCGGGGATCAGACCTAATATTGTTTATAATTGATTGAGCAGGGAACAAGTGGAACAAGCACCCTGCAAAGTACACTTCTTTGGAGTAGAGAAGGCCTGCCAAAACTGTTGCTGGTGGTTAGAGCTCGCCACCAGGAATAAAATGAGGTCAAGAACTTCGAAAATGTCCCATCGGGGCCCGTGTTATGCCATTTAAAATTGGTGACCTTTGACCACCTTTGCAAGGAATGGAGTGCATGGGGGGCTCTGCCCTGCCTAAAAATTACCCTTAGGGTGACCAGAACATGGGGGTGGTACAAAGAGTGTGCTTTCAGGTTTACCCAGGGAGGGTCATTCCTACCTCCGGGAGACCCATCTCCTTAGGGGTTGGCTCAATGAGGAAGGGGGAGCGCCATGAAACCATCCCCAAGAAGAAGGAAGGGGCCCCATCTCCAGGCCCCCAACAAAACTGCTGTAGCTAAATGCCTGCTCGTTACTCCAGAGTTCAGCAAAATCCAGATACATCAGCAGCCCAATAAGCCTATTGGCTACCAAGGCAGGCTCCTACCAGAGTGCAACAGACGTGTTGGTCCAAAGTCAGATTTGGCATACTCCACTTAGCTGAGCCGCAGTATGGGGGTCCCCTTTGTTTACATCTGCAAGTCAATGTACCTGCCATTGAAAGACAATTTGTGTAATCAAATATTACACAAAGGCAACATAGTCTGTAAAACAAACCCATGGAATGACATGTAAAATCAGTAAAGTATAAAAAAGTGATAGTTGGAATGCTTAAATTAATCTGGTAATTACTTGGGCTGCATACCAGTCCATCGTAATTTTGCATACCATGCTACCTCAGTTTGGCCCAGCCATATGCAAAATCAGTCTTGACCCTGCTCCAATGGGAACAGCCCAGCCTGAACTGCCAAGCCAGGAACTCCCTGAACTAGAGGAACCTAGGACTGGTTTTGCCTTGTTATGGGCTCATCAGCCAGGTATAGCTTGATTCCAGTGACACAGTGTGGACGGGACCCACGTCTGGGCATACCTGTCCTGCTTAGGGTGACATGTTAAAGTATACAAAAAATGATGGATAGAATGCTTGAATAAATCTAAGCCACTGTTAAAGGCTTGGGCCGCATCCCAGTCCATTGTTATTTAGCACACCATGCCACCTCAGTTTGGACCCAGGCATATGTAAGTCAGTCTGCACCCTGCTCCAATGGGAACAGTCCAGCCTGAACTGCCAGACAAGGTCCTCCCTGAACCAGAACACAAATAACCCAGGACTGGTTTCGCCCTTGTTATAGGCTCATCAGCCAGGTATAGCTTGGTTCCAGTGACACAGTGTGTACGGGACCCCCATCTGGCCATACCCAACTCACTTAGGGCGACATATTAAAGTATACAAATAGTGATGTATGGAATGCTTGAATTAGTCACAGTCACTGGTAATTACTCGGGCTATATCCCAGTCCATCATTATTTTGCACACCATGCCACCTCAGTTTGGACCCAACCATGTGCAAATCAGTATTGACTCTGCTCCAGTCCTGCCTGAACTGCCGAGTCAGGTACTCCCTGAACTGGAGCAAAAGCAACCCAGGACCAGTTTTGCCCTTGTTATGGGCTCATCAGCCAGGTATAGCTTGGTTCCAATGGCACAGTGTGCACGGGACCGACATCTGGGCATACCCATCTCAATTAGGGTGACATATTAAAGTATACAAAAAGTGATGGATGGAATGTAAAGTGATGAATGGAATGCTTGATGGATGTAATGCTTGAATTAATCTTAGCCACTGGCAATTACTCGGGCTGCATCCCAGTCCATCATTATTTTGCACACCATGCCACCTCAGTTTGGTACCAGCCATTTACGAATCAGTCTTGACCCTGCTCCAATGGGAACAGTCCAGCCTGAACAACCAAGCAATGTCCTCCCTGAAACGGATCACAAGCAACCCTGGACCGGTTTCGCCTTTGTTATGGGCTCATCAGCCAGGTATAGCCTGGTCCCAGTGACACAGTGTGCACGGGACCCACATTTGGGCATACCCGTCCCAATTAGGGTGACATATTAAAGTATAGAAAAAGTGATTGATGGAATGCTTAAATTAATCTCAGCCACTAGTAATTACTCAGGCCGCATCCCAGTCCATCGTTATTTTGCACACCATGCCACCTCAGATTGGACCCAGCCATATGCAAATCAGTCTTCACCCTGCTCCAATGGGAACAGTCCAGCCTACCTGAGGGCAACAGACCTGTTGGTCAAAAGTCAGATCTGTCATACTCCGCTTAGCTGAGCCTCAGTATGGGGGTCTCCTCGGTCTCATCTGCAAGTCAGCGTACCTGCCATTAAAACACAATTTGTGTAATCAAATCTCGCAAGTCAGCATAGTCCTTAAAACAAGTCCTAGGCAGGAATGTAAAATCAGTAGGCAGTAGGAATCGCTAAACAACTGCAAAACACCTCCTAAATAGGTAGGTTTGGCAAGTGTGGTTAATATAAAAATGGAACACCAACCTCATTTTGTAAAGAGAATGACCAACCCAGGCAAGCCCCTGTAATAAGTATATAATAGAGAAAATACATTTCCGATGCAAAATCAATAGTGTAATGCCTGACAGATACTCAGGCTATTCTTAGCAGACCAACCAAAAGCACCACCTTAAAATAGTAATAAAATGTTTGAAATACATTAGCAATCCAAAATGGACATATGTGACATAAATATAAATGTATAAGAATTGCAGTCTAAAAGCAAATATGGTTGCCAGAACCTGATTTCGTGTGATTCTGGCCTATCCAAAAGGCAGCTCAGTATTGCTGAAAGAGAAACACTAAGGACACATAAGAAAGAAACTATTTGTGTGTGAAAATGTACCTTATATTTGAACATAGCAATTTTTGCAAGTGCTAAACTGCTTACTGAATTTTTGTTTGTGTTTATAATAGGATTTACTCACATTTATGTGCTTGTGTGAGTAAATCAACTCACAGAGAGGACAGTGGACAGGCAGTGAGCTTTTCAGTAATGAAAGTGAAGGAAGTGCCCCTTTTGGCATGGTTACCCTGTACTTTTTGCCTGACATTCGATGAACTTTTAACTTGATGTGCCCTAGGTCCCTGCCAATCAGGTTCCCAGGGCCGGTGTTCTTTCACAAAACTATACCTTTGTACCCACAATTGGCACATCTCTGGCCACAGGTAAGGCCCTTATAAAAGGTACCATGGGCACTGTGGCCAGGGAAGGCCTCTAAGGGCAGCAGCACCTATTGTACTTCCCTTGGGGCCCTGCACCTTAACTCCCCACACACTGCCATTGCAGGCTGCGTCTTTTGGTACAGAGAAAAGTGAAGAGTCGACATGGCACACATCCCTGTGTGCCATGACTGCAATCCACGGCCTGTGGCCGAGGTACAACACTGGTCTAGCAGGGTGCACTAGACCACAGGTGAGAGTACAGTTGCATAAGCACTACAGAGTCTAAGTCCATTCTTAGACATTGTAAATACAGAAAAGCCATGAAGAGTATATGGTCTGGGAGTTGGTCACTATGAACTCCACAGCTCCATAATGGCTTTACTGAAACCTGGGAAGTTTGGTAGCAAACTTCTCAGCACATTAAACCCACACTGATGCCAGTGTGGGATTTAATGTAAAATGTACTCAGAGGGCATCTTAGAGATGCCCCCTGAAAAACGACCAGCCCTGGTATGGTTCCTGAATGGCTGCCCGCCATTTGCCACCACTAGACAGGTTTCTGGGCGCCTGGCTTGAGACCCTCCGCTCTCTGGGTCCAGAAACAAAGCCCATTCTGGGCAGAGGTGTTATGCCTCCTCCCCCAGGTTGGGCTGGGTCCACGAAGGGGAAGATTTAACCCAGATCTTTTGACTGGGGGAGAATGTTTGCATTGTCAGCATTCCGTCCATCATTTGTTTGCTGTAACACTTTTCGCCCTAAGTGGGATGGGTATGCCCAGACGTGGGTCCCTTGCTCACTGTGCCACTGGATTCAGGATAGCCTGGCTGAAGAAGGGTGACATACCCTGAAAAAGGTCCCAGGATACTTGTTTCCGGTCCAGGGAGGACCTGGCCTGGAAGTTCGGTCTGGACTGTTCCCATGGGGCACAGGGTCAAGACTGATTTGCATATGGCTGGGTCCAAACTGGGGTGGCGTAGTGAGCAAAAGAACGATGGATTTAACCCAGATCTTTTGACTGGGGGAGAATGTTTGCATTGTCAGCATTCCGTCCATCATTTGTTTGCTGTAACACTTTTCGCCCTAAGTGGGATGGGTATGCCCAGACGTGGGTCCCTTGCTCACTGTGCCGCTGGAGTCAAGCTAGCCTGGCTGAAGAAGGGTGACATACCCTGAAACCGGTCCCAGGATGCTTGTTTCCGGTCCAGGGAGGACCTGGCCTGGCAGTTCGATCTGGACTCTTCCCATGGGGCACAGGTTCAAGACTGATTTGCATATGGCTGGGTCCAAACTGGGGTGGCGTAGTGAGCAAAAGAACGATGGATTTAACCCTGATCTTTTGACTGGGGGAGAATGTTTGCATTGTCAGCATTCCGTCCATCATTTGTTTGCTGTAACACTTTTCGCCCTAAGTGGGATGGGTATGCCCAGACGTGGGTCCCTTGCTCACTGTGCCACTGGTTTCAGGCTAGCCTGGCTGAAGAAGGGTGACATACCCTGAAACTGGTCCCAGGATGCTTGTTTCCGGTCCAGGGAGGATCTGGCCTGGCAGTTCGGTCTGGACTGTTCCCATGGGGCACAGGGTCAAGACTGATTTGCATATGGCTGGGTCCAAACTGGGGTGGCGTAGTGAGCAAAAGAACGATGGATTTAACCCAGATCTTTTGACTGGGGAGAATGTTTGCATTGTCAGCATTCCGTCCATCATTTGTTTGCTGTAACACTTTTCGCCCTAAGTGGGATGGGTATGCCCAGACGTGGGTCCCTTGCTCACTGTGCCACTGGATTCAGGCTAGCCTGGCTGAAGAAGGGTGACATACCTTGAAACCGGTCCCAGGATGCTTGTTTCCAGTCCAGGGAGGACCTGGCCTGGCAGTTCGGTCTGGACTGTTCCCATGGGGCACAGGGTCAAGACTGATTTGCATATGGCTGGGTCCAAACTGGGGTGGCATAGTGAGCAAAAGAACGAAGGATTTAACCCAGATCTTTTGACTGGGGGAGAATGTTTGCATTGTCAGCATTCCGTACATCATTTGTTTGCTGTAACAGAAGATTTAAAGGCCTGCCACCTTTGGGAGCTGACCCTGCCTTCTGCTGTCCCCAGCAACTGGCGCCCACCACTTCTGACCCCCACTTTGGGCAGAAAAATCGGGGGAAAACCAAGTGAGGGAGAGAGGTGTGCCCACCTTTGCCAACCCCACCCCTCAGGTGGGGGAGGCGAGGTGAAGCACACATCTCAGTTCCCTCCATCCTGAAGATGAGGGGACACAGCCAATTCGAGAGAGGCTCAACCCCCCTCCCACTGGAGGGTGGCATAATAAGGGGTGTACTCACCCCAAGGAAGGGACCTATTGGTCCTGACCTGCACACCCCTTTAAGGCCCCTACATTTAGAATTTAGGGGCAACCCTGAACCTTGCCTCCTCAGATTCGAGGAAGAAAGAAGAAGGACCGAAGAGCCATGCTGACCCAGGAAGAAGAGGACACCAACTGCTTTAGCCCCAGCCCCACCAACCTGTCCCGCCTCCGATCTGCCTACAGCAAAACCCTGGGGCAAACACAAGGAGATGATGGACAGAGCGCTGAAACTTTTCAGTCACTCACCCCAAGTCACAGATCTGGGTTGAATCCATCATCGTTCTTTAGCTCACTTCACCACCCCAGTTCAGACCCAGCTATATGCGAATCAGTCTTGACCCTGTGCCTCATGGGAACAGCCCAGCCCGAACTGCCAAGCCAGGTCTTCCCTGGACCGGAAACAAACATCCTGGGACCGGTTTGAGGGTAAACCCCCTTCATCAGCCAGGCTAGCTTGAATACAGTGGCAAAGTGAGCAAGAGAACCACGTCTGGCATACCCTGCCAACTTGGGGCGAACAAAGCAAACACAAGGAGATGAAGGCAGGAGAGCTGAAACTTTTCAGACACTCACCTCCAGTCACAGATCTGGGTTGAATCCATCATCGTTCTTTAGCTCACTTCACCACCCTAGTTCAGACCCAGCTATATGCAAATCAGTCTTGACTCTGTGCCGCATGGGAACAGTCCAGCCCGAACTGCCAAGCCAGGTCTTCCCTGGACCGGAAACAGGCATCCTGGGACCGGTTTCGGGGTAACACCCCTTATAAGCCAGGATAGCTTGAATCCAGTAGCAAAGTGAGCAAGTGACCCACGTCTGGGCATACCCTGCCAACTTAGGGCAAACACAAGGAGATGATTGACAGAGCGCTGAAACTTTTCGGACACTCACCCCCAGTCACAGATGTGGGTTGAATCCATCATCGTTCTTTAGCTCACTTCGCCACCCCAGTTCAGCCCTAGCTATATGCAAATTAGTCATGACCCTGTGCCTCATGGGAACAGTCCAGCCCGAACTTCCAAGCCAGGTCTTCCCTGGACCAGAAAAAAGCATCCTGCGACCAGTTTCGGGGTAACACCCCTTATCAGCCAGGCTAGGTTGAATCCAGTAGCAAAGTGAGCAAGGGACCGACGTCTGGGCACACCCTGCCAACTTAGGGTGAACAAAGCAAACACAAGGAGATGATGGATGGAGCGCTGAATCTTTTCAGATACTCACCCCCAGTCACAGATCTGGTTGAATCCATCATCGTTCTTTAGCTCACTTCGCCACCCCAGTTTAGACCCAGCTATATGCAAATCAGTCTTGACCCTGTGCCTCATGGGAACAGTCCAACCCGAACTGCCAAGCCAGGTCTTCCATGGACCTGAAACAAGCATCCTGGGACCGGTTTCGGGATAGCACCCCTCATCAGCCAGGCTAGCTTGAAACTAGTGGCAAAGTGAGCAAGGGACCCACGTCTGGGCAAACCACAGGACTCCCGGCGGCTTCTTGGCACTCTGCATCCGGCCGCCTCTGTGGTGCTGGTGGTGCAGCTCTTGTGCTGATCTTTTATTAGGCAAATCCTGTGAAAAAACTGGGCTGTGTAGTGCTATTCACAGGGACTGCTAGTTGTGTCACTGTTAGCTTCTGCACCAGTTACTAGTATATGTCTCTACTTTAAGTAACATACACTTCAGTTGAAATGGCAAGTCTTGTGACCTGTGTTTTCTGCACTGCACTGTATTGCATATATTTTCCTGTAAGTATGAATTCCTCATCATTCAACATATTGTTTTGAAGAATTGAAAGTCACATTTTGTTATATAAAATGAGGTTGGTTGTTAGACCTGTCAGCCTTAGGGTGGTCTTTCCCCAAATGTATGTCTTCCCCTCCACTTTTTACTGATATCTCTGTTTGTTGGCTTTAGGACTCTGCACGTTACCACTGCTAACCAGTGCTAAAGTGCTTGTGCCCATTCCCTTAAACAAGGTGTAATTGGCTTACATCTTATTGGCATATTTAATTTGCCCATTAGTCCCTTGTAGAGTGGTATACCAAATACCAATAAGCCTGGAACATAAATGCTACTGCTGGGCCTGCAACACATATTGTGACACCCACATAAGTAGCCCCTTGAAACATGCCCCAGGCCTTTCAATGCAGCATGAATGCAGTTTTGAACTGCTTTTTCGACTTGGCAATATAAACCCCTTGCCAAGCCTGAAACTCACCTTTTATTGCATATAAGTCACCCCTAAGGTAGGCTCCAGGTGGGACATACCTGCCCCAAGATGGCCGACGGGTAAGGAGCTCCTGCCGGGAGCTCCCGGGCTTGGGATCGCCATTGGCGTTTAACCTGGAATTTAGCCTCCCACTGAACCATCTCCTCCCCGGTGATTTTAATGCCACAATTCTGCGAGCCCCTGGGCATTCGCTGAAGGAGAGGACGCCACCCACAGCAACATGAATTATCCACCACCTGCGGATTCCTTGGTTAATTGGCCGAAGTGCATGGTTGAGCTGCTGATTGCAGCTGAGAGGAGACGGGTTCGGGATCACCCTTTGGGGGGTTGATCCAGGACTATCACCTACCTTCCGGACACTGACGTCATTGCTCTGCATCCCGCTGTAATCTACTTCTCTCTGGAAATTGTGGATAGTTGTTCTTGGGCTGCCTTTGAGGCGGCGATCCTGTTGCGCTTCCCGCGGCGACGCTGCTTGTGCTAGAATCACCTTTTGCTCCTTGTCTCTTCTGTTTAAATTTGGGCTTCGGCATCCTGATCTGTTCCCAGGGATGGACTGCTGCGACTTCCATCTTGCCCCCCACCGCTTCTCAGCTGCGTCCCCTCGGTGGAATTGGTGGTGCGATGCGGCCATTTTCCCCCCATCGGCTGGCCTCTTCGGCGATCTGTTAGTCTCGGCTCGAGGATCGAATGCCGACCTGCTGTGCTTCAATGCCGTAACCTCCATCACATCTGCGGTTTTTACACTGGACTTAAGTAAGGACTGCCTCTGTTACCGGCCCGGTGGGTTGGACTGGTACCGGATGCCTCCTCTAGTTTGGTGCCGTTCTGCGGAATCTTGAATTTAATTTAAACTAACGATCGTTTCTGCCCTATTCCCTTCCCCCCTACGCTATTGTTGCTTTTTCCAATGTTTACACTTTGCTCAGCTGCATTTCCGATGTTTTTTTTGTTCAATGTAATCTGTATCTATGCCTATGTAACTTGTGTAACTTCTTATGGAAAGCGCTCTGATACCCCCGGGTCTAGCCAGCGCTATATAAAACTTCAAATAAATAAATAGGACAGGTACACTGTAAAAAAAAAGTTTGGACATGTACTTTTAAGTTTTAAATGTCCTGTCAGTGAAAAACTCCCAAATGTATTTTTCACTACTGTGAGGCCAACCTGTCTTATACAATAACTTTGGGTTGCTTGCTTTTATAAAAAAATTAACAAGCACTAACTGTTGATTGGGAACAGGTAAACATTTCATGTTTGGTGTCTGCGAAATTTTCATTAAATATCCTCTTTATTGGTAAAGTCTGATTTTAAGTTACAATTTTGAAAATGTCACTTTCGGAAAATTGGCATTTTCCTGCCTTAAACGTTTGGTGCCTGCAGCCAGTTCCTGGGTGTGAGGATTTGGGTGAATATTGTATGGCTGTGTAGCCTTACATAAAACATATCTGTCTTGGGTCCAGTCATGGTCTTTTGAACAACCTTATGCTTAAACCTGGGTAGCTATATCTGCAAGAAGCAAAGCTTACATAATGGAACTTAATGTGAAGCATTTAACATCACCAAACAATGAAATAAGAAAGCCACGCAACATGAAAGAAATGCAAGATAAATGAATAAAAATAGAATATATTTTTATGAATTTTTAGAGTGCTTGATGAGTAAAATTCACTGTAGAGTTCCGGGGATACAGATTTTTAAAGGTTTTTCCACTTTTTAATTCACTTGCAACCAAGTTTTCTTAAAATGTAAGTTTTCAAGCTTTTAAAAAGTTTGTAGCAGTTAGTTTGACTATTCTGGCTTGACTTGGGCAATGAAATCCAAAAGGGAGAAGGTCTGGGGGGCCATTGGGGTAGATATGGACAGTTGCCTGGCCACCAGAGCATTTTCCAGTCCAGTTCCAGCTGTTACAGTACGACCGCCGTCGACATTAATGGAGTAGTCCTGATGCTGATGATACAGGATAAAAAGATGCTCTGTTTGCTGTGTGGTCAACGGGGCTGCCTTTGTGGTGATTCCTTGGTTCACAGGTCATGTGGAGCAACTTTTGCCACAGAGGTTGGGGTCCCACAATGTGCTCTTCAAGACTGTAGACGGCCACCTTCAGCTGGGCCACCAGTCTCTGAACACAGCTGTCACAGCAAAATCCTTTAGTGGAGACCAGTGTCCCTTCTGGGCAACCAATCTGGACTCTGATGACACTGCTGGGTCTGACTGACTCAGGTGCAACTATTGGCCATCGAGGATCGGTCTCTTGGGGTGCAGAGCAGCAGCTAGCAGCAAATCTTCTGACGTGGCTAGCAACTAACCGGTTTGGGCTTCTTCAGCTTCAATGTCCCTGGTACTGTTCCTGGGGGCCAGCAAACTGACCCTTGGAGTCACTGCTTTGGTCTAGGGCTGGGGAAGGACTTTTTTTTCCAGTTTCAAAACTTCAAAGAAATTACTTCATTCAAGTATTTTTTTTTTGTGTGTGTAATATTTCTTTATTGGCAATTTTGACATGTTACATCACAGTGGTCGTAGCGTCATTGATTACACATAGCATTCGCATAAAAGAATAACATAGTGGTATCCCATGTGCTGTCTGCTTCACATAAATGTTAAACATTAAACACATATGGAGGGGTGGGTGGGTATGTGGTGCAGACACGGTCCTTACTTCATTAACACAAGGTACAGCAGGTGCAGTCCAGCAGACTATGCAGCCTCTCTTTGTGCGATCCAAGTGGCAGCAGGGCTGTCCTTCTTCAGCCCTTGTTCCAGCTCCAACATGGTCTGATCTTAAATGTGCCATATTTAACCCAGAAAAGTGCCCTTTTGAGGACAATGCGGTCACTAGCCAATGGGATACCAGGTCTCCTTTCTCTTGGTGACGACTTTCCAGCAATGTGTGGTACCTAGCAATCTCTGAGTGTACTATTCTGCCCACTCCCAAGATGTTAACATCCTTCCTTGGCTGTGAGGAGCTTGGTAGCCCAATCTAAAGGTGTTGCTACCTGAAGTCTACATGCCCATGGGAAAAGCAGTTTGGGCACTGGTCTGTCCCTGTCTCCAGCCTGTCTACCGGAACAAAGAGCAGCACCGAGAAATGCTATCACCATTAGCCCACCACCGCCGGCTTCACCTTTGAAGCTCGCCTTATAGGCTAACACCCCAAGTGGCTGCCTGCAAGGGGGAGGTGACATCTCTCCCTGCGGCGGGCTGCTATTGTTTCCAAGCCTAGACGTCATTTACACAACTCCCTAGGTGGGCAGAAAGCTGTCTGTGGGCCAGGACCCGTGTGGGGTGTCTGGAGCAGCTGAGTCACAGAGTGGCAAATTTCTAAATTGTTTTACTTTAGCAGTGACATTAAATTTGACCTGTGCATCAGGTCAGGCTTAATGCCACGATTAATTTGATACCTTACAGTACCCAGTTAGGTAGTCCCATTCAGAAATTAACCAGGCTGGGATACTAGCTTGTAACCCTGTGTTAGCCAATGGTGCTACTCACTTTCCACAGCAAAACAACAATTTAGAAATGTTGTGGCTAAGATATATGTAAAATACATGTCCTACTTAAAAATATATAGCTTCCTTCCTTAGGGCTCTAAAGGCTTTCCTTAGGGGAGATGTGCATATATTGTTAAGGGAAGTGGTGGCTTTGCCATTACTTTAAATGGCAAAGTCAAACTGGCAGTGGGACTACTGCCCTTCCAGTCTACAGTGGCAGACTGGGAGCCATTTTTGCACGTTGTCACAAACAGGGTGGCACCAACAGTGCTGCAGCCCTGGGTGGACACTCTGCCTTACATGCCCTTGGTACCCGGGGTACCATCAATCAATCAATCAATCAATCAGGGAATTGTAAGCGCGCTACTCACCCTTGAGGGTCTCAAGGCGCTGAGGGGGGGGTCCGCAGATCTGTTTAGCCGAAGAGCCAGGTCTTGAGGGTCTTCCTGAAGGTGTTCAGGGAGGGGGCGCGTCTGATGTCTGCCGGTAGCTCGTTCCAGGTCTTAGCTGCAATGTGAGAGAAGGATCTTCCGCCTGCTCTGGCTCTGTGGATGCGCGGGGTTTCGGCCAGTGCGAGGTTGGAAGATCGGAGGTTTCTTTCGGGTATGTGGAAGTTGATTCTGTCGTTGAGGTATTTGGGTCCGTTGTTGTGTAGGCATTTGTAGGCGTGAGTGAGGATTTTGAAAGTGACTCTTTTCTCCACGGGGAGCCAGTGGAGACTTCGTAGTTGTTGGCTGATGTGTTCGTGTTGGGGGATGCCGAGGACGAGTCTGGCGGCGGTGTTCTGTACTGTCTGGAGTTTGTGGAGTAGGGACTTGTTGATGCCGGCGTAGAGTGCGTTTCCATAGTCCAGTCTGCTGGTGATGAGTGCGTGGGTGACTGTCTTCCTTGACTCAGGGGTGATCCACTTGAAGGTCTTGCGGAGGATGCGGAGGGTGTTGAAGCAGCTGGAGGTGACGGCGTTGACCTGTCGGTTCATGGAGAGTGATGAGTCGAGTACGAAGCCGAGGTTCTTGGCGTGGTCTGAGGGGGTAGGTGGGCTTCCGAGGGCGGTCGGCCACCAGGTGCTGTCCCATGCAGAAGGGGTGGTACCGAGGACGAGGACTTCTGTCTTCTCGGCGTTGAGCTTCAGGCAGCTGTTGGTCATCCAGACTGCGACGTCTTGCATTCCTTTCTGGAAGTTGAGTTTGGCAGTGGTGGGGTCTTTGGTGAGGGAGAGGATGAGCTGGGTGTCGTCGGCGTTGGATACGATGTTGAGGCCGTGTTGTCGGATGATGGCTGCGAGGGGGGCCATGTAAATGTTGAAGAGGGTGGGTCTCAGTGATGAACCCTGTGGGACTCCGCAGGTGATTTTCGTGGGGTCGGAGAGGAAGGGTGGGAGTCTGATCCTTTGGCTTCTTCCGGTGAGGAATGATCGGATCCAGTCCAGGGCTGTTCCTTGTATGCCTGCGTCGTGTAGTCTGACGACTAGTGTGCGATGGGAGACGGTGTCGAAGGCCGCTGATAGGTCGAGTAGGATGAGGGCTGCAGAGTGGCCTTGGTCCAGGAGGGTGCGGATGTCGTCTGTGGCGGCGAGTAGGGCGGTCTCTGTGCTGTGGTTGCTTCGGAATCCGGATTGGGATGGGTCGAGGACGGCGTTCTCTTCAATGAATCGTGTCAGTTTCCTGTTGACTGTTTTCTCTGCAACCTTGGCTGCGAAGGGGAGGAGCGAGATGGGCCGATAGTTCTTGAGGTCGGTGGGGTCAGCTGTGGGCTTCTTGAGCAGGGGTCTGACTTCTGCACGCTTCCAGTCGTCTGGGAAGGTGCCTGTTTTGAAGGTGGTGTTGATGGTGCGTTGTAGTTCGGGTGCGATGGCGGCCACGGCTCTGTGGTAGATGTGAGGGGGCAGGGGTTGGTGGGGGCCCCGAGTGGATGCTTTTCATGGTCGAGGCGGTGTCTTTGGCCGTGATCGGTGTCCAGTTGGAGATGGTGGGCTGGCTGGTGTTTCTGGGGGGCGGGGGGCCGTCTGTGGCGCCTGGTGGATGGTCGATGAAGTTGTCGTAGAGGTTTTTGATCTTGAGGTGGAAATAGGTTCCAAGCTTGTCGCAGAGGTCTTGGGATGGGGTGATGTCTGTGGCTTCGCTGCGTGGGTTGGTGAATTCTTGAATGACACTGGAAAGTTCCTTGGAGTTGGTGGAGTTGACCAGGATTTTGTTGTGGATGAAGTTCCTTTTGGTGGCTCTGATCTGGTTGTGGTAGTCCGTCATGGCGTCCTTGTAGGTGGTGTGGTTTTCGGTTGTCTTGGTGTTTCTCCAGTTCTTCTCCAGGTGTCTGCAGGTGTGTCTGGCTTTTTGGAGAGCGGTTGTGAACCAGGCGGCTTTCCTGGGGCGTTGTCTGTCGGGGTTGCGTAGCGGGGCGAGCTCATCTGCGCAGTTGGCGATCCAGGTGTGGAGTTCTCTGGCTGCGTCGTTTGCGCTGTTTGCGTCGGGTGCCCAGGTGTGGTTGTCTCGGTTGAGGGTGGAGTTAAGTTGCTCGTCGGTAACCTTGCTCCAGTTCCTTCGTGGTGGGAGTGGGGCTGGTTTGGGTGCCTTGGGTTTGTTGATGGCGAAGTGTACGCAGTGGTGGTCGGTCCATGGCGGCTGCGTTGTGTGGCTGAAATGGACGCTGTTTCCTGCTGCGAAGATGGGGTCGAGGGTGTGTCCTGCTCTGTGGGTCGGTGTGTTGACGAGTTGTTTAAGTCCGATGCTGGCGAGGTTGTCATGAAGGATAGTGGAGTTGGGGTCGCTGGGGTTGTCGAGGTGGAAGTTCAGGTCTCCAATGAGTATGTAGTTTGTTGAGGCGATCGCGTGGGGTGCGATGAAGTCGGTGATGGTGGCGGCGAAGGGTGTTCGGGGGCCGGGGGGTCTGTAGACGATGGTTCCTCGGAGTGTGGCTTTGGGGGTGGTCTGGATCTTGAAGTGCAGGTATTGAATATATTATGGACTTATAAGTAAGTCAGTACTTGGCAATTGGGAATAGCCAATTCAACATAATCTTTCAAAGGGGTTAGAACATTAGCACTGAGGTCTGGTTAGCAGGCCTCAGTACACACTCAGAGTCGAAAAACCAGCAGCTAGTAGTCTAAATGGGGGGCAAAAGTTATTATTATTTGGATCTAATTAAGCGCAAAAAATCACCCTGAAAGGGTCTCAAATCGCTGGTGCGAAACTTCAGGAGGGATATTGACAGTGGAACTACGACAGGTTAAAACATCCATGTTTTTAGAGTTTTTTTGAAGTGTCTATGATCAGTGCTGACACAGAGCTGTAAGGGGAGCTGATTCCAGTATTGGGATGCTAAGTATAAAAATTATCTTTCACCATTTCTGGCGGTGCGAGTCTGATGGGGCTGTAACTGATGTTTCCCACAGGACAGTAGGATCCTAGTTGGAGCATACCAATTAAGTTTTCTCAGTACATTCAGGGGACCATTTCCATATAGAGATTTGTGTACCAGGCAAAGAAGTTTAAATTGAGTACGCTTTTTATTGGCAGGCAATGTAGGCTTCTTAAGATGGGACCTGAAGGTGATAGGGGAGGAAGATGGCATACTAGATGTAATGAAAGGTTTTGGACCACCTTAAGTTTATCAAGCAATTATTTATTCATGGAGGCCATTAGAGCGTTCACATTGTCCAGGCGACTAATAATAAGGGCCTGGATTAGGGATTTTCTAGATCTAAGTGGAATCCATTGAAATGCTTTTCGTAGAGCACGCATAATGGCAAAACATGTACCTGAGATGTGGGTTACATGTTCCTTCATTGACAATTTCTCATCTACTATTATTCCTAGATTTCTTACCGATGCCTTTTGAAACGGGATGGGGCCTAAACTGATAGGCCACCAGTCATCTGACCAGAACTCGTGAGCTTTCCCAAACAGTACAACCTCTGTTTTACTTTCATTAAGCTGTAGACAATTCTGCTGCATCCATGTAGCAATATGATTCAAGCAGTCTCGGAATCTTACTTTAGTCTGTTCCGGCTTTGGTCCCATTGTGATGACCAGCTGAGTGTCATATGCATAAGAGATAACATCAAAGCCATATGATTTTTATCACTTGCGCAAGAGGCGCCACACATAAATTAAAAAGAGTAGAGCTCAACGTCGATCCCTGTGGCACTCCACTGTCCAAGGATATGGTTCGCAAGACATATGACTCTAGCTGCACAAGAATGTGTCCAACCACTCAGAAAGTTCCTTAACCCGTCTAGGGCTTTCCCTCTGACACCAATCCCTTCTAGTCTTTTAGCTAGGACTACATGGGAGATTGTGTCGAACGCGGCTGACAGACCCAATAGGACCAGCAATGCTGAGTGTCCATCATCAAGAGAAAGTCTTATGTTGTCTAGTACTGGAAACCTGACTGGGAAGGGTCGAGCAGTTGTCGACTTTCCAAATATGTCATCAATTGTGTGTTCACCAATATTTCCATCACTTTCCCAAAAAAAGGAAGTAGGGAGATCGGTCTAAAATTTAGGATCTGCCATAGTTTTTTTAAGAATAGGTTTAACCCTCACCGATTTCAATTTTACTGGAACTAATTCCAAATTTAATGACAGATTGAGCAGGTCTGTGAGGAACCAAGGTGGACATAATATAGGGAGGAGACAGGTCTTCCGATGATCCTGACTTAACCCTATTTATGAATACACTGACATCCTCTTGCGTTACCCAGGTGAACTCTTTCAATAATACTGTACTGGCAATTTCCATCCTTCTACACTCCTTATTTGTTTCATCTGCCTTCTCCTTAACAAAGGTATTGTAGATTCTGGTTATTTTGTCATCAAAGAAATTTGCCAACTCTTCTACCAGGCCCTGGAAGCTGGAAGAGATGCCTCACAGGATTTGAGGTTTGGTGAATTCCTTAAGAATTCTAAACAACTCTTTATGTGAGTTGGCTGCTTTGTCAATTCTATTAACAATATGCGCTTTCCTCGCACATTTAATGTTATCAAGATATTGTCTGTGGGCCCTTTTGTAGGTTAATCTAGCCTCATTTTTGTTCGATGACCTCCATTTACGTTCTACACACCATCTTTTCTATCCTCAGGGGATCCGTAAACCATGGGGCCAGCTTAATCTTATGCTTATTTTTGCTTTTGCCCATTGAGACAGGAGCCATCTTGTCCAATGCTTGAGAAATGGCACTTTCAAAGGCTTCAAGGGCCTCATATGGACTATTGTGGCCCATTAAAGAGGGAGGACAAAAATGTGAAGTGAAAGTGGCTAGATCAATTTTTCCACAAAGGAAGGGAGCTACCCTGATTACAGGAAAAAGGGACGGGGTAGCAATGAAAGAAAACACAAAGATGTCCCTTTCCAAGGAACTATGTTTTGGGCATAAATCTCCGTATCTAAGAGCATGCCTCAGTATGGATCATGTGCTATATCTAAAGATCACCATCCAACAAAATTTGTACATAAACCTTTTTACAAAGACTTCAATGTCTGCTACGGATTAATACAACAAGATACAATGAGGAAATTACACTATATAAAAAGAGTATTTATTTTATAAGAATACACATGTATATATACAGAAAAAAACATTACATTTCTTACAGGATTAAAAACATCTTCTCATTAAAGAAGTTACAATACATATGCAGTTAAAACATTAAGAGGAAAGAAAACTTATAGGAAGTCGCCGCGGCGTTTCGGTGAGCATTAATTCCTTCACCTTCTTCAGGACAAAGTTTTCTTTGTATTAATACAAAAACTTTCAACGATTTCGATAGAGCCACCGACAGATTGAATTCAAGACTTTGAATATGGGGGCTTGAAATCATTTAAAAACTAGAGTACATATCACTAGTTTGCTACACCATAAGTATCAGCTTTGCTTTAGTAACTCAGCTTTTTTCAACATTGTCGATACTTTTTATAATATGATGAAAGTCGCTGAGATTCGAATTATTGCTGGCTCATTAAAAATGGAAATCATAAGAAAAAAAGTCGGCCTCCCTGCTCTATCGAAAAAACTTCTGGGTCAGGATAAGATCAATTTTTCTCCATGGCCTGTTTGGTTTGGGGCTGGGACCAAACACTCCATGGGAATTCCTGACTGAAAGTGGAATTTGATAGCGCAATGGTCAGACCAGACCAGTGGGGAAGGGGAATTGACCCAAATGTTTGATTCTTTGGTGAACAGTAGGTCTAGGGTGTGCCCTGCAATATGTGTGGGTCCAATCAACTTTTGATATAAACCTAGTGACTTTAGGTCTGTGATTAGATGGGTAGTGCCAGGGTCAGATGTTAATTCTGCATGATAGTAAAAGTCTCCGACCATTAGGAAGGTATCTGCTGTGAAGATATGTGGGGATACCTGCAAAAAGCCTGTTTCCTTACACTGGGTCACATTATTGAGTGTAGCTGGCAGTTGGACTTTGTATATTCCTCTCAGACAGTCACACAATAGAGGGATTAGTGTGCCTGGATGGCCATCAACTGGCAGAATGCAGAGGCAGAGCTGGGTACTGCCCCACTTGCAACTGAATTGGCTTTGCTCTGCCTTCACACAAAGGACTTGCCTCCTCTCATTGTTCATGCAGCCAGCTTGGAGCGAGGGCAGGGAAGTGAGAAAGCTTCAAGCACTTCAATGGGAATTCTGTAGAAATGTCTCCTACTTCAAAGGAGCCACCAGGTATAAAAATAGGACTCTCATACCCACTCTTCAGTTCACTTTCTGGACCTGTAGAAGGACTCGCAGAGGACTGCCTGTTGCTGAGACCTGCTTTGTACTTGAGAAGACTGGCTTGCTGAACCTGGAAGGATTGATTTGCTGCTGAAGTCTGCCTTGAACCCTCAGAGGCCTACCTTGCTGTTTGAGCACTGTCTTACTACTGAACCTAGGACTACCAGAGTGATTCCGAGGGCTAGTTGGCTAGCCTCCTGATCAGAGCCTCAGGGACAGAAAAGCTCCAACCACCTTGAACCCGCACCAGGATCCACCCTCAGTGAGTCCTAATCCACCACCCCCCAAGTGGGGCCCTCTAGTCCTGGACCCTTGATGATGGTGCTAAGGTTGGCCACATAGCCAAAATCCAAAATATTTGACGTAGACATTTTTTGGCTTAAAACTGCTCTGAGAACCGAGAGGAGACCGAGACATACCTGCTTGTCTGACTTGGCGACAGCTCCCCGTATGTTCTCCTCAGAAGCAGCAAATCCTGTTCAGCGGTCCTTCACCTAAGGGGGACCCGGCCTTGTAGAACTCTTGTCGGCTACTTCCTCCAGCCTCGTCCCGCAGGAGATTTTTGACTTCCTAAAAAGTGACTAAGTCCGAATGAAGAAATCTTCAACACAACTTTGTCACGTAGCTCCCTGACAACGACACTGCCTCCTCGGACACCCCCTGGAGCCTTGCCCTGCTAAACTTTAGTTTCTGGGAACCCTTTTTCTTGAAATTTCATCTAAGTCCAAAGATAAGAGCCGACCAGGCCCAATCCACTATATCCGACCTGCGCGCCATTGTGGGCAGCCTTTTTTTTTTACTTTGACCCAGACTTGCACGACTAGATGTCCGTGGTTGGTGCTTTGATCTTTTAGTCGCTAATTTTACCTTAAACTTTAATAAACATTCATAACTCCAGTTCTACTAATTAGATTTTTGTCATTTTGGTGTCAAATATTTATTAAAATGTACTCTATTTTTCTAAATTGTTGTAGGATTTTTCTTGTGTTGAGATTTCACTGTATTACTAATTGTGTGCTGCATAAATACTTTCAACATTGCCTCTAAGTTAAGCCTGACTGCTTTTTTGCCAAGCTACCAGGGGTAAGCACAGGCTAATTTAGTGATGTTTGTGGTTCTCCCTAGCAGGGATTGTGGCTGTTGCTTGAACAGGAGGTCACCCCCCATTCAACCAACACCCCTATTTCTCACATTAGTGATTAGTGGTGGGGTCCAGTACTTGTTTTTGTGCAGTACGATGCAGTGATTTCTGTAACATAAAAATCCCATACAAATAATTTGACAACAGAGTTGACCCCTATTTAAATTTCTCTTAGTTTTTCATTGGCTGTTTTCTCTTTTTGCCCTACTTCCTTTTTTTGGTACCATGAACATGGATCTGATCAACTTCGACACCCTCAGCAAGGCTGAGCTGCTGTAACTGTCCAAAGAAAAGGGGCTGAAGGCAGGCAGGAAGGCTACCAGGCTGGATCTCCAGGTCGCTCTCAGAGCCTTTGAGGAAGTACAGAGGTGGCAGTCCATCTCAGAGGAGAATGACTCAGAGTAGGAGGGGGCAAAGTTGAATGATGAGGAGCTAGTTGACTCAGACCTGGGTCCTGAGTTGCAAGGAGACCACAACTCACTGCCAGCAGATGCCCAGGATGGGGCAAAGAGCTGTGTGTCTGAACCGGGGCCTGTCCCCAGAACAGCTGGAGAACAAGAAGATGAATATAGAGCTCAAACTGCAGCTGGCTAAACTAAAGTTGGAAGCAAGGAGAGAAAGGTGGAGGCTGAGAGAGCCTTGGCAAGAGAGGGACTGGCCTTGGAGGAAAGAAGGATGGCCCATGGTCTCAAGGAGCTGGACATCAGAGCCAAGCAGATTGAGTCCAGCAATATTTGTGGCAGCATACCCACAATGTCCACTGGAGAGTTGAGGGTCCGAATACCACAGGACCTAATGTCCAATTATGTGGTGGAAAATGATACAGGCAAGCGTTTTTCTGCGTATGAGGGTATTCAAGGTCCCAGAGGTGCACTGGGGAGAGCTAATGGAAACACATGTCTACAGTGTGTAGGGACACATGTCTCACATTTGAGGTGGGTGACTATAAAAAGTATGGCCCCATGAAAGCCATACTTGCTGCTAAATTTTGGTTGACCTCTGAGAAGTACGGTCAGAGGTTCAGGGACAGCTCCAAACTTCCAATCCAGTCAAGGGTGGATTCTTAGACTATTCCAGCAGGGCACAGAAGGGCTGAGTGAGGGGCAGCAAAAGTGGATGATTTTGTTGGGCTGTACATTTTGATTCTGAGAAAGCACATGCTCAATACCTGTTTTATAGAACTGCACCAGCACCTAGTGGATAGCAGGCTAACTGACCCCAAGAAGCTTGCTGAGGAGGCAGACCTCTGGGTCAGCACCAGAGTGTCCAAAAAGGCATCTGGGGGGACTCCCAAAAGGGTGGTCAGGGTTCCCACCAGAAGAAGAAGGGAGGATAAAAACAAGGAGTTCTTGCAAGCCCCCCAAAAAGGTTCTCGGGGGGAAAAAGGCCCCGGACCCAATCTGATAACAAAAATGAATTTGTTGATAAGGACACTGTTAAGTTTGTCCCCGTGTCTTATGGGCACACCAAGGGTGATGCCAAAGTGTCCCAAGAAAGCACTGCCCTCTCAAGTGGTGGGCAGACCCCTGGGTTGGCAGTGTAGAGCTTGGAGAGGAGATGGCCCCAGTTGGTGGTGGGGGGTGATAGTAGAGGTTACCCTAGTGTCCCTAGGCAACAGAGAGATGCTGCCTACATGCCTGCTAATACTTTCAAGTGCAGGCAGTGGGTCACCATCAAAGGGTAGAGGGCGGAGGGTCTTAAGGATTCCCTTTAAGTGTGTGGGGAGGTCGTCTCAGGCCTTCTTAAAGTATCTGTGAGCCCTGCTATGCCTGTGGACTGTTTGCTAGGAAATAATCTGGAGCACACTGCCTGGAAGGAGGTGGAGCTCAGGTCACACCTGGAAATGTTAGAGTTGCATGAGTGGGTCTGCGTGACCACCAAGTCCATGTCTGCCTAGGGTGGGAGTCAAGGAAGTCTAGAGCCTGGAAGAATGGCCCAGACAACTAGAAAGAAAGGGAAAGGAAAGGGGGTGTGGGCAACTAGCCCCGGAACCTCCCACGATACACGTGGATGGGGTGCCAGAGGATTCCATCCGGAGCCTTCTGGGGAGGACATTGCCTCCCTTGGGTATCTGCTTGAACTTGCTGGATGGCAAGAAGAGGGTGGGCCCACCAGGGAGGAGTTCTATAAGGCACAGAAAGATTGCCCAACCCTTGAGCGTATGACACATCAGGCTAAAGCCCAGGCAGCAGGTGAACCTCTGGAGATAACCTCATATACTGAGAGAATTACCTCATGTATAGTGACCCGAAGGTACCTATGCATGGGGCAACATGTGTGTTGGTGGTCTCCCAATGCTACAGGGCCTTCCTACATGGGTGGCTCATGGAATTCACCTTGCATGACACAGGGGCAAGACAAGACCTTGTCAGGCTTGTCTACCACTTTTATTGGCCATGTATGAGGATAGCCTCAGATACTTTCTACAGGACCTGTCTCACCTGCCAGGCCAGTGGAAAAAAGCTGAAGGCTCTCCTAAATCCCTTACCGGTCATTGGCACCCTCTTTGACTGAAAGTGTAGGCATTGACATTGTAGGAACCTTGAACCCTAAAACTGCCTTAGCCTATAGGTTTATTCTGGTTTTGGTGCACCATGTCACTAGGTACCCAGAGGTATTTCCTTTGAGGTCTGTGACTGCTCCTGCAGTGGCTAGGGCCCTGATGGGAATTTTCACCCAAGTAGGGTTCTCCAAAGAATTGGTGTCTGACAGGGGCACCAACTTTATGTCTATTTGGACGGAGTGTGGAGTATCCTACAAGTTCTCAACCACTATCACCCCCAGACCAATGAGCTTGTTGAAGATTCAACAAGACCCTAAAACTCATGATTAAGGGTCTGCCTGAGCCCATGAGGCAGAAGTGGAAGGCCTGTCATGCTTGCTTTTTGCCCACAGAGAGGTGCCACAGAAGGTAGTTGGGTTCAGCTTATTTGAACTTCTGTATGACATCTCATTCTGGTGAAAGTGGGGTGGGAGCGAGCTCCCAAGAAGCACCCTCCCCCATGATGGGGTCAGCTATATGCTGACTCTCAGAAACCAGGTTGCCAAGTTCTGAAAGAAAGCTTCTGAAAACTTGGAGGAAAGTGAGGAAGTCATGAAACAGTCGTTCGGCAAGAAAGCTGCTCTGTTCAAGTTTCAAACTGGACAAAAGGTGTGAGTGATATAGCTGTTGTACTGGGCCCTACGAGGTTGCTATTGCAATTGATTGAAAGGAAAAGGGAGGCCACTTACCTTGTGGACCTCAAGACTCCCAGAGACCCCTTAAGGATACCCCACATTGATCGCCTCAAGACCCACTATGAGAGGTCTGAAGTCACCATAGTGCTGGTGACAGATGATAGGGAGGAAAAGGAGAGTGAACCTCTCCCTGTCCTCCTGTCATCCAAAGAGAAATATGGGTCTGTGGAAGGTCTCAACCTCTCTCCTACTCTGACCCCAGAACAGTAGAGAGTCTGTCTCCAGTTGCTGGAACCATTTGCCTCACTGCTTTCCCTCACTCCTGGGCTTAAACATTTGTCTACCCATGATATTGATACTGGAGAATGCCTGCCTGTAAAAAACAAACTCTACAGGTTCTCTGACAAAGTGAGGGCCAGCATTGAAGGGGAAGTCTCTAAGATGCTGTATTTGGGAGTGATTGAGCACTCCAGTCGTCCCTGGTCCAGCTCAGTGGTGCGGTACCCAAGGCTGCCCCATTGGGTGCTGCCCCAAACTTCAGGTTTTGCATGGAGTACAGGGGGCTCAACTCAGTCACAAAGACTGTCAATGTAATCTCCCTGCCCGTGCTCTGGGGGACAGAGGGCTAACAGTGTTTTGTGGGGTTGAGGTCTCCAGGACATTGCTTCAGAAGGGCCCCAGGAGATGAGGTTCCCAGAGCAAAAGCGGCTCGGGCCCCTCCCTTTCCAAAAATGTAATGGGCACAGAGGGATGGAATCACTGGGGCCGATATTGACTAGGAGAGGGGGCCCCATGCCCAACCCCTACTATAAGTGTACCAGGCCTCAAGGGATGCAGTCCCCGGGGCTGATATTGGCTGAGAGAGGGGTCCTATGTCTCCTCCCCTTCTATAGGGGCACCGGGCCACAGAGGATGGAACCCCTGGGGCTGATATCGGCCTGGCACGCCCCCCTCAATGCTGGTTTGAGCCACGTCCCATGGCCCACCCTGGGAGTCATTTAAGAAAAACAATGGCGGTTGCCTTTTTTATTTCTGCTGCGATTCAATGTGAGAAAGGCTGGATTGCAGCAAAACGTTTTTTTACTTTTGACCCCGACAAGGGTTGGGGGGCAGGGTATCCCTACCCTGCCCCCTTATTTTCTTTTTGAAAACTATTTCCAGACAGGGGACTAAGTCCCCGCATCCTGTAATGGCCGTCACAACATTTCTTTTCATATTGCGGCCCGCCAATCAAAGCTGAGGAAGCGCTCTCAGCCAATGAAATAGCTTGAATTTTTTTATTTTGACTAACAGTCCAGATATACAAATATTTTTGAGCCTTAATTTTCCAAAACCTACTGAACTAACTTGCACCAAATCCCAAAAAGCATGCTCTCAGGGCAAAGATTTAGGTTCCTCCAAAATTTGGTGTAATTCCGTTAAGCCATTTTGGCTATAGGTCATTCCAAAAATCCCTATATAAATTGCATGGACAAATTGCATTTTGGGACCCCCCTTTTCTCGTCCCCCACTTGCTGGATCACCCCAATACTTTCCAGGAAGGAGCATAGGAAAAAAGAGTACTTTTTTGGAAAGTTTGTCAAGTTTGTCAAGCGATGCTGAAGTTATTAGAAGACTTAAATATCCAATATATATATAAAAATAAGTATATATATATATATATATATATATATATATATATATATATATATATATATATATACATATATATTTGCAAATTCCTTACGTCTTGCTGGCATAAGGTAAAGTCGCACTCAGGATTTAAAGAGAGTAATATTTATTTAACTGACGCGTTTCAACCTTCACGGTCTTTGTCAAAGTCACTCCGTGACCCGGAGGTGGCTGTATTTAAGTGCATTCAAGGTACATATATAAACATAGAAGAAATACATGCTTGTTAGAGTCTGTGGATGAGTGAAAACAGACTCTGGTCACGTTCCCAGCATATGAAAAAAGCACATTGAAAATAATACAAGAGTGCAATATAACAGTGTAAATAATGTGATATTGAAAAGAATTCTTTGAAACGTGAAACAACAATATTAATGCATATTGTGTGTTAAGCGCTGGGATTTACTAGGTCAAATGAACACCTTGTAAAAAGTGTAAGCCAGCATAGCGTTATAAAACCTATTTGGCGTGCATGAAAAGAGGCATGTGCCTAAGAAAGAAAGGAGAGGGACGCATAAAGCGCTACAATATATCCTAGTTATCTGCCAAGTGGCAGTGTAAACTGAGAATGAAATTGAAAGCCGTGCCAGGTGGCATTGTTAGGCACCATAGCCGGCTACCTTAGTAATCATCAAGTGATGCAGTCTGGCGGCAAAAAACACTAAAACCCCACTGCTACGAGAGAAAAGATAGCTCTACACAAGAGAAAAAATAGATAAATAAACCACACTAACAATACCCCACCCTAGGTGCTGTACAAGAAGTGCGTGAAAAATGGTCACTAATGGTCTCAGCAGCCGCTTAGTATAAGTGACGTTCCAGTTATTATTATCCCAAGGGGGATGCAGATAAGTGAGAACAAGGGAAAGCGAATAGGGGGAGTTTATAAGATGATAGTTAGGGAAGGGGAAGAATAGAAGAAAACAGGAACGAGATGAAGGTACAGGAACTTTCCAGGGAGGAGCATAGGAAAAAAAGAGTACTTTTTAGGAAAGTTTGTCAAGTTTGTCAAGCGATGCCGAAATTATTAGAAGACTTAAATATCCAATATATATATATATATATATATATAGCATTTAAAAAACCTTTGAAATTCACTGAAAAAACCATAGGTTTCAGACATGTTATTGTTAGAAATTAGCATTTAAAAAACCTTTGAAATTCACTGAAAAAACCATAGGTTTCAGGCACGTTATAGTTAGAAATTAACATTTAAAAAACCTTACAAATTCACTGAAAAAACCATAGGTTTTAGGGACAGTTATAGTTACTTGGACATTGCACTCGTACAAAACCCGTGAAATTCCCCCGTTATAGTTAGTTCAGCTAACTATAACTCGCGCCCCGCAATGCACTGCTGATGACGTCACATATTACATCACTCATGACATGGTCAGTGACATCACTGATGACATCTCAAATGACATCACTGATGACATCATCCAGTGACTGTGTGTTTCTGTAAAGTTTAAATATGTTTAATATATATAGGGAAAGGCGTATTGAAGAATGAGTGGGTGTATAAGTGTCTGAATGGATGATTTAGTACGTGAGTGACTGACTCTACAAGTGAGTGATTAAATGTATCTTACTGAATGCATGGGTTAGTGACTAAACTGTGTGAATGTCTGTATCCGTCTGTCTGTTGGTTTGTAAGCGGCTGCATGAGCTTTCTGAATAGCTACATGAGTGTCTACATGGGTTATTGATTGATTGTCTGAGTATCTGTATGGGTGCCTGAGTGTTTGTGTGGGTGGGGTGTGTGCGACTCTGTACATAGATG